>CM054124.1:96022324-97222324 GCA_028751855.1 Ambrosia trifida | reverse complement strand
ATTAAAATATTTTTATAAAATAAGGTTTTATAAAAATATAAATTTCCTAACATGTTGGAAAATTATAAAAACAAAGGTTTTTATAATAATAATAAATAAATTTAAAACTTGGTGAAAACTTGTATAAAAATGGACACTTTTATATAAATGGGAATATAAAAGGGTAGGAGCATTTTTATGTGTAAGTAACCAAGTCTTTGTATTAAAAATACAAATGTATTTATAAACTTCCAAGTAAAAATATGTAGAAATTAAAGGATGAATAATTTCAAGAATACATGTTGTTGGAAATTGGGAAAATTAACAAAATATATAAGTTTAAATGATCGGATATGGACGTGTTCACGTTACGACGCGTTAACGTACTAAAAATATAAAAACAGACGAATAAGTATTTGTGTTATTGCGTCCAATGTGGAAATGAAAACATATATTTTAATGATTTAAAATATATAATATGGGTGAGAACACATAACACTTTCCTATTTGTTGGAAACTTATTCGTGGGAAAAAAATAACGTAAATAATCTAACGATTAAACGTTTAAAACGAGCATATGGACTTGACCATGAAAATATATTATCAAATCGACAAGATCCTAGTATATTTATTTAATGGGAAAGTATATATACGGTAAAGTGAGTCGAATTGAGTATTAAAAATGTTATATCGAATCGACAAGATCCTAGTATATTTATTTAATGGGAAAGTAAATATACGGTAAAGTGAGTCGAGTCAATTGTTGAAAATATTATATCGGTCGACAAGATCTTAGTATAATTATTTAATGGGAAAAAAATTATACGTCAAGTGAGTCGGATTGAGAACAATATTATATAAGTTAAGTAATATTCATGAAAATATAAGTGTAACTTGTGACGAGGGTAAATCCATCACCAACGGACCTAGGATACACGTTTAATTAAACGGGGAATTAAACTAAATAGTGGTTTGGGAGTTGGACGTACAACTTGCAGGAAAACACACACTATAGACTTAGTGACTTATACGCACTAGGACGTTTGTAGGTGCTTGACCTCGGACTTGCTATTCTCTGCAATATGATTGCACACTGCACGTCAAGTGAGTTTCACGGCCCCTTTTTACTGTTTTGTTTTGGGGAATGATATGTTTGTCAAATGTTGTCACATGTTGAAATGTTTTCAAATGTTAAAATGCGATGAGTGGCATGATGAGTACTTGAGTTTGTTGTTCGCCACTCGGGGTTGAGTCCTTGTTACTGTAACCATTTAATTGTGTGTTGTGTGTGAAATCAAGACCGAAGGAATATTTGGATAGTACTATTGGTGCCTGACAAGGACCACCCCTAATCGATAGCGTCGATTATGCATCGGCGTATGCCTGGGGTGCACGTATTATGAAATTAGTTGTTATTTTCCGAGAAACAACTAGGGGCGGGGCATTGCTAGTCTTGGTTTGCTTATGGGCTCAAGGGATTGCTCGTCATAGTTTGTAAGGAGTTAGCTACTCTTACAATGGCCACTGCTGTGTATATTCCGCACATGTTGTTGTTGTTAAAAAGTTACTATTATGGAACTAAAACCTGTGAACTCACCAATATTTTATATATTGACGTCTTTTTAAACATATCTTTCAGGTAACTAAGTACTGATTAGATATGAGGCTAGTGCGGTGGAATATGGGATGTCGGATACATGTCTGGGTTTCATCAATATTTCCCACTGGGTTGGGAATTGAACGGAAAAACCCCATTTATGAACTTCTTGTTTGTTGTTTTGTGAAATATTGTAACAAGATACTCATTTTCGACATCTTAATAAATTGATCTTTTCTAATTAAATATAGTTTGTGTTAATCTTGACTTTGATATGCTTTCGACGAACTTTGTACACAAGCATGAGATACTCGATTTGAGATGAGTATGGCTTGTCATTCCCGGACAAATCGAATGTACTTGACGGAATTATTCCGTGAAGACACGATTGATGTCCGTGGCACATCGAATTCGTGTGCTTCATCGCCATAATTTCCTATGTGAAAGGAATTATCATCCCAGTGTTCGGGGTGTACTGCTCAAAGCCCTTTGGAGGGCATACACGTGTACATCTCTAGTACATTAAATGACAGACGGAGATAGACACATAATCTGGTTTGAGTTATTTGAGAGATGGCCAATAAATCTTGCAGATTAGAGACTGCTTGGATGAGATACGAACCTATTAAGAATTCATGCGGATAAGGCGTAGGCCTTAAGAACTTCGAACTAGTAATAGGTTTTCACTAAGAGTTATACTCTGAGAGGGTGTTGATAAGCATAGAAATGGTAGCCGGCCAAATTCTTGACACTCTAGTGGCACGGAGATATCGATCAAAATTGATCTCGTGACGATTAAGCTCGAACTATCGCAAGAGCTTAGTGGGACTCTTGATGAATCCCGCAAGTCTGGCCTGAGGAAGCATTGTCAATTCCTCGATCGACGGAAGTCCGGTTGATGTTAAGCTCTACTATTTCGGGAAATCGATAGATGTGTCAGATTGGGAGGTCAAAGAGCTTAGTCGCAGTTGGATCATGATATTGTGTTTGTTAGAGCGCTAAGCGTGAACCTAGCATGAACCTGGGTTCACTTAGGAAAGAGGAGATCTCGTGAAGCGCAAACAACCTGCCATGTTCCAGGATACTATTGTGATGGATAACTTGAATTGAATTCCGAGACGGAATTCTTTTAACGGGGGGAGAATGTAACATCCGGCAAAAATCGATGTGTTTCTGTACGTAATTAGTATATGTAATTAACGGTTTAAGTGCATATTTAAATTAATTGGATTAATTTAGCCCTTAGAGAATAGCAAATTCCCCATAAGATGCATAGGGATGCACATGTTTAATGTTGAAGCACGACGAAATCGCGTGCGAATAAACTTGTCCGGAACGGACGTTGGTGATTACCCGGTAAAAATTAAATAGACAAAAATGATCCCGGACACCCAGGATATAAAATAAAGGGTATTTTCACAAAATTTAATGTGTTTTGGAACTCCAAAACTATAAGTGAAAACTTTACATACAAATCTCCCGGTAACGAATAAAGTGCGCATACCGCACCGGATACGCGTATAACTTATAATTTCATCCAACGAAAGCCTAATTAACCAACCAACACTTAAACTAGGCTATGTTTAACGGTTATTTAGAGCTATTATAATGTCCGGATAACGCATAATTAAAATCCGAATAGAACCCAAACGAAACCCGAACTTTATGTTTAAATCTTATGTTAGGACAAAAAGGATTGGTGAAACCACTTTTGCAAACCTTAGTCTAATTCAGTTCTGTCAAAATACTCTAAGTATAGAACTGCTGAAGAAGAAGGATCAAACTGCTGAAGAAGAGATTCAGAAGTGCTGAAGAAGAAAAGCCATCAGAAGTTCTGAAGTTCAAACCAGACACTTCTACTGAAGAACTACTGAAGACAAACTACTCATCAGTAGTTTGTCATTCATCAGTACTTACATGAAGATCTTTTCCACCGCCTTTGTATATCAGTAGTTTATTACTTTAGTATTTCTTTTTGGTTTATGTACAAGTTCCAAGACTGCAACTTGTTGCAACTTGTTTCTGAACTTGCTTTTGGCAAGGTTCATGTATTTGTAACGTCTATAAATAGAAGGGTTCATCCCTCTGTTTTAGACATTGATTTTAATACAAGAAATCCTTCAACTCTTATTATTGTTATTTCCATTTAATGTTTATTGAGAATCTGTCAAAGCATTTCATTCTCATTCAATACTTAGATTCTCAATAAATACTTATCATTTATTGGTTCTTGAATCCAGGGGGAGTAATAACTCCTGTTGATAAGTGTAGCTTTAAACTTATAACATTCCGCTGTGCTATCACTGATCAAGAACTTGCTAAACACTTAAGTGTTCACTAGCAAGTTCATACAAAAGAGCAATATACTAATCCAACAATTGGTATCAGAGCCCTGGTTTATCTGATCACATATCAATCTAACACATTGAGAATCAGACACAGGCTCTTATTGATATTCAATGAAGGATTATAAGCTCACTTTTATCAACATCCATCACTTTAAGAGATATTTGACAAATCAATACTCTTTAAAATGGATCCTCATAATACTGGTTCTGCCACAAAACCTGCCATGCTTGTAAGAAATGAATATAACATATGGCAAAAGAGAATGGCACATACCTTATCACAGACCAACACAGGTTGTTGGAGATCTGTGATATATGGTCCTCATAAACCAGTAAATATAAATCTTGAAACTAAAGAAGAGATTCCAAAAGAACCAAAAGACTATACTGATGATGATTTCCTAAAACTTGAGCTTGATGCAAAAGCTTTCTCTATGTTGGCAATGGCACTCCCAAATGAAATCTACTCTGGCCTATTACATTGTGATAGTGCCAAAGAGCTTTGGGACTACCTAAAAGAACAGTTTGGAGGAACTGAAGAGGTGATTGCCAACACCAGAGAAATCTTGGCTCAACAGTATGAAACTTTTGCTCACATTAATGGGGAAACTTTAACACAACAATTTGAAAGATTTTCCTCATTAATATCTGAGCTAAAACTAAATGGTCAGACCTACACAACTGTATCTATGCTTCATAGTTTTTAAGGTCTTTACCTGATAAATGGGAAACATACTCAATAGTCTTAAGATCTTCACCAGACTTTAGCTCCCTCACTCTTACAAAACTTCATGGGAGATTACTTACTTTTGAGAGAGAAATTGATCAAAAGAAAAAGTTACAAAATTCTGGCAAAACTGCTGATGACTATCTACCAGGTAGTACAGCACTATTGGGACAAGACTCACCAACTTGTTCAAATAGTTTTGGATCTTTTGACCATATTGACATAACTGCTGGGATCTCATCTGAAAGATCATTCCTAGGTTATGACAATAATGACTTTGGTTAAACTGTTGATAACAAGTGTTTTTATCATGGATGACTTAAATAGTTTCAGCAGTGATGACCTAGAAGAAATGGATATTTTGCACCAACTGGCCATGTTTAGTTTAAAAACAAATAAATTTTACAAAAGGTCATGAAGGAAGTTTCCAGGACTCAACAGTTCTACAAAAATTGGTTTTGACAAATCTAAACTTAGATGTCACAAGTGTCAAAAGTTGGGACACTTTGCTAGAGAATGTAGAAGCTCTGGCTTTAACCAATCTCAGTCTGGAAACAATTTTAACCCCAATTATAACTGGAATAATGGAACACAAGGGAGTGCACATTTTGTACAGGCACAAGCTCCACAACACCAATATGTGCCACAAGTACAATATGTACAGATGCCTGCTCAACAGATGCAGAGCCAACAATCAATCTCTCCCTTTCCAGCTGCTCAACAACCTCCACAGCAACAACAACCCTCTCAACAAAGTTTATATACTTCAGGGTATGTTGACTGGAGCAGTCTTCCTTTTGACACCACAGAGTGCAATCCTGATGCAGACAACAAAATGTTTGACATCAACTAGGGAGAGCCTGACAATGGCAGAAAGAACTTTGCCTTAATGGCATTTGAGGGATGCTCCTCAAAATCTGCCTTGTCACGGGTATCAAAAGAATCTTTGACTAAACTATGCTCAAATTCATGCAAAGAATCTTTTGCTCTCATAAGAGAGACAAATGTGCACTTACAAGGAAAAGCAAATGATTCTGAGAGAAAATTCACTCAGATGAAATGTGATTTAGAAAGAAAACTTTCTGCAAAAACAAAAGAAGTTTCTAAATTATCTAACTCTGCTATTGAAACCCAAGCACAAATTAAAATCATGATTAATGACCTAGGGAAGGTCAGACAAGAGCTTGCTGACACCAAGGTCACATGTGAAAAATGGGTGGAATCTTGTAAGGGGTACCAACTATTGCTAAACAAACAAAGTGCTTCAAATGTTAGGTTTGGCATAGGGTACAATCATACTGAAACACCAACAGATTTCTCTCCCAAAACTACTGAAGATGGGAGAAAAATTGTTTCAGGTGAAACTTCTGAAGAGGAAGAATGCACATCTTTCCATGAAAACTTTCTAAAGTCACACAAAGAAAGTTCTTCAGAAGTACTGATTAAATCTGACTTTAAGCCATCAGTAGTTTCAACTACATCAGGAGTTGAGAACCTAAAAACTACTGATGACCTAAAACCAATCAAAACTGTCAGAAACTTGTCTTTGAAAGAAAAGACAAAAGAATGTGAAATTTGTGGTCTGTTCAACCACAAAACAGAATTTTGCAGATATAGAAAAGGTATTCAGTTCAATAAGAAAAATCAACAACTGGTTGTGGGGAAACAAATAAAAAATGATTATGTAAAAACTTTTTCTCCAAAGAAACAACAACCAGCAATAACCTTTTCTCAGAAAAAGACAAAATCTCAACAAAAGTCTTTTTCTCAAAATTCTCTTTCAGTAGTTAGACCTGAATCATCAGCAGTTTCACAAACTGCTGAGATTAAAGATCTTATGAACTTGGTACAACTACTGATGACCAATGTTGATGGTAGTCCTCAAAAGGATACCACCATTGTTCTTAATGCAAAATCCATTGCCAAAAAGACATGGATTTCTAAACTTGGTCAAGAACAAACTGTAAATGTTCTCAAGAGCAAACCCAAAGCCAAACTGGCTTGGGTTCCTAAATCTAACTGATTTGCTATCTTGTGCAGAGAGTTTCCAGAGGCTTAAATAGCATTTGGTATGTAGACAGTGGAGGCTCAATGCACATGACAGGATGCAGATACCTGATAAATAATTTTATCAGTCAAAGAGATGGATCTGTATCCTTTGGGAACAATGCTAAGGGATATGTGCTAGGACATGGCAATGTCTCCTCTGGCAAAATACAGTTTGACAAGGTCAATCTGGTTGAAAACCTTGAGTACAACTTGCTGAGTGTGTCACAAATGTGTGATAAAGGATATTCTTCCTTTTTCACAAAGACAGCATGCAAGATCATATCACTAGAAGGCCAGAAGTTGATAGAGAAGATCATTGAAGATCATACTTTGTTAATAGCCAAAAGATGTGGCAATGTCTATGCAGTGGACATTGAAAAAGACAAAGTACTGAACAACACTGCCTGTTTCTTCTCAAGGGCATCAACTTCAGAAACTGATCTCTGGCACAGGAGACTTGGCCATGTGAACTTTAAAACCATAAATAATGTCACAAAAATGGGCTTGGTCAGAGGTCTACCCTTAAAAGTATACCAGTGTCAAGAACACTGTGTATCCTGTTTAAAGGGAAAACAGCATAAGTCCTCCTATAAGTCTATTGAAGAATAAAAAACAACTGCATGTCTTCAACTACTCCATATGGACTTATTTGGGCCTGTAAAAATCATGAGCCTTGGTAAGAAGAAGTACTGCTTAGTCATCATTGATGACTACTCAAGATTTACATGGGTATTCTTCTTATTTTCCAAGGATGAGGCTGCTGAAATCATCAAGTTCTTCATTCTACAAGTAGAGAAGCAATACTCTTTACCTGTCAAAACCATTAGAAGTGATAATGGGACAGAGTTCAGGAACAAAACTCTGGATGAATTCTGTTTGTCTAAAGGGATTATTAGACAATTCAGTGTTGCTAGAACTCCTAAACAAAATGGTGTGGTAGAAAGGAAGAACAGAACTTTAATAGAAGGAGCAAGAACAATGTTAGCTGATTCTGGCCTACCTTTATACTTTTGGGCAGAAGCAGTTAACACATCATGTTATGTTCAAAATAGAGTTCTTATTGTCAAGAGACATTCAAAGACTGCCTATGAAGTTCTTCATGGCATGAAGCCCCTTATCTCCTTTTTCAGGGCTTTTGGGTGTCAATGTTTCATCTTGAACATCAAGGAATCTATTTCAAAGTTTGCTGCCAAAGTTGACTCAGGTTACTTTGTTGGTTATTCCTCAACTAGAAAAGCCTAGAAGGTTTTTAACTCAAGAACCAGGATAGTAGAAGAAACACCGAATGTCAAGTTCAATGAGTCAAAACACACTCTCATTCCAGCACATCCTACTGAACTCTTTGACCTTGACAACTTTCATTTTGGACCTAAAAAGACTGTCACTTCATCCAAACCTACTTATTATGGTGATCAAAGGTTTGATGATGAGGATCCAGCACCATGGACTCCTGAAACAGTCATTAAGTCAACTTCAAAACCATCAGAAGTTTCACAAACTTCTGATTCAACAAATACTGAAGGACAAACTCAAACATCTGCTTCAGCACCTGCAACTACTGAAGACACTGAAACTGCTGAACCAGATATAATAGACCTCAGTAGTTTGTTTGAAGAACATGAGCCACCAACACCTGTCAGTGGTTTACAACAACTGATCGAACACAAAGACCATCCACTTGATCAAATCATGGGTGATATTGCATCAGGTGTTCTTACAAGAAACCAGCTTTCCAACTTTTGTCTATTCTCAGCATTTATTTCACAGTTGGAACCAAAGAAGTACCAGGAAGCCCTCAAAGACAACAATTGGGTACAGGCAATGCAAGATGAATTGCTTCAATTCAACAAGCAACAGGTTTGGGAAATCTGTCCCTTACCACCAAACAAGCAACCAATTGGCACAAGATGGGTTTTCAGGAACAAACAAGATGAAGCTGGTATTATAATAAAGAACAAGGCAAGACTGGTAGTACAAGGTTACTCTCAAGAAGAAGGAATTGACTATGATGAAACCTTTACTCCTGTTGCAAGGCTTGAAGCCATCAGGTTATTTCTGGCCTATGCCATTTCCAACAAAATAAAAGTTTATCAAATGGATGTCAAGAGTGCATTTTTGTATGGAAAAATAAAAGAGGAAGTGTATGTTTGTCAGCCACCTGGGTTTGAGGATCCTTCTCATCCTGAGTGGGTGTACAAACTAGACAAAGCTCTTTATGGGCTCAAACAGGCTCCAAGAGCCTGGTATGATACACTTTCAACCTTTTTACTCAAAAATAACTTCACAAGAGGTGCCATTGATAAAACTCTTTTCATAAAACATGTTGGAAATCATATCTTACTTGTTCAAATATATGTTGATGATATCATTTTTGGTTCAACAAACACAAAATTGTGTGATGAATTTAAGAAACTCATGCAATCAAAATTTGAGATGAGTACAATGGGAGAACTGCAGTACTTTTTGGGACTGCAGCTTAAACAACAAACAAATGGAACTTTTATACATCAATCAAAATATGTTAAAGAATTATTAAACAAATTTTCTTTACAAGACTGTAAATCATGTTCCACTCCTATGACACCAACCACACAAGTTGAACCAGATGATCAAGGAAAACAGGTTGATCAAACCATGTATAGATGTATGATAGGTTCCCTTTTATATCTAACTGCTTCTAGACCAGATATTATGTTTTCAACATGTGTTTGTGCTAGATATCAATCAGCTCCTAGGGAATCACACCTTATTGCAGTCAAAAGAATCTTCAGATATCTGAAAGGAACACCCACACTTGGAATTTGGTATCCTGCTTCAAGCAATACCAAGTTATCAGCTTTTTCAGATAGTGACTATGCAGGGTGTAAAATGTCAAGAAAATCAACATCTGGTGGTTGTCAATTCATGGGAAACTGTCTAGTGTCCTGGCAATCAAAGAAACAAACATCTGTTGCAACTTCAACTGCTGAAGCTGAATACATTGCAGCTGCAAGTTGTACATCACAGATACAATGGCTCCAATATCAACTTCTTGATTATGGAATCAAAGAGACCAAGACACCATTGTTTGTAGACAGCAAATCTGCCATTATCATCATTCAAAATCCTGTTCAGTTTTCAAAAACTAAACACATTGAAATCAGGTATCATTTCATAAGAGATTGCTATGAAAAAGGCAAGATTGAAGTGAAACATGTAGCAACAGCTAATCAAATAGCTGACATATTCACTAAACCCCTTGACACATCAACATTTCAGAAGTTAGTATCCATGCTAGGGATGCTAAATTTGTAAGTGTTTCTCTTTATTTTTCTGCACAACTTTTTTTTTTCACTTACATCTGTTCTCAAAAACTTGAAAAACTTCTGAAAAGAGAGAAACTACTGATGAACAAAACATCAGTATGGGGATATTTTCTAAAAAGTGATTAACTTCTGATAAAACAACCTTCAGAAGTTATGAATAAAGTATTTATAAAAGTATTTCTCATCAGCTGTTCAAAACTGCTGAAGAGAAAATGGGAACTACTGATGAAGATAATTCTTCATCAGCAGTTTAGTCAAAAAGGGCAAATAAGACTTTTCCCATCATCAGAAGTTTGACCTAGTCGGTTTAAAACTTCTGATAAAGAGGTTTTTAACCTAGGCGGTTAAAAACTTAGAAGTTCCAAGTGGTTAAAAACTTCTGATAAATATCTTTTTTCAACACTTATCCATTCAAACACAAAAATTCCCTCCTTCTCTCTCAAGAAAGCTCTCAAACCCATGAACCTGCAACAAAAACACTGTTCGATTCATACACACACACAAAACCACATGGCTTTAGTTCTTAAACAGGGACACAATCTCAGAGCCTACTTAGAAAAACAAGAAGGCTGGTCCCAATATGATGAGATCATTGATCTCGTCGTCAAATCCCAATATTTCACCGCTCTCACAATAGACCCACCAATACATCCTGAAACTCTCAATGAGTTCTGGGCTAATGCTGAGACAGTGATGGTGGATGATGAAGTTATCTCTCTCAACTCAACAATTAAAGGGAGACAAATGGCCATCACACCGACCATACTTGCAAACAGACTGGGGTTGAATGATGTGAATGCCCCTGAAAAGTTTGACAACTCTACAATCCACCTAACCATGAGTGTGGTTATCAAGGTACTCTCTCACAAGCTACTATCTATAAAAAGTATTTTGAACCAAAATATAAACTTTTGTTTCATTATATAATTATGTGCTTGAGTCCTAAAACAGGGTCTTATGACCAGATGCCCTCAACCTTTCAACCAATCTTTCATTCCATTGTGAATGAAACAAATTTCAGGGCATCAAAATTTTTCTTTAATGAGTTGGTGTTACATCACAATAACTCTAAGAAAAAGTTTTTGTTATATCCAAGGTTCATTATGCAATGCATAATAACTGAACTGGGTAATGAGGTGCTTGTGGGTAAAACTGAAATTTTAAAACCCTTAACCTCACATGCATACTCAAGGCACAACAAACAGGCTGCCTGGCCAGAAGATGACCAAGGGGAACCAGAACCAGTCCCCATGGAACCCTCATCTTCCAAACCTGCTCCACCAAAGGCCAAGAAACCCAAGGTACAAAAACAAAATCCCACCAAACCTAAAAGAAAAGCTGTTCAGGAGGTTGAGATGCCTGAACAAACTATTGTGCAATCTGCACTTCTTAAAGATGTGACTGAAACATCCTCTTAGTCTCATCCATCTCAAACCCCACCAAGAGCACCAATCACAATCCTTTTCAAAAGAAAAAGACTTAAGAAAACTATTCCCATTGATTCTTCTTTTGAAACTGCTGAACCCACTGCCCAAACTACTGAACCAGCACCCCAAATTTCTGAACCAGACATTGAAATAGCCAAACTTCTCTCTGGGCTAAAAGAGAAAGTCCCATCTACACATGTCAGTCCCCATCAACCACATAAAACAGGGGACATAGCCTCAGAAATTGACATGGATGTGGACACTCAAAGCCCTAACCAAAGAGATGAGGATGAACCAGAGCCTCTAAGCCCAAACTTAGAAACTTTTGGTACTTTTGAGGCTGCTACTACTTATTTACCACTCAGTGGTGGACCTGAGGACAGAAGTAACATAGCTAAGACCTCAACTATGGCAACTACTGATGAAGGCTTAATGCCTGAGGTAGGAAATCCTCTGAACCAAGAAAAAGAGGTACATGAGACAACTGAGTTGGGCTCAGCTCATGATGTAACTGATACAGTCCTCATTGAGGATGTAATCAGGGATTCAGATGATTCTATTGATTTGGATGATGTTTCAAAACACCAAACTACTGAATTGACGGCTACAAGTGAAGGTCCTGCACCTGGTGTATCTAAGCTCAAGAAGCTAGTCACACCAGCTCAGGTTAAAGCCCACTCAATCCATGATTCCCCTAGAGTGGCATCTTCTGTACAACAAGAAGATCACCCAAAAACACACTCCTCACTACAAATTCCTACCCAATTCCCTGGGCAAACAAGCATAGACATGAACCAGCTATGCAGGCTAGATGGTCCCCTATACCACATGATGAACACTCTCATCAAGAATCACTTCCAAACATACACAGCTAACTTGGAGCTGTCAATCAAAAACCAATTTGGAGTGATCAAGACAAAGATGAACGATTTGTCCAACAAAATTGAATTCAACAGCAGACAGATTGCTACTCTTACAGGTCATTTCTCCCAACCCTCAACTTCCAAACTTGATGAATCCAAAAAGGGGGAGAAAATTAGGGAACCTAAGGAGTCATTTGAAGCCAGAATAAAGGCAAGAGTGGCTATCCTGGAAAGAGATCAAAAGAATCAAGCTAGAAAAGAAAAACTAGCCCAACAATTTGGTGTCTCTATTCAAGAAATTAAAGATGCTGAAAAGTCTGATGAATCCCAAGGGCATAATGAAGAAACCTCTGATGGCCAAAGTTCTGATGAAGAATCAGAAAGTACTGAAGACAATCCTTCAGTAGTTGACAAACCTTCAAAAGTTGTCAACCCATCAGAAGTTAACACTTCCAAGACTCAAACTGCTGACCCTTCCAGATCAACTACTCCTATTCAACCAACTTCTGTTCCTACCAGGCCTACTACAACAGTTACCACAATGACTGTGCTAAACCCTTCTCCAATCTCTCAATCAGCAGAACTACTTGAGAAGAGTTTAGTGGCAGCCCAAAAGAAGGCCAGAGAAGATCAGATCTAAAAACACTAGAAGAAAGGGATGACTTGGATCTAAGCCATGAAGAAAAACTTCAAGCTTATGAAGCTGAACTCCAAAGGCAGGCTAGCCTAGACCAGATTGCTGAAGAAGATAAAAGACATCAACTGATGTCTTACATTACAAAGAACAGCAAAATCAAAGCCCACACATTGAAGAGACTCTCTATGGAAGAGCTGACAAGAAGAGCTCAACTTATTGCAGATAAACTTGCAACAAGTAAAGACACAAAAGCCAAGAGAGCTCAGATGATAAACGAACTGGTAGCTAATGGTTATGGTTCAAAAGCCTTAGTGTCCAAATGGAAAGAAGAAAGATTGGTGGACACATATAGAAAATATAAGGCTGCAAGGGCTGCAAATCCAGAGAAGTTTCAAACTGCTGAAGTTTTAACTTCAGTAGTTAGAACTTCTGGTGTTCAAAGAAGACCTGCTACTCAGAGAAAGAAATCAGAGGAGAATGCGAAGACTGATTTCAGAATGGTACTACTAGAAGGTAGTACAGTAGTCCATTCTGATTTTGATATAGAAGAAAAGCCTCTGATCACACAATTCAGGGATCCTTCCACCTTTGCATATCAAATCCAGAAGACCATCACAGACAAACTGCACACTAAGGTAGTAACTGAACATCATTTGCCAACATTTCAGATACCTAATGTGATGCAACAAGAACAAGGAAGTGAATCCCACCTGAGAGTCACTGAAGTTGAAAACATTCAACACTCAGAAGAAACCCAGGGTACCACCATGGTTCCCTACATGGTAGACTTTGACAAGTCTAAAGTACCAATCATCAGATAGTCCTTTACTGATAGAAACTCAGTACTTGTGACAAGAAGAGATCAGACAAGCAGGGCCTATAGGTCGATGAATGATCTGAAGAAACTATCAACCAAAGACCTGCTTACAATCCAACACTTAGAACCACAGAAAGGGTCTCTTACTGATGAACAACTGAACCAGCTCAAGAATTCCATGTTCAAAGGAATATGGAAAATTGTGAAGGACAGAAAAGAACAATAAGGAATTAGTAAGGTTTTGGCTTCATCAATCCAGGGGGAGATTGTTAGGACAAAAAGGATTGGTGAAACCACTTTTGCAAACCTTAGTCTAATTCACTTATGTCAAAATACTCTAAGTATATAACTGCTGAAGAAGAAGGATCAAACTGCTGAAGAAGAGATTCAGAAGTGCTGAAGAAGAAAAGTCATCAGAAGTTCTGAAGTTCAAACCAGACACTTCTACTGAAGAACTACTGAAGACAAACTACTCATCAGTAGTTTGTCATTCATCAGTACTTACATGAAGATCTTTTCCACCGCCTTTGAATATCAGTAGTTTATTACTTTAGTATTTCTTTTTGCTTTATGTACAAGTTCCAAGACTGCAACTTGTTGCAACTTGTTTTTGAACTTGCTTTTGGCAAGGTTCATGTATTTGTAACGTTTATAAATAGAAGGGTTCATCCCTCTGTTTTAGACATTGGTTTTAATTCAAGAAATCCTTCAACTCTTATTATTGTTATTTCCATTTCATGTTTATTGAGAATCTGTCAAAGTGTTTCATTCTCATTCAATTCTTAGATTCTCAATAAATACTTATCATTTATTGGTTCTTGAATCCAGAGGGAGTAATAACTCCTGTTGATAAGTGTAGCTTTAAACTTATAACATTCCACTGTGCTATCACTGATCAAGAACTTGCTAAACACTTAAGTGTTCACTAGCAAGTTCATACAAAAGAGCAATATACTAATCCAACATCTTAACACACTGGTTAGTAGATATGTTTGGTGAATGGACCCCACAAAATCCCAACCCAATCGTCCCCAATCCTTAAACCAAACTCAAATACTTTTTTTTTTGTACAAACAATCTACGAAAGATTATGAGAGTGTGGAGTTGAGATATGAGATTAGATTGTAGTGCCCTTGAAAGATTTATAAAATCTCCAAACCTTGCAAAGAAATCGGCCCACACACACTCTCCATAGCAAGCAAGAATGTTTTTGAGTACCACATTCCACAAATTGAGGGATTTAGAAATATAAGTGAAGATATCAAGTACTCATGAGATCTTGAGAGGATTATTAAAGGAATGGATGGTTACAACATTTCATAAACAAAAAAAAGAAAACTCTTTCTTCCTCCTTTCCTTTGGCCGTGAGCTACCCCCACCCACACACACTCATTTTCAAGTTTCTAACACTCCAAATCTATCCATAAACATCCATTTCCAAACCCCAAATTGTGTGTTTCAAGCTTGGAGCTTAACCACTTTGGAAGAACACACTAAACCCTTTCAAAATCAAGTGTTTTTAGCTTTGCTAGCCTTGTGCTAGTTGTAAGTATTCTTGATCTTGATCTTGTTCTTGAAAGTTTATGATTTGTTGTTTTAAAAGCAAGTTGTAGGCAAGTTTTTAACAAGGTTTTTAAACATAAGTTATGATGTGCTCTATCAAACTAAAATGGACCTTAAAAACTTGTACAAGACCCTTGGGTGGTGATGGATGTTGCTAAGATTGTTGAAGTTCATAAAAAGTTACATAAACTTGTGTAAAATGGTGATCAAAGCATAGTTTGTGAATGTAACTTGAATATACTTAAAAGTGGTTTTGATCATCTTAAAATGATCATCTAGTGCATAATATTGTGCTGACCTTGTGAGAAAATGTCTAATATAAAGTTTACATATTGTAAGATTTGGACATAAAGTGATCAAGTTGGACAAAATGGACATAATACACACAAATACACACATTATTGTTCTTAATAAGGTTATTATGGACAATAGATAATGTTGGATCATAAAAATAATCTATCATGACAAAGATGACAAAATAAAGTTTACTTGTTTAGTAGAAAATTGTCACTTTTGAAAGATTAGGAGGAAAATGTAATTCCTGGAAGTTAAAGGACTATTTTGGTAACTTTAATAGTTGAGGGACATAAAATGTGATTTTTAGAAACTTGAATCTAAAAATATGACTTTGCAAAGTTTGGTATCAAAAGTGCAAAATGTTGACTTTTCAAGGATGATTGTGTAAATGGTAGCAAATTTACAAGTGTATATCTTGTATAAAAATATTTTTATAAAATAAGGTTTTATAAAAATATAAAATTCCTAATATGTTGGAAATGTATAAAAACAAAGGTTTTTTATAATAATGTTAGATAAATTAAAAACTTGGTGAATGTAAAAACTTTTATAAAAATGGACACTTTTATATAAATGGGAATGTAAAAGTGTTGGAGCATTTTTATGTGTAAGTAACCAAGTGTCTTTGTATTAAAAATACAAATGTATTTATAAACTTTCAAGTAAAAATATGTAGAAATTAAAGGATGAATAATTTTAAGAATACATATTGTTAGAAGCTTGGAAAATTAACAAATATATAAGTTTAAATGATCGGATATGGACGTGTTCACGTTACGACGCGTTAACGGACTAAAAATATAAAAATGGATGAATAAGTATTTGTTTTATTGCGTCCAATGTGGAAATGAAAACATATATTTTAATGATTTAAAATATATAATTTGGGTGAGGATACATAACACTTTCCTATGTGTTGGAAACTTTTCGTGGGAAAAAAATAACGTAAATAATCTAACGATTAAACGTTTAAAACGAGCATATGGACTTGACAATGAAAATATATTATCAAATCGACAAGATCCTAGTTTATTTATTTAATGGGAAAGTAAATATACGGTAAGGTGAGTCGAATTGAGTATTAAAAATGTTATATCGAATCGACAAGATCCTAGTATATTTATTTAATGGGAAAGTAAATATATGGTAAAGTGAGACGAGTTGAGTGTTGAAAATATTATATCGATCGACAAGATCTTAGTATAATTATTTAATGGGAAAATAATTATACGTCAAATTAGTCGGATCGAGAACAATATTATACAAGTTAAGTAATATTCAAGAAAATATAATTGTAACTTGTGACGAGGGTAAATCCATCACCAACGGACCTAGGATACACGTTTAACTAAATGGGGAATTAAACTAAATAGTGGTTTGGGATTTGGGCGTACAACTTGCCGGAAAACACACACTATAGACTTAGTTACTTATACGCACTAGGACGTTCGTAGGTGTTTAACCTCGGACTTCCTATTCTCTGCTATTTGATTGCACGCTGCACGTCAGGTTAGTTTCACGGTTTTACTGTTTTGTTTGGGGGAAAGATATGTTTATCATATGTTGTCACATGTTGAAATGTTTTCAAATGTTAAAATGCGATGAGAGGCATGATGAGTACTTAAGTTTGTTGTTCGCCACTCGGGGTTGAGTCCTCGCTACTTTAACCATTTACTTGTGTGTTGTGTGTGAAATCGAGACCGAAGGAATATTTGGATAGTACTATTGGTGCCTGACAAGGCCCACCCCTAATTGATAGCGTCGTTTATGCATCGGCGTATGCCTGGGGTGCACGTATTCTAAAATTAGTTGTTATTTTCCGAGAAAAAACTAGGGGCGGGGCATTGCTAGTCTTGGTCTGGTTATGGGCTCAAGGGATTGCTCGTCATTGTTTGTAAAGAGTTAGCTACTCTTACAATGGCCACTGCTGTGTGTATTCCGCACATGTTGTTGTTATTAAAAAGTTACTGTTATGGAACTAAAACCTGTGAAGTCACCAATATTTTATTTATTGACGTCTTTTTAAACATATCTTTCAGGTAACTAAGTGTTGATTAGATATGAGGCTAGTGCGGTGGAATATGGGATGTCGGATACATGTTTGGGTTTCATCAATATTTCCCACTGGGTTGGAAATTTGACGGAAAAAACCCCATTTATGAACTTCTTGTTTGTTGTTTTGTGCAATATTGTAACAAGATACTCATTTTTGTTGATGCGTTTTGCGACTAATGATTGGATAAACATTATTAACATATGTTAGAGAAGTGGGCGAAGGTAGATAAAAGGGGCGAAGGTAGATAGTTAGTGGGCGAAGGTAGACTGGAAGCTGACAAGAAGACACATTCGACCATTGATAATGGGCGAATGTGGAAAAGACCCACATTCGACCAGTGGCAAGGGGCGAACGTGCAGTATCTATAAACAGGTTTTGTGATTTTGAGTATGTAATAGAGTTGTCAGTTGTGTCTGTGTTCAGGTCAGGTTTCAGGTCATTTTGGTGAAAGTCTGTAATTGATTAGATTAACGTGTGATTGATTGTAATTGAATATTTGACAAAGTTAATCTATGAAAAGATGTTGAAAATGATCTTGATTGTGTTTTGATTAGAGTTTTATCATTTTGTTCAGAACTAGGGTTTCCGCACCTGGTTTTGTGACTTGTATGATCATATTATCCTGTTTTAGCTAAAATCTTTCGCTCACAAAGTGGTATCAGAGCCATACGGATCATACAACAACAAATTTGATAAACTCAGAGCTGATTTGGACATGTTTTTGATCAAAATACATCTGTTTTTTACATAAACATGGTTTTTGAGTGTTTTTGATTGATTTAGAGTTGAATTTGTGGTTAAAATCAAGTTTTCAAAGAATTAAAGTTGCTCCAAATCAATTCCGAAGCATAACCTGATTAAGATCATTCAAATCCATAAACTTTTGAAAATCTGAGATCAAAATAACCGTTTTTCAAAGTGTAGCCGTTTTTCAAAGTGAAATATGGACAAAATGGGCGAACCTGGAACCTGAGTGGTCGAACCTGAGTATTTTGGGCGAACCTGAGTATTAGTTTGGACGAACCTGAAATTTTTTGTTGAAATTCTCACTTTCGGGTACAAAATTCCACCTTCGACCGGTTTGTTTTGGGCGAAAGTGGAAAGTCTGTTAGTTTGTGTTTACATTCTGGTCATTTCTACATTCGGGTGGTACTGTGTGGTCGAACATAGAATTAGAAGGGACGAAAGTGTTATATTTTGGGCGAACCTAGTTCATTTTGGGCGAATCTAGGTCAAAACAGTCTAAAAAGGGCGAATGTAGAATCTGTAAAACCTTAAATTTTTTTTTTTAACTTTTTGTCGTTTTTGTATTTTGATGTTTTGTTTTTGTCTTTGATGTGCAGATGGCTGATCAATCCGAAAATGTTGAAGCACCAGTAGAAAATGTGGAAACTCCAGCAGAGAATGTTACTCCAGATCCGGTGCAACAGGCTGAAGCATCTGTTCCAAGCAGTTGGCCGTTCGAGCGATCTCACAATTGCTGTGCTTACCTTGGTGACGTAGAGAAGAATACTGAGTTCACCGGGATCATAGAGTTTTTGAGAAGGAGCAGAATTGTGCATGCATTAGCTACACCGACGATCATATACAGAGACATTATTGAAGATTTCTACCATAATGCGAAGTATGACTTCTGGGATAATCAGACGATTATCAAGAGCATGATTCAAGATATGGAGATGTTTTTGACAGAGTCTGATATACGGGAAGCATTGCAAATCATGTTTGAAGTCAGTGAAGATCCCAGAGAGTTATCATGGACTGAGCAGAAAGCTTGTTTCTTACGGATGAAGTACAAAGGTCCGATTACTGATGGATCTATGTATAAAGGGAAGCTGGGCGTGCAGTTCAAGTACTTTGCACACGTTATTATCCACGTATTTGGATGTGTGAGCGGTGGATATGATGTTATGAGAAGAAGTTTGAGCTCGTTAATGGTTGCGTTGACTCTCAACAAACCATTTAATGTTTCTGGTATGATTCTAGATCATATGCTGGAGATGCTGAAAGGTATGAAGCACAAGAAGTTCATGCTATATCCAAGATTTCTGATGATGATCTTTGACCACAAGTATCCAGAGTTGAAGAAGGATCCGACTATGATCCTTGGTCAAGATCACATGAACATTCGTACTCTAGTGAGGATGAAGGGATACAAAGGTGTGCAAGACAGTGAAAAGCCACCTAATAGGAGACTCTTTGGAGCTTTGGCTCGTCAGGATTACACTGATCCTGGCAAGAACAAAGCAAGGCACGATGATAGTGATTCGGATAATGATGATCCCTTAGTGTACGCTGATTCAAGCACTAAGAGGAAGAGACAAGTAGTCAATCCTGGAGCCAAAGGGAAGGGCAAGGGAAAGATTGATCAGGGAAGTTCAAAGCAACAGGCGGTTAGACATAAATCAACGGCTAAGAAAGGTTCAGGTTTGGTGGATGAAGAGTCAGTTGATTCAGAGGAGACTGAGATTGATGAGCAGTGGGATTCTGATGATGAAAATGTTAGGACCACCAAACGTAAGGCCACTATGGTTGGTGAGTCTGAATCTTTGAATAAGTCGATTGAAGAAGCTGAGAGAAGAAAGAAATCTGTTGAAGATGAGAGTCTAGGTGTTGACTTAGCAGAGTTGAGTGTTGGAGAGACTGTGGTGGTTAATTTGCCTAGAACGAAAAAGCAAAAGACCATGGCAAAGAAGTCTAGTATGAAAGAGTTGAGAGAGAAAGAGTTAGCTCAACTGTTGAAAGGGAAAAGAGTGCCCGATGCTGGTACATCATCAAAGCTATCTTCACCTGTCGCCAAGAAGCAAAAGAAAACCAAAGAGGCAGAATCAATATCAGCTGATCAACTTAATGTTGCACTGGACAATGTACTTGACATGTTCAGAAAGCCTCAGAAAGAAAAAGAAGTTGAGCCATCCAAATCCAAATCCAAGAGAGTCACTGTAGATGATGATGTGATGAAGCAGGTGAATAGAAAAATGGATGACATGATGAAAATGATTGTAGCTCAACAAGCTGAGATTGCAAAATTCAAGCAGAATGAGGAGAAAATGCTTCAGATTTTGGTGGCGTCTAAATCTAATCAAGATGAGATCAATGAGAAGGTTAAGATGCTTGAAGCTAAGATTGAAAAGCTTGAAAGAAAGTGTGAAAGAAACAAGGGCAGGATTAAGCTGATCAAGGCAGATAACAAAGAACTAAGGGCTGAAAACAAACGCCTTAGTGATTTGATTGATGATCTGTATAACACTGCACCCAAATTGAAGGAGGGTGAAGAAGATGAAGAAGAAGAGGAAGAGAAAGTTGATTATGAAGATACTGAATCTGAGAAAGAACAAGATGATGATGAGGATGATGATGAATCGGAGAAAAGTGATGATGATGATGACAATAATGATGATGATGATGCAGAAGGTGATGGGAGACAGAAAGGAGATGAGTTTAGCAGTGGTAGTGATCATGATGGAGGAGATGATACTTCCAGATTCACTTATGAGAAGAGAACACCAAAGAAGAAAGATACTGGAGAATCAAGTTCTAAAAAGAAAGGTGAGAACGTTGATTCAGATGAAAGTATTTTCTGGAATGAGAAGGTGAGATCTCTATCTGATGATGCTAAACAGTTGTATAAAGATATGTTGGAAAAGAGAGAGTGGACCATTGAGTTCACAGGATGCTTCGCTGAGATATTCCAAACTGATGATATGCGATATGAATTGGAATATGAAGATCCTGATCTTGAAGAAGGGGAATTACCTGCATCTGTGGCAAAGGAAATACTAGATGGTCTTGCACAGAGGGTAGGGAAGACTTTTGAGGAGTTTATGATGGATGAATCGATTCCAGATATTCCTGAAAAGGATATTGGAAGTCATTCAGATGATATGCAGACTCCTGAGAACAATGAAGTGGAGATGGAAGATATAACTCATGAAGAGTTCCCTCAGTACTTCAGACAAACGGATGAAAATGAAGTATTTCCTGATTTCACTGAAGTACCAAATAAGTCAGCAAAGCAGAAAGCTCAGAAAAGGAGTGAAGAGTTTGTGGAAAAGGTATTTGGTGCTGATAATCAAGGACCTTCAAATCAGTCTGATGATTTGAAGAGTTATTTGAGGAAATTGAGGGAAATGGATGAGAACCGACCAAAGCCTGAAGCTCAAGGTAACTTTTATAGATTCCACAATGCCAAGTTCAAAGGCAGAGCTCTTGGGTGGACATACTTGGGCAGATTGAAGTGCATAGCTGCGAAATGGGAAACAGGAATCTTGTACTTCAATAGATTCTGTGATTTGCTTACTCTACCGTACTGGGCGGTTAGAGATTTATGTAGATTCCCAATGTCAGGCGTAGAAGTGAATGGCTCGCATGTTGGTTGGTGTGCAGATAAATTGGTTTGGGAAAGTCGAACAAGATGGAAGAGATTTCAGCCTCAATATCCCCGAAGAAAAGTTCATAGGGATATTGATCCTCAAACCAATATGAAGCGGGTTACGGTGATCTACAAAGCACCTGAAGTGATGAGAAAGATACCTTTGATGCCTATGCCACAGCATTTCAGTGCTGATTTTATCTTCTGGTATTATGATTGGAGAAAGGCTGAAGCGGTGATTGTGTTGAGAGATGGGAAGGATAAATACAAGCATGTTCATGTATTTGATCCTATGTGGTTGATTAATTGCACGTTTGAAGACATCATCATGCTTTTCTACAATCCGATTTACTATGAACCAAAAGACTTTGCTCAAGCAAGAAAGTATACGCAAGTGGTTGGAGTTTGTTTTGCCTATGACATCAATGCAGGAAGCAACTTGGAGGGTAAGCTTGGTAAGACAGTGAAGATAGCAAATGTGTCTAAACCAGTAAAGAGATCATATGAGCCTCCAATGACTACTGAGCAGAAGAAATAGCTCAGAATCAAGTTGATGAACAAAACGATGGACCAACAGAGAAAACTATCCAATCAATAGTCGAGGGGGAGTTTGTTGATGCGTTTTGCGACTAATGATTGGATAAACATTATTAACATATGTTAGAGAAGTGGGCGAAGGTAGATAAAAGGGGCGAAGGTAGATAGTTAGTGGGCGAAGGTAGACTGGAAGCTGACAAGAAGACACATTCGACCATTGATAATGGGCGAATGTGGAAAAGACCCACATTCGACCAGTGGCAAGGGGCGAACGTGCAGTATCTATAAATAGGTTTTGTGATTTTGAGTATGTAATAGAGTTGTCAGTTGTGTCTGTGTTCAGGTCAGGTTTCAGGTCATTTTGGTGAAAGTCTGTAATTGATTAGATTAACGTGTGATTGATTGTAATTGAATATTTGACAAAGTTAATCTATGAAAAGATGTTGAAAATGATCTTGATTGTGTTTTGATTAGAGTTTTATCATTTTGTTCAGAACTAGGGTTTCCGCACCTGGTTTTGTGACTTGTATGATCATATTATCCTGTTTTAGCTAAAATCTTTCGCTCACAATTTTCGACATCTTAATAAATTGATCTTTTCTAATTAAATATAATTTGTGTTAATCTTGACTTTGATATGCTTTCGAGCGTTGCGCCACGGGTTTCCGCTATTGGCGTGGTGTGACAATAATAATGTTGATTAGTGATATCGTACCTTTGTCTTTTGACTCTGTGACCTCCGCCATTGATATAGTTTTCTGTCATGTCCATGATTTCAGTATTATGTTTTTCACAAAATGAATAAATTTTCTGTAAAATTGGTTCAATTCCACCATCTCTAAACTCGTTCAACTTTCCTTTAGTCGTTTCCACCAATAAAACGGCTTCCAAAATGTCTTGATCTTTTCTTTGAAGACCTTGTTATAATGTATCCATAAGGCCTAAAATGTGTAACATCAAATGCAGATAAAAAGCACATTCAAATGAGCTCAAAAAACCTATCATCTTGAATGCTTGATTTTGGGTAGACGGATTATTACATTCCTCTTTAACATATTCAAGTACTCTAATGATAGAGGGAAACATATCTACCAAACGTATAAGTGTTTTGTAATGAAAATTCCATCTTGTATCTCCACGTCAAATAAAATAAAGCTCTTGGTTTAAACCACTTCCTATTTCTAGTATACCACTACCAATTTCTTTTTCCACTCTCTCTTTCTCATTATAGCGAAGAATGTCTATTCGTTTACAAGAAGAGCATACAATATTCATCAAAATGCTTAAGTTGTCGAAGAAGTTCACTTCGCCTAAATGCTTTCTTGCAACCGTCATTACCACTAGCTGAAGTTGGTGAGCAAAACAATATACATAATATGCCTAGTTATTTTCTTCTAAGATCTTTGCTTTTAAACCATTCAACTCACCACGCATATTGCTTGCTCCATCATATCCCTGGCTCTTAGCTTTTTCAAACTTAATCCATGCATAGCAAAAAAAGTGTCAATCGCAGACTTAAGGGCTAAAGACAATGTCTCCATAACATGAAGAAGACCAACAAATCTCTGTTTAACAAGTCCACGTGCATCGACATATCTTAAAACAATTGTCATTTGTTCCTTTTTGGACACGTCACTAGACTCGTCAACTAATAAAGCAAAAACATCATCACCTATTTCTTTTAAAATGGAGCTCACAACTTCTTCTTCAAAACAGTTAGCAATATCTTTTTGAATATTTGGAGATAAATATTGATTATTACATGCCGCTTTTGGTAATTGACGAAGTTCCATATGATGAAGCATAATCAAGTCCATTATCTGCAAGAAATTTCCTTTACAAAGTGACTTTTTGCTCTCATCAAGACCACGAAATGATAGTGCATTTATCAAAAGAAGTCTACAATCATCAATTGTAGCATTCAGTCTAATTTCATTTGCTTTCTTCGTAATATCATCCTGCTTATGAAAATTAGTGGCAATAGACTGATGTTAACATACACCTTACACTAATTTTTTATAGGGGCGTCTGTCAGTTGAAATGTATGTAGGTCAGTCACTGCGTTTACATGCAACTTTATTGTAACTTTTTAATGGATTGATAGTTTATATGAGGATTTTAATAATCCGAATGGTGTGTGATTTTTTCACCGATGTGGATGTTTGTACATGCAGGGGGATGCAGCAATACTCACGCGCGCATTTGCTGGTGCCGGAAAATCGCCGGTTAAACTTGGTCAACTACTTAGCGTGTGCACCACGAACGCGTTAGCGCGAGTGTTGTTAGGCCGGAGAGTGTTCGGTGATGGAACTGGTGGCGGTGATCGGAAAGCAGATGCGTTTAAGGATATGGTGGTTGAATTGATGGTGTTGGCCGGAGAGTTAAATATTTGTGACTTTATACCGGCACTTGACTGGCTAGACCTGCAAAGGATTACCAAAAAGATGAAGAAGCTACACGCGCGGTTTGATTCGTTCCTTAGCGCAATACTTGAAGAACATAAGTCTGGAAATGGTGGTGAGTCAGGTCGGGCAGATTTCTTGAGAACGTTGATTGCGCTCAAGGAGAATGTCGATGGCGAAGGAGGGAAGCTTTCGGATGTCAAAATCAAAGCTTTGCTTCTGGTATGTTTCCAATTCCGACTAGGGATGAGAAATTTTGTGCAAACATCACGACCAAATATTCAGAGCATGTTTGGCTCTCCTTATTTCAACCTCCTTATAACTTATAACTTTTCCAAAAACTTAATAATTTAAAAAAAGTGTTTGGCAAATGGAAAATGACTTTTTGTTCTAACTTTTTGTTTGCCTATGATAAGTTGTTTTGAAAAAGTAAGGGATGAATGACTTTTTGATCCTACTTATAACTTATTGTGAAAATTTACCCAACATACCCCATGTGATCAATAATAACTTATTTGACTTTTCAAATAATGTCATTTTTGTCATTTTTCATAAATAAGCTAAGTCAAACACTTTTTACAAAACAAATTATTGACTTATCACCACATAAGCTAACCCAAACATTTTTTTAAAAAGTCCTTTTCAAAAACTTATAAGTTAATAAGTGTTTTTAACAAAAAGTCTTTTTGGACTCAAATAAGTTTATCCAAACATGCCCTCAATATTCGGATTAATGGTATTTGGTTTTGAATTCAACTTAATTTCGGTATTGGTGTTATGCGGTATAGTACCGGTTGGGATTTTTAATGGTACTTTGGTGTACCGATATTGACAAAAGATGTATGGTAGGATATTTGGTTTTAACTTTCGCTAAATTTTGATATTGGTATGGTATGGTAGCAGATAATTAGATGCCATCTCTAATTCCAATTTTTATTTTGGGCCGAGTGTTTTAATGCTTGTTAGACTCGTTCAAAATTAGAAATACCTAGGTACTTGCGTTATACAGCCATATAACTCTTGTATACTTTTAAAATGGACCCATATATGATTCTAGAAGCCAAGAAAACTTGTAGAAGTATGTATATTTTTAAAAGAGTAAAGTGCACGGATGGTCCCTGTGATTTGCCCAAATTTCACGTATGCCCCAATATATTTTCAATGGTCCCCAACGTTAACATTTTATAACATTTTGGTCCCTACCAGCTCGTTAAATTTTATCAGTTAAGTCATGTAAAATGACCAAAATACCCATAGGACCATCCGAGCAGTTTAATCTTATATATATATATATATATATATATATATATATATATATATATATATATGACCAGCACCCCCACCTCCTCCTCCTCAAACAACCACCACCACCACCACTAACAAACTAACAGTCAGACAGACTGACCCTTTTAATATCTACATTTCCCAACCCACATTCATTTTGATCCTTTTTAATACATGTAATCTACATTTCCCAAGCCACATTCATCTATTAACTATACATCGATCTGTTCGTTTGAGCAAACACCAGACCAAACATCGATCAATATATGGTCCGATCCATGCAACTTGTCCCATCTATTTTCAGTCAAATGACATTTCCCAACCCACATTCATAATAGCGAGGTATGCAATCGGTGTAAAACAGAAATTGTTTATACATACACATATATTTTGGGCAGACGAAACCCCTATTTCTTGACCAACCCATGTAATAGACAAACTTGTCAAGAAAAAACAATTCAGTTCTTCAAGCCAAAAAGAACACCTGAGCAGCTTGCATAAGTAATAGAGATAGAGAGACAGGATTGGGAACTGATGGTGGTAATGTTGATTTGGTCACAAGATCTGATTGGGACAGATCTGGTCACGAGACCTCATTGATAACAGGGATAATGGTGATACCAGAGGGGTTTAGAGAGAGAGAGAGAGACGAAGAGGTGGACGAACAATGTGTCTGTGGTTGTGGTTATGGACTTGGATATGTGGTTATGGACTTGGATATGTGGTGCTTGTGACCTCAATGGATCTGATTGGGACAGATCTGTCTACCTCCATAACCATCATTGTGGTATGTAGTGGTTGTGGTTATGGACTTGGATATTAGAGTAAAGTGGTGGTGGGTTTTTTTTTTTGTTTTTTTAAGAGGGGTAATTTAGTAATTTTACATTGACTTAACTGAAAAACTTAACCTCCATCAAAGTCAGGGACCATCAATGAAACAAAATACAAACCCAGATCCCATACGTGTAATTTCGAAACGCTGAGGAGCAGAGTTTAAATTTGGGCAAACCACAGGGACCATCCGTGCACTTTACTCTTTTTAAAATTCAAACCTTGAAATGTTTCTAGGAAAGAGGATATATTCTTTTGAATGATTATTTTAATGTTGAATATACTTATATACATGTCTTGTTAAAATCTGCCTCTATTAATATAATACCCGTTTATCAGTTTATAGGACTTGAATGCATACCCATTTAATGGTCATAAACAAGTGTTAATTTCTACCAGGCCAAAATAACACATGCTACTTTAATATATAGTACGTTGTTACAATATGTAAAATCTATAGTAGCATTTAACGCAGCACAATGACGTAACAAAAATTAAATCGGTTTATTTTGTATATTTATTGTTATTTAATTATTTAAAAAAATCGTTTACACTACTTTCTTTTGACTTTTTATATATAAACATAGCTAATTATTTTACTTAGTTATTAAATTATTAAAACATTCTTTAACCATATAAAGTGATACTAAATCTTATCTCTAACTAAAAATTGTGGCTATTTTAGAACTTATTCGTCGCTGGGACATGCACATCATCTAGTACAGTGGAATCGGCAGTAGCTGAATTGATTCACCATCCACGACTGCTAAAACAAGCTCAGGAAGAAATGGACAAAGTAGTTGGTCGAGACCGACTTGTAACCAAAGCAGACCTAGGCCAACTAACATTTCTCCAAGCCTTTGTAAAGAGACTTTTAGGCTCCACCCTTCAACACCACTCTCCTTGCCAAGAATTGTATCTGAGAGTTGTGAAATTGATGGATATTACATTCCCAAGGGATCCACACTCCTTGTTAGCGTGTGGGCCATTGCCCGTGACCCAAAAATGTGGACCGACCCGCTTAAATTCTGCCCCACACGCTTCTTACCCGGAGGTGAAAATGGTCCAGTTGCTTGTTGCAGCATTGGTTCAAACCTTTGCTTGGGAATTGGCGAACGGGTTACATCCGGAGAAGCTCAACATGGATGAAGCCTATGGGCTAACCCTTCAAAGAGCCGAGCCCTTGATGGTGCACCCAAAACCGAGACTGGCTCCTCACGTATATGAAAGTGGTTAACGACTAACTTGTCGTTTGGATGATTAATAATTTTGTATTTATACTTTTAATGGTTAGCAATTGTATTTTCTGTTATAAAGGTCGTTAGTTTGTATTCATTAATAGATTTATTTTTGTTGTAAGTTGAGCACAACCAGTTGGGGTGGGGTGGTACGGGTTAGCGACTTTTATTGGTATTATATCATGTATGTACTGGCTGAACATATGTGGTATAATATTCGTTATTAGGTTTAGCTAAATTATAGTTCAGTACTATGGAGTACGATATCAAGTGTTTTGGTGTATTTAATTTAAATAATGTTATAATAATATCAAACTTATAGTTAAAAAAAAATATCAAACGTTGTTTCTAGAATCATTTAATATTATAACTA
The DNA here is from genome assembly GCA_028751855.1 of Ambrosia trifida. NCBI lineage: Eukaryota > Viridiplantae > Streptophyta > Magnoliopsida > Asterales > Asteraceae > Ambrosia > Ambrosia trifida. The sequence continues at coordinate 97,193,622 of CM054124.1, read as the reverse complement.
CCTTTGTACTTGCCTTTCGTTTGATCGGGATATGTGCTAGGTGTCATTTTATGCAACATTTAATGTTAGAGAAGTGGTGGTGCTATCCTGAGGTATCTTAGTTAGCAATTGTATTTTCCGTTATAAAGGTTGTTGTTTATATTCATTAGTAGGTTTATTGTTGTTATAAGGTCAGCACACCAACTTAGGGTAGGGGTGGTATGGTAAGGGTTTGTGACTTTTAATAATATTCTATATAGCACGGTGGTACTGACCGAACATATACGGTACGATATATGGAGTAGGTTATGAAGTTCATTCTCATCTCTAATTCTACTCAATATTTATTTTGAGCCATGTGTTTTTTGGTGTTATTTTTATTAATTTAAATCACATAATGATTGAAAAATATCAAACTTACAGTAAAAAACAAAAAAAAAACATCTAACTTCATTTCTATAATCTTTAAATATTATAACTACATTGGTACTTGACTTTGTTGTGATGGGACATGTGATATGTTTCAAACCAAAAAATTAACAAGGTTTTTAACTAAAAAGCGGTAGTAGTGTCAAGGTCTGAAGGATAGTTGAGGACATCAAAATCATGACTTGTTTATTGGTTTAGTGTTAAAAATTTAATAAAACATTTGTATTTCATTCATTTTTATACTTACGTCTCTTACTTATATTTCATTGGTTCATTTATAACATGAAATGTGTGATATGCTGATGCTTAACAGAATGGAGCTTAACGGGGTTAAGGTTGATGCTGGTCTAGAGCTTATTGGGCTAATGTCATGCATTGGATATGGGCTCAAAGAGTTTTTCTGGCCAAAGGACACGGTCAAAGGCCCAGCTGGAGAATAAAAACGATGGAAGATAGAAGCTTCTTGACTCGCATATATAACACATCTCATCTTCCTTCTCCTGAATTTTTATCGAGTCTATGGTATTTTGTCTAGATTCGTTTTTTGTATCTTTGTTTTCTTTCTTTAGGAACAGAGAGTCTCTTGATCTTAAATCTAGGGTTGTGATTGTTTGTATAGAAGTTCTTGATAGATTTAGTATATCAGTATTATGTACAAATCATCTTGGTGATGATCTAAATTTGTATTATAGATTCTTGCATCTGGTTTGTTGGTATTATTGTTCAATAAAGGGTTTTACTAAGTATTTCTACATGATATTAAAGCTTTAAGGCTCTGATTAGCTTTGTCTTTCACCGGTTTGTTCATTTGGGTTATTTGATTTCCGATGTTGATTATGGATGAACAAGAAGTAGATCCGGAATGGTGGTTCCTGAATCATATTATTCACTACTGTATTCTTCTATTGCGTTGTGAATCTGTAACCCTAAGTGAAGGTTGTAGATTCTTAAGCTGCTTACAAGGGTGTCAGCCTAACTTGGGTGTTATCTAGTGAGATTGTTCTTGAATACATTAGATTTGTTATTCGTCTAGAGTTTTTTTTGCCAGGTTAGGGGTACTAGTGGTTGATCGAGTCTAGGTCTCTAGGTGCCTTCCATGTAAAAGGATTGCGTTGGCACCTTTTGTGTGACGAATCTATGATGTGGTTGTGACACCCATTGAATTTCTAGGTCAAAATCCATACACACCCTCATAACTATGTCATTTTCATTTGTGCATTAGACATTTTTAAATTAACTATGTCGACTCGAGTCTAGCAAAGCTCAAACAATTTCAGAAACTCATTTCATTTTCCATTTATGCATGCAACACCTAATTAATCCAAAACAATGGGCAATGAACAGCCAAGCCAATCACATGCTCAACAGAGAGCAACCGAATGTCCGATTATTACGTACAAACAAAACAAGGTTTCATGTGACCATTTCTAATTTGGAAATTATACATTCCATGCAAAACCCTAACATTCATGAGACATTTTGTGAATGTTTGACACAACAATACATTGAGTTATATCACTGATCAATTCAAATCCAAAACATATGTGATATGAGTTATTCTCTAATTACAACATATGTTTAAACACAAAATACACATGACACTTTATTTTTTAAATATGTGTTATCAAAATGCTAGCCGATTTCTAATACATATATAGGTGTGTTAGATTTCCAAATGCACATTATATACGTCAACAGATACATGAATTCGGCCACATACACATGTATATATAAACAAAACTAACCTATATCATATGTACATATACTTTAAAATCGGTTTTCACATATATGTATATATAAACACATTAGTTTTTTTAAATTACATAACATATATGTATACAAACACACATATAATCAACCCATTTGCACCAAAACAAAACCTCTAGGACTCAAATACATACATATACGATTGTGTATAAGTGGGTATAATCCAAATTCAACTAGTGTAAGTATATATGTATATCCATGCGATCACATCTATGTGTGTTGTGGACACAAACAAGCTAAACTAGATGTATACATAAATGTATATAAAACAATGGAGTTTGTTGGTACAACTATTGAAAGTCTATCCGTAAGTTTTATTTTGCTTTAATCTAATCATACAACTAATTTGCAAAATGCTTAATGTCACACCCTCAAATTCCCACAGCGGGGTTTATACCGCGAGGCTTGTGACGTTCCAGGATCTCCATACCCATAAGTCACATGAACGACTCTTAGTTCGTTATTGTAAAACAAGTTTCATAGATATTCAAATATTTCAATATTTGCGGAAGCAAATTTTAAAGATAATAGTTATTCAAATAGTCAGAGCAAGACAATACGTTCGAATTCATAATAGATAATTAAACACTCGAAAATAAGTAGTAATTCATATCCACATGATGCTATATGATGCATGCCCTACTCGTGCTTCAAAATATTATCCTGCAAAAAGGTGTAATAATTGTGGGTCAACATAAAGTTGGTGAGTTCACAAGGTTTGGTAAATACGTAGGTCCTCCAGACCATGTTTTGACGAGTAAATGCTAATTCACATGCCAGGGGTAGCTAGCCCTCATGATAACTAAAACTGGTAATACCGAACTGCTAAACAACGAGATCCTACAATAGTGAGCAAAGTGCTTTGCATCATTGTCTATCAACAATGATAATATGTTGAGTTGTAGTTCACACCCGTGCTCTCCAGCACACGATGTGAGGTTTGTGAGACCTAATAGCGCTATCAACTAGTAACCCGCTTGCCATCCGGCAACTCATTCGGTATTTAGAAGGACTTCAATGATAGAGTTGGTTTAGTTCATCAAGGACATAAAGCATGAATTAATGAAAGCAGATTCACCTAGTGAATCATAGCACCCCAAACCCGGGATGTGTAAAAGTAGTCCCAAACCGGACTATGAAAAAGTTTAGAAAGTTGTCTCCTCCCGAGACGTGTGCTTTTGATAAAAGAATAGTGAAACTCACCTGATAGAGATGCTTGTGATCTAGTGAAGTTGAACTACGTAGCTAATATTGTCCGGACCGTACTTGTCCTATGATTTATTAGAAGCATGGTAAATCACAAGTTTTTTTCATACAATTTGCCTACCCGACACTTGTGGACTTAGTTATTGAGTTATGTGAACCTTGGTTTTGTACTTGTGATAAAGTTAGACACCTTAACATGAGTTTAGAACATAACTCTACCTTAGTTGATGTGGACACATGTTCTAGTTTTGATAACACATGTTAGTTAGTGGTAGCCGATCATAAAGCTTTATATAGATTCTTAACCCGATTCGGATCTTAGGATTACAAAAACTGATTGCTACACATGGCGATCAATGTGATCTTAGGATATGAAATCATAGTTTTCGGCCTCCCAAAGATGTAACAAGGCCGATTGATGTAGTGTTAGACCAATATGTCCACTAGTGAGCAAGATCAAGCAAAAGTTATGGCGATGTGTGTGTGTTTGTGCGTTTAAATAAATCTAGAGTCGATTAGAGTAGTGTAGACTAAGCTAGATCATAGTTTAAGGGCATGGATACCTTACCAAGAGAAATCGAAGGTTGGATAGCTTTCCAAGACTCTTATACGAGCTTGCAAGGCTTCGGCTTGGATGTTCCCTAATGCCTTTGGCCGAGTGATTTGATAGAGAGAGTAGGAGTTTGTGATAAGTGATGGTGCAAGTTGAAGTGTTCATGAACCTCCTTATATAGGGGTTTCAATGGCAAGCCCCAAACATCCTTTCCTAGCTATATGTTTAGAGTTTTATGCCATTTTGATGCTTATACATTTGCAAATTGTCTAGTGCTTTTCTATGGGGTGGCCGTGAGTTGGCAAACTCACCTCATCCTCCATTTTTGGCTAAAGTTAACTATGGTTAAGTCCTAGAGGTCTATTAGGGGTACATTAAGGTGTAAGGGTGAGCTCTTGTCCTTTTGTGTTCATGCATGCACCATAATGCCAACTTGCAAAACCTTTGATGGTGATGGGAGGTGTTCGGCCGAAGGTAGTGTCAAGGAAAAGATTGCATGAAAGTGTGTAAGATCATGAGTTGTAGGCTTCTAATCATAGTTAGGGAAGGGTAGACTTGGTTAGGAGAAGGTGGCTTCCTTGTCTTTAACCAATTTAGTGCAAGTGACTCACACCTAGGTGATTGTCTTCTAGTGTCACAATGATGTTCCATGATCTGTCCCTTTCACCATGTTGTGCTCATGCTTGGCCGATTTGTATGAAGGTGATGGTGACATCCCTATGACAAATATTTTCTTCATCTCTTTGGATGTTGATGGATCATAGGAGTCTAGTGCTAGTTTGGAAGCTTCTTGAGTTGTCTTTGGAAGCCTACGGCCGCAAGACAAGAGGAGGGGAGAGTTGTCTAGCTTAGGTATTTAGAATTCTTGGATAGTGACCTTTCATGGGTCGAGGAATTGCTCCCATGTGCTATATATATACATATATATATATATATATATATGCCGCAAATTCCTAGTAGCTTAGGAATGTTTGTTTCCTACTTGTGGTAATCATATGTTGTCAATCTATGATAACTTATAGATACATTTATAGCTAGTGTGCGCATGTGTAACTTATTGTAACATTTCGAATTTATTCTTGTACGTTACACCATCACATTTAATAAAACGTCAAGTTTCGTTTATCTCGTGTACAATAATTATTTTTGTCGCGTTATTGGAACCCTAATACTATATATATATATATAATATGTATGTTATAACCTTGGAAATATCAAAAAAATTAAAATGTCTTGGCCGGGATTCGAACCCGCGCCAAGACCGGCCCAAACCAACACAACCCACTTAACCAACTGGGCTGACTATCAACTTGGAATAAATCTGGGCGCTTATTAATTTTATACTTGTTTTCAAAACCTCACAGTTGACTATGGAAAGTCAACTGTGGGACGCGTATGATTCAAACAATGGTATTAACTCGTGATTGATCCTAATTTGGTAAACTCATTTGATTACCTGCCTCAATCAACCTAAATTACACGCTATCAATCATCAATCATTGACCAATTTCAAAACCCATACGCGTTTGACAATAAATCGTAGGTCAACTTACCAATTAACCCAACCCACCGATCCACACTATAAATTGGACATCTACGATCCTTCACAACTCGCTCACACTCTCTTCTCCACCTCCAATTATTCTGAAACACACAGATAATTAGCTTTTTTGATCGTCGTTTGACTTCTGGTTTGACCGGGCAAACGAGCACGATACAACACTGTGAGTCCAATTATTTTTGTGGGTTTTGTTAATCGGCAAACATACAACAAAAGCCCTAACAACAATCGGGTTCATAGTGTATGGATTGTCTGATTGTAGAAGCTAGGGTTCGTGATTATGATTTGGGGATAAACTCAGATTCGCATAATGTATTTATTTAATTTAAACCGGAGATCATCACAACCACTGGCCTAGGCCAAGTGGTTGTGACCATGGGTTATAACCCAAGGCTCCCCGGTTCGAGTCCCGGCTACGGCCACTTCTTTTGTTTCTTTTTCTTTTTAAAACAACAAACTAATATATATATATTATACATTTAAAACTTATAAATTCATTTTTAAATATTAAAACTATTTTATAAATTCTAAAAAAATTATATTTATTAAACCTGAGTTAAAAGTTTTATTCACAATTTTTATTTTTCAAAAATTCATTTATTTAATATTTATAATAATTAAATCAATTTTATACTATTATATTTATAAAAATCCATTAATATATCAAAACAATTTTATTAAATTCTCCAAAAATTATCCTGAGTTTGTATAAAGTTAAACTTTACTGAAAGAATTTTTAATTCAGAAAAATCATTTATTTTATATTTTTAATCAATTTTTGTTAGATTTAATCATAATTAAATCATAATAAATTCAATTTTCATTATTTTTGCACCAAAATTTTATACAAATTATTTTTAAATATTTAGAACAGAAATATGATTTTTAAAATAGAAATTCTTTAATTTTAGTATTTTTGAATATTAAAGTTAAATATTGGCAATTTGTAATAAATAGATTTAAAAATCTATTTTAAATGAAATAATTTTATAAAAATTATTTTTATACTTCAAACACTTTATTGTATACATTCTAAATTCAAATTTTATAAAAAAGACTTTCTTTTATTTAATTATCAAATTTCCCTTTATTTAACTAACATTTTATTTTAAATTCAACAATTGGTTATCCCCAAATCAAAAACCCTAGGATACACTTATAAATTAATTAGACTTAGACTTATTATATTACCTTATTATAGGGTGATATTTGGAATCAATTTGGGCAACACTATTATTTCATCTTTTCAAGAAGTTTAACATTTGCTAAGGTGAGTTTTACATAGCCCCTTTTATTTATCACCATTTTTGGGGTGAAACATGTTATAACATCATCATTGCAATTCAATCATCAATGTGTCTATGTGTTTTCTATGTTGCATTATGTCTTGAGCATGATTAGAGTAAGCACCATTCTAGCATAATCATTAACTCCGTACAAGCTGACGGTATACATTGATAGATCTATTGGACTGACAATCCCACCCGGATACGTGCCTCCTACAAAGGTTGCGTGGGTGTTTGTTATCGCATAACATATTCAATTGGACCATGAGCGTATGGTATGTATCATATTATAACAGTCATCAGGGTTGATTATGCACTCGATTTATTTCTAGTATGTTCTCACATATGGGCTAGATTGACATGACACATGAATTGCACAACATTTTTATTCATTTTATTATCAAAAACCTATGTAATTCTCACCAACTTTTGTTGACCCAAAATACTTTCAAAATTAACATGTTTCAGGTAACAATGAAGCTGAGGCTTGAGTTAGCATGAGGATTTTACATGAAGTTTTATTTGAAGTTATTGAAGTTTGTTATTTGATATCATGTATTAAATTCCTAGACATCATTTTATATTTGGATATTATGTTTGAATGAATTATTTAAAATTTATATTATACCATGTGCTACTGAAACAATCATCAATACGTGGCACCCTGATGTTTCCTCCATCGGTTGGGGTGTTACAGATTGGTATCAGAGCCTTGGTTATAGGGAATTAGGTTATTAGAAATAATCTAGACTATAACCTTAGGGACTTAAACAGTACTTGCTTCTCTTACTTGTAACCCTAATTGCTTCCCTAATCCTATCCTTATCCTATGCCTTATATAACCCTAAACCTACATGTGACTACTCTTATTCGTCTGCTGCAATCCTGATCCACCATTAGATTAATAGGACAAATCCTCAGGTTTAACCTGAACCCCCTTGAGATCTCGTCGAAGTTCTAGATTTTAATAACGAATACGTGCAATCTGGAAGGGTGAACGCCTGTATTCTGAGTCTTCTGTCTAGGCTGGCATTGCGCATATATCCCAATCAGACGTGGGACCCGGATGCCTACCTGGGAATTCTCGGGATGAGTGTTCATTTATAGGATAAAGCATGTCTTCATATGTTATTAGAATTTAGAATCTTTGATAAGTCAACGTTTTCGTTTATTCGTTTTAATTAATGAATAAATGATTACATTCCTTATATAAACTCTCATTCATTTCATTGTGTCTATTACAGATCATGCCTCCTCGTCGCAGCACTCGCAACAGCAATGGTGAGAACCACGAAGAAGGTGGTGATAACCACAACCATAACCATGACCAAGTTCCTAACCACAACAACAACGGGGTCGATGCTCAACTGGCTGCGATCATTTCTCAACAAATGGCGCAGCAAATCGCAACTCTGGTTCCCAATTTACTCGCTCAGGTCATCCAAATGAACGGCAACGGGAATGGTCACGGGAACGGGAACGGGAACGGCAATGGTAATGGAAATGGACCCCAAGCCTGCACCCTTAAGCATTTCAACTCTTGTAACCCTCCAAAGTTTAGTGGTGAAGAAGGAGCTACAGGACTCCTCCAATGGTTCGAGGGTATTGAGAATACCTTCATCAACAGTGAGTGCCCCAACAACTTCAAGGTTCGTTACGCCATGAGTGTTCTCCATAAACGAGCACTCACATGGTGGAATGAAGAAAAGCGTACTCGTGGGGCCGAGGTTGCTCTTGCTATGACATGGGACCAAGTCAAGGAGGTCATGAAGGAAGAGTTTTGTCCTCGCAATGAAGTTAAGAAACTTGAAGATGAGTTCCACACCTTAGTTCAAGATAGTGGGGAAAACCTTGCCTACAACACCCGCTTTCATGAGCTTAGCTTATTGTTGCCTCACAAAGTTACTCCTCTACCGGTAGCCATCGAGAAGTACATTGGTGGTCTGCCCATGCAAATCCAGGACACCGTTTGGGGTAGAAATCCTGCAACTCTGGAAGAGGCCAAACGTCTAGCGGCCACTCTTACTGATAATCACGTGAAGAACGGTACTCTCTTCCGCAAGGGCACTAAGAAGACGGTTGCCAAAGACACTCCACAGCCTGCAATTGAAGTCAAGCCTGAGACCTCAAGCAACAAAAAGCGCAAGGCTAGAAACTATATGGTTGCTGCCACTCCACCTGCTGCCCAAAACCCAGCCAAGAAACCATACACCGGACCTCACCCTTTGTGCAACACTTGCAAGTACCACCATCCAGCACAGGTGCCATGTCGTTTTTGTACTAAGTGTCAAAGATATGGTCACCTGGCGAATGTCTGCCGAGCTCCTACTACCCAAGACAACAATAACCCAGCTCCCAACAAACAAAACAACAGGCCTACTCGTGGTCAATGCTACGAGTGTGGCAACCCTAATCACTACATCAACAACTGCCCTAATCGTAACCGAAACCAAAACCAAAACCAAAACCAAAACCAGAACCGCAACCAGAACCAAGGTGCTCGAGGTCGCGCCTACAATCTCAACGCTAACCAGGCTCGTGACAACAACGAAGTGGTGAATGGTACGTTTCTCATTAATAACCACTATGCATCCATATTATTTGATTCGGGAGCTGATAAGTCATTTGTGTCACTGAAGTTTGAACCTTTACTTAACTTACCCCACACTAATCTAGAGGAACCTTTCGTGGTAGAGGTAGCTAACGGGAAGTCTATTTCGATCGACTCTATTATTCGTAACTGCTTGTTGAACCTCGACGATCATACCTTCCCTATCGATCTCATCCCCATGCATCTTGGTAGTTTTGATGTTATAATAGGCATGGACTGGTTGTCAACTCATCGTGCCGAAATTCTGTGCATCAAGAAAGTCATACGCATTCCTCTCGAATCTGGTGAGATTTTGAAGATCTATGGTGAGAAACCCTGTGGTGAGCTTAAGCTTATGTCTTGTACTACTGCCCAAAAGTACTTACGAAAGGGGTATACAGCCTTCTTAGCTAACGTGATAGAGAAGAAGGACAAAGGCAAAAGTATCCAAGACATTCCTATTATTCGAGACTATCCTGAAGTCTTTCCAGAGGATTTACCTGGTCTGCCTCCTGCTCGACAAGTGGAATTTCGTATTGATCTTGTTCCTGGTGCTAATCCTGTCGCTAAAGCTCCTTATCGTCTTGCACCCCCTAAGATGCAAGAACTTGCCAGTCAATTACAGGAACTTTCTGATAAAGGGTTCATTCGCCCTAGTTCTTCTCCATGGGGAGCCCATGTCTTGTTCGTTAAATAGAAGGATGGTTCTCTTAGGATGTGTATTGACTACCGTGAACTCAACAAACTCACCATCAAGAATCGTTATCCACTTCCTAGGATTGACGATCTCTTCGATCAACTTCAAGGAGAAACCCACTTCTCGAAGATTGATCTCCGTTCTGGTTATCATCAGCTTAGAGTCCACGATGAAGATATTCCCAAGACAGCTTTTCGCACACGCTATGGTCACTATGAATTCATGGTTATGCCTTTTGGGTTGACCAATGCTCCCGCAGTATTTATGGATTTGATGAATCGGGTTTGTAGACCCTATCTCGACAAATTCGTGATCGTTTTCATCGATGATATTTTGATTTACTCTAAATCAAAATCCGATCACGAGCAACATCTTCACTCTATCTTGAGTCTCCTAAAGAAAGAACAACTGTACGCCAAGTTCTCAAAATGTGAATTTTGGCTTAAGGAAGTTCAATTTTTGGGACATGTCATTGATATGAACGGAATTCATGTTGATCCCGCAAAGATCGAAGCTGTGAAGAATTGGAGTGTTCCTACTTTTCCAACGGAAGTCCGTTCTTTTCTTGGTTTGGCTGGTTATTATCGTCGATTCATCGCCAATTTCTCCAAGATCGCTGTTCCTCTCACTACCTTAACTCACAAGGGTAAGCCCTACGAGTGGGGACCTAAGCAAGAGGAAGCATTCGAAACTCTTAAGCTGAAACTTTGTGAAGCTCCAATCTTGTCTCTACCTGATGGTAATGATGATTTCGTGGTCTACTGTGATGCATCGAACCAAGGTCTTGGTTGTGTTCTCATGCAACGAGGAAAGGTTATTGCTTATGCGTCTCGACAACTCAAGACTCACGAAAAGAATTATACCACTCATGATCTTGAGTTGGGCGCTGTTGTCTTTGCACTCAAGATTTGGGGACATTATCTTTATGGGACCAAATGTGTGGTGTTCACGGACCACAAAAGTCTCCAACATGTCTTCGATCAAAAGAATCTTAACATGAGGCAACGACGTTGGGTTGAATTACTTAACGACTATGATTGCGAAATTCGCTACCATCCTGGCAAGGCGAATGTTGTGGCTGACGCACTTAGTCGTAAAGAGCGTGTCAAACTACAATGTGCGAGAGTTCGTACTGATCTTCAAGATGGCATTCTCCAGGCTCAACACACATCAGTCACCCAAGGTAACATGTACGATGAAATGTCTTGTGGTGCTGAAACTCAACTTGAAACCAAACCCGATGGTCTCCTTTATTTCCTTAATCGACTATGAATTCCCGACCGTGATGATCTTCGTACTTTTCTCATGAACGAGGCTCATAAGTCTCGTTATTCTATTCATCCTGGAGCTGACAAGATGTACCAAGATCTTCGTTATTCTTATTGGTGGCCTGGTATGAAGAAAGACATTGCTCTTTTCGTTGCAAAATGCCTCACATGTTCCAAGGTCAAGGCTGAACATCAACGACCATCTGGTATGCTTGAACAACCAGAGATTCCTGTCTGGAAATGGGAGAGCATAGCTATGGATTTCATTACCAAACTCCCTCGTACACCCAAAGGTTTCGACAGTATTTGGGTAATCGTCGATCGTTTGACCAAGTCAGCTCACTTCCTACCTATTCGTGAGAAGTATTCTGTGGAAAGGTTAGCAAGGATGTACGTAAGTGAAATCGTATGTCGTCACGGTATACCTTTGGACATTATTTCTGATCGCGATGGTCGTTTCACCTCTCACTTTTGGGAATCTCTTCAAGATGCTTTGGGTACCAAGTTGAACCTGAGCACTGCTTATCACCCTCAAACTGATGGTCAGACTGAACGAACCATCCAGACACTTGAGGACATGCTCAGGGCATGTGTCATCGATTTTGGTGGCGCATGGGATTCTCATCTTCCTTTGGTTGAGTTTTCATACAACAACAGTTATCACGCCAGCATTAACATGGCTCCTTTTGAGGCACTCTATGGTCGGAAATGTCGTTCACCTGTCTGTTGGACTGAGGTTGGTGAAGCTCGTATTACTGGACCCGAACTAAACCAGGAAACCACAGACAAAATTCAACTCATTCAGGATAATCTTCTCAAGGCTAGAAGTCGCCAAAAGAGTTATGCTGATAAACGTCGTAAACCCTTGGAATTTCAAGTTGGGGACCTTGTACTACTTAAGGTATCCCCTTGGAAAGGAGTAATTCGTTTCGGTAGAAAGGGAAAACTAGCTCCTCGATACGTAGGCCCCTTCAAAATTCTTGACAGAGTTGGAAAAGTGGCTTACAAACTTGATCTTCCACCTGAGCTAAGCAATGTTCATCCGACCTTCCATGTTTCGAATCTCAAGAAATGCTTAGCGGATGAGAACCTTCATGTTCCTCTTGAGGATGTGCAAATTGATGAAAGCATGCACATTATCGAGAAACCCGTCGAGATTGTTGATACTGGAGTCAAGAAACTCAAGCGCAGTCGTATTCCGATCGTTAAGGTTCGTTGGGAATCTAAACGAGGCCCAGAGTTCACTTGGGAACGTAAAGACCAGATGAAGTCGAAGTATCCACATCTTTTCCCACCAGACTCTCCAACTCCAACTTCGGGACGAAGTTCCTAAAAGTAGGGGAGACTGTAACATTTCGAATTTATTCTTGTACGTTACACCATCACATTTAATAAAACGTCAAGTTTCGTTTATCTCGTGTACAATAATTATTTTTGTCGCGTTATTGGAACCCTAATACTATATATATATATATATATATATATATATATATATATATATATATATAATATATATATATATGTTATAACCTTGGAAATATCAAAAAAATTAAAATGTCTTGGCCGGGATTCGAACCCGCGCCAAGACCGGCCCAAACCAACACAACATACTTAACCAACTGGGCTGACTATCAACTTGGAATAAATCTGGGCGCTTATTAATTTTATACTTGTTTTCAAAACCTCACAGTTGACTATGGAAAGTCAACTGTGGGACGCGTATGATTCAAACAATGGTATTAACTCGTGATTGATCCTAATTTGGTAAACTCATTTGATTACCGGCCTCAATCAACCTAAATTACACGCTATCAATCATCAATCATTGACCAATTTCAAAACCCATACGCGTTTGACAATAAATCGTAGGTCAACTTACCAATTAACCCAACCCACCGATCCACACTATAAATTGGACATCTACGATCCTTCACAACTCGCTCACACTCTCTTCTCCACCTCCAATTATTCTGAAACACACAGATAATTAGCTTTTTTGATCGTCGTTTGACTTCTGGTTTGACCGGGCAAACGAGCACGATACAACACTGTGAGTCCAATTATTTTTGTGGGTTTTGTTAATCGGCAAACATACAACAAAAGCCCTAACAACAATCGGGTTCAGAGTGTATGGATTGTCTGATTGTAGAAGCTAGGGTTCGTGATTATGATTTGGGGATAAACTCAGATTCGCATAATGTATTTATTTAATTTAAACCGGAGATCATCACAACCACTGGCCTAGGCCAAGTGGTTGTGACCATGGGTTATAACCCAAGGCTCCCCGGTTCGAGTCCCGGCTACGACCACTTCTTTTGTTTCTTTTTCTTTTTAAAACAACAAACTAATATATATATATTATACATTTAAAACTTATAAATTCATTTTTAAATATTAAAACTATTTTATAAATTCTAAAAAAATTATATTTATTAAACCTGAGTTAAAAGTTTTATTCACAATTTTTATTTTTCAAAAATTCATTTATTTAATATTTATAATAATTAAATCAATTTTATACTATTATATTTATAAAAATCCATTAATATATCAAAACAATTTTATTAAATTCTCTAAAAATTATCCTGAGTTTGTATAAAGTTAAACTTTACTGAAATAATTTTTAATTCAGAAAAATCATTTATTTTATATTTTTAATCAATTTTTGTTAGATTTAATCATAATTAAATCATAATAAATTCAATTTTCATTATTTTTGCACCAAAATTTTATACAAATTAATTTTAAATATTTAGAACAGAAATATGATTTTTAAAATAGAAATTCTTTAATTTTAGTATTTTTGAATATTAAAGTTAAATATTGGCAATTTGTAATAAATAGATTTAAAAATCTATTTTAAATGAAATAATTTTATAAAAATTATTTTTATACTTCAAACACTTTATTGTATACATTCTAAATTCAAATTTTATAAAAAAGACTTTCTTTTATTTAATTATCAAATTTCCCTTTATTTAACTAACATTTTATTTTAAATTCAACAATTGGTTATCCCCAAATCGAAAACCCTAGGATACACTTATAAATTAATTAGACTTAGACTTATTATATTACCTTATTATAGGGTGATATTTGGAATCAATTTGGGCAACACTATTATTTCATCTTTTCAAGAAGTTTAACATTTGCTAAGGTGAGTTTTACATAGCCCCTTTTATTTATCACCATTTTTGGGGTGAAACATGTTATAACATCATCATTGCAATTCAATCATCAATGTGTCTATGTGTTTTCTATGTTGCATTATGTCTTGAGCATGATTAGAGTAAGCACCATTCTAGCATAATCATTAACTCCGTACAAGCCGACGGTATACATTGATAGATCTATTGGACTGACAATCCCACCCGGATACGTGCCTCCTACAAAGGTTGCGTGGGTGTTTGTTATCGCATAACATATTCAATTGGACCATGAGCGTATGGTATGTATCATATTATAACAGTCATCAGGGTTGATTATGCACTCGATTTATTTCTAGTATGTTCTCACATATGGGCTAGATTGACATGACACATGAATTGCACAACATTTTTATTCATTTTTTTTATCAAAAACCTATGTAATTCTCACCAACTTTTGTTGACCCAAAATACTTTCAAAATTAACATGTTTCAGGTAACAATGAAGCTGAGGCTTGAGTTAGCATGAGGATTTTACATGAAGTTTTATTTGAAGTTATTGAAGTTTGTTATTTGATATCATGTATTAAATTCCTAGACATCATTTTATATTTGGATATTATGTATGAATAAATTATTTATAATTTATATTATACCATGTGCTACTGAAACAATCATCAATACGTGGCACCCCGATGTTTCCGCCATCGGTTGGGGTGTTACACTTATCTAGTTAACTCTAGTCAAGTAGAATGCAAGAAATCTGGGTGCAATTAACTAGAGTTTGGTTAATTTAGGAACCTGAAATTGCGGGGTATCACATCATCCCCAAGTTGAAAAGAATTTCGTCTCGAAATTCGGCAAGTAAACAATAAAGCTAGCTAGAAAATGTATGCTTGGTTCCTGGATGTCACAATTTATTTATGTTCTGCTTTGCTATATATAGATGGAAGAAAGAATGGCATTATGCAATATGATTATCGAAGCTAGGGGTAAGAATGGTATTGTTCCAGCCGATGATACTGCGTTTAAATACCTCGAGGTTAGTTTCATAATTACTTTGGTGGGTGAGGCTTTACTGGAAAGCATGCAATAAGAAACATTCATTTCAGGGAAAAACTACTATGTTATATAAACCAGTCTACAGTGATGCTCAAGCAGGGTAACCCGATCTTTAATCTTATAATCAGATGACTTTTCTGCTTATGAATTATAGGTTGATGCTTGTGGATGCATTGATCTTGGTGGCCTATTAAAATTTTTCGAAGGCTATAGAAAAAGCGGTACATATATGAAATGGGTGAAAGTTGCCTAAAGTCAACTTATAGTGTATATAATGGGTTGATTGGGTCAAACGGGTCTATTAGTGAAGAGTCTTTTCTAAGATTTGGTTTGATTATTAGCGGCTTTTGATCCATGGGGTTTGTGGGTCTATCTGAGCTTTAGGTTTGCGTTCAAGTGTATAATTTTTTTTTTGTAAGTTTTGTAATATCGATAATGCTTGTGCATTGGTTGTTTTGTAGATTTAGAAGTTAAACGAGGAAAAACAAGAAGATAAAGAAAGGTTCAATGGAAGCATTGTAGAGTTAAGGGCTATGTTAACAACATATGCTACGTGTAAACACTTTTAGTTTGGATTTGAATGTTTTAGTTTGGATTTTTTGATGTATTGATTTGGATGTTTGTTATGATTTAAAATTTTCATAAATGGATACACTTTGGAAAGAAATGGAATGGCAACATGTAGATAAAAGAAATGGCATTACCGTTTGAAATTAAGAGTGACGCCAACGATTTCACTATGGGAGTTGTTCTAGGACAAAGAAGAGAAAAGAACTTCCATCCCATTTACTACGTAGCAAGACCTTAAATGATGCCCAAGAAAATCTCACTATGACTGAAATGAATTACTTGTAGTTTTTGCTTTTGAAAGGTTTCTATCTAACTCGTTCTTTCTAAAACCAACATCTACACTGACCATGTAGCTATTTGGCATCTCTACAAGAAGCAGGATGCAAGACCTATTCTTATAAGTTGGATTCTTTAACTCCCTGAATTTGACATCGAAGTTCGTGACAATAGAGGCGTTGAAAACACCGCAGCTGACCATCTCTCTCGACGCAAGTATCATGCCTTGGAAAAAACAAAAGATTAAATTATTAGCGAAAATTCACAATTGAATCGCTTGACATGGTAGAATCTGTAGATGATCGATGGTATGTATGTATAGCCAATTACGTAGTTAGTGGTGATTTGGTGAAAGGATGGAGCCACCAAAAAACAAATAAGGTATTTTCTGACCTAAAGACTAGATTCTGGGAGAATCCATATCTATTTAAAATCTGTGCTAACTAGACCTTGAAAAGATGCATCCATGGAAGTGAAGCCATCAATATCCTAAGGCACTGTGGTGAAAACCTTACGACCAAAAAAGGTGATTGATGCAACATTTTACTGACTAACTATACATATAGACGCACATGCATGGACTAGAGCTTGAGACACTTGCCAGCGATCCGAAAACATCTCTAGAAAAAAAACTAGATGCCTATTATGGTATCCATGTATGTGAGGTTTTTAATATATAGGGGATGGATTTCATGGGACCATCTCCCATATCTTGTGAAAACAAATGCATCCCTGTTGTTGTGGACTATGTATCAAAATGGGCAAAGGCCAAAGGCTTACCCAAGAACGATGCAAGGAATGTAGTCAAATTCCTAAACAAATTATTCTTTGTGATTTGGTGCTCCCAAATCCTTTATTAGTGATCACGAAACATATTTCTGCAACTACCCGATGGAGAAAACTATTTATAGATATGGGGATACTGGTCGGATTTCTGCTGCCTACCACCCTTAGATAAACAATCAAGCAGAAGTAACAAGCAGAGCGATAAAAAGAATCGTCAAAAAACAGTAGGGAAAATCGAAAAGAATGGGCATATAAACTTGATGATGCCTTCTAGGCATACCAAACGACTTACATAACACTTATCAACACCACGCCTTTTCATCTAGTCTATGGAAAAGCTTGCCATGTCACGGTAGAACTAGAATATCATACATATTGGGCCCTCAAAAACGCCACTTTAGACCCAGTTGAAGTCGGAAAGACACGATTCACCAAGTTAAACGAACTAGAAGAATTGCTAGACTAAGTATATGAAAATTCCAAAAATTTCAAAGAACGATAAAAAAGAATGCATGATAAGCATTTGACTAAGCCAAAAGATTTCTAAGAAGGAGATCAAGTTCTTTTGTATAATTATAGGCCTCGCCTATCTTCAGGGAAACTTAGGTCCTGATAGACAGGCCTATCCAAAGGGATATAAGAGCATTCGCATTAGCTTCTGCATATTTTCTGTAGATGCACATATTGCGACTAATGCTATTGGATTGTGAATTACAAAATGTTTTGTTTCTAGTCGAATGGTCGAAGGTGGTTTCTGAATGGTCGAAGGAAGAATCATAAGGTCGAAAGTGCACTGGGAGGTCGAAGAAAGAAATTGTATATATATGTGTCCTGGTTCGCTCACCTTAAACGGTCGAACCTACACATTCGACCAAGTCATTTGGGCGAATGTGCAGGCCTATATAAGGTCGAATCAGTTTTTGAATATTAACTTTTGGTCATTTGTTTTCCCTCCCTGTGTGTGTTTCACCCTAGGGTTATTATTGAATCTGTAACCGAGTTTAATCATTATTAACAACGTTTTGATGAGTAATTGATTATCTAAATGAATGAAATGATTATGTTAATGATGATTTCTGTGTTTTGCTAGTTTTATTATCATTTTGTGATCAATTCAGGGATTCCGCACCTGAATTGAACTTATTTGATCATTATCTTTGTTGTTAAGACGATCCTACGCGCATACAAAGTAGTATCAGAGCCATTGGGATCAAACAACCACAAATTGATAAGATTACAGCTGATTTGGACCCAATTTTGATCAAAACTTTCTGTTTTTCATTGAACAACTGAATTTGATGGTAAATTGATTGATTTGAACTTGTTTTCATGGATAAAACTCAAAATTCTCTTTGTTAAATATGTTCCAAATCCAATCCAAAGCAAAACCTGCATAAGATCATCAAATTTCATCAACATTTGAAAAATTTTGATCAAAATAACTGATTTTCAAAGAATAACCATTTTTCAAAATGAAGGGTCGAACCTAGGGAGAATTGGTTGAAAGTGAGAGTTTTAGGTCGAACCAGGGATTATTTGGTCGAACGTGGAGTTATATTTGGTTGAACCTAGAAAGTTTTAGTGTGTTGTTGTTCATTCGACCTTAATTGGTACATTCGACCAATCGGGTGGTCGAACGTGGGTTTAAACGGTTGAAAGTGAACTGAGTTTGTTATTTTTTACATTCGAACTTTATCAAACGGTCGAACGTGGACTAATTTGCACATTCGACCACGCGATCATTCAAAAGGGTTGAAGGTAGAAACTGTTGTGAAATTTTTCTAATTGTTTCGTGTTTAATCATTTTCCTAGCGATATGTGGAATTTTCCTACAACACCACGACCAAATACAACACCACAATAGCAGACAACCATGGATCCTTGGTCAGCAGCTGCTCAAAAGTCTAGTCAACCATCCCAACCGATTAACTATATGGCGATGACTAGTTCTATTCCCCGACAAGTTGCACAACCTCAACCACAACCGAAGGATGATTACTGGGGAGTAGCAGCAGCGGCGGTACACTCTCAGACTACCAACGCGATTTCGACTCTTATTCAAGACTTATCTTCGGGTAGTGGAAGCCATCCACCAAAGTTGATGGAAATGGTAGACTACAACACATGGAAGACCAAGTTCAAGATTCATCTTGAGGGAATGGGATTAGAAAGAACGGAAGCTTGGCAAATGATTGCTAAGGGCTATGTTTCTCCGATCTTGGAGAACACGGGTGAGCCGATTCCGTTGGAAAGTCTTGCTGAGGACGAGAAAAATAAATTTGC
Organism: Ambrosia trifida; assembly: GCA_028751855.1. NCBI lineage: Eukaryota > Viridiplantae > Streptophyta > Magnoliopsida > Asterales > Asteraceae > Ambrosia > Ambrosia trifida. Next base: position 97,174,163 of record CM054124.1, on the reverse strand, counting down.
GGTGGAAAAGAAGGCGTTTTCCCAACTATCCCAGGCCATTAATACTGATCTTTTATATCAGTTTGGGTCTCGCACCACTTCTAAACAGTTGTGGGACATGTTAAGAAATCATCATGATGGGAATGTGAAGACGAGAAAATTGAGAATGGAGGAACTAAGAAAAGAGTTTGAGAACTTCAGCTATATGGGAAATGAGACGCTGAAGGAGTTGATTCCAAGGTACTATCACTTATTGACTGAGCTTTCAAGCTATGAGATTAACATACTGATGTCGGAGCTGGTGGACAAGTTTGCTGATGCATTGCCACCATACTGGAATAAACACATCGAGGTACTTAAGGAAAAGGATGCGTACCAATACTAGACCATCAATGAGTTTATCCAGAAGCTAGAAAACAAAGAGATGGAAGAAAAGAGGAAGGGAAAAAGAGCACAAGTTCCTTAGAATCCAGAGCTATACCATGGTAGTGCATCTTCATCTCTTGCTAGTTCAAGTTCTAGTTCTAATGTTGCTCCACACATTGCGTGCATTTCTAGTCATGTTGAACCACCCAAAACCCCCATAATTACCTTGCTCAAACTTCATCTTATACCCCACCATCATATCCTACTACAACTTTCATCCCACCTTTTTCACCAATGCAACAAGCTCCTTGTTACTCTGCAAGCTTAAACCAACCTCAACAACAATCCTATATTCCTCAAATGAATCAAACCTAAATGAACCAAATTCAACCTAATCAAAGCCTAACTGTGCTGGAGACCTCGAACTTGAACAATGTTACTGTTGAGATTATACAACAACATGTAGCATTAGTGTCGGCTATGGTAGCTTCTTATAACGGGTTGGTTGCTAGTCAAATTAGTAACAACAACTTAAACAATGAAGACTAAACACAAATTGACAAAGAAGAGATGGAGCTCATAGATATTCAGTGGGCATTTTCTAGCGTTATGAAGAGAGCTACTGAATTCATTGAGAAGACTGGCAGAACTGATCTGTCTACTTCTCCAAACACCACATACGGCTTTAATAAAGCCAAAGTGACATGTTTTAATTGTGGTGGGAAAGGTCACTTCAAAAGGGAATGTACACAGCCATCACAGCAAGGGAACATAAATCCTTTCAACACCAACTACCAGAACCGTCAAACCTAAAATCAGGTATCTTATCAAAGTCCAAACATTTCAAGATTTCAACCACAAAATACCTACCAAAATCGCCAAAACACTTCACAAAACAACACTGTTAGACAAACCACTACACAAAACTAGAACCAAAACCAAACACCACAAAATCCAAACCGAACAATTTTTCCTATTTCTACACCAAACACTCAAACCTAATCAGATAACCATAACCAGGCATTGGTGATACAGAAAGATGAGGGTTTTGATTGGACGGGTATGCAGTTGGGGGTTGAGGAGATTACCACTGGTAATGTGGCGTGTGTTGCAAAGAAAATGGATTTGGATGAGCTGGTATGTGTTGAAGAAGAATTGGTGACTGAGAAGATGTCTGAGGTGAAAATCGAGGAGTTGAGTGAAGAAAGTGATGATTGTGTAGAGAAGAAGTCGGGTTTGATTCTTGATTCGTTGATCATATCATAGAGGAGCCTTCACAGTCTAGTAGTGCAAACTACAAGGCAGTCCCATCTCCTATGTTATTTGAAAATCATACTCTGCATTCAATAACACCGGAAGCTTGAAAGTTATAAGCACATTTCATATGTCGTTGATCATATCATAGAGGAGCCTTCATAGTCTAGTAGTGCAAACTACAAGGCAGTCCCATCTCCTGTGTTATTTGAAAATCATACTCTGCATTCAATAACACCGGAGAGCTTAGTTAAGTCTGACTCGACATCGGATGATGAGTCGAACACTTCTAGTGTGGGAGACCCAAATTCTGATCTTCAACCTATCTTGGGACTAAACAATGAAGGTGTAGTTGCTGTAACTGATGATTCCGACTCTGAGGATGACAAATCTAAGAAGGTGTGTGATATTCCTGCTGAAAATCACATAATTACAAATGAACCAGTATCACCGTCTCAGATTGTGCATCCCATGGCTAACGCTCATCGAGCGAATCAATCAGTTAAGCCTGTTGTGAAGAACAATTAAAGTGACAAACCCGTCAAGATTTTCTATCGGATGATTGGATCTGATAAGATAATGTCTGACGAGGAATATCCAATCAAATTCGCCAATTACTCCAAGATTGAGAAAATTTGGCAGGAGAGTACCATTTGGTTCCCAAAGCATGAGCGAACAAATGATGTACCTCCAGAGGTTTTAGAGAGAATTTACTTGGATATTCCAAAAGAACCGAAGGTTCATGTCACAGAATTTATCAAGCCAAAGAATAAGGCTAATAGTTTTCTTGAGCCAACTTACTCCAAGGACCCAGCTCCTGAGAGTGTTAGAAGGAAGTGTGTGGATGATCAATATCCTATCACTACATATGCTAAGTCAAACACCAAGAACAACTTTGAGGAATACCGTGCATGTTATAAATGCGGGGAGAGAGGGCATTTACTTGCTTACTGCCCGTATGTTAGGCACAAAAGGCATGAGGTGGAAATGAAGCAGACATATCAGAGTCCAGTCGATAATCATTGTTATCCACAAAGACGACTTGTCCCTAACCTGCACCTTTTTATAATCAAAGCAGATATTTTCAAAAGAGGGAAAATTTTCAGATGACATATGATCGTCGTATGTTAGGCACAAAAGGCATGAGGTGAAAAAGGTTACTTTAAAACCTGCTGTCAAACCAACAGTTGGATCTGTCTCTGTTAAATCAGAGAAGGCAACCAAGAAAGTTTCCTTTAAGGACGAAGTAAAGAAACCGGTTGAGGCCCCAAAATCTCAAATCCGGATATTGAAACGTTCGGAACAGTATTGGTCACCAAAGGGTTCTCAAGGTGCTTCATCTTCACAAGTGAATGATAATGTCAAAACTGAAACTAAAAAAGATTTAATTGATCAGTAAAAGATCAATTCAAATCAATCTGTCTGTGAGAAAGAATCTTTGAAACTCGAAGTTCAAAGACCCAAGACCAAGCAAGCTTCGGTCCCCCGAAAAATCTAATCTTTTACTTGATATGTGCAGGGAGCTTCAGCTGGCCCTGTGAGCAGTCTTTGGATTTTTGACAGTGGAGCTTCTGGTCACATGATAGGGGATCTATCGCTACTATTCGATATCAGAAATATTAATGGAGGATACGTAGCGTTTGCTAGTAACAAGGGTGGATATATTACCATGGAGGGTAGTGTAAGTAATGGGATAATGAGTTTTGATAAGATTTCATACGTGAAGCAAATCGATTATAATCTGCTCAGTGTCAGTCAGATTTATAATAAATAGTTTTCGGTATTCTTTGATGACAAATCTTGCTATATACTCAAGTCGGGATTCGTTTTACGAAAAGAGTGGGTGATGTTAAAAGCACCGAGAGTGAACAATTTGTACATTCTCGACATGTCTAAAGCAATGACTACACAAGGCCAAGTCACGTGTTTCCTCTCCAAGGCTACTGAAAAAGAAACAATCATGTGGCATAGGAGGATGGGACACATTCACCTTCGAAAGATGAATCAGTTGGTGAAGAATGAACTTGTCACAGCCGTGAATGTTAAACATTTTCATTTAAATGACAAGTGTGTGAGTTGCAAGAAAGGTAAGCAGCACAAGCAATCCCATAAGCCAAAGAAAGTCAATTCTGTTGAACTACCACTTGAGCGTTTACACATGGATCTGTTCGGACCGGTTAAGCGTAAAAGTCATGCTGGTGAATTGTACTGTCTTGTGGTTACCGATGACTATTCCAGATTTTCATGGGTTATGTGCTTGCATCATAAGAGTGACACGTTTGATAATTTGAAAGTTCTATTCACTCGATTGGAAAATGTCTATGGTCTAAAGATCAAGAGAATTAGGAGTGATAATGGGACGGAGTTTAAAAATGCACAGATGGAAGCTCTTTGTGAAAACAAATGAATTCATCATGAATACAGTGCTCCGTATACCCCTCAACAGAACGGTGTCGCAGAACGCCAAAACAGGACTCTAATTGAAACGACAAGAACAATGCTTGCGGACTCCAATCTTCTAGTAATGTTCTGGAACGAAGCAATTTACGCAGCTTGTTATACTCTTAATCGTGTTTTAACGGTGAAGAAGTTTTGGCAAAACTTCTTATGAGCTGTTGAATCGACGAAAGCCGAATTTAGAGTATCTAGAACCGTTTGGAGCTCCGTGTACAATGTTTAATCCATCTGAGAAGTTCGCACCAAAGGCTGAAGAAGGATTCTTTGTTGGATATGCAACCCCTCTCAAAAGGGTATTCAACAAACGAACTAGTCAGGTCGAGGAGTGGGCTAATGTTGAAGTTCAAAGATATACACAGAATGTACAGGGTAGCGGTCCAGACTGGATGTTTGATTACAAGGATTTCTTTAAATCATTCAATCTAGATAGCTTGGTTGAAGAGGCTTTACTATGATTATATTACGAGGTCAAAACCGCAGTGACATCACCATTGGTGCGTCCGATCACTGTAAACCCTCAAACAACTTCTAATGATACCAACGCCCCTGCAGCTGAAGAAGAGGTATTTCAGGAAACTTCCTCAACTCTTATTTCATCGGAATCTGAAGATGACGATGATGTTACTAGTGAAGCTATTCCAGATCTTGTTAGAGAGACACCTGCAGTGAACCCAAATTCTAATGGTGCTTCAACATCAAACTTGGGTAATGATCTGAATTCGACAGAAAATTTAACTACTCAAACGGGAGTACAAGTACCTGATTATCCGGAATCTCGGATACATCGGATTCACCCGATCGAGCTGGTTATTGGTGATCCGGGTAGCAATGTGATGACGAGAGGTCAACTGAGGAATGCAAACTAACCAGAAAACCTTGGCGATCTTGCTTTATATGCCAAAATTCAAAAATCAGGTTTTCAAAATGACTGGTCTTTTGCTTGTTATGTTTCGCAGGCTGAGACGCGGACATACAAGGACGCTCTTTTGCATGACGCCTGGGTAGAGACTATGCAGGAGGAGTTATTACATTTTCAGAAACATGGTGTGTGGACACTGACATATTTACCTCTAGGACGGAAAAAAGATAGGAACAAAATGGGTGTTCAAGTGTAAGAAATATGATAGGGGAGTGATTGTTAGAAACAAAGCTCGATTGGTCGTGCAAGGCTTTCATCAAGTTGAAGGAATCGATTACAATGAGATTTATGCACCGGTTGCACACTTAGAAGCTATCCACATGTTTATGGCGTTTGCATCTTATAAGAAATTCAAGGTGTATCAAATGGACGTTAAAAGCGCGTTTCTTTACGGTGTGGTCAAGGAAGAAGTTTACGTAGGTCAACCACCAGGCTTTGAGGATCCTATTCACCGGGATAAGGTTTATGTTTTAAACAAAGCTCTCTACGGGTTGCATCAGGCTCCAAGGCAATAGTATGAGGAGCTGAGCACGTATCTTCTATCCAAAGGATTTAAATGAGGTTTGGTAGAATGTACATTGTTCACAAAACGAACAGGGGATGACTTGCTTCTATTGCAGATTTATGTTGATGACATTATTTTTGGTTCTACTAACGAACTTCTGTGTAGAGAATTTGAACGTGTTATGCAGGAAAAGTTCGAAATGAGTGCAATGGGAGAGATGCAGTTTTTCCTAGGCTTGCAGGTGGAACAAAGACCAACGGGGATCTTTATTCACCAGAAAAAATATGTTTCTGAAGTCTTGAGCCGATTCCAGATGGATGATCAAAGCCGATGGATACCCCGATACAACCTAATCACGGGATTGGTGTTGATGCTAAGGGGGAGCTAACTGATCCTTTTACATACAGTGCAATCGTCGGATCTCTGATGTACCTTACCACCTCCAGACCAGATATAATGTTTGCTAAATGTCTCTGTGCACGTTATCAGTCGAAGCCGAAACAGAGTCATCTTGCAGCTATCAAACGTATCCTTAGATATCTGAAGGGTTGTCCATCGAGAGGACTTTGGTACCCTAATGATGATAATTTTGACCTAATCACTTTTAGTGATGCAGATTGGGGTGGCTGTGACAAAGACAGTAAATCCACAACGGCTGGATGCCAGTTTATTGGGAGCAGGCTCGTGACCTGGAAATGCAAGAAACAAACCGCAGTTGCCTTATCCACATGTGAAGCAGAATACGTTTCAGCATCAAGCTGCTGCTCAAAAGTTCTCTAGATACAACAACAGATGGTGGACTACGGTTTGCAATTTCTTAAAACCCCTATTTACTGTGATAATGAAGCTGCAATTGCATTAACAAAAGACTTAGTAAATCACTCAAAAGCTAAACATATCCGGATCAAATATCATTTTATCCGTGATTGTTACGCAAAAGAGTTGATCGATATGGTCAAAATCCACACTGACTATCAACGTGCAGATCTTTTTACCAAAGCTTTTGATAAATCAAGATTTGAATATCTTTTAAAAGCTAACGGTATAAAAGAAAAACAAGACTAATCACCACCTCAGTTTATTGCTTTTTAGTTTTTAGTTTTTATTGCTTTTCAGAAAAACACAAAAATCCAAAAAATATGTTTTACATTTCTAGGTAAATTTTATTTTTAGAAAAAGCTAAAAACATTGAAAAAGTCAAAAACCCATAAAAGTTAGAAAAAACCCAAAATGATTTCCAGGAGAAAAAGGGGAAATGAAAGTACATCAGTGGGGATCTGACACATGCTAAAGAAATGTAATGCAATATAAGGCATGTGTTTGAGTCTGTGTGATTTGTTGATAGGCTTCGTAGACCTATTATTGCGTGCCTGATACATACATATCAAACGAATTGTTGTGTGGATGAACTCCTCAAGGGCATATGGTCTTAGTACCGTAATTTCGTTTGATAGGGTATTTGTACAAAATTCGGAGGTTTTGGGTCGTTATGTTATTAGTTATCTGGGATAGCCTCTCTGATCTTCTGCTGTAAGTCCTTACGGAACTAGATCAGACAGGGTATCTTTATAAAAGAGCTGTAAAGCCAAATCCTAAAGTTACCAAATTGAGGAACTTTCAAAGTATGACGATAATCAAAGATTATCTAATGCATCGTATCCAATCATTGATGTAAATCACGATTGATATCAGCCCTCAACCTGGTAGAGTGCACAAGTTACTTTGTTGCATTGATTTGCTGACCTGTATACCTCTGTGCCTCATACCTTGAAAATTACAGATGACGAAAGCATAATCACGCGTTACAATGAGTCTTTGTGCATTTACTTCTTGATATGGGAGTATGTCGTGTGCGTGGGAACCACAGACAATTGAGTTTATACTATATATAATAGTATCAGTCTAAAGCACTGCACAACAGTCTGCATGTGAGTTTATGTGGATCACAATATCAGCAGTTTCCAGATCACACATTGTCTTTAATAATAATAACTCAAAAGATCAACGGTGTGCTCAGATTTCTCAATAACTGATATGATCCCCTTACCGGAAATCACAAAACATTTATTGCTTTATCTTTACATTTCTGCATTTTACATTTCTCGTCAAAAATACAAAACTCAGAAAGATTTTAGGTGTGTTTTAACAAAATGTTTAGAAAATCCAAAAGATTTTACATTTCTATCTTATTTTTGATAGCAGATGGTGGTTGATGATGATTTTCTAAAACTTGATGGACCATTTGAGTTTTGTCATCTTTAAATGAGAAATAATGAATGTCAGATGCTTAAAAGTTGAAAAATATTTTGAACGGGACTCGATTTTGAGATTTGGTAAACATTTCAAAAATTCCATTTTTCATTCGCCCCTTCGTTGGGTCGAAGGTGGAATTTTAACTGCTCATTCGAACCTTTCAAACAGTCGAATGTGAGTGTTCATGTGTTATTTTCACATTCGAACCATTTTTCTACATTCGAACCTTTAAATAGGGTCGAAGGTGAAAAAATTTTCACATTCGCCCTAGTCGTTTGGTCAAATGTGGAGCCTATATATACCTGATCTGCACATTCGACCCCATATTCAAAAATTTTCAAATTTCTGTGATAAAGTGATCTTGTTGCTCGTGAAACAAAAATCATATCATTGTGTTTGTTTTGTTGTGCTGATAATTTTGATTCCTTATTTGCAGGTTATCATCCACTTAACAGTTCATAATCATTGAATTAGTGACCGAACCCTAACTGACATCAAAACTCGATTATTAACTGATAATTGTTACAATTTTATATAAGGTTTCATTGTTTAAGTGTTTTAGGGGGGAATAAACAAAAAATGAGGTTTAAAACTAAACAGATTGTTTAATTGATGATTTAAAACCTTCGAACCCTAGTTTTTAATTAAAAACACATAAACAATGGATTATAATCATAATTGATGATTGGAAATGATTAATCGGCCATATTAGATGGTATTCAAATCAAAATGGCACGTTAAAACGATCCAAATCAAAATCTAATATTGAAGAAGATGAACAGTCTTCTTTCGCCCAAATTCAAACGGTCGAAAGTGACTTTTTGGGCGAATGAAGATGTTCAAACGGTCCAACGTGGAAATGTTTGGTCGAATGTACAATTTTAACTACTAATTTTCACATTCGAACCTTTAATTCCACATTCAAACCTCTGTTTTCACATTCGTACTCAACGGTCGAATGTAGAATCTTGAAATCAAAAATTTCAAGTTTTGTTTATTTTGTCCGTTTTTAACGTGTTTTCTTGATTTGTTTTGCAGTCTAATCATGTCTGAACAGGAAAGTGCTGATGTTCCCGCTGGATCTTCAGAACAGGCAGCTGGAAAGGAACAGATTGAAGAATTACCATTTGAACCAGCACACAATTGCTGTGCGTTTATGGCAGATTTGAAGAAACACCAAGAATTCACTAGCATTGTAGATTTCTTGAAGAGAAGCCGTGTGATAGTTGCCCTTGCTACCCCCGCCAGCATTTATAAAGATCATCAACAAGAGTTTTGGAAGAATGCCAAGATGGATTACTGGAATAATGAATCTGCTGTTTTAAGTACGATTCAGGGGGAGCTCGTGATTGTTTCTGAAGATGATATTAGAGAAGCACTGAGGCTACAAGATAAGAAGACAGATCCAAGAGAACTATCATGGATTGAACAGAGAAAGTGCTTCTTACGAATGAAGTACAATGGACCGATTACTGATGGTTCATTACAAAAAGGGAAGCTATGCCCTCAGTTCAAGTATCTCGCTCACGTCATGTTACATGTGTTTGGATCAGTGAGTGGAGGGTATGATGTTATGAGAAAGAGTATTAGCTCTTTGATGGTTGCTCTAATCTTGAACAAGCCGTTCAATGTATCTGGTATGATACCTGAACATATGCTGGAACCAATTAGAGGTTTGAAGAACAAGAAATTTCTGCTATATCCAAGATTCCTTCAGATGATATTAGATAAGAAGGAAAAGAAATTGCGAAGAGATCCTACCCAGATTGTTGTATAGGATCACATGAACCTGAACACGCTTGTTAGAATGAAGGGTTATAAGGGTGTGCCGTTGAATGAAAGACCATCACACAAGAACCTGTTTGGTCATCTGATTAACCCAGGTTATGTAGATCCAGGAAAGGACAAAGCGAGATGTTGGATCTGCTGACCTGAAAAGAACAGATGATTCAAAAGCCAAAATATACTAATAGTTTATCAAGATAAATAAACAGCCTTTACAACATACTCTTCCCAAAAGACTGTTGACGCTAACAACTGTTCCATACAAACAACTGTTATGACAACTGCTGCTACAAAGGACTACTGGAAAACAACTGATAGAGAACAACTGCTGACCAAAGGTCTGATGAAGAACAACTGCTGATCAAGTGATGAAGACTAAAGGTCTGTTGGAGCCAACAACACTTAGGCTCCAACAGATGATACAAGACCATCAGAGTTTTCCTCAACAGTAGTTTACCTTACAGTGTTTTGTAATATAACAGTTTATTATGTTATTATAAGTTTAAATCAATACAAAATTTCCTACAAAATTTATAACGTGTTATAAATTTGAAAAAAAAAGTTTATTATGTTATTAAAGCTCTCACTAAACAATTGAAACTAATAAGCCTATAGTTGTTAAGTAAATCAATTATCCGGTTATCATGAGTATAATCATGCCAAATACTTACAATGCTATCAATTAACTTATTTGAATCAATACTAATTCCTAATATATAGCCATTACAACTTTCATAAAAAAATAAATATATATGTTATGTTACGGTTAATGCCTAGAGACCAGCTCACCATTAATACTATACACGTTTCGATCCCAAAATCATTAGCCAGTCTCACAAGTTTACCAAATGAAAACCTCAATCTCACACCACGATATACTCGATCATTTAACGCGTAAGCTAGCGGTCAAAAGCTTCCTATTATAAGTTCATCATCAACCACAATTAGCGAGTTTCCTAATCGAATCACCGCGTATTTAAAGCCTGCATACAGAATTGAAGAAATACCCTGTTCGAGACACACCGCTCGCAAATCGTCCCATCTTCAACCCATTTGTTCCGGTCACCTCCCTTCCAACCATCGACAAGCACCACCACTACCCTCAACCTCCGTCGCCTTTCGTATTCAGGTGGACGCCTTCAAAACCCACAAAGCACCTCTTCCCAAACAACAACCAGTCGCAATACTGCATTTCGACACCACTCGCATATAGTTATCTCCCTCGCGAACTGCTCACGTTTTCCCCTCTCGGTTACTCCATCGTCTCCGCCGCAGCTGTGAATTCGAGGAGGGGATTGCGGATTACCGACATTGAACCAAACATGATTCAAGGTAACAATCAAATCATTATATTCTTCTTCTTAGTTTGGGCAAAAGTCGTTTATTTTGATTAGTCAATCTATAGCCATATAACTTAAATGTTTAGACTTTTTGAACATGGGATTGGGTTTGGTTTGGGGTAATCTGCATTTAAAAAAAAGGGGGGGCTTGGTAAAGAATTTGATGGGTCCATGCCAAATTCAAAGTTATATATATACTACATATGGTAGTTTAAAAAAAAAAGAAATAGAGAAAATTATATTATGACTTCAAAATATCTATTTTTGCAAGTCATCCATACTTTATTGACGGTTGCTCCAAGAAAACGTAAATGCAAGCCTATACATATAACATTTTGACACACACACACACACATATATATATATATATATATATATATATATATATATATATATATGCATGAACGTTATAACTATGAACAACCATTAATACCCACTAAGTGATCATTTTTAATCAACCTAGCTGCAAACACAATTCATTGATCCTCATTGATTCCTCTAAGTTCGCCATCACAATAAAGGTGAGTTTACGTAACCTTGTTTATGCAATTCTTTGTACTTGAAACTTTATACTTAAGCAATTCTACATACATGTCTAGTTGTAAACTTTAATGCCTCATGACCTAGACAAAGACTATTAGACTTAAATTTCAACTTGCATAATCAATAACCTTGATCAAGCCGGCGGTATACAATGATAGATCTATTAGATTGACAACCCCACCTAGATACGTTGACCATCTTTTATGGGGAGCGCGGGTGATTGTTATCGTTCCAACGTTATATTAAGGTAAACCGTGGATACGGGATGGACCTAAACTTTGTCGGAGGGTTGATTATGTGCATACTATACTTGTTGTTTATTCATGTAGACTTAAACTTACATTAGACATATGAATTGCTAAACTTTTATTCTAAAACTTAATTGCTTGACTTGGCTTATGTATTCTCACCAACTTCTAGTTGACCCCCCCATTTTTTCAAACTCAACAGGAAATACTGATGCTTGAAGTCTAGAGTTAGCATGAGAAGATATTTGAAGTTTTAAGCTTTGATTGATTATTGGATGCATTAGATTTCATTCAAGACATTTAATGTAATTCAACATTGTAATGAAATAAAGGATTATTTAAACATATGTATTACCATGAGCTACTGAACAATCATTCATACGTGACATCTCTATGTTTACGCCATCGGTTGGGGTGTTACATATTGGTATCAGAGTCAGGTTTATATATATACTACATATGGTAGTTTAAAAAAAAAAGAAATAGAGAAAATTATATTATGACTTCAAAATATCTATTTTTGCAAGTCATCCATACTTTATTGACGGTTGCTCCAAGAAAACGTAAATGCAAGCCTATACATATAACATTTTGACACACACACACACACACATATATATATATATATATATATATATATATATATATGCATGAACGTCATAACTATGAACAACCATTAATACCCACTAAGTGATCATTTTTAATCAACCTAGCTGCAAACACAATTCATTGATCCTCATTGATTCCTCTAAGTTCGCCATCACAATAAAGGTGAGTTTACGTAACCTTGTTTATGCAATTCTTTGTACTTGAAACTTTATACTTAAGCAATTCTACATACATGTCTAGTTGTAAACTTTAATGCCTCATGACCTAGACAAAGACTATTAGACTTAAATTTCAACTTGCATAATCATTAACCTTGATCAAGCCGGCGGTATACAATGATAGATCTATTAGATTGACAACCCCACCTAGATACGTTGACCATCTTTTATGGGGAGCGCGGGTGATTGTTATCGTTCCAACGTTATATTAAGGTAAACCGTGGATACGGGATGGACCTAAACTTTGTCGGAGGGTTGATTATGTGCATACTATACTTGTTGTTTATTCATGTAGACTTAAACTTACATTAGACATATGAATTGCTAAACTTTTATTCTAAAACTTAATTGCTTGACTTGGCTTATGTATTCTCACCAACTTCTAGTTGACCCCCCCCCCCATTTTTTCAAACTCAACAGGAAATACTGATGCTTGAAGTCTAGAGTTAGCATGAGAAGATATTTGAAGTTTTAAGCTTTGATTGATTATTGGATGCATTAGATTTCATTCAAGACATTTAATGTAATTCAACATTGTAATGAAATAAAGGATTATTTAAACATATGTATTACCATGAGCTACTGAACAATCATTCATACGTGACATCTCTATGTTTACGCCATCGGTTGGGGTGTTACATATTGGTATCAGAGTCAGGTTTATAGGGAATTAGGTTATTAGAAAAAATAATCTAGTCTATAACCATAGTATTTTAACCAGTACTTGCTCCTTTTACTTGAAACCTTACTTGTTTCTATTCTCTTTCCTACTTCTTATCTCTATTTAGTCCCTACAAGAAGATTGCTCTCCATCACTGGATTTACTCTTAGACTAATAGGACAAATCCTCAGGTTTAGCCTGAACCACCTTGAAGATCTCGTCGAAGTTCTAGATTTCAATAACGAACACGTGCAATTGATAAGTCAACGTTTTCGTTTATTCGTTTTATGTAATGAATAAATGATTACACTCATTTTTCTTTAAACTAAGCTCTAAAATCTCAAAATTTTACAGCTTAAATCAATCCCATTTCATAACCATCTATGGATTTCACAATCACACTTCACCTTACCATCTTAGCCACTTGTTTAAATATTTTCAACACCCTACCCAAATCATATTATTTCCTCTCTCCACATGTTACATATTTTTAAAAAACTATAACCTCATACCTTAGCACAAACTAAAGATTTCTAAATCTTGTTGAGTTTTCATTACCTAGAAACTTTACAAAATACATATTTTTGTCAAAAGATGTCCTTAAACTTAAATTCAATTGTTTATTTATTGACGTAACAAGTGATTTTCTATATAATGCCTTAAATTATTAAAAATTACTTAATAGACCTTGATCTTCAAAACCTAATGTCATGTTTGAAATTTCCAACTAACTGGAATATATTAATCAAAGCTCACTTAGTTTGTACTATTTAATGACTTTTGCTTTATGTACAAAACCAACTTTGAAATTAAAAGCTTCCCATCCATAGAAACAATATTTAGCCTCCAAATACCCAATTGACAACTACTTAATTTTAACTTATTCGAACTTTTACAATTTTTGATACTTATCACAATCATGTTTTCTCATACACTTGATTCTAACCTTTGATTCAAACCTCATGATTTACACTGCTACATAATCTCCTCACTTGTTCCACTTCGAGAGCCTATAAAATAAACCATTTATTAACGACCTTCACGATCACCATCTTTCATAACCTTGATGATACTTCGAGTTCCTCATCACCCTGTCAAAAACTAAATTCATATTCCTTACATGAACTTGATCCCTATGACAACCAAACTATCGAAAACTCGATTGTTCGTTATACATGAGGATTTGTTTATCTACTTGAACATTTGATTATTCATGATACTTAAAAGCATGGAACATAAACTATTTGCTATAGACACACCTAGAGTCATTAACCTTGTCTAGAGCAACTCTATTACAACTCACGTGCTATACTTGATACTTGATTGCTTACATGTACATATTATCAATTTGCAATTTATGTGCGTAATTATTGGTACACTTAATCAAACAACTGATAGAGGATGAAGTACTTGCTCAACAGTTAGTAGAGTACCAAATAACCTACTCAACGATTGGTAGAGGTCATCATGCCTGCTCAACAGTCGGTAGAGGCCCTACAACCTGCTCAATGACTGGTAGAGGCTATCGCACCTGCTCAACAATCGGTAGAGGTTCTTACTCGCTAACTGGTAAAAGTCTTTTTCCTGCTCAACTGTTGGACTCATTTTTGGATACATTGTATACGATTCAATCACAAGGTTATTTTGCATTGCTTACATGTGTGTTTAGAGTCATAGAAGGACACAAAACCCTAATGTAAGGTAAATTGGTGATTGCGGTCCGGAACATAATCATGAATTTACAGGTATGTTAAGGTGGTGTGTAGTTCTAATAAGGTCATAGCATGCATTTCTTTTAGGATTCCTAAAACTTAAGTTTAGTGTTTTGCTAGATTCTTATTCTCCTTGATATTTTCAGACGAACCTAATCCAACCTTTAAAACTCAAACATATCAAACCCCTTATCCAAATTATTCGTAACTGATTATTTTATTACCTATAAATTCATGTCGTGCCTTAACCCAAATTTTCCAAACCACAGTTGCCCTAATTTCTACCCAATCATCCTCAATCCTGTGTTTTTAATAACTTCGGGACGAAGTTTCCAAAACTATGGGAGACTGTAACATCGTGAGTTTTTCCACAATTTTTGAATAAATAAAAATTACTAATTTTATCCAGTTATTAAATTCATTATTGCAAAGTATTTTTTTTTCAGGATTTTATAAGTTTAAATCAATACAAAATTTCCTACAAAATTTATAACGTGTTATAAATTTGAAAAAAAAAGTTTATTATGTTATTAAAGCTCTCACTAAACAATTGAAACTAATAAGCCTATAGTTGTTAAGTAAATCAATTATCCGGTTATCATGATCATAATCAAGCCAAATACTTACAATGCTATCAATTAACTTATTTGAATCAATACTAATTCATAATATATAGCCATTACAACTTTCATAAAAAATAATATATATATTATGTTACGGTCAACGCCTAGAGACCAGCTCACCATTAATACTATACCCGTTTCGATCCGAAAATCATTAGCCAGTCTCACAAATTTACCAAATGAAAACCTCAATCTCACACCACGATATACTCGATCATTTAACGCGTAAGCTAGCGGTCAAAAGCTTCCTATTATAAGTTCATCATCAACCATAATTAGCGAGTTTCCTAATCGAATCACCACGTATTTAAAGCCTGCATACAGAATTGAAGAAATACCTTGTTCGAGACACACCGCTCGCAAATCGTCCCATCTTCAACCCATTTGTTTATGTCACCTCCCTTCCAACCATCGACAAGCACCACCACTACCCTCAACCTCCGTCGCCTTTCGTATTCCGGTGGACGCCTTCGAAACCCACAAAGAAACTCTTCCCAAACAACAACCAGTCGCAATACTGCATTTCGACACCACTCGCATATAGTTTTCTCCCTCGCGAACTGCTCACGTTTTCCCCTCTGGGTTACTCCATCGTCTCCACCGCAGCTGTGAATTCGAGGAGCGGATTGCGGATTGCCGACATTGAACCAAACATGATTCAAGGTAACAATCAAATAATTATATTCTTCTTCTTAGTTTGGGCAAAAGTCGTATGTTTTGATTTGTCAATCTATAGCCATATAACTCAAAGTTTTAGACTTTTTGAACATGGGATTGGGTTTGGTTTGGGGTAACCTGCGTTTTAAAAAAAAGGGGGCTGGGTAAAGAATTTGATGGGTCCATGCCAAATTCAAAGTTATATATATACTACATATGTGACACCCCAGGAAAATCCCACATCGGCCGTGGCCAGGAGAGATCCTTGGTTCATAAGTAATGTCTTGCCTCTTAAATCACCAACGCGTTTTGGGGCTTAATGTTAGTGGATGAGAGGAGAACTCCACAGTTAAGCGTGCTCATGTGGGAGAAATTTCAGGATGGGTGACCTCCTGGGAAGTCTCCACTTGGGCAACCAAAAACAAATCCGTGAGCTCTGGATGGGCAAAGCGGACAATATTGGTGGTGAGAGGGGCGGGGTGTTACAGATGGTATCAGAGCCACTCCTGTGCCGTTCGGGATGGTGGGTGCACACTTCATCAGGGATGATGAGACTCTAACAGGGGGTGAATGTGACACCCCAGGAACACACCTCATCAGGGACGATGAGACTCTAACAGGGGGTGAATGTGACACCCCAGGAAAATCCCACATCGGCCGTGGCCAGGAGAGATCCTTGGTTCATAAGTAATGTCTTGTCTCTTAAATCACCAACGCGTTTTGGGGCTTAATGTTGGTGGATGAGAGGAGAACTCCACAGTTAAGCGTGCTCATGTGGGAGAAATTTCAGGATGGGTGACCTCCTGGGAAGTCTCCACTTGGTCAACCAAAAACAAATCTGTGAGCTCTGGATGGGCAAATCGGACAATATTGGTGGTGAGAGTGGCGGGGTGTTACAACATATGGTAGTTTAAAAAAAAAGAAATAGAGAAAATTAAATTAGGACTTTAAAATATCTATTTTTGCAAGTCATCCATACTTTATTGACGGTTGCTCCAAGAAAACGTAAATGCAAGCCTATACATATAATATTTTAACACATACGTTATATATATATATATATATATATATATATATATATATATATATATATATATATATAGGGGAAAGTTAATTTGAGAACACCTATATTTCGTGCGAACCATGAGAACGGCATCTAAAACCATTCAAATTCAAAATTTCTCTTTACACTTGTCTTTATTACTAAAATACAATCTCAAAAACACAATTTACGCGTAAAAATTCAAACGTATACGAAAATAATTTGTTTTTACACATATGTAAATTTACTGTTTATACATGTGTAAACTGTTTCATTTACACATATGTAAAAAGTTAATTTGAAAGTGTTTTTGTAAGAAAAGATCAATTATTTGGAAAGAAAATTCATTTATTAATGTTGTATTTTGATTATAATGAGGTTTTTATTAAAAAGTTTTGATTTTGATTGATTTTTTTACTTGTTCTCACGGTTCTCACAATATTTAGCGTTCTCAAGATAACCCTCCCCTATATATATATATATTGTAACACCCCAACCGATGGCGGAAACATCGAGGTGTCACGTATGAATGATTGTTCAGTAGCTCATGGTAATACATAAGTTTAAATAATCCTTTATTTCATTACAATACTAAATTACATTAAATGTCTTGAATGAAATCTAATACATACAATAATCAAACAAAGCTTCAAATATCTTCTAATGCTAGCTCTAGACTTCAAGCATCAATATTTTTTGTTGAGTTTGGAAAAATGGGGGGGGGGGGGGGTCAACTAGAAGTTGGTGAGAATACATAAGCCAAGTCAAGCAATAAAGTTTTAGAATAAAAGTTTAGCAATTCATATGTCTATTGTAAGTTTAAGTCTACATGAATAAACAAGAAGCATAGTATGCACATAATCAATCCTCCGACAAAGTTTAGGTCCATCCCGCATCCATGGTTCTCCTTATAAAGTTTAGGTCTATCCCGCATTCACGGTTCTCCTTATAAAGTTTAGGTCCATCCCGTATTCACGGTTCTCCTTATAAAGTTTAGGTCCATCCCGCATTCACGGTTCTCCTTATAAAGTTTAGGTCCATCCCGCATTCACGGTTCTCCTTAT
The DNA here is from genome assembly GCA_028751855.1 of Ambrosia trifida. Lineage (NCBI taxonomy): Eukaryota > Viridiplantae > Streptophyta > Magnoliopsida > Asterales > Asteraceae > Ambrosia > Ambrosia trifida. The sequence goes on along the minus strand of CM054124.1, from coordinate 97,155,928 downwards.
AAAGTTTGGAACGATAACAATCACCCGCGCTCCCCATAGAAATGGTCAACGAATCCAGGTGGGGTTGTCAATCCAATAGGTCTATCATTGTATACCGCCGGCTTGATCAGGGTTAATGATTATGTAAGTTGAAGTTTAAGTCTAATAGTCTTTGTCTAAGTCATGAGGCATTAAAGTTTACAACTAGACATGTATGTAGAATTGCTTAAGTATAAAGTTTCAAGTATAAAGAATTGCATAAACAAGGTTACGTAAACTCACCTTAGCAAAGTGTTAAGTCTTGTGAAATAGAATAAGTGTAGTCTAACTGTTAGGACAAAAAGGATTGGTGAAACCACTTTTGCAAACCTTAGTCTATTTCACTTCTGTCAAAATACTCTAAGTATAGAACTTCTGAAGACAAAGGATCAAACTGCTGAAGAAGAGATTCAGAAGTGCTGAAGAAGAAAAGTTATCAGAAGTTCTGAAGTTCAAACCAGACACTTCTACTGAAGAACTACAAAAGATCTTTTCCACCGCCTTTGTATTTCAGTAGTTTAATACTTTAGTATTTCTTTTTGCTTTATGTACCCAAGACTGCAACTTGTTGCAACTTGTTTCTGAACTTGCTTTTGGCAAGGTTCATGTATTTGTAAAGTCTATAAATAGAAGGGTTCATCCCTCTGTTTTAGACATTGATTTCAATACAAGAAATCCTTCAACACTTATTATTGTTATTTCCATTTCGTGTTTACTGAGAATCTGTCAAAGTATTTCATTCTCATTCAATACTTAGATTCTCAATAAACACTTTTCATTTATTAGTTCTTGAATCCAGGGGGAGTAACAACTCCTGTTGATAAGTGTAGCTATAAACTTATAAACATTCCGCTGTGCTATCACTCATCAAGAACTTGCTAAACACTTAAGTGTCAACTAGCAAGTTCAACTAAAAGAGCAATATACTGATCCAACACTAACGTTGCCAAGTATTTCCCTATGTTTAAGGAAATAAATAAGTCTTTCTAGTCTACAAGTATTTCTAGGGTTCCTAATTTATTTGAAACGTAATAAAAGGAGTGTAACATAAATTATAAAAAAAAACTAATCATAAAAAGTTTTAGTTAATTGTTTGATAAAACAAGTTCTAATGGAAATTGTTCAAAATATATAATCAATTGTATACGTTTATAGAAAAAAAAATAATTAGATTTTAATCCTTTAAGGGCTTAGGATAATTATTTCAATTACAATGATTATCTAAAATGAGTTTCATATTAAGAGATTTACATGCTACGTAAATTGCAATGACCCATTTATAACAGTATTTTTTTTTTATTTCATAGATTAAAATAATTTAATAAAATTAGTTTGAACAAAAACTTATAAGTATTAAACTAGTACTAAAAAAAATAGTTAATTGGATGACAAACATTAAATAATTTGATATGGGTTTATCATTTTAAATAATTATTAGAAAAAGAAAATGTTTTAAACTTCAAATAAGATGCAAAAGAAAAGTTGAGGTATGAAGTTTATTTAGTATAAAGGATATGATTGTCCATGTGCCCCAATTATTAGTTTCTTAAACAACAACTTCCCAAACTTGACCAAATTAGGAACAAAGGGCACCTCAAACACATCTTCATATGTGTGTTTGGCAGGAAGCTCGAGATCGAGAAAAAAGAATATAAGACTCACAGTGCCGGAGGAAGAGGCGGGTGATGGCGAGTGCCAGAGATTAAGACCTGAGAATCCGGTTAACAACCGAATTCATGGATCGATTACGCGAAAACAACTCGGTTTCAGACGGGAGATTCGAGACGAGACAGAAATATACGATAACAAAGTCATCACAGATTCGTATTACATCAGAAACGGTTACAGACATTGTCATCAGTATGATAAACATCTATCTCGGGGCTGGGGGAGGTCGGGCATGACCTCCCCCTTGAGAGCATTCAAAGCACAAACCTACAAATGAAAAACACACATGAGATTGCTATATATAGTCCAAAGCCATAAGCCACATTCGCCCATTTAAGGAGGTCGAACCTGCAGATTCTGCAGGTTCGCCCTTTTCAAATGGTCGAACCTCGACTTAGGTTTTGGTCTATATTCACAAATGCATCAGATCCATAAAATGCCCTTATGGATCACCACAATCTCATGTAATACAATACAAAGACTCAACCCTAGTCTATTCGACAGTGACGTCCACATAATAGTGCATCAACAATCTCCCCCTTGGACGTTGCTGGCGAATCCACAAATCTCTTGCACATCAGCATTCAAAATCACGGGTCTCCCCCTCAATACATGCACTATTGCATTGAGTAGAAATACAATATCCTTTGTGAACCGACCAAGTAATGCACTACGGACCCTCAGCATCAATACGCAAGAAGTCAGCTAGACCACGTATATCATTTGCGAATTCAACGAGCCACTGAATTACAACCAGATCATCTAGTTACGCCAATGTGAAGTTGACAATGTAATGCACTACAGTCTCGTAGCATCAGTACCCAGGAATGTCATCTTGACCAAGTACGTCACGTGCAATCTAACTAACCTGATAAGACCCCTGCTAGAAGGATTCCATACTGACCGATCAGATATTCAACGTAACACGTAGGTACTACCACTAATTCACGTCTCATATCTGCACTTAAACTTTGCATCACCCTTCACACCAACTGGAGAAGTCTAACTGTCAGTACCCAATTAAACATCTCAAATGTGACTATGTGCAAAACAATCCACTCGGACACTTGTACTTCTATGAAATTCTTTATCTGTGCTGACTGTGATTGCATTAACACATTCTTCTCTTTAAATGTTCTTGAGTAACTTCATCTGTTTGACAGAATACTAGCCGTAGACGAGTGAATCAAGCAATCAGAAGTTTTCAGCATGAACTACCGGTACAATTGTGGACTTGAAATGCTCCAGAAACTGAAGTTTTCTATAGGGCCAACAATAACCACCAACAGTTCTTGAAATTCTTCAGGACTGTAACCTTGAAACTTTCGTTGAATCTACGTGCCACATGACTCCTACTGGGATCCCTCATTACTTTTAGAACATTGAGCTCTCATTCTTGATATAACAACTTTGTTTGAACAAGTTCCTACAATCTCACTGGAACTGGGTTGACTGTTCTCAACTTTGCGGAACAAAAATATATCTATTTTCTGGCCCATAATAGTCATTTGAATCTGATTATCATACTGTTGATTCTCATGACTACCCCACAATAAAACGTTTCATCATCATCATCATCATCATCATCATTTCTTTAACAATTCGTGAAGACATCATCACCATTCTCCTAAAAATCTTCAAAAATTGCCTTACCCCAATTTTCGATAGAAAAATTTTCGAATTTTTTTTTTACCCCTTAAAATACCAATTTTTCATCATCTATGTCGAAGGGGCGAAAGTGGAAATAACACTACATTCGACCCCTGTGTATGGTCGAATGTACCATGATTGGGTCGAACCAAGTTCATGTAAACCTGACTAAATATAAGATTCCACATTCGACCAGTCGTGAGGTCGAATGTGGAAAACATCAAGGTTCGACCGTTCTTATCAACACAAAATAGTAGATTCGAACTTCAAAACCTACGTTCGACCGTTTACAAGCCACGTTCGACCACTCGTATGTTTTAATCTTCTGCACATTCGACCGTTAAAGAAAACGTGTTCTTCTTCAATATTTTCTTCAAATCAGCCCATAAACTCTCTGATTGTTCGAATTTGATGATGAAACTTGTACAGAAAGGTGCAGAAATGAAAACCTAACCTCGAATTCACAAAAACATGGTGAAATCACATGATTTTGGGTTCAATTAAGAATCTAGGGTTTCTAGGGTTTCAACCTTTCAATCAAAAACTGAACTTTAACATCCGAAATCATGAAAACGAGCTATGATTGATTCAAACGACTGTTAGATCGTTCAAATTGGTACCATAGCTCTGATACCAGTTGAGAATCCGGTTAACAACCGAATTCATGGATCGATTACGCGAAAACAACTCGGTTTCAGACGGGAGATTCGAGACGAGACAGAAATATCCGATAACAAAGTCGTCACATATTCGTATTACATCAGAAACGGTTAAAGACACTGTCATCAGTAGGATAAACATCTATCTCGGGGCTGGGGGAGGTCGGGCATGACCTCCCCCTTGAGAGCACTCAAAGCACAAACTCAAATCTACAAATGAAAAACACACATGAGATTGCTATATATAGTCCAAAGCCATAAGCCACATTCGCCCATTTAAGGAGGTCGAATGTGGAACTTTTCCACATTCGACCCTTTCGAATTGTCGAACCTAGACTTAGGTTTTGGTCTATATTCACAAATGCATCAGATCCATAAAATGCCCTTATGGATCACCACAATAATACAATACAAAGACTCAACCCTAGTCTATTCGACAGTGACGTCCACATAATAGTGCATCAACAAGACCATTAAGGGACGGTGGTCTGGAGTTGACGGTTGTCGGTTACCGGTGGCTTGTCGAGAGGACGGAGCGGCATCCGTTTGACACAAGCAGAAGGGAGGAGACCAAGAAGGTATGGAATGTGGTTCACGACGGTGGTGGATGTTGCGAAACCGCTAGTTCAATACGGGTTTGTAGACGGATTTATCCAGCACACGCCAACCCACAAGAGATCGATAGAGAGTTGGGTCAAGAAATGGTGGATATAAACTTTATGGTTCAACTTGTTTGTTTCATTTCTACACAAGACTATATATACATATACAAACACAACAAAGATGGAGATAAAAGCTCCTCTAAACTTTGACTCAATAATTATACTTTGACTTAATAATTACACATAATTCTTTGACTCAAGACTTTGACTCCAAGAATTATGTTGTCAAGACTTTGACTCTTGACTTAAGGCTTTGATATATAAATATATATATATATATATATATATATATATTTATTTTGAAACAAATTTATATCTTCCTTGTTTGAGATTATAAATGTAATTGGAAAAATGATTAGCTTTAAATAAGAAATAAAAAAAATCATTAGTTTAAATTAGAAAATAAAAAAACACCGTCTTATAAAATGACGATTTTATAAATAGAATTAGGATAGGACATATGTCATGATTGAAGAATTTTTTTTTTTTTTTTAAGTACAATGATAAAAGGAACTTAGAAATATAGAGTGCACGGATAAAGATAAGAATACTTAGAAATAAATTAGACTTTATATCATGGATCGGGAAATACTTTAATGCAAAATAAATGGGAAAATTCGTGAGGTTACAGTCTCCCCTACTTTTAGAAACTTCGTCCCGAAGTTATAAGAAAAAACACCGGGTTGAGGGTGATAGGGTAGAAATTAGGGCAACTGTGGTTTGGAAAATTTGTGTTAAGGCATGACATGAATTTATAGGTAACAGAATAAACTGTTTCGAATAATTTGGTAAGAGGTTTGATAGGTGTGGGTTTTAAGGGTTGGATTAGGTTCGTCTAAAATAGCAAGGAGAATAAGAATCTAGCAAAACACTAAACTTTAAGTTTTAGGAATCTTAAAAAGAAATGCATGAGTTAATTGACTATAGAAATACAAAACAGGTAACTAGAGTTTATAAATGGTTATCTACCAAAAACCTTGATAGAATTTCACACTACCTTAACGTACCTGTAAATTCATGATTACGTTCCGGACCGTAATCACCAATTTACCTTACATTAGGGTTTTGTGTCCTTCTATGACTCTAAACACACATGTAAGTAATGCAAGATAACCTTGTGATTGAATCGTATACAATGTATCCAAAAATGAGTCCAACTGTTGAGCAGGAAAAAGACTTCTACCAGTTAGCGAGTAAGAACCTCTACCGATTGTTGAGCAGGTGCGATAGCCTCTACCAGTCGTTGAGCAGGTTGTAGGGCCTCTACCGACTGTTGAGCAGGCATGATGACCTTTACCAATCGTTGAGTAGGTTATTTGGTACTCTACTAACTTTTAAGCAAGTACTTCATCCTCTATCAGTTGTTTGATTAAGTGTACCAATTATTACACACATGAGTTGCAAATTGATAATACGTACATGTAAGCAATCAAGTATCAAGTATAGCATGCGAGTTGTAATAGAGTTGCCCTAGACAAGGTTAATGACTCTAGGTGTGTCTATAGCAAATAGTTTATATTCCATGACTTTTAGTATCAAATGTTCAAATATGGTAGATAATCGAATCCTCATGTATAACTAAGGATTAAGTTTGATGCAACACACAATCAAGTTTCAATAGTTTGGTTATCATAGGGATCAAGTTCATGTTCAAGGAGGTAAAGAATATGAATTTAGTTCTTGAGAGGATGATGAATAATCTCGAAGCAGAATCAAGGTTGTGAGAGATAGTGAATGTGAAGATAGTTGATAAAGAGTTTATTTTATAGTAAAGAGATTATGTAGCAGTGTAAATTGTGGGGCTTGAATCAAAGGTTAGAATCAATTGTATGAGAAAACATGATGGTGGTATATTCCAAATATTGTAAAAATTTCGAACTAGTTGAAAATAAGTAGGGGTCCATGGGGAGTTGGAGATTAAATTTTTTGTTCATGAGGATGGAAGGATTTAAAAATTGGTTTAGTACATAAAAAAGTCGTTAAATAGTACAAACTAAATGAGCTTTGATTATAATATTCCCATTAGTTGGAGATTTTAAACATGACATTAGGTTTTGAAGATCAAGGTTCTATTAAGTGATTTTTAATAGATTAAAGCATTATATAGAAAATCGTTTGTTATGCTAATAAATAGACATTTGAATTTAGAAATTAAGTTTGAGGACATCTTTTGACAAAAACCTGTATTTTTTTTTCCGTAGTTTATAGGTGATAAAAATTTTGAAAAATATTTAAAAATCTCTAGTGTTGTACTAGGTGATGAAAATTTTGAAAATGTTGAAAAAGCTTTTTTTTTTTTTTTTTGAACCCCTCGCTAAGATCAGGCTATGAGGTTATAGTTTTAAAATATATAATATGTTGAGAAATGAAATAACATGATTTGGGTAGGGTGTTGAAAGTATTTAAACAAGAGGCTAAGATGGTAAGGTGAGGTGTGATTGTGAAATCCATTTATGATTATGAAGTGGGATTGATTTAGGCTGTAAAATTTTGGGATTTTAGAGTTTAGTTTTAAGGGAAGTGAGTGTAATCATTTATTCATTAATTAGAACGAATAAACGAAAACATTGACATATCAAAGCTTCTAAATTCTAATAACATAGTGAAGACATGCTTTAGCCTATAAGTGAACACTCATCCCGAGAATTGCCAGGTAGGCATCCGGGTCCCTCGTCTGGTTGGGATTTATGCGCAATGCCATTCCTAGACAGAAAACTCAGAATACAGGCGTTCACCCTTCCAGATTGCACGTGTTCGTTATTAAAATCTAGAACTTCGACGGGATCTTCAATGTAGTTCAGGTTAGGAATTGAGAATTCGTCCTATTATTCTAAGGGTGAATCCAGTGATGGAGAATAATCGTCTTGTAGGGACTAAAGTAGAGATAAAAAGTAGGAGGGAGATAGAGAATAGAAACAAGTAGGGTTGCAAGTAAAAGGAGCAAGTACTGGTTAAAATCCTATGGTTATAGACTAGATTATTTTTTTTCTAATAACCTAATTCCCTATAACCATGGCTCTGATACCAATCTGTAACACCCCAACCGATGGCGGAAACATCGAGGTGTCACGTATGAATGATTGTTCAGTAGCTCATGGTAATACATAAGTTTAAATAATCCTTTATTTCATTACAATACTAAATTACATTAAATGTCTTGAATGAAATCTAATACATCTAATAATCAAACAAAGCTTCAAATATCTTCTAATGCTAGATCTAGACTTCAAGCATCAATATTTCATGTTGTGTTTGGAAAAATGGGGGGGGGGGGGTCAACTAGAAGTTGGTGAGAATACATAAGCCAAGTCAAGCAATTAAGTTTTAGAATAAAAGTTTAGCAATTCATATGTCTATTGTAAGTTTAAGTCTACATGAATAAACAAGAAGCATAATATGCACATAATCAATCCTCCGACAAAGTTTAGGTCCATCTCACATCCACGGTTCTCCTTATAAAGTTTAGGTCCATCCCGCATTCACGGTTCTCCTTATAAAGTTTAGGTCCATCCCGCATTCACGGTTCTCCTTATAAAGTTTAGGTCCATCCCGCATTCACGGTTCTCCTTATAAAGTTTAGGTCCATCCCGCATTCACGGTTCTCTTTATAAAGATTGGAACGATAACAATCACCCACGCTCCCCATATAAATGGTCAACGAATCCAGGTGGGGTTGACAATCCAATAGATCTATCATTGTATACCGCCGGCTTGATCAGGGTTAATGATTATGTAAGTTGAAGTTTAAGTCTAATAGTCTTTGTCTAAGTCATGAGGCATTAAAGTTTACAACTAGACATGTATGTAGAATTGCTTAAGTATAAAGTTTCAAGTATAAAGAATTGCATAAACAAGGTTACGTAAACTCACCTTAGCAAAGTGTTAAGTCTTGTGAAATAGAATAAGTGTAGTCCAACATTGCCAAGTATTACCCTATGTTTAAGGCAATAAATAAGTCTTTCTAGTCTACAAGTATTTCTAGGGTTCCTAATTTATTTGAAACGTAATAAAAGGAGTGTAACATAAATCATAAAAAAAACTAATCATAAAAAGTTTTAGTTAATTGTTTGATAAAACAAGTTCTAATGGAAATTGTTCAAAATATATAATCAATTGTATACGTTTATAGAAAAAAATAATAATTAGATTTTAATCCTTTAAGGGCTTAGGATAATTATTTCAATTACAATGATTATCTAAAATGAGTTTCATATTAAGAGATTTACATGCTACGTAAATTGCAATGACCCATTAATAACAGTATGTTTTTTTTATTTCATAGATTAAAATAATTTAATAAAATTAGTTTGAACAAAAACTTATAAGTATTAAACTAGTACTAAAAAAAATAGTTAATTGGATGACAAACATTAAATAATTTGATATGGGTTATCATTTTAAATAAATATTAGAAAAAGAAAATGTTTTAAACTTCAAATAAGATGCAAAAGAAAAGTTGAGGTATGAAGTTTATCTATACTATATTAATATACATATAGCAAGGGCAACTTTGGTCATTTTGTCACTTTTAAGATATGTACAACGTTTTAAAGCAAGTTTACAACACTTCACTGCACAAAAATCCTAACCTAAAAAAGACACGGGTAAATATCTATCTAGGGTTTTAACGTAATCCTCATTTGCTTCTTCCGCCTCCATCATCTCTCTATCTCTCTATGCGATTCAAAATCCTCATCTAGGGTTTCATTCCTTCACCAAAAAATACCTCCTCTCTTTCTTTATGACCGAAATCAAGAGGCTCAGTTCGATATTAAGGTTTTAGTGGTTCAAAACTGCATCTGCATTCTGTTTTTTATTTTTTTAATCAACAGTCCACCAACCCTAACTGATGAAACTTGTAAATCTGGCGTTTAGGTTAACTCCGGAGACCATGAAATGACTGATTCTGCTGGTAATGAAGGCTCCTAAGTCCTATACTGGCAGTAGTGGATAAAAACGGCAGGTCGACGTCACCTAGGTAAGCACCAGACTAAAAGTTTTGATTTTTCTTTGGTTTCTTATGTAGTCTTATACTTCTATCTTTTGGTCTATTGTTTATTGTTGGATCTGATCTGATTTGGTGTACATTGTGCTTCACATGCTAAGCTGCTGATGCTGTTTAGGATATGATGAATGATTTAAGGATTGTTGTGGTCTGTGGTCAGCTGGTTCTGGTGTTTTGTCCAATCCTGACGGTTTGTAGGTTCTTCTTTCTTGGTATTTTTGCTTCTTCCTTTTATAATTTTATATGTTTGTTGTTGTTCTGAGGATACAGTTCATATTTTGGCTGAAAAAAAAAAACAAATGGTTCATATTGTATATCACAATTAACCATCGCTAGCCAATCTTATTCTATTAAGCTCTTGACTTTAAAGAACAAAAAATGGCATGCCATTGATTGTTATTAATAAATTCATGTGATTAATTACTTATTGTTACATGTCGCCTTTTAAAATAAAAAAAATAGAGTGAACCACAAACACAGTACTTCATGCATTTGATTTCTAGCCCTCATTGAAATAAGAAATAAGTAATAAGCAGATCTTTGATGTAATGAACAAACCTACACGCTTTATATGTTGTAATGAATTCAGTGTTTTTTATTATTAACAACATGAGTACTGGTGGTATACTGAGCATGCATTAGAATATTGGGACCTGGTGGTGGACAAGATCAAATTGTAGGCGACGGTGGTACTGCGACATTTTTTATTCATGAAGGAATGAAGGATGAGAAGGGGTTTGAGAAGATCGGGATGTTGCCCAACTCGAGTTTGACTGATAACACGGAGTTTCAGACCGTGTTGTCGATTATCAAGGTAGGATTGCAGGTTGATCCAAAGAAGTATCATAAGATGAAGGAGAGATTGGTTTGTGTGTCCGAGGAGACAACCACTGGTGTTAAAAGGTTGCACCAGAGGCAAGCTAATGGTACTCTGCTATTTCCCACTATTAATGTTAAGGACTATGTTACCAAGAACAAAGTATGCGGTTTTAAGCTCTAGATCTTGTGTTATATGTGTACTAATGCTTGTGAATTTTCATGTGTTTGACATAGGTGTATCATTACGCATTTATAATTTGTACGTTACGATTATCATGAATAAAAACGTCAAGTTCCATTACTATTGTTGCATTTAATTATTATTGTGGCGCAATTGGAACCCTAATACTATATTATTAATATATAATATACTTATATATGTATTAAAAATGTAAAAAAATACATTGCTTGGGCCGGGACTCGAACCCGCGCCCCAAGCCGGCTCACTAGCACAACGCACATAACCATCTGATCCACACCAACTTATTGTTTTAAACCCAACACATTATTATTATATCACGTGATTTATTCTTCACAGTTGACTTGGAAAGTCAACTGTGGTATCAATCTACCATAATTAGCTTGGATGAACGCGTATTTGATCTAAAATTGGCATGATATCGTGATTGCCGGTCCATTACGAGTCAACACACGTACAATTATCATTCAATTCGTATCAATTATGCTTGTGTACGCGTCATCACCATAAACACATGGTCAAACATTCCAATTCGAGGTTCCAGACCACCACACTATAAATGGGACATTACTGAACATTCACAACTCGCCGAACACTCTTTCTCAACCCCCAATTTCTAAATCATTCACTGTTCTTGACTCATTTTGTTCGTGTTTGACTTCGAGCGTTGACTGAGCATTCGTATTCAATTCGTAATTGTAAGTATCCCTTCTTCAGTGGGTTTTGATCTTCGGCATACACACAACAATAACCCTAAGGTTAATTGGGTTATTGTTGTGTGATTTGTTCGATTGGAAAATCTAGGGTTCGACAATCACGAATTGGGGAAGAACACTGATTTTGCATATGTTTTATATTTTAAGTAAACTGGAATCAAACACAACCCCTGATCTAGATCAGAAGGTTGTGTCTGATGTTTGTTAACGTGGTCACGCGGGTTCGAGTCCCCTCTCAAACCGTTTTTCTTCTTTTCTTTTATATTGAATATAATCAGTTTCTTATTATATATAATTATAAATATCAGAGGTTAAACGTTCTCAGGGTCCAGACAAGTTGGTCTGGGCTTGTGATTTAAAATACATGAACCGGCCAAGGGCCCGGGTTCGAACCACGACATCAACAACATTTTTTTAAACATATATACATATATATATATATATATATATTCCTTTATATTATTTTAAAATTCATTTTAAAATACTAAAACTCTTTTATAAATTCTATAAAAATTATATTATGTTAATCTAGTGAAAAAGTTTAACATACAATTTTTAGTTTTCAAAAATTTGTTTATTTAATATATATAATAAATAAATCAAGTTTATTCTATTTTATTTATAAAATTCTATAAAAATATCAAAACAATTTTATAAATTTCCACAAAAATTATTCTGAGTTTTTATAACAATAAACTTTTCTGAAATGATTTTTATTTCTGAAAAATCATTAATTTAATATTTTTAATCAATTTTTGTTAGTTTTAATCATAAATAAATCATAATAAATTCATTTTTCAATATTTTTGTACCAAAATTTTATATAAATTATTTCTGATTATTTGGAACAGAAATATAATTTGTATTGTAATAATTCTTTAATTTTAGTATTTTTAAATATTAAAGTTAAATTTTGACAATTTGAAATAAATAGATTTAATATTCTACGTTTAAGAAAATAATTTTATAAAAATTATTTTTATACTTTAAACTCATTATTATGACCATCTTTGATTCAAATTTTATAAAAAGACTTTTGTTTATTTATTTATCAAATTTCTCTCAATTATCAAACATTTTAATTATTAATCAAACGAGCAATTATCCCTAATTCGAAGCCCTAGAATATATATTTGTAGACTAGATAGACTTAGACATATTTATTACCTTAATTATAGGGTAATACTTGGCATTGTTGGGTAACACACTATTCTATTTTTCAAGAGATATAACATTTTGCTAAGGTGAGTTTTACATAGCCCCTTTTCTATTTATCACCGTTTTTGGGGTGAAACATGTTACAACATTCTATATGCAATTCAATCATCAAAGTGTCTATGTGTTTTTCTATGTTGCATTATGTCTTGAACATGACTAGGGTAAGCACAATTCTAGCTTAATCATTAACATTGATCAGCCGACGGTATACATTGATAGATCTATTGGACTGACAATCCCACCCGGATACGTGCCTCCTACAAAGGTAGCGTGGGTGTTTGTTATCGCATAACATATTCGAGTGAACCATGAGCGTATGGGATGTACCACATTATAACAGTCACAAGGGTTGATTATGCACTCGATTTACTTCTAGTATGTTTTCACATATGGACTAGACTTGCCATGACACTTGAATTGTACAACATTTTTATTTGATTATCAATACCTATGTAATTCTCACCAACTTTTGTTGACCCAAAAATATTTTCAAAATTAACATGTTTCAGGTAACAATGAAGCCGAGGCTTGAGTTTGCATGAGGATTTATCATGAAGTTATAGTTATTTGAAGTTGTTACTTATTTGATATCATGTATTTAAATTTCTAGACATCACTTTACTTTGGATATTTATGTTTGAATAAATTATTTAAAATTCAATTTATACCATGTGCTACTGAAACAATCATCAATACGTGACATCCCGATGTTTCCGCCATCGGTTGGGTGTTACAGATTGGTATCAGAGCCTTGGTTATAGGGAATTAGGTTATTAGAAAATAATCTAGACTATAACCTTAGGAACTTAAACAGTACTTGCTTCTCTTACTTGTAACCCTAATTGCTCCCTTCATCTTTTCCCTATCCCATACAACCCTAAGCCTACAAGTGACTACTCTTATTCGTCTGCTACAATCCTGATCCACCATTAGATTAATAGGACAAAATCCTCAGGTTTAACCTGAACCCCCTTGAGATCTCGTCGAAGTTCTAGATTTTAATAACGAACACGTGCAATCTGGAAGGGTGAACGCCTGTATTCTGAGTCTTCTGTCTAGGCTGGCATTGCGCATATATCCCAATCAGACGAGGGACTTGGATGCCTACTTGGGAATTCTCGGGATGAGTGTTCACTTATAGGCTAAAGCATGTCTTCATATGTTATTAGAATTTAGAATCTTTGATAAGTCAACGTTTTCGTTTATTCGTTTTAATTAATGAATAAATGATTACATTCCTTACATAACCTCATTCATTTCATTGTGTCTCTTACAGATCATGCCTCCACGTCGCAGCACTCGCCTTAACAATTGTGACAATCAAGATGAAGTGAATAGCAACAACCACGACGCTAACCACAACAACAATAACAACAACAATGGTGTCGATGCCCAACTGGCTGCAATCATTTCTCAACAAATGGCGCAGCAAATCGCGACTCTGGTTCCCAATTTACTAGCTCAAGTCATCTAGATGAACGGTAACGACAACGGTAACAGCAACGGGAACGGTAACGGCAACGGTAATGGAAATGAAAACCACAATGGGAACGGGAATGGTCTCCCAGCCTGTACTCTTAAGCACTTTAATTCCTGTAATCCCCCAAAGTTCAGTGGAGAAGAAGGAGCTACAGGACTCCTACAATGGTTTGAGGGTATTGAGAATACATTCATCAGTAGTGAGTGCCCCGACAACTTTAAGGTTCGTTACGCCATGAGTGTTCTTCACAAACGAGCACTCACTTGGTGGAATGAGGAAAAGCGCACCCGTGGGGCCGAAGTTGCACTTGCTATGACATGGGATCAAGTCAATGAGGTTATGAAGGATGAGTTTTGTCCTCGCAACGAGGTTAAGAAGATAGAAGATGAGTTCCACACCCTTGCTCAAGATAGTGGGGAAAACCTTGCCTACAATACCCGCTTTCACGAGCTTAGCTTATTGTTGCCCCACAAAGTCACCCCCCTGCCTGTAGCCATCGAGATGTATATCGGTGGCCTACCCATGCAAATCAAGGACACGGTGTGGGGAAGGAATCCTGCCACCTTGGAAGAAGCCAAACGTCTGGCGGCTACTCTTACTGATAATCATGTGAAGAACGGTACTCTCTTCCGCAAGGGCACTAAGAAGATTGCTGCAAAAGACACTCCTCAGCCCGCTATTGAGGTTAAACCCGAGACCTCAAGCAACAAGAAGCGCAAGGCTAGGAACTACATGGTTGCTACTACCCCACCTACAGCACAAAACCCAGCCAAGAAGCCATACACCGGACCTCACCCCTTGTGCAACACTTGCAAATACCATCATCCAGCACAGGTGCCATGTCGTTTTTGCACTAAGTGTCAAAGGTATGGTCATCTTGTGAACATCTGCCGAACTCCTCCTGCTGCCCAAAACAACAATGCCCCAGCTCCCAACCAACAAAACAACAGGCCTGCTCGTGGTCAGTGCTACGAGTGTGGCAGCCCTGATCACTATATCAACAATTGCCCCAATCGTAACCAAAACCAGAACCAAAACCGCAACCAAAACCAGAACCGCAACCAGAACCAAGGTGCTCGAGGTCGCGCCTACAACCTCAATGCTAACCAGGCCCGTGACAACAACGAGGTGGTGAATGGTACGTTTCTCATTAATAACCAGTATGCATCCATATTATTTGATTCGGGAGCTGATAAGTCATTTGTATCACTAAAGTTTGAACCTTTACTTAACATACCCCAAACTAACCTAGAGGAACCTTTAGTGGTAGAGGTAGCTAATGGGAAGTCTATCTCGATCGATTCTATTATTCGTAACTGTGTGTTGAACCTCGACGATCATACTTTCTCTATCGATCTCATTCCTATGCATCTTGGATGTTTTGATGTCATAGTAGGCATGGACTGGTTGTCAACCCATCGTGCTGAAATTCTATGTTTTGAGAAAGTCATACGCATTCCTCTCGAATTTGGTGAGATTTTGAAGATCTATGGTGAGAAGCCTTGTGGTGAGCTTAAGCTCATGTCTTGTACTACTGCCCAAAAATACTTACGAAGGGGTATACAACCTTCTTAGCTAACGTGATAGAAAAGAAGGACAAAGGCAAAAGTATCCAAGACATTCCAATCAGTCAGGACTATCCTGAAGTCTTCCCAGAGGATTTACCTGGTTTGCCTCCTGGTCGACAAGTGGAAGTTAGAATTGATCTTGTTCCTGGTGCTAATCCGGTCGCCAAAGCTCCTTATCGTCTTGCACCTTCTGAGATGCAAGAACTTGCCAGTCAACTACAGGAACTTTCTGATAAAGGTTTCAATCGCCCCAGTTCTTCTCCATGGGGAGCCCCTATCTTGTTCGTTAAGAAGAAAGATGGATCTCTCAGGATGTGTATCGACTATCGCGAACTCAACAAACTCACCATCAAGAATCGTTATCCATTGCCTAGGATTGACAATCTCTTCGATCAACTTCAAGGAGCAACCCACTTCTCGAAGATTGATCTTCGTTCTGGTTATCATCAGCTTAGAGTCCACGATGAAGATATTCCCAAGACAACCTTTCGTACGCGTTATGGTCACTATGAATTCATGGTCATGCCTTTTGGATTGACCAACGCTCCCGCTGTGTTTATGGATTTAATGAATCGAGTTTGTAGACCCTACCTCGACAAATTCGTGATCGTCTTCATCGATGACATTTTGATTTACTCGAAATCAATGTCCGATCACGAACAACATCTTCACTCCATTTTGGGTCTCCTAAAGAAAGAACATCTGTATGCCAAGTTCTCGAAATGTGAATTTTGGCCTAAGGAAGTTCAATTTTAGGGGCATGTCATTGATATGAACGGAATTCATGTTGATCCTGCGAAGATCGAAGCTGTGAAGGAATGGAGTGTTCCTAAAACTCCAACAGAAGTCCGTTCTTTCCTTGGTTTGGCTGGTTATTATCGTCGATTCATTGCTAACTTCTCTAAGATCGCTATTCCTCTCACTGCCTTAACTCACAGGGGTAAACCCTATGAGTGGGGACCAAAGCAAGTGGAAGCATTTGAAACTCTTAAGCTGAAACTCTGTGAAGCTCCTATCCTGTCTCTACCTGATGGTAATGATGATTTCGTGGTCTATTGTGATGCATCAAACCAAGGTCTTGGTTGTGTTCTCATGCAACGAGGAAAGGTTATTGCTTATGCGTCTAGACAACTCAAGACTCACGAAAAGAATTATACCACCCATGATCTTGAGTTGGGCGCTGTTGTCTTTGCTCTTAAGATTTGGAGACACTACCTTTATGGGACTAAATGTGTGGTTTTCACGGACCACAAAAGTCTCCAACATGTCTTCGACCAGAAAAATCTTAACATGAGGCAACGACGTTGGGTTGAGTTACTTAACGACTATGATTGCGAAATTCGCTACCATCCTGGCAAAGCGAATGTTGTGGCTGACGCACTCAGTCGTAAGGAGCGCATCAAGCTTCATTGTGCGAGAATTCGTACTGATCTTTAGGATCGTATCCTCCAGGCTCAACATACTTCAGTCACCCAAGGTAACATGTACGACGAGATGTCTTGTGGTTCTGAGACTCAACTTGAAACCAAACCTGATGGTCTACTCTATTTTCTTAATCGACTTTGGATTCCTGACCGTGATGATCTTCGTACCTTTCTCATGAACGAGGCTCATAAGTCTCGTTATTCTATTCATCCTGGAGCCGACAAGATGTACCAAGATCTTCGTTATTCATATTGGTGGCCTGGTATGAAGAAAGACATTGCTCTTTTCGTTGCAAAATGCCTCACTTGTTCAAAGGTCAAGGCTGAACATCAACGACCATCTGGTATGCTCGAACAACCAGAAATTCCTGTATGGAAATGGGAGAGCATAGCTATGGACTTCATCACCAAACTCCCGCGTACACCCAAAGGTTTTGACAGTATTTGGGTAATCGTCGATCGTTTGACCAAGTCAGCCCACTTCTTACCCATTCGTGAGAAGTACTCTGTGGAAAGGTTGGCAAGGATGTACGTAAGTGAAATCGTATGTCGTCATGGCATACCTTTGGACATTATCTCTGATCGTGATGGTCGTTTCACCTATCACTTTTGGGATTCTTTACAAGATGCTTTGGGTAACAAGTTGAACCTGAGTACTGCTTATCACCCTCAAACAGATGGTCAGACTGAACGGACCATCCAGACACTTGAGGATATGCTCAGGGCATGTGTTATCGATTTTGGTGGCGCATGGGATTCTCATCTTTCTTTGGTTGTGTTTTCATACAACAACAGTTATCATGCCAGCATTAACATGGCTCCTTTCGAGGCAATCTATGGTCGTAAATGTCGTTCATCTGTCTGTTGGACTGAGGTTGGTGAAGCCCGGATCACTGGACCCGAACTAATCCAGGAAACCACAGACAAAATCCAACTCATTCAGGATAATCTTCTCAAGGCTAGAAGTCGTCAGAAGAGTTATGCTGATAAACGTCGTAAACCCTTGGAATTTCAAGTTGGGGACCTTGTACTTCTTAAGGTATCTCCTTGGAAAGGAGTGATTCGTTTAGGTAGAAAGGGAAAAATAGCTCCTCGATACGTAGGCCTATTCAAAATTCTTGACAGGGTTGGAAAAGTGGCTTACAAACTTGATCTTCCACCTGAGCTAAGCAATGTTCACCCGACCTTTCATGTTTTGAATCTCATGAAATGCTTAGCAGATGAGAACCTCCATGTTCCTCTTGAGGATGTGCAAATCAATGAAACTATGCACATTATCGAGAAACCCATCGAGATCATTGATACTGGAGTAAAGAAACTCAAGCGTAGTCGCATTCCGATCGTTAAGGTTCGTAGGGAATCTAAACGAGGTCCAAAGTTCACTTGGGAACGTAAAGACCAGATGAATTCTAAGTACCCACATCTCTTTCCACCAAACTCTCCAACTCCAACTTTGGGATGATGTTCCTAAAAGTAGGGGAGACTGTAACATTACGCATTTATAACTTGTACGTTACGATTATCATGAATAAAAACGTCAAGTTCCATTATTATTGTTGCATTTAATTATTATTGTGGCGCAATTGGAACCCTAATACTATATTATTAATATATAATATACTTATATATGTATTAAAAATGTAAAAAAAATACATTGCTTGGGTCGGGACTCGAACCCGCGCCCCAAGCCGGCTCACTAGCACAACGCACATAACCATCTGATCCACACCAACTTATTGTTTTAAACCCCACACATTATTATTATATCACGTGATTTATTCTTCACAATTGACTTGGAAAGTCAACTATGGTATCAATCTACCATAATTAGCTTGGATAAACGCGTATTTGATCTAAAATTGGCATGATATCGTGATTACCGGTCCATTACGAGTCAACACACGTACAATTATCATTCAATTCGTATCAATTATGCTCGTGTACGCATCATCACCAGAAACACATGGTCAAACATTCCAATTCGAGGTTCCAGACCACCACACTATAAATTGGACATCACTGAACATTCACAACTCGCCGAACACTCTTTCTAAACCCCCAATTTCTAAATCATTCACTGTTCTTGAGTCATTTTGTTCGTGTTTGACTTCGAGCGTTGACTGAGCATTCGTATTCAATTCGTAATTATAAGTATCACTTCTTCAATGGGTTTTGATCTTCGGCATACACACAACAATAACCCTAATGTTAATTGGGTTATTGTTGTGTGCTTTGTTCGATTGGAAAATCTAGGGTTCGACAATCACGAATTGGGGAAGAACACTGATTTTGCATATGTTTTATATTTTAAGTAAACTGGAATCAAACACAACCCTTGATCTAGATCAGGTGGTTGTGTCTGATGTTTGTTAACGTGGTCACTCGGGTTCGAGTCCCCTCTCAAACCGTTTTTTGTTCTTTTCTTTTATATTAAATATCAGAGGTTAAACGTTCTCAGGGTCCAAACCAGTTGGTCTGGGCTTGTGATTTAAAACACGCGAACCGGCCAAGGACCCGGGTTCGAACCACGGCATCAACAACATTTTTATAAACATATATATATATATATATATATATTCCTCTATATTATTTTAAAATTCATTTTAAAATACTAAAACTCTTTTATAAATCCTACAAAAATTTTATTATGTTAATCTAGTGAAAAAGTTTAACATACAATTTTTAGTTTTCAAAAATTTATTTATTTATATAATAAATAAATCAAGTTTATTCTATTTTATTTATAAAATTCTATAAAAATATCAAAACAATTTTCTAAATTTCCACAAAAATTATTTTGAGTTTTTATAACAATAAACTTTTCTGAAATGATTTTTATTTCTGAAAAATCATTTATTTAGTGTTTTTAATCAATTTTTGTTTGTTTTAATCATAAATAAATCATAATAAATTCATTTTTCAATATTTTTGTACCAAAATTTTATATAAATTATTTCTGATTATTTGGAACAGAAATATAATTTTTAATCTAATAATTCTTTAATTTTAGTATTTTTAAATATTAATGTTAAATTTGACAATTTGAAATAAATAGATTTAATATTCTATTTTTAAGAAAATAATTTTATAAAAATTATTTTTATACTTTAAACTCATTATTGTGACCATCTTTGATTCAAATTTTATATAAAGACTTTTGTTTATTTATTTATCAAATTTCTCTCAATTATCAAACATTTTAATTATTAATCAATCGAGCAATTATCCCCAATTCGAAGTGCTAGAATGTATATTTGTACACTAGATAGACTTAGACATATTTATTACCTTAATTATAGGGTAATACTTGGCATTGTTGGGCAAGACACTATTTTATTTTTCAAGAGATATAACATTTTGCTAAGGTGAGTTTTACATAGCCCCTTTTCTATTTATCACCGTTTTTGGGGTGACACATGTTACAACATTATATATGCAATTCAATCATCAAAGTGTCTATGTGATTTCTATGTTGCATTATGTCTTGAACATGACTAGCGTAAGCACAATTCTAGCATAATCATTAACATTGATCAGCCGACGGTATACAATTATAGATCTATTGGACTGACAATCCCACCCGGATACGTGCCTCCTACAAAGGTAGTGTGGGTGTTTGTCATCGCATAACATATTCGAGTGAACCATGAGCGTATGGGATGTACCGCATTATAACAGTCACAAGGGTTGATTATGCACTCGAATTACTTCTAGTATGTTTTCACATATGGACTAGACTTGCCATGACACTTGAATTGTACAACATTTTTATTCGATTATCAAAACCTATGTAATTTTCACCAACTTTTGTTGACCAAAAAATATTTTCAAAATTAACATGTTTCAGGTAACAATGAAGCTGAGGCTTGAGTTTGCATGAGGATTTATCATGAAGTTATTGTTTAAAGTTATTGGAAGTTGTTGCTTATTTGATATCATGTATTTAAATTTCTAGACATCACTTTACTTTGGATATTTATGTTTGAATAAATTATTTAAAATTCAATTTATACCATGTGCTACTGAAACAATCATCAATACGTGACATCCCGATGTTTCCGCCATCGGTTGGGGTGTTACAATAGGTCTGATAAATTTAGTTGATAATTGTTTAAACTAGAATTGTATGTTATAATACAGAATTATCTATGGGCCATCTGCCGGATCACTGGCTGATGAGGTTGCAAAAGATGCAACATGTAACGGTCTGATGCAGCAGAACTACTTGGGTTGGTTTTCAAAATTGGTATGTTAATTTACCATCTTTTCTGGTACATGAATGGGTTGTTTTGGTCATGTCATTTTTTTGAAGAATTGGATGGGTAAATTATTTAGCTAACGATAAAACATGTCAAACGGTTCAGATTGTGAATTCATCTTCAACATCTTGATTTATGTTTTAAAGAGCATTGCTTATAACAAACATGTGTAAAAAATAGTCTGATATATATTAATTTTGGTTATAAATTTGTTATGAATCATGAATGGGTTCGAACATGTTGTGGCATGTAAAAAATAGTCTAATATATATTAGTTTTCGTTATGAATGTGTTATGAATCATGAACAGATTTGACCATGTTGTAGCTTTTCTTACTTTTGTGTGTGTTAATGACAACTGCAAGGGCTATAGAGGTGCTACATTTCAACCCTTTCAGTAGAAAGTTGATTAACACTTCTGTTTTTTTTTCGCTTTTGGCGTTGTGAGGCTGAACGTCAATTTCTTGAAGCTGAATATGAAGATTATAGTGCCTCAAATGCTCAGTGGAGTTGCATTTAGTCGTTTGGCTATTTTGACTGTAAGCCATATTTATCTTAAATATAAGGAAATATTTAATTAACATTCTAATTGTTTGATTATAGTGTACATGTAAGTGATTATGCTCTGGATATCACAGATTACAAGCTACTAAGGGCAATATAACACTACTTCTGGCTTATATCTGATGCTACTACTCTCCTTGGATCATGGAAATCCGAGAATGTCTTAAGTCTTAAGGTGTGTTACTTACCATCAATGTGTTCTACACTTCTGATTAAGATAGAAAATTTTATCTACAATTAGTTTAAGTAATTATGAATATTGGACGCCTCCCACATGTAAGGCTAGCGGATTCGCATCATGCCTCGGAGTGTCCTCACTTTCCAAAACACTGAAACTTCCTCTTACTATAATATTAACTTATTATAATAATCTACCTCTTATTTTGTTGATCCAGACTGACATAACTCCACCATTGGCTCTACTATTTGGTATACCTATTTCAAAAAATAACGCATGACATCTGATTGTTGTTTCATTGTCTAGAAGGTTCAACCTTTTACTTCAGTTATTTCTAACGGTTAAAAAAAATACTTATAAAAAAATTATAGTTTTGGGCTTTTGTAAGACTCACTGATTGGTAACGTAATTTGTTTTCTCTGCAATGCTCCAATCCCAAACCAAAATATTAGGGTGGTTACACGCTTACATCGGACTTTTTGTGTTTTGGCAAGGAAAACTACCATGGTTGCAGGATAGGTAATTTTCTTGCCTTTTTTTTCTTGCTAAATGTCATCTAACACTTAACGTTTCTTATAAATCCATTACAGTTTACCAAAAATGTGTTATTATGGAATTTCTAGGAATACAAAATGAAAAAATAGATCATGTGTAACCAGTAACCCGTGATTTGTTTTGTTTTTTAAGTTCATTTAGTTACGTAACATATAGACTTCATGTAGGTTTTGGCTGATTTTGCACTGATGTTGTCTTCTGTCCATGTATATTATGTGTTTATTTCTTGTGGTTCAAACATATAGCAAAACATTAATGTTTAAAGTTCGAACTTTTAGTCATGTTTATCAGTTTTATGAATAATTATTTAAATCCTAATCATTTGATGTAAAAATGTAGTCCATATGACACTGAAGTTTAAACTTACACATGACATATCTATTCTCATAACAAAACAGGTTGAAGTTGTAACTTTAAAATGTTAATAAGCATAAAAATCGGTTTAAATGGTTTCATGTTTTCTTCCCACATGTTAAGGAATTTTTTTTCAAAATGTATTTATGGTTTTTCTGCCCCAGCTTTTGCTTTACCCACATTCTTTCAACCCATTTTAGGCTTCTAATCAAGTCCATCTGCATTTTTTTTAACTTCTCTTGCACATGTCACTTTCAAGTTAAACCAGTAAGTCAATTCATTGAAGGACCAAATCCTTCATACCCATTTTTGGGTTTCAATTTGTGTGTTTAACTTCTACATTGTCACTTTTATCTCTTTTATTTATGTCTTTTAGATGGAAAGAATTCCTAAAGTTGGTTGTGACATCCGGGAACCAAGCGTACACTTTTCTATCTAGCTTTACTGTTTACTTGCTGAATTTCGGGACGAAATTCTATTCAACTTGGGGATGATGTGATACCCCGCAAATTCAGGTTCTCACTTTAACTAAACTCTAGTTACGTTCCTTGCATTATACTTAACTAGGGTTAGCTAGATAGGACACACGTGCATTGTTGTGAGTTAATATCTGGTTACATGATTAGTGAACCTCGGACATTGGTGAATAATGAACTTATGTGTCTCTGTGATATTTGATGAACTTATGTGAAAACCATACGTGACTGTGTGAACCTAAACCGAATACGTTAATAAAAATCACTAAAAGTGGAGCATGAGGTTGATTAGGGTCATAACGCATGGGGTTGCACTTGTTACGGTCCGAAATAACGAAAACGTCGAAGGATAACGCGTCGGGTGACGAAACTAGACACGCACGCGGGCCTCGGGCCTGTGAGCGGCCGCTCACAGGGCCCGAGCGGCCGCTCGGATGCGTCTGACGGGTCTAAACCGCCTTAAACTCCTATTTAAGCATCCTTAACCCCCATGCAACCCCTAAACTCAACCCTAATCGCCCCCTTACTGCACCACACGAAATATTAACCCTAAAGCTCCTGCTAAGGCTCAAGTTCATCAATTGGGAAGCTCCAAAGGCGCACGGTTGATCGAATCGAAGAGCCAAGGGTCTAATCTTTGATTCCTTACACTTTTATCTTGTGTTTTTGTTATAAAAATCATGTAACAAAGTTTGTCCAGGTCTGAAAGTTTTTTAATAATCATTAAAACATGGAGTTTTTGAAGATTAAACGGATCAAACATAATAAAAACGATTAGTAACATCATAGGATACTTGTTGCGCAAGTTATTGACGTTTTGGTCTTTAAAGTTGTGATCATTGCATGTTTAGTAGAAGAATCTGATCATAATAAGTATTAGGTATGTTTGGTAATGATGATTGATGTTTGTTGATTGTTTTTATTTACACGGTAGTCGATTAAAGTATGATTTAGGCGAAACCAAAATCTGGACAGAATATTTAGACGAACTTGTAGGAGCTTTAACACGGCCTTAACATAATGATTTTGGTATTTTCTTTTCATGGTTGAGTCACACTTGGTCTTAGCTTTTCATAATGGGTAAAATCAAGTGTTTTGGACGTCGGTTGAGTCGTTTTTGGAATTTTCATTGAAAATAGGTCAGGTCAGAATTTCGGGTATCAAACTGAGTCAACTTTGACACATCATAACTCAAGTTTTATAAAGTATTGGGTTGTGAAATTTTTACAGAAGGTTAATATTGGAGTAATTAGAGTTTTCCAAGTGGATTCATCCCGTTTGGATGAATACACAATTTTTGGGAATTTATCTACCAAACTGACCTGTTAGGAAGGTTTTCTGAACATAGCTGAATTAGACGAATTTTAATTATTTTTGTGTTTGGATTTAAGACAAAACAAAAATCCCAAGAAAATTCAGTAAAAATTTGGGAGGTTAACTCTGATTTACTATTTTAAATAAATTCGTTTTGATGGCGCACAATTTGTCCTGAAAACACAGATTGTGTATTATGTGATTAATTGAGGTCTTAGGTGGTATGGAATTGAGATGTAACTATAGTACACTTGTCTGAGACACATACGGAATGTAGAAACTAATTGAAACCAACACATTCACCAACGAGTCCGTAGGGTTTACTATTGCATGTAGAATCACTAGGCGTCACAAACACATTTTTGAACGTTTAAAACGCCTTGGACAAACGAGTTATGTGGTGTAGCAATATTACGCCTATACTCACTTAGTGACACTATTATTAGGGTGTCGGTAGCATAATTTACTTGCGGTTTGGATTTCTTTTGCTTGCACGTTAAGGTGAATTTCACTACTCTTTTTCTCAAAAGCATGCGTCTCGGATTAGAGACAACTTTGGTAAACATTTTCTAGTCCATTTGGGACTACTCGGGTATGGACTCCTTGTGTGGGTCGGTTTTACGATTCCTTGTGTGGATCGGGTTTTCTGTAACATCGCAAAACTTTCTCCCCAAATTTTATTTCATAAAAACCCTTATATTTTTTTATATATCTTTAATATTATACAAATGCGCCTAAACCTTTATTTTTCCCGCCACATAACTTATATATATATATATATATATATAAAGGTATATACATAAGAATAATAATAATAATAATAATAATAATTTTATGATATTATTAAGGTAAATATATATATATATATATATATATATGTATGTATATATATAATTATGAACACACATATTTGAGCCCAACCAAACCACCCTCTCCTTGCCTAGCCTTTAATTGTTGCACCTCCGGCCCAAGCCCAAGCCACAGCCCAGATCCGAGCCCAGTACTGTAGTCCAGTACCCGGCCCACACCCTCTTCCCCCTCAAAAATGTTTAAAAATAATAATGTATGGGCCGGGGATCGAACCCGTATCCCTAACCGGTCCAGAAGCAACAACCACCTCAACCACTAGTCCAGGCCTTGCTTATTGATTAAAGGTGGACTAGAATTAATTATAAACCTTCCTTGAATGAAAAACCAAGCCTCTCCTTCTCTGCAACAGAACCGCACCAAGCTTAATGGTTTGAAATTTTTTGTACGCGCCCTGTGATGAAATTGGAAACAATTTCTGATTGATTTTGGTCAACATCATCACGTATTCGTTGCTATTGCCATAATATTCCTCAATCATCTCATAGTTAGGTCTTTAAACGCGTGGTTGACTGTACGAGTCAAACATTTCCAATTCAATGATCCAGATCCTATCACTATAAAATGGACATCACACAACCTCCTCAACTCGCTGAATAACCTCTCTCAAACCTCAATTCCTGTTATTTATCCATTATTTGAAGCATACGAATTCGTGTTGACTATTTCTGTTGACTGATCAATCCGTATTCATTTTGTCTATGTAAGTTCCATATTATCAGTGGGTTTTAATCTTTGACAATCACACAACAATAACCCTATGATTAATTGGGTTATTGTTGTGTGAATCATTGAATTGAAATGCTAGGGTTCGAACGGTTTAAAATTGGGGAAGAACACTTCTGAACGTATTCATATATTTATAATAAACAGAAACCAAACAAAACCACTGATCTAGATCAAGTGGTTGTGCCTGGTATACTTGAATCAACCCACGCGGGTTCGAGCCTCAGCAACAACACCTTTTTTTTATGTTTTGTTTTGTTAATCAAATTTAAATATAATTACTTGTATTTTATAAATTCATTTTTAAATACTAAAACACTTTTAAAAATCCTACAAAAAAATTATTTTGTGTTAACTTAATGAAAAATTTATTTATTTAATATATAAAATAAATAAATCAAGTTTATTCTATTTTATTTATAAAATTCTATAAAAATATCAAAACAATCTTATAAATTTCCACAAAAATTATTCTGAGTTTATATAACAATAAACTTTTCTGAAATGATTTTCATTTCTGAAAAATCATTTATTTAATATTTTTAATCAATTTTTGTTAGTTTTAATCATAATTAAATCATAATAAATTCATTTTTCAATATTTTTTCACCAAAATTTTATATAAATTATTTCTGATTATTTGGAACAGAAATATAATTTTTAACCTAATAATTCTTTAACTTTAGTATTTTTAAATATTAAAGTTAGATTTTGGCAATTTGTAATAAATAGATTTAATATTCTATTTTTAAGAAAATAATTTTATAAAAATTATTTTTATACTTTAAACTCATTATTGTGACCATCTTAAATTCAAAATTTATAAAAAGACTTTTGTTTATTTATTTATTAAATTTCTCTTGTTATTCATATATTTATTAAACAACCGGGCATTTATCCCCAATTCGAAGCCCTAGAATATACTTGTAGACTAGATAAACTTAGACTTATTTGTTACCTTATACATAGGGTAATTCTTGGCAATCTTTTGGGCTACACTCATACTATTTCTCAAGACTTAATACTATACTAAGGTGAGTTTACATAGCCCCTTTACTCTATTTTCACTATTTTTGGGGTGAAACATGTTTAAACATTTTATACTATCATTTACTCATATTTACTTGTGATTCAATTACAACATCATTCTATCATTTGACTGTAACAAAAAGACGCAGTACAATCATTAACAATGATCAAGCCGCCTGTTTAGATTATAGCGCTATAGGTCTGGTAAACCCATCCCCCGCATAAATTCAGGGATGATCGATAACAGTATCAACATTTAACTAACTTGCGAGTTAGTCATCAGTCGACACAAGGTTTGGTTGTACAAAGACGCATTGTTACATGTCGGAATCATACTCTATCATCATACAACTGTGAATGTTGTACAAACTATTGTTATCATTTATATTCAAAAACCTATGTATTCTCACCAACTTTTGTTGACACAAAATATTTTCAAACTTAACATGTTTCAGGTTATAACATGCTCAAAGATTAGAGTTAATGCTTGAAGATGCGTAGCTTGTATTGTTCATTTTGATGTACAAATTCTTAGAACAATTGTATGTAATTTATTTAAATCATTTATTGAAACTTATTATTTACCATGAGCTACTGAACAATCATCAATACGTGACATCCCGATGTTTCCGCCATCGGTTGGGGTGTTATACTTTTGGTCAGTTTAAAACTTATTGGTCCTTTGTAATCTAAACACTCTATCATTTAAAGTCCTTGCATATTATTGGGTTAATCGCTGGAGGCGAACGGGGTATTAGTTGATAGCACTATTAGGTTGATGCAGCAACCTCATGTCTGAGGTGCTTGAGGCACGGGCATGAACTTCTGACCACAATTTCCGACTGGTGTTGATAGAAGCCAGTCATTGAGGCAAATAACTATTTTCTTGAAGGTTTCCCAATAATCTTGTTTAGTTACATTGAGTGGGCTATCTACCCCTGACACACTTAAACTGACAACTCTTTAACTTTTTGGTCTGGAGGACCTACGTTATTACTTACTTACGTGGTTTTTGGAAACCAGCGCATTTGCATATTAAATTACTTTACTTTGTGAACTCACCAGCTTTATGTTGACACACGATAGCATGCTTTTGTAGGTAACTAGGAACAGAGCACAGTTAGGTCATGCATCATATCATGGGTCTCAAACATTAACTATTTTGCACATTTACTATTTATTTGGTTTTGGGCGCGGTGTTTTGCGCAGACTTTATTTACTCTTTTTCATTCGCTTCCGCTATACTATTATTGGTTTGGTTAAAACTTTAAAACTTGGTTTTTACAATAACGAACTAAATGGTTGGGCATTTAGAGTCGTTCATGTGACTTATGGCTATGGGATCCTGGATTTGTCATGCGCCTTGAGGTATAAACCCCGCAGTGGAAATTTGAGGGTGTGACATAGGTGGATGGGAAAATGGCTCATCAACTGACTGATCAGAAGGTGGAAGAGGGGGTGTTACCTCCTCATGGTACTTCATCTTCTGGTACTAATGATAACAAGAGGATGTGGGAGAATGCATCTGGCAATCCCCCAGGGAATGGCAGTCAGCAGCAGCAACAGAATAAGAAACATGATAGCCATGGCAGTAGCAACAATCGCAACAACAACCAGGGAGGTTATGAGGGGACTCTACCTAAGTGCAATAGGTGTGGTAGACATCACACTGGGGCGTGTGGCAGCGCTAAGTGTGAACGATGCGGTAAGATGGGTCATAAGCAGAAGGACTACAGGGTGTTTATCCCGGGAAATCCGCCAGCTGCACAGCAGGGGCAACAACAGAGTGGTGGTAAAGGTTGTTACCAATGTGGGAGTGAAAATCATTTCAAGAGGAACTGCCCACAACTGAATGGTAACGGTAACGGTAATGGCAACAACAGGGGTAACACCAACAACGGTGGTGGTAACAGGGCAAGAAACAACAACACTACAAATGCTGGGAACAACAACAACAACAACGGGAACAACAACAATGGGGCTCGTGGTAGAGCATTTGTGATTGGCTCTGGGGAGGCTAGGACCGATAACAACGTCGTGACGGGTATGTGCTCCTTGAACGACACTCTTGCTTCTATTTTATATGATACTGGTGCGGATTACAGTTTTGTTTCATCAAAGCTTAGTAAACAATTAGGGATGGTTCCTACTCTTCTAGATACCCCATATTCTATTGACCTGGCTGATGGGAAGCCTGTCGAGGTAACCCATATATATCGTGACTGTAAGCTCGAGTTGAACGGGCAATTGTTTGCCATCAACCTCTTACCTATCACCCTAGGTAGCTTTGATCTCGTGGTTGGCATGGACTGGTTGTCCAAGCAACACGCGGAAATTCTCTGTCAGGAGAAAATTGTTCGCATTCCTCTCCCAAGTGGAGAACTTTTATCCATACAGGGTGATCGAGGTGGTGCCATGGTGGGCATTATCTCCTATCTGAAGGCCCAGAAGTGTATTCGCAAGGGCTGTCCGACCATTTTGGCTAACACATCTGACACTCGAGCTGAAACTGAAACTAGAATTGAGGACATCCCAGTGGTCCGAGACTTCCAAGATGTATTCCCAGAGGAATTACTTGGACTTCCACCCGTTTATCAAGTGGAGTTCCAGATTGACCTTGCACCTGGAGCAGCACCAGTTGCACGCGCACCGTACCGTTTAGCACCAGGGGAGCTTCAAGAACTATCTACCCAACTCCAAGAGCTAATGGATAGGGGTTTCATTAGGCCCAGTTCTTCGCCATGGGGAGCTCCAGTTCTGTTTGTTAAGAAGAAAGATGGGAGCTTTCGCATGTGCATAGATTATCGGTAGTTGAACAAGGTAACGATTAAGAATCGTTACCCTTTGCCTCGTATTGATGACTTGTTTGACCAACTGCAAGGGTCGAGCTTCTACTCTAGGATTGACTTGAGGTTAGGATACCATCAGCTGAGAGTCCGAGAAGAGGATGTGGCAAAAACGGCGTTTCGAAGTCGTTATGGACATTATGAGTTTTTGGTTATGCCATTTGGGCTAACTAATGCACCGGCGGTGTTCATGGATCTAATGAACCGTGTGTGCAAGCATTACTTGGAAAAATTCGTCATAGTGTTCATAGATGACATATTGATTTATTCCAAGAGCAGGGAGGAGCACGAGCAGCACCTGCGGTTAATCTTGGAACTACTGAGGAATGAGCAGCTGTATGCAAAGTTTTCTAAATGTGATTTTTGGATTCAAGAAGTCCAATTTCTTGGGCATGTAGTCAACGAGGCAGGAATACATGTTGACCCAACCAAGATTGACGCCATCATAAAGTGGGAAGCTCCTAGGACCCCTACTGAAGTGCGCCAATTTCTTGGTCTCGCGGGATACTATCGAAGATTTATTGAGGGATTTTCTAAGATCTCTCAACCTCTCACCGCCCTAACACAGAAAGGTATTACTTATAAGTGGGGAGATGCCCAAGAATCTGCCTTTCAGCTACTAAAGTCCAAACTTTGCAGTGCACCGACACTATCGTTGCCTGAGGGTACAGAGGACTTTGTAGTGTACTGTGATGCGTCTATCCAAGGCTTAGGGTGCGTACTGATGCAACGTGATAAGGTAATTGCATATGCATCGCGGCAACTGAAGGTCCATGAGAAGAATTACCCCACTCATGATTTGGAACTGGGAGCGGTGGTTTTCGCTCTCAAAATTTGGAGACACTACCTCTATGGAATGAAGTGCACAATTTTCACTGATCACAAGAGCCTTCAGCATATATTTGATCAGAAGGTGCTGAATATACGACAACGTCGCTGGGTTGAACTTTTGAATGATTATGACTGTGCCATCAAGTATCATCCAGGGAAGGCTAACGTAGTAGCTGATGCCCTCAGTCGAAAGGAAACGAAACCCAGAAGGGTGCGAGCCTTACACCTCACCATCCATTCTAATCTTCCTGATAAGATACGTGAAGCCCAGGATGAAGCCTTGACGGAAGAAAACATCGGGCTTGAGACCCTACATGGTGCTGATAAGCACTTGGAACTAAAAAGGGATGGTCTACAGTACTTCATGGATCGAGTCTGGATACCACGATTTGGGGATCTCAGACAACTGGTGCTTGATGAAGCACATACCTCTCGCTATTCGGTGCATCCTGGTTCGGACAAGATTTACCAAGATCTTAAGACTCTTTACTGGTGGCCAAACATGAAAGCTGAGATAGCCACTTATGTTAGTAAGTGCTTGACTTGTGCGAAGGTTAAGATTGAATATCAAAAACCTTCAGGCCTACTCCAACAACCAGAAATTCTGATGTGGAAATGGGATGGGATTTGCATGGATTTTATTACAAAGCTTCCTAGAACGCCAACGGGCCATAACATGATTTGGGTTATCGTGGACCGTTTAACCAAATCGGCCCACTTCCTGGCAATAAAGGAAACGGACTCACTAGAGAAACTGGTGAACCTTTACATCAAGGAGGTAGTCTCTAGGCATGGGGTGCCTACTTCTATTATATTTGATCGCGATGGGCGATTCACTTCTCGTTTCTGGACTACTCTCCAAGATGCTTTAGGAACTCGTCTTGATATGAGCACAGCCTATCACGCAAAGATGGATGGACAGAGTGAACGTACCATCCAAACACTAGAGGATCTGCTACGAGCGTGCGTGGTGGACTTTGGCAATAATTGGGATAAGCACTTGCCCTTGATCGAATTCTCTTACAACAACAGTTACCACACTTCGATACAGTGTGCGCCTTTTGAGGCACTTTACGGGCGCAAGTGTAGGTCTCGCATCTGTTGGACTGAGGTTGGGGATAACCAACTAACAGGTCGCGAACTCGTGCACGAAACTTCTGAGAAGATAGTGCAAATTAGAAACCGGATGGCTGCTGCTCGGCATCGACAGAAAGTTATGCAGATAAACGTAGAAAACCTTTGGAGTTCTAGGTTGGGGACAAGGTTTTGTTAAAGGCGTCACCTTGGAAAGGAGTGATATGCTTTGGGAAACGAGGGAAGTTGAACCCCCGATACGTTGGACCTTTCGAGATTGTCAAAAGGATTGGTCCGGTAGCTTACCAGCTAAATCTACCAGATGAACTCAGTGGAGTGCACAATGTATTCCACGTCTCGAACTTAAAGAAATGCTTATCAGATACGACACTAGTAGTGCCACTGGAGGAGATCCAGGTGGACGATCAGCTACGGTTCATAGAAGAACCAGTGGAGATTCTTGAGCAGGGCGTCAAGAAATTCAGACAAAGCACTATACCTATTGTTAAGGTACGGTGGAATTCCCGTCTCGGACCGGAATACACGTGGGAGCACAGAGATCAGATGCGGCTCAAATACCCACACCTCTTTACTGAACCTAAACCTGTGCATAGATCAAATGCCGAACATAAAGCAGCTCGCTCAAAGTGAATTTCGGGGCGAAATTCCTTTCAACTTGGGGATGATGTGACATCCGGGAACCAAGCGTACACTTTTCTAGCTGGCTTTACTGTTTACTTGCTGAATTTCGGGATGAAATTCTTTTCAACTTAGGGATGATGTGATACCCCGCAAATTCAGGTTCTCACTTTAACTAAACTCTAGTTACGTTCCTTGCATTATACTTAACTAGGGTTAGCTAGATAGGACACACGTGCATTGTTGTGAGTTAATATCTGGTTACATGATTAGTGAACCTCGGACGTTGGTGAATAATGAACTTATGTGTCTCTGTGATATTTGATGAACTTATGTGAAAACCATACGTGATTGTGTGAACCTAAACCGAATACGTTAATAAAAATCACTAAAAGTGGAGCATGATGTTGATTAGGGTCTTAACGCATGGGGTTGCACTTGTTACGGTCCGAAATAACGAAAACGTCGAAGGATAACGCGTCGGGTGACGAAACGAGACACGCACGCGGGCCTCCGGCCTGTGAGCGGCCGCTCGGATGCGTCTGACGGGTGTAAACCGCCTTAAACTCCTATTTAAGCATCCTTAACCCCCATGCAACCCCTGAACTCAACCCTAATCGCCCCCTTACTGCCCCACACGAAATATTAACCCTAAAGCTCCTGCTAAGGTTCAAGATCATCAATTGGGAAGCTCCAAAGGCGCACGGTTGATCGAATCGAAGAGCCAAGGGTTTAATCTTTGATTCCTTACACTTTTATCTTGTGTTTTTGTTATAAAAATCATGTTACAAAGTTTGTCCAGGTCTGAAAGTTTTTTAATAATCATTAAAACATGGAGTTTTTGAAGATTAAACGGATCAAACATAATAATAAACGATTAGTAACATCATAGGATACTTGTTGCGCAAGTTATTGACGTTTTGGTCTTTATAGTTATGATCTTTGCATGTTTAGTAGAAGAATCTGATCATAATAAGTATTAGGGATGTTTGGTAATGATGATTGATGTTTGTTGATTGTTTTTATGTACACGGTAGTCGATTAAAGTATGATTTAGGCGAAACTAAAATCTGGACAAAATAATTAGACGGACTTCTAGGAGCTGTAACACGACCTTAACATAATGATTTTTGTATTTTCTTTGCATGGTTGAGTCACACTTGGTCTTAGCTTTTCATAATGGGTAAAATCAGGTGTTTTGGACGTCGGTTGAGTCGTTTTTGGAATTTTCATTGAAAATAGGTCAGGTCAGAATTTCGGGTATCAAACTGAGTCAACTTTGAAACATCATAACTCAAGTTTTATAAAGAATTGGGTTGTGAAATTTTTACAGATGGTTAATAATGGAGTAATTAGAGATTTCCAAGTGGATTCATCCCGTTTGGATGAATACACAATTTTTGGGAATTTATCTACCAAACTGACCTGTTAGGAAGGTTTTCTGAACATAGCTGAATTAGTCGAATTTTAATTATTTTTGTGTTTGGATTTAAGACAAAACAAAAATAGGTGTTGTTAAGTGAATCTCAAAGAAAATTCAGTTAAAATTTGGAAGGTTAAATCACTGATTTACTATTTTAAATAAATTCGTTTTGATGGCGCACAATCTGTCCTGAAAACACAGATTGTGTATTATGTGATTATGTGATTAATTGAGGTCTTAGGTGGTATGGAATTGAGATGTAACTGAAGTACACTTGTCTGAGACACATACGGAATGTAGAAACTAATTGTAACCAACACATTCACCAACGAGTCCGTAGGGTTTACTATTGCATGTAGAATCACTAGGCGTCACATACACATTTTTGAGCGTTTAAAACGCCTTGGACAAACGAGTTATGTGGTGTAGCAATATTACGCCTATACTCACTTAGTGACACTATTATTAGGGTGTTGGTAGCATAATTTACTTGCGGTTCAGATTTCTTTTGCTTGCACGTTAAGGTGAGTTTCACTACTCATTTTCTCAAAAGCATGCGTCTCGGATTAGAGACAACTTTGGTAAACATTTTCTAGTCCATTTGGGACTACTCAGGTATGGACTCCTTGTGTGGGTCGGTTTTACGATTCCTTGTGTGGATCGGGTTTTCGGTCAGTTTAAAACTTATTGGGCCTTTGTAATCTAAACACTCTATCATTTAAAGTCCTTGCATATTATTGGGTTAATCGCTTGAGGCGAACGGGGTATTAGTTGATAGCGCTATTAGGTTGATGCAGCAACCTCATGTCTGAGGTGCTTGAGGCACGGGCATGAATTTCTGACCACAATTTCCGACTGGTGTTGATAGAAGCCAGTCATTGAGGCAAATAACTATTTTCCTGAAGGTTTCCCAATAATCTTGTTTAGTTACATTGAGTGGGCTAGCTACCCCTGACACACTTAAACAGACAACTCTTTAACTTTTTGGTCTGGAGGACCTACGTTATTACTTACTTACGTGGTTTTTGGAAACCAGCGCATTTGCATATTAGATTACTTTAGTTTGTGAACTCACCAGCTTTATGTTGACACACGATAGCATGCTTTTGCAGGTAACTAGGAACGGAGCACAGTTAGGTCATGCATCATATCATGGGTCTCAAACATTAACTATTTTGCACATTTACTATTTATTTGGTTTTGGGCGCGGTGTTTTGCGCAGACTTTATTTACTATTTTTCATTCGCTTCCGCTATACTATTATTGGTTTGGTTAAAACTATAAAACTTGGTTTTTACAATAACGAACTAAATGGTTGGGCATTTAGAGTCGTTCATGTGACTTATGGCTATGGGATCCTGGATTTGTCATGCGCCTCGCGTTATAAACCCCGTAGTGAAAATTTGAGGGTGTGACATAGGTGGATGGGAAAATGGGTCAAACAAGAGAGTCTATAGTTATGCAAGATGCCCTCTGTAATACATTCAAGGTTTTTGTCTTTTATAAAGTCACACCTTATCCATCTTACTTGCCATACTCTTGGCTAAAGTTGAAAATGACGTATGCTAACCTGGCTTTTTACAAAGTCGATATGTTTTGTACTGATGTACCAGTTTTTGTTTTTTTGCCTCTTTGATGAAACTTATTTGAGTAGATACCTTGGCAATACTAACAACTTTATTGTAAAATGAAGAAAAATGACTTTGGCATTCTAACAAATATAATATAAAATGAAGAAAAGGTGTTTCGGTACTCATAATTTGTAGCAAGTGAAAGTATTTATTATGATAATAAAAGGTCAAACCCCCTCCTGAATTAACAGTGCTCAATTTTTTTTCCTACTACTCTTTAAAACGTTATTATATATTGTATTTTCACAAGGAGTTTTTCCCAACAAATTAAAATTTAAATAAATTAACCTAAAATTGTAGTAAGAAACTTTTCACATCTTCCTCGTTTATTAAACAAGTGAAAAACCTTCCAATTACATTGTGTACGCAAGAGACATGAGAGAGTTGTTGAACGAAATAGATGATATGATTGTATCTATCTTTTTTTTGGTTTTTAAGTTGTGATTTTCATTTCTTTTAAATTACATCGAGATATCTTTTTTTTTGGTTTAAATATAAAAGAAACAAACTTATTGAATATGCAATTTTGATTTGGCCACCTGATAATTTATACACATATATAACCTGGATGCAACCTATTTGCCACTGATACGAACTTGCAAAACATGTATAAATATGAACTCATTGGCATAAGTTAAGTAAGTACAAAAGAAAAGTAAGAGACATGACAAAAAAAAAAAAAAAAGATATGTCAGATATCTATGCTCTCTCTTCTGTATATGTATATAAAATTTGTGGGCAAATTTCATTTGGTTGGTTATCGATGAAAGAAGACGATTCTTTATATCATTTGATAAATATGTACGTCTATTTATTTGTTACTTCGGATTTATCTAAGAATAAATACGCATGTTGGATGTAGAACGTGAGGTTGATAAGTTAACTAAATGAGTCGTAGAATACTACACGAATAAGTTAACTAACTTAAGTATGATACAATGTATCACGTTGTAAATTGTTGACAATTGGTAAAGTAATAAAAAATGAGTACCATGTTGTAAATTGTCGCCGCCGCCGCATCGCGCGGGTTTCTTACTAGTTTAGTATAAAGGATATGATTGTCCATGTGCCCCAATTATTAGTTTCTTAAACAACAACTTCCCAAACTTGACCAAATTAGGAACAAAGGGCACCTCAAACAAATCTTCATATGTGTGTTTGGCAGGAAGCTCGAGATCGAGAAAAAAGAATATAAGACTCACAGTGCCGGAGGAAGAGGCGGTGATGGCGAGCGCCAGAGATTAAGACCATTAAGGGACGGTGGTCTGGAGTTGACGGTTGTCGGTTACCGGTGGCTAGTCGGGAGGACGGAGCAGCATCCGTTTGACACAAGCAGAAGGGAGGAGACCAAGAAGGTATGGAATGTGGTTCACGACGGTGGTGGATGTTGCGAAACCGCTAGTTTAATACGGGTTTGTAGACGGATTTATCCAGCACACGCCAACCCACAATAGATCGATAGAGAGTTGGGTCAAGAAATGGTGGATATAAACTTTATGGTTCAACTTGTTTGTTTCATTTCTATACAAGACTATATATACATATACAAACACAACAAAGATGGAGATAAAAGCTCCTCTAAACTTTGACTCAATAATTACACATAATTCTTTGACTCAAGACTTTGACTTCAAGAATTATGTTGTCAAGACTTTGACTCTTGACTCAAGGCTTTGATATATATATATATATATATATATATATATATATATATATATATATATATAGGCTAAGTATCCCCATAAAACCCTCTAAAATGAAGAAACTCCTGCAAACTCATCTAGTGGCCAATATTAATCCACATAACCCACTAAAAATATATTATTTTTATATCTTAAAGGTTACAATAGTCTTTTTACATTTTCCCTCTCATCTAAAAATTTTGAATTCGTTTCTCCCTCCTATATAAACACACAGACACTCTCTCTCTTCCACCAAAATCATCATCATGACCACCTCTCTTCCACCATGATCAATCAGCCACCACCAACCTTCAATCAAACCCAACCGAGACAACCACCACCTCTCTTCTCTTTCAAAACTACACCTGCAACAAAAACCCCCATCTAAAAAACCAGATCTGTAACAAAAACGAAGCTTCGAAGTCGTAGCTTGTGGGTTTGGTTTTGATGGTTCGACGTCAAATAGAGGTGGTGTTAACTCTATTTCGAAGTCGTAGCTTGTGGGTTTAGTCTGTTAACTCTGTTTCGAAGTCGTTTCTTGTGGGTTTACTCTGTTTTGATGGTTCGACGTCAAATCTTGGTGGTTCGACAAAAACGAAGGCTGGAAGTCGTAGCTTATGGTTTTACTCTGTTTCTCCAGGTTACTCTGTTTGTCCACCTTAGAAGGAAGCTGGTTGGTGTGTGGCTCCACCTTACATCACTTTTGATATTCTTGCCAGAATGTTTTTTATGTCTTAAAAGAAGGAAGCTGTTGTTTGAATTTGGATAAATGATGATTTTTTATAATGCATTGGAGGAATAGATTATATATGCCAGCTGGAAGCTTAAACGGAACTTCAAACCATGTGAGAGCATACATATCTTAAACTTTATTGTTAAAGTAGGCCACTTGAATAATGTAACATCACACAATTTTTTTTTATATATATATAGAACTCCCTCGTTTATTCATCCGATTCATGTTTACATTATCTTTCCAATCCATTTTATTAATTTTTTTTTGTTTAAATAATGACTTATAATCAATATTAAATTGGATTTTATTAAAAATTCTGATTTAAAAATGTTAAAAAAATGTTTGCCTGAGCCAGGATTCGAACCCGAGTCCCTGGCGGGCTAAACCTTAACCACACCACACAAACCACTGCACCATTTGGTGTTTTGTGATGTTAATTAAAACCAATTAAACTTAAACCCTTTCTAGGTCCCTTAGTCAAACCAGAAAAGTCAAACGTAGTCTCTTAGTCAAGTCAAGTCAAAGTGTTAGTAAATATGGTCTCTTAGGCAAGTCAAGTCAAAGTGTTAGTAAATATGGTCTTATAGTCAAGTCAAAGTTGTTCCTAAATTCTAGTCTAGTCAAAGTAGTCCCTAATTACAACTACAATTTCTACACTATAAATACAATAGCCTACCATTCAACTCTTTATAACATTCAATAAAAAAACATTATTATCCGATCTCCCACATACTAAAGTTTTCATCCATCATTATCTCCTCTAGCTAGTTCCGAGTTTTCCAAGGCATTATTACTAAGTGTTTGCACGCTCAAGAAAACTCATGAACTCATTAAGCACCTAAGGTGAGTTTACATAGCCCCTTTTTCCATTTCACTATTTTGGGGTGAAACATGTTACAACATTCAATTTACAATTCAATCATAAGTGTCTATGTGTTATTCTATGTTGCATTATGTCTTAAACATTACTATGGTAAGCACAACTATTCTAGCATAATCATTAACTCCGTACAAGCCAACGATACACAATGATAGATCTATTGGACTGACAACCCCACCCGGATACGTTACCTCCAGTATGGGTAGCGTGGGTGATTGTTATCGCAACAAAAACGAGTGAACCATATGCGTATGGGATGGACCACAATATTCTAGTCACAAGGTTTGATTATGCACACGATTTACCGGGTAGTATTGTTTTCACATATGGACTAGACTTGCCA
Organism: Ambrosia trifida; assembly: GCA_028751855.1. Lineage (NCBI taxonomy): Eukaryota > Viridiplantae > Streptophyta > Magnoliopsida > Asterales > Asteraceae > Ambrosia > Ambrosia trifida. Next base: position 97,116,436 of record CM054124.1, on the reverse strand, counting down.
TGACACTCGAATTGTACAAATTTTATTCAACATTCAAACCTATGTAATTCTCACCAACCTTTGTTGACCCAAAATATTTTCAAACTTAACATGTTTCAGGATATAGCTTGCTTGAAGATTAGAGTTAATGCTTGAAGATGTGTATCTAGTATTTTTCATTTTGATGTACAAATTCTTTTAGAACAATTGTATGTAATTTATGTAATCAATGAATGAAATTTATTATTTACCATGAGCTATTGAACAATCGTCACTACGTGGCACCCCTATGTTTCCGCCATCGGTTGGGGTGTTACAAATAACTTGTGCATCTTTTATTATTATTATTATTATTATTATTATTATTATTATTATTATTATTATTATTATTATTATTATTAATGCCGACATTAAAGAAAGCAATGATGGGTTTTGGTGTTGTATACTAATTTTTGAATTCTTTTGTAGCCGACATTAACCAATGATGTATACTGTTATTATTTAGTGTATTTGGTGTTGTATATTATTATTATTATTATTATTATTATTATTATTATTATTATTATTATTATTATTATTATTATTTTGAATCCTACTGGATAGCATACGTTAACAAAGAATGGATAACGTATGCAACAGTTTTGTTTGATTCTTTTGTTTATTGACACTATGGTTGCTTTGTTTTTGTTTATTTCTTGAAAGTTGAACCTAACTATGTATTAAATACAGTTTTGTTTTGATTCTTTTGATACATGATAGATTACTTGAGATTTGTTTGTGTCTTTTTTGCATAGAAAGTCATTGATTAGGATGCATAGGTAGTTCATATATTATTGGTGTAGGTTTACATATTAATTAACTTTTTTATATATTAATTAAATAAAAGTCACTAATCATGGGATGAAATCTATGTTGTGTCTGTTTCGTATGTAACAGCAAAACTAAGTTGGTATAAATTAGTTTCTGATTTTTTTAACAGATACAAAGGTTTGATTTTTTGATTTTAATGAGCTACACATGGGATGAAATCTATGTGTGCATCTGTTCCGTATGTAACAGCAGAACTAAGTTGGTATAAATTAGCTTCGATTTTTTTACCATATATTAATTAAAAAAAAGTCATTAATCATGGGATCAAATCTATGTTTGCGTCTGTTTCGTATGTAACAACAGAACTAAGTTGCGTATGTTACACATCTAAATTGATGATTTTTGTTTTATTTTTGCAGATATTTTTGCAGGTGAGCATATTTTTTGCATTAAAGATGAAGATGATTATCAAGGATGAAGTGTAGACAATTTTTGTTTTTATTTATGATAGTTTTTTTTTAGCATTTGTTGATTTGTAATGACCGTTTTGTTTGTTTTTAGCACTTTGTAAGAAACAATGCTTGTGTACATTTGAATGTTTTTTGATCTCTAAAGTTTTTAATTGATTATATACAATCTGTGCAATTCTAACGTACGCAACACTGCATATGTTACATATGTAACATGACGTGCTAACAAATCTAGGACCATGGTCACAAAAGTATGAGAGAGATGATGTGACATGTGTGGGGTCCACTTGTCATATCTGCTTTTCAGAAAATGGCATTTGATCATTGTGCCATTTTTTTGTTATCAACCTTAATTAATTTATTAAAATAATGTAGAATCAATCTAGGCCATTGATCACTTTAGATCAATGGTCTAGATTAAGTTTACTAGGTTTCTTCAATTTGAGTGGGTTTTTATTTAATCCTCCCTCTATACATATATATATATTTATTTTGAAACGAATTTATATCTTCCTTGTTTGAGATTATAAATGTAATTGGAAAAATGATTAGCTGTAAATAAGAAATAAAAAAAATCGTTAGTTTGAATTAGAAAATAAAAAAAAAACACCGTCTTATAAAATGATGATTTTATAAATAGAATTAGGATAGGACATATGTCATGATTGAAGATTTTTTTTTTAAGTACAATGATAAAAGGAACTTAGAAAAATAGAGTGCACGGATAAAGATAAGAATACTTAGAAATAAATTAGACTTTATATCATGGATCGGGAAATACTTTAATGCAAAATAAATAGAAAAATTCTTGAGGTTACATATATATATACATATATATATGCATGAACGTCATAACTATGAACAACCATTAATACCCACTAAGTGATCATTTTTAATCAACCTAGGTGCAAACACAATTCATTGATCCTCATTGATTCCTCTAAGTTCGCCATCACAATAAAGGTGAGTTTACGTAACCTTGTTTATGCAATTCTTTATACTTGAAACTTTATACTTAAGCAATTCTACATACATGTCTAGTTGTAAACTTTAATGCCTCATGACTTAGACAAAGACTATTAGACTTAAACTTTAACTTGCATAATTTTTAACCTTGATCAAGCCGGCGGTATACAATGATAGATCTATTAGATTGACAACCCCACCTAGATTCGTTGACCATCTTTTATGGGGAGCGCGGGTGATTGTTATCGTTCCAACGTTATATTAAGGTGAACTGTGGATGCGGGATGGACCTAAACTTTGTTGGAGGATTGATTATGTGCATACTATACTTGTTGTTTATTCATGTAGACTTAAACTTACATTAGACATATGAATTGCTAAACTTTTATTCTAAAACTTAATTGCTTGACTTGGCTTATGTATTCTCACCAACTTCTAGTTGACCCCCCCCCCCCCATTTTTCCAAACTCAACAGGAAATACTGATGCTTGAAGTCTAGAGTTAGCATGAGAAGATATTTGAAGTTTTAAGATTTGATTGATTATTGGATGCATTAGATTTCATTCAAGACATTTAATGTAATTCAACATTGTAATGAAATAAAGGATTATATAACCATATGTATTTCCATGAGCTACTGAACAATCATTCATATTTGTCGGATTGAAAACAGAGTAATAGTTTATATTCGATTCAACCGCTTATAAACAGACCTTGTTTTCGAAAAATCAGAGAATGGCTTCAATCAATCACGATCCACAAAACACTGGCACGAACAACAAGCCACCGATGCTTGTCATATCTGAATACAATATCTGGCAACGTCGGATGAGCCATGTTCTAGCTCAACAGAACACTGGGTGTTGGAAGTCGGTTATCTTCGGACCACATGTTCCGATGGTGCCGAGTACCGAAGATCCCAAGGTTCAGGAGCCTAAGAAACTTGAAAACTACTCCGACCATGATTTTCAGAAAATTGAGTTAGATACTAAGGCCTTCAGTATTGTGGCCATGGCTATACCCAATGATATATATGCTGGGCTGTTACACTGTAACAGTGCAAAGGAGTTGTGGGATGCACTGAAAGAACAATTTGGTGGGACTGAAGAGGTTATTGAAAACAATCGTGAAATACTTAACCAACAATATGAAACATTCAGTCATGTTAAGGGAGAGTCATTAACTCAACAATTTGAGAGGTTTAACTGTCTCATTAGTGAACTAAAACTGGTTGGTCTAACTTACCCTCATTCAACCTTGAACCATAGGTTTTTAAGATCCTTACCAGATAAATGGGACACTATTGCTATAGTTATGAGAAACTCAATTGGATTCAAGGACCTATCACTGACCCAGCTTTATGGTAAGCTGTTGACCTATGAGAGAGAGCTTAACCAGAAAAAGAAGCTCCAGGACTCTGGAAAAGTGTCTGATGATTATGTATTTGGTTATACAGCACTTTTGGGTCATGATGAGGTGCCTGGAAATACTAAGGATCAGAGTTATGATCATTTCATTGACATAACTTCAGGTTTTAACTCAGGTTTTAACTCTGATTCTTGTTCACCAAACTATGCTTTTACAGCAAGTGGTGTTGATATCTAGGCATCTGATAACATATCCTTTGAGTATGATGACCTAAAATACTTTGGCCCTTCTCAGTGTAAGAACTAACAATTTTTACAAGAAAACTGGGAGAAGGTTTCCAGGGTTAACTGGCAGATCAAAGGTGGGGTTGGATAAATCAAAGATAAAGTGCTATAAATGTCATAGACTAGGTCATTTTGCGAGGGAATGTAGGAGTCAACATGGTACACCTATAATTACCTATCCAAATCAAAGGCCTCAGATCAACACTTATCACAATTCCTATAATACCCCTGGACCCAATGTGCAAAACACTGCTCATTTTGCACAGTCCTCAAACACTGTTCCTGTCCAGTTTGTCCAAACCACTATTCCTCAGATCCACTATGTGCAAACACCTGTTGCTCAGGCACCTGTGCCAATGACTGCTGCTTCATCCTCTGCTCCAGCAGAGACCAGTCAACAGAGTTTCTTCACACAAGGCTTTGTTGATTGGAGCAGTCTACCAGATGAGTTAACAGATGAAAATTTTGCATTAGTTGCCAAAGCTGAAAACGAACCAGAAAATTTTTGTTTCATGGCTATGGTAGAAGAAGTTGAATCTGAGAAGGTGGTAACTGAATCTATAGTTGTGACTAATGATGTTGTTGATGAAGTAGTTGCAGGTGAAAAACCTGAAGAAGAGGTTGTGAATCTCTCAGATCCCTGGGGTGCATCTGATGATTGTGAGTGCAAGTGTGATTGTGCATTGATGGCTGCTACTAAGGTATCTCCTCAAATTCTTAAAGATTTATGTTCTGACAAATGTGTAATAGCATTTGCTAACATCAAAGAGGTGAATGATATAACATCCGGCCCCTCTCACCACCAATATTGTCCGTTTTGCCCCGATGGGTTGCCCAAGTGGATACTTCCCAGGAGGTCACCCATCCTGGAATTGCTCCCACTTGAGCACGCTTAACTGTGGAGTTCTACTCTCATCCACTAACATTAAGCCCCAAAACGCGTTGGTGATTTAAGAGGCATTGGATAACATATTAACCAAAGATCTCTCCTGGCCACGGCCGATGAGGGATTTTCCTAGGGTGTCACATTCACCCCCTAGAGTCTCATCGTCCCTGATGAGGTATGCACCCACCATCCCGAACGGCACAGGAGTGGCTCTGATACCATCTGTAACATACAGCCCCTCTCACCACCAATATTGTCCGCTTTGCCCCGATGGGTTGCCCATCCAGAGCTCACGGATTTGTTTTTGGTTGCCCAAGTGGATACTTCCCAGGAGGTCACCCATCCTGGAATTGCTCCCACTTGAGCACGCTTAACTGTGGAGTTCTCCTCTCATCCACTAACATTAAGCCCCAAAACACGTTGATAATTTAAGAGGCATTGGATTACATATGAACCAAGGATCTTTCCTGGCCACGACCGATGAGGGATTTTCATGGGGTGTCACAAATGAAAACCTTAGAAAGAAAATTTTAGATGATGAAGCTAAATTTGAGAAACTTTTAAAAGAATCTGATATAAGCAGCTTAAAGCATGAAGCAACCATAACCAAAGACCAGCTCCAAACTATGAAAACTAAATATCAGAGTTGCAAAAGTGAGCTTGAGTCCACCCAAGTTGAATGTCAGAAATGGGTGGAATCATTTAGAGGTTTTGAAATGCTACTCAACAAACAAACCAAAAGTCATGTGAAGTTTGGTTTTGGTTTTGAAACCACTGCTCCAGCTTTTGAAAACACTGACAAAAGGGATCAAAAGCTAGTTGAGGTAGTACCAACAAATTTGAAGGGTCAAGAGATTAAAATCACTGAACCTAATGGTAAGAAAATTGTTCTAGAAAAACCAGAAGGTTCCTCATCATTCACTAAACTTGAAAATTATGAATTTAAACCTACTTGGTCTGATGAGTGTGGTACTCTTGATAACTTAAAACGAGTTGATTTCAAAACTCTTGAGGGGAAGACAGCACCACAGGCAAAGATCATTCCCTTGAAAAACCCTCCAGCAGATGCTCAAACATCTGTTGAAAAGAAGTTTGAAAAAGGGAAAAAGAAAGAAAAGGTTGTCCACTTGTTCTGTGATTTCTGTGAAAAGAAGAATCATGTTACTAAAAACTGTTTTCTTCTAAAGGCATATGATATTAACAAAGGAACAAGTGCATGTGATTCCAAAGCCACATGTTCAATATGTGGGAAAAAGAATCATAAAACTAAAGAGTGTCTGTATCTCAAAAATTTTGATGTCAAAATACAAGAGTACAAGGCTTAAACTCTTGCAAGTCAGGTGGTGAGTACTTCAAAAGGAAAGCCCAAACAGACTTTTACACCAGTCCAAACATCTGTTACCAAATGTCTTGAAACATCTGCTCCCAGGGATGTCTAAGTAACAGATGCTTCACCCACAAGCAAGTACCCAAGAGGATATGGACAACCACCATGTCATAATCTGTCACATGTTTATGAGGAACCAAAAAGACCTTCTAAACCAAGAGTGAACAAAAATCCCTATGGGTATTATCTTCTGTCTGGAAGTGATCAAACAACTGTTGCCCCAAGTGTTGACATTTAAGCACTTGCAAATGGTCAGCCACAGTTGTTGAACTTGATTCAAAAACTAGTTCAAACCACTGATCACCTTCCCAAGCTTGAGACCGAAAAGTATGTGGACCCATCCAAAGCCAACTTGGCTTTAGACACTCACTAAAACTAATTCATTACTGCTGTGCAGGGAGCTTCTGCTTGTTTAGATAGTCTTTGGTATGTAGATAGTGGAGGCTCCAGGCACATGATAGGATGTAGAGCCCTTCTTCTGGACTTCTTAGCTCATGGAGGGGGTGATATATCCTTTGGTAATGATTCAAAAGGTAAGGTGTTGGGTTCAGGGTGTAACATCGCAAAATTTTCAAGTTCTAATACGTATATTATTATTTATTTTTATTCATAATGTGCCTAAGTTTTATTTTCCGACCACACTAATAATAATAATAATAATAATAAAAATAATAATAATAATAATAATAATAATAATAATAATAATAATAATAATAATAATAATAATAATAATAATAATAATAGTAGTAGTCATAATCATAATAAAACACACACACCCTTAAAACAAACCCAATATCCTTTCCTTCTTTCCTAAGGCCAAACCCAACCACCCTTCCCCTTTCCTTTATAATCTTCGGAGATGGGCCCTGTTGAGCCCAAGGGGGGCCGGCCCAACCAGCAGCCCATATCCCAACTCCTTGCTTCAGTTAAAAAAAATAAATAAATAAACTTCTGATCCCTGGACTCGAACCGGGGTCAGAGCTGCAACCCCCACACGCCAACACCACTTGGTCTACACCTCACATTTGAATTAATACTAACTCTAATTATATATAAACCCTGCCTCCGTCTGTCTTTCCCTTTCCCCTTCGACGAACAGCAGCAACAGAAAGATATTATTATATATATATATATATATATATATATATATATATATATATATATATATATATATATATATATATATATATATATTTGACCAATCCATTGATTAAGTAATCAAACACACAAGATATGGTAAGAATACATGATTGCTGGCCTATTCCACATCATACACACGTGAAATTTCAATTAATTCGATCTAATTATCATTAATTTTACGCGTGTGTATTCAAACGGGTCAAACTTTCCAATAATACGAACCAGACATCATCACTATAAATTGGACCAACCCAGACCTTCACAACTCGCCACTCAATCTCTCTCAACATCCAATTTCTATTCACTAACAGTTGTTCTTGGATTTCTGTTCGTCTTTTGACCCGAGCCTTGACCAAACGATTCAGTATCGAAACAAGTTTGTAAGTGTAACTTTAATCGTGGGTTTCATTAATCGGCCTACACACAACGTTTACCCCATGATTAATTGGGTTAACGTTGTGTGAATTAACCAATTGCAGATTCTAGGGCTCGATTGCAATTAATTGGGGAAGAACATGATAAATAGTTATGATATTTATTTTTTTAAAAACAAGAATCAACACAACCACTGGCTGGACCAGATGGTTGTGCTTGATGCCTTATACACGAGCCACCCGGGTTCGAGTCCCGGCAGTGGCGTCCTTTTTGTCTTTTTTTTTTCATTTATTCTTTTTAAACAAATCAAATATTTATATATAATACATTTAATTTTATAAATTCGTTTTTAATTATCAAAATCCTTTTAAAAATTCTAAAAAAATTAATTTTAGTTAATATGATATAAACGTTTCACCTACAATTTTTAGTTTTCAAAAATTCATTTATTTAATATATTTAATAATTAAATCAATTTTATTCTATTATATTTATAAAATTCCATTAAAATATGAAAACAATTTTATAAATTTCCACAAAAATTATTCTGAGTTTATATAATAATAAACTTTTCTGAAATGATTTTTAATTCTGAAAAATCATTTATTTATTATTTTTTATCAATTTTTGTTAGTTTTAATCATAATTAAATCATAATAAATTCAATTTTTAATATTTTTGCACCAAAATTTTATACAAATTATTTCTGATTATTTAGAACAGAAATATAAATTTTAAACTTATAAATCTTAAATTTTAATATTTTTAAATATTAAAGTTAAAGTTTGACAATTTGTAATAAATAGATTTAATAATCTATTTTAAAGAAAATAATTTTATAAAAATTATTTTTATACTTTAAACACATTCTTGTGACCATCTTGAATTTAAAATTCATAAAAAGATTTTTGGTTATTTATTTACTAATATTCTCTCAATTATCAAACATTTTTAATAATAATCAAACGATCATTTATCCCCAACTCGAAGCCCTAGAAACTTATACATTTGTAGACTTGATAGACTTAGACATATTTATTACCTTATTATAGGGTGATACTTGATACATTTGGGCAACACCATTATTCAATTTTTTGACAGATATAACATTTTGCTAAGGTGAGTTTTACATAGCCCCTTTTCTATTTATCTCCATTTTTGGGGTGAGACATGTTACAACAATATTTATGCAATTCAATCATCAATGTGTCTATGTGTATTTCAATGTTGCATTATGTCTTGAACATGACTAGGGTAAGCACAATTCTAGCATAAACATTCATCAGCCAAACGGTATACATTGATAGATCTATTGGACTGACAATCCCACCCGGATACGTGCCTCCTACAAAGGTTACGTGGGTGTTTGTTACTGCAATATAAACAAGTGAACCATGAGCGTATGGGATGTACCACAATACAACAGTCACAAGGTTGATTATGCACTCGATTTACTTCTAGTATGTTTTCGCATATGGACTAGATTGCCACGACACATGAATTGCACAACAATTTTATTCGATTATCAAAACCTATGTAATTCTCACCAACTTTTGTTGACCCAAAATATTTTTCAACTTAACATGTTTCAGGTTCTACTTGCTTGAAGATTAGAGTTAATACTTGAAGATGCGTAGCTAGTAATTATTCATTTTGATGTACAAATTTTGGAGAACAATTGTATGTAATGTATTTAAATCAATTAATGAAACTTATTATTTACCATGAGCTACTGAACAATCATCAATACGTGACATCCCGATGTTTCCGCCATCGGTTGGGGTGTTACAGATTGGTATCAGAGCCATGGTTATAAGGAATTAGGTTATTAGAAAAATAATCTAGTCTATAACCATAGGATTTAACCAGTACTTGCTTCTCTTACTTGCTATTCTCTATCTCCTACTGCTCATCCCTACTTTCATCCTTACAAGAAGGTTGCTCTCCATCACTGGATCCACTCTTAGACTAATAGGACAGATTCCTCAGGCTTAGCCTGAACCACCTTGAGATCTCATCGAAGTTCTAGATTTTTAATAATGAACACGTGCAATCTGGAAGGGTGAACGCCTGTATTCTGAGTCTTCTGTCTAGGCTGGCATTACGCATATATCCCAATCAGACGAGGGACCCGGATGCCTACCTGGGAATTCTCGGGATGAGTGTTCACTTATAGGCTAATGCATGTCTTCATATGTTATTAGAATCTGGAGTCTTTGATAAGTCAACGTTTTCGTTTATTCGTTTTAATGAATAAATGATTACATTCCTTATATAACTTCATTCATTTCACCGTATCTCTTACAGATCATGCCTCTACGTCGCAGTATTCGTCTTAACAGTGGTAACAATCATGATGAAGGGAGTAGCAATCACAATCATAACCATGACACAAACAACAACAACAACAACAACAACAACAATAATGGTGTCGATGCTCAGCTGGCTGCAATCATTTCTCAACAAATGGCGCAGCAAATTGCAACTCTGGTTCCCAACTTACTAGCTCAAGTCATCCAGTTGAACGGCAATGGGAACGGCAACGGCAACGACAACGGGAATGGAAATGGAAACCACAACGGAAATGGGAATGGTCTTCCAGCCTGTACCCTTAAACACTTTAATTCCTGTAATCCCCCAAAGTTCAGTGGAGAAGAAGGAGCTACAGGACTCCTACAATGGTTTGAGGGTATTGAGAATACCTTCATCAACAGTGAATGCCCCGACAACTTTAAAGTCCGTTATGCCATGAGTGTTCTTAACAAACGAGCACTCACTTGGTGGAATGAAGAAAAACGCACTCGCGGAGCTGAAGCTGCACTAGCCTTAACTTGGGAACAAGCTAAAGACATTATGAAGGCAGAGTTCTGTCCTCGTAATGAAATTAAGAAGCTGGAAGATGAATTTCATGATCTTGCTCAAGACAGTGGGGAAAACCTTGCTTACAACACTCGTTTTCACGAACTTAGCTTACTGCTACCCCACAAAGTCACCCCTTTGCCCATTGCTATCGAAAAATACATTGGTGGTTTACCGATGCAGATTCAAGACACGGTGTGGGGAAGGAACCCTGCTACTTTGGAGGAAGCAAAGCGTTTGGCTGCCACCCTAACAGATAACCATGTGAAGGCAGGAACCCTGACTCGTAAAGGGGAAAAGAAAAAGGATACTCCCCAACCTGCCGTTGATATCAAAACCGAGGCCTCAACCAACGGGAAGTGTAAGGTCAGGAATTTTGCAATAGACACCACTGCCCCACCCAACAAGAAACAATACAACGGGAAGCTACCTAAGTGTGACACCTGCCAGTATCACCATCCAACCCAAGTACCCTGCCGACTGTGCACCAACTGTCAAAGGTATGGGCATCTTGCGGATGCTTGTCGAATCCCTGCTACAAACACTCTTGATGCTCCAAATAATCCCGCTTGAGACCCTCCAGCTACTTAACCACAAACTCTACCATTTGAATGATGTCTATTTTTCTCTTTAATTCTATGTATTGACACTTTTGATTCAAGTAATAAAATCAAGTATTATCATAACATCTGTGTGCATGCTTGTTTGAATGTGAACTGATTGCTATATCTATAATCATACTTGCTTACTTGTACGACAATTAGTTGACTACCAAACAATCTACTCAACGATTGGTAGAGGTCATCATGTCATTCCAACAGTCGAGAGAGGCCCTACAACCTGCTCAACGACTGGTGGGGACTATCAGACCTGCTCAACAATCGGTAGAGTCATAAAAGGGCGCAAAACCCTAATGTAAGGTAAATTGGTAATTACGGTCCGGAACGTAATCATGAATTTACAGGTACATTAAGGTAGTGAGGAATTTTATCAAGGTTTTCGGTAGTCGACCAATTGTAAACCTGGTGTTCTCCTTTTAACTTCGGGACGAAGTTCCTAAAAGTAGGGGAGACTGTAACATCGCAAAATTTTCAAGTTCTAATACGTATATTATTATTTATTTTTATTCATAATGTGCCTAAGTTTTATTTTCCGACCACACAAATAATAATAATAATAATAATAATAATAATAATAATAATAATAATAATAATAATAATAATAATAATAATAATAATAATAATAATAAAACACACACACCCTTAAAACAAACCCAATATCCTTTCCTTCTTTCCTAAGCCCAAACCCAACCGCCCTTCCCCTTTCCTTTATAATCTTCGGAGATGGGCCCTGCTGAGCCCAAGGGGGGGGGGGGCCGGCCCAACCAGCAGCCCATATCCCAACTCCTTGCTTCAGTTAAAAAAAAATAAATAAACTTCTGATCCCTGGACTCGAACCGGGGTCAGAGCTGCAACCCCCACACGCCAACACCACTTGGTCTACACCTCACATTTGAATTAATACTAACTCTAATTATATATAAACCCTGCCTCCGTCTGTTCTTTCCCTTTCCCCTTCGATGAACAGCAGCAACAGAAAGAGATTATTAATTTTTTTTTTTGACCAATCCATTGATTAAGCAATCAAACACACAAGATATGGTAAGAATACAAGATTGCCAGCCTATTCCACATCATACACACGTGAAATTTCAATTAATTCGATCTAATTATCATTAATTTTACGCGTGTGTATTCAAACAGGTCAAACTTTCCAATAATACGAACCAGACATCATCACTATAAATTGTAACAACCCAGACCTTCACAACTCGCCACTCAATCTCTCTCAACCTCCAATTTCTATTCACTAACAGTTGTTCTTGGATTTCTGTTCGTCTTTTGACTCGAGCCTTGACCAAACGATTCAGTATCGAAACAAGTTTGTAAGTGTAACTTTAATCGTGGGTTTCATTAATCGGCCTACGCACAACGTTTACCCCATGATTAATTGGGTTAACGTTGTGTGAATTAACCAATTGCAGATTCTAGGGCTCGATTGCAATTAATTGGGGAAGAACATGATAATCTGTTATGATATTTATTTTTTTTTTTTAAAAACAAGAATCAACACAACCACTGGCTGGACCAGATGGTTGTGCCTGATGCCTTATACACGAGCCACCCGGGTTCGAGTCCCGGCAGTGGCGTCTTTTTTGTCTTTTTTTTCATTTATTCTTTTTAAACAAATCAAATATTTATATATAATACATTTAATTTTATAAATTCGTTTTTAATTATCAAAATCCTTTTAAAAATTCAAAAAAAATTAATTTTAGTTAATCTGATATAAATGCTTCACCTACAATATTTAGTTTTCAAAAATTCATTTATTAATATATTTAATAATTAAATCAATTTTATTCTATTATGTTTATAAAATTCCATTAAAATATCAAAACAATTTTATATATTTCCACAAAAATTATTCTGAGTTTATATAATAATAAACTTTTCTGAAATGATTTTTAATTCTGAAAAATCATTTATTTAATATTTTTAATCAATTTTTGTTAGTTTTAATCATAATTAAATCATAATAAATTCAATTTTTAATATTTTTGCACCAAAATTTTATACAAATTATTTCTGATTATTTAGAACAGAAATATAAATTTTAAACTTATAAATCTTAAATTTTAATATTTTTAAATATTAAAGTTAAAGTATGACAATTTGTAATAAATAGATTTAATAATCTATTTTAAAGAAAATAATTTTATAAAAATTATTTTTATACTTTAAACACATTCTTGTGACCATCTTGGATTTAAAATTCATAAAAAGATTTTTGGTTATTTATTTACTAATATTCTCTCAATTATCAAACATTTTTAATAATAATCAAACGAGCATTTATCCCCAACTCGAAGCCCTAGAAACTTATACATTTGTAGACTTGATAGACTTAGACATATTTATTACCTTATTATAGGGTGATACTTGATACATTTGGGCAACACCATTATTCAATTTTTCAACAGATATAACATTTTGCTAAGGTGAGTTTTACATAGCCCCTTTTCAATTTATCACCATTTTTGGGGTGAAACATGTTACAACAATATTTATGCAATTCAATCATCAACGTGTCTATGTGTATTTCTATGTTGCATTATGTCTTGAACATGACTACGGTAAGCACAATTCTAGCATAAACATTCATCAGCCAAACGGTATACATTGATAGATCTATTGGACTGACAATCCCACCCGGATACGTGCCTCCTACAAAGGTTACGTGGGTGTTTGTTACTGCAATATAAACAAGTGAACCATGAGCGTATGGGATGTACCACAATACAACAGTCACAAGGTTGATTATGCACTCGATTTACTTCTAGTATGTTTTCGCATATGGACTAGATTGCCATGACACATGAATTGCACAACAATTTTATTCGATTATCAAAACCTATGTAATTCTCACCAACTTTTGTTGACCCAAAATATTTTTCAACTTAACATGTTTCAGGTTCTACTTGCTTGAAGATTAGAGTTAATACTTGAAGATGCGTAGCTAGTAATTATTCATTTTGATGTACAAATTTTGGAGAACAATTGTATGTAATGTATTTAAATCAATTAATGAAACTTATTATTTACCATGAGCTACTGAACAATCATCAATACGTGACATCCCGATGTTTCCGCCATCGGTTGGGGTGTTACACAAGGACTGTTCAGGCTGGGAAACTCAAGTTTAAAATGTCAATCTTATTGATAATCTTAAATTTAATCTTCTTAGTGGTTCACAAATGAGTGACAAAGGTTATGGCTCATTCTTTACTAAGAAAACTTGTAAGATTATTGGGCCAGAAGTGGTGAAAAAGATTGATACCATCATTGCTGAGAGCAAAGCACAACTTGTTGCTCATAGGAGTGGCAATGTGTATGTAGTTGACATGTTGAAGGACAATCCTATGGCAAATGTCTGTTTGCTTCCTGCTGCCTCCACAAAGGAAACATAATTGTGGCATAGGAGACTGGGTCATACCAACCTTCAAACTATCAACTCACTCTCCAAACAAAGCCTTGTCAGAGGTTTACCATCAAAAGAATTCAAATGTGATGAGCATTGTGTTTCCTGTTTAAAAGGAAAACAACATAAAAGCTCTTACAAATCCATTGATGAGTCCAAAACAAGTCAATGTCTACAATTGTTGCACATTGACATGTTTGGCCCAGTTAAACTCATGAGTCTAAAAAGAAAAAGATTTTGTCTTGTCATAGTTGATGATTTTTCTAGGTTTACATGGACTTACTTTTTACACTCTAAGGATGAGACTGCAGGTATCTTGAAGGACTTTGTCACCCAAGTTGAAAAACAATATGACTTGCCAGTAAAAGTCTTTAGAAGTGACAATGAAACAGAGTTTAAAAATAAGGAGTTGGATGACTTCTGTCTGTCAAAAGGGATTGTGAGGCAATACAGCATGCCAAGAACACCAGAGCAAAATGGGGTGGTTGAAAGGAAAAATAGAACTCTTATTGAAGCTGCAAGAACCATGCTAGCAGATTCTGGTTTGCCACTGTCCTTCAGGGCAGAAGCTGTAAACACTGCTTGCTATGTTCAAAACAGAGTTTTGATCAACCCAAGACATCAAAAGACTGCTTATGAAATTTTGTTCAAAATCAAACCATTAATCTCATTTTTCAAAATCTTTGGCTGCCCATGTTTCATTTTAAATCTCAAAGATTCCATTTCAAAATTTGCAGCCAAAGTAGATTGTGGATACTTTCTGGGATATTCTTCTACTGCCAAGGCCTCTAAAGTGTTTAACACAAGGACTAGGACAATAGAAGAAACTCTGAATGTAAAGTTCAATGAACTTTCATCCCTAAAAATCCCAGCAAATCCTGCTGAGTTGTTTGATCTAGATAAATTTAAATTTGAAGATATCACTATTAAAACTAACAATGCGGGTACTCCACAATCTCCACAACAAGATTACAGAACAGATGTTGTGATCCCAAGTCACTATAAAACCTTTTCTGCATCAGAGGAAGCAGCTGTTCAAAACAACAGTCAAAACTCTGTCACAGCTGAGTCAGTTACTGTTGGCCATTCTTACCCTCAAACCATTGCTTCACCTCTCACAACCACTGCACAATCATCCGTTGACAAAAGTCAAACATCTGTTGACAAAAGTCAGTCCAGTTTTACACCACTTGGACCAATTCCCCCACTTCCATTTCAAACATCTGATGGCACTACAGAAGTGCAAACATATGTTACACCACCAGAGTCACCAAACCTCTGTCCTTCACCTCAAAATGCCATCATGCCATATCAGGGAGATCTAATCTACCTAAGAGCTCATCCACCAGATCAAATCATTGGCAACATCAGAGAGGGTGTGCTGACAAGAAGCCAATCCTCAAATATCTATCTTTTTGCAGGTTTCCTATCTCTCACACAACCTGTCAAGTACCAACAGGCACTAAAAGACAATAGTTGGGTAGAAGCTATGCAAGAAGAGATCCTTCAGTTTAAAAGACAACAAGTATGGGAACTTGTGCCACTGCCTAAGGATGTTTGTCCAATAGGCACAAAGTGGGTCTTAAAAAACAAAACTGATGAAAGGGGTATAGTTGTCAAGAATAAAGCCAGGCTTGTGATTCAAGGCTTCAGACAAGAAGAAGGAATAGACTATGATGAAATCTTTGCTCCTGTAGCAAGGTTAGAAGCTATCAGACTCTTTCTAGCCTTTGCTATCAACCACAACATTAAGGTGTATCAGATGGATATCAAATGTGCCTTCCTATATGGCAAAATTCAGGAAGACGTCTATGTATGTCAACCACCTGGTTTTGAAGACACATTCCATCCTGATTATATCTACAAGCTTAATAAAGCCTTGTATGGACTTAAGCAAGCACCTAGGGCTTGGTATGAAACTCTTTCCACCTTTCTCTTATCCATTGGTTTCACAAGAGGTAAAATTGATAAAACCTTATTTTTGAAATGGAGAGGGAAAGATTTAATGATTGTTCAAATATATGTGGATGACATCATTTTTGGATCCACATGTAACAAAATGTGTGAAGACTTTACGGAATTCATGACAGCAGAGTTTGAAATGAGTGCTATGGGTGAACTTCAGTGTTTCCTTGGTCTCCAAGTGAAGCATCTGCAAAATGGCACATTCATCATCAAAATAAATATGTGAAAAATTTGTTAACTAGATTTGAAATGAATGACTGTAAGCCATGTAGTACACCCATGAGTACAGTCAAGCTACTCACTCTGATGTCAAGGATGAACTGGTTGACCAAACACATTACAGATGCATGATTGGGTCTTTATTGTATTTAACTGCATCTAGGCCAGACATTATGTTTGCCACTTGTGTTTGTGCAAGATCCCAGGCTTCACCCAGAAAGTCAAACCTTATTGCTGTAAAAAGGATATTCAGATACCTAAAAGGTGCTCCCACACTTGGTATCTGGTATCCTGCTAATGGAAACATTGAGCTTTCAGGTTATTCAGATAGTGATTTTGCTGGTTGCCACACCACAAGGAAGTCTACATCAGGAGGGTGCCAGTTTCTAGGGAATGCCTTAGTCTCTTGGCAAAGCAAAAACCAAGCAGCTGTTTCCACCTCAACAGCTGAGGCTAAATACATTGCTGCTGCAAGCTGTACAACCCAACTCATGTGGCTTCAAAATCAATTGCTGAATTTTGGGATAACTGCCCTAAAGAATCCACTCATGTTGGACAGTCATGCTGTTGAAAATATCATCAAGAATCCAATTTCTCACTCAACCACCAAGCACATAGACATCAAACATCATTTTGTCAGGGATAGCTATGAAAAAGGTTTGATTTCTCTGCACCATGTTCCAACAGAGGATCAGTTGGCAGATGTGTTGACAAAAAGCTTTAGACACATCTACCTTTACAAATCTGATTAATAGAATTCGTATGTTAAACATGGATTAAACAACACAAATGTTTATAATAAAAGCATTAAAATGTTTCAGAAAATCAAAATCCATACTTAAAAATAGTCTTTTGGTTGAAAAATATGTTAAGGATAAAACAACCACTGTTTCATCCACTCTATCCACTGTTAAGTTTAAAAATCTGTTTCAAACATCTGATCAGATAAAACAACCACTGCTTGGATGAAAATCTGTTTCAAACCTCTGATCAGATAAAACAACTGTTTTATTATCTTTATATATATATATATATATATATATATATATATCTATACATATATACATATATCTATCTAGATTAAAAAAAATATCAAGTGCTGTTAGCATCAGCACTTTGGTAAAGCAACAGTTGTTTGCATCAGATGTTTGCCAAAACAGTTGTACACCACCAGATGTCTAACCATCAGATGTTTGCCACGTCTGCTCCTACAAGCAGAGTTTTGGCCACATCAGCGGTTTCACCAGAGCCTATAAAAACCATGTTTTATCACAACAGTCTTTACACTGTCTCGTTGTATTCAAAATACTGAAACCGTCTTCTTCATTCTTAAACCCTTACTCTAATTCCACTCACTCTCACACTCGGAATCCATTACAATGGATCTTCAAGCTAAAGCCACCCACAATTACCTCCCATATCTGGTAAAAACAGATGAAAACACTCCATTCCATTCCACCATCGACATCATTTTACAATCCAAATACCGGACAATCCTAACCCCTGACGCCCCTATCTATCTTGACACCCTCCAAGAATTCTGGTTGAATGCTGAGTTTCTTCTTCAAGACAAAAAGCCTACTTCCATTATCTCAAAAATTGGAGAGACAAATATCGTCATTACCCCTGAACTCATATCCACGACCTTATCACTCAATGACCTGTCAAGTAAAGACTCTTTCCCTAAGGCAGAGCTTCACACAGAATTTTAGGAAAGAGGTTATGATGCACAAATGACTGGGTCAACACTTTTTAAAACGTTTTTCCCACCAGTCATGAAATTTTTCTTTCATACCCTCCTTCTCTGTGTCTCTGCTAAGTCCACTTCCTTTAATGAAATCCCATTGAGGATTCAATACTTGGGTTATGCTATGTTGTCAGATTCTGACTTCAATTTATCCCAGCGACTGTTTATGGACTTAGTGTCAAATGTGAAAGCCATAAAGTCTGCGTCTAATAATGATTTTTTGATTTACCTAAGAATTTTGAGTGTAATCCTTCAAAAGGTTTCACCTGAAAAAGGTTTTAAAAAGGGCGAGTCTATTCAAATGAAGAGTCTGACTTATGAAACTTTGACAAGAATGCTGAGTTCAACCACCCAAGAAAAGGTATCAAAAGTAACAAAAGTTTCCAAAACACAAATAAAGAGGAATAAGACAACAACTGTTGTCCAAACCTCTGTTGTTGAGCCCACTGCTCCGGGTGATCATGGCACTACATCCAGTGCTGTGAAACGCACACCAGCCACTTCTGAAAGAAAACGTCCATCCAGAAAAACCACCACTCAACCAAAAAGGGGACTTCTGGAAGATGAGATACCAGAAGATAACCCTATTGCAACACAAAAGCAACAAGAAACCACTGCTGTTACTTCCTCACAACAGTTGGTAATATCTCAACCTGACCAAACTCCTCATGCATCCTCACAAAAGGATCATGTTGTAAGCCAAGGGGAAACACAACATGACACATTTGAGTCACTTGGCCATATGTTCATAAGCCCCTCTCCCAAGGCTAATTCTCTTTTTACTCCTCCACCTTCACCAACACATGTTCCACAAACCATGCAACCTCTGTTTGAGGCTATTGAGAAAACTCAGGAAAATCCCAGTTCCTCTCTTTCACCTATTAATGAGAGTATACCTCCACAAGTGACTGGGACTGAGGAAATTCAATCAGCCATCCCACAAGCATAAGAGGAGGTTACACCACTAGAGTTCAATGAAACTCTAGGTGAGTTTTCAAGTGGAGCAGCCACTACTGATGTAGAGTCCATTGTCTCACAACAAGACAGTGGTTACATAACTAAGACTCCCTTGAAGGCAACAACTGATGAGGCCACTATAGTGTCCCCAAAATCAGTTGGACGTCCCTAGAACCAAGAAAAGGGGCATCTGGTTCTCATCCCTTGGACTCACCTCCTAGGATTGAACCAGTTACAACTGCCACTGGTTGGAATTCAGATGATCCTATTAACTTAGGTGATGAGTTAAAATACCAAGAATTGACGGCCAGAGTATAGTCAATTGAAACCTCTGTTGCTGATATCAAATATGATGTCATGTCAATATTGGAATCATTGGCTACTCTCACCAAGAGTCAACCATCCACAGCTGATATTGCTAGTGAGCTATGGAAATCTATTTCTCCCATCATCATAGCTCATAGAAAACTAGCAGATCAGACTCATGAAACCTACATGGCTGAAATCAGAAATATGGTAGATGCTAGGTACAAAGATTCTCATGCAGACATTCAAGCCATTAAAGACCATCTACTGAAGACCACTGGCTCTGCTACCACCACTATTCTCAGAGATGAAGATGATGATGACTTCACAGCTGATGATGCCAAAAGGGGGAGAGTGGCAGAGATAGATTGCCAAAGCTAGATCCCTTTGGTTGTCCACCTTCACAAAAAGGTCAATCAAAGTCTTCTAACAAACCAGGGTCTACCCAAACAGCACCACAACAACAACGATCCAATGTCAAAACCAGAAAAGCTAAAGAAGTGGACAACTCTGCTAATGAAGAAGCAGAAAAAGCTACTGAAGATAAGCAAAAGAGGGCTGACACTTTGGAAGTCAAGGCAGAGGCTTTGATACAAAAGAAAAGGGAACAACAACAGGAAGTTTAAGATGTGGGTTCCTCTAAGAGGAAGAAAATGCTTGCCAAACATATCAGAAAACCACCATCCAAACTGGCTGTTAAAACCACTACTGCCAGCCAAACCACTGATACCACCATAACATCTGAACCTGTCACCACTACCACCAAACCAACATTTGAACCTACAACCACATCACCACCTAAATCCCAAACATCTGCTGGTCCTACAAAAGTGCCAACAGATGTTAACACCAACACTGCCTCTACACCACCATCAGCAAAAATCTTGTACAAAAGGAAGAGGAAATCTACTTTTGTTGTACCGGATGAAAACATTCACACATCACCACCTACTACTTCAACCTCACAATCTACACCCATATCATCCATTCCACTTTCATCATTCTCACCACACACATCACAATTCACTTCCCATAGACCACCACCAACCATCACACCATTGGCTGTTCAGTATCCCCTTGAACTTGATCTACTCAAGGGGGAAATGCAATCCTTCTATAATACTGAAGAACCATCTGAAAGATCTTTCCCTTCTCTTCCACATTTTCCTGTTCCCCTAAACATAGACACATATCTAAAATACAAGGCTGAATAGGCAGATGCCATCATAAAAGAGAAATGCAAAGGAAAAGATGACAGGACTGCTCAGGGCATCCATTCAACAGAGCTTAGCAAATTGAGAAGGATTGAAGATTTTGCTAAGACCCTGAGCAACTCCATGTCTACCATGCCTCTCAGCAGTGACATGGAAAGGGAGGTTAGGGAATCACTTCTTGAACAGATCTTGGCAACCATGCCTTATAAAGCAAACAAGAAACAGTTTGCAAGCTGGACCACTCATGCTCTCAGAGAAGAACTCTTAAGAATTGAACAGATAGCCAAGAATCCCCCAGCTAAGGTCTCTGCCCCTGATTTCAGTATAGGCAGAGATCCAGTCAGAGCATTGAAATTAAAAAGAATGAGACAAGAAATTGTGGCTGCTGACTATGGGGAGATGAGGTCTGTTGCAAGGTGGTCTGAGCTGAGGTTGGTTCAAACATACAAGAAACTGGAAGAAAACAGGAAGGTTTTGTCCAACGTTTGAGGTTTATTTCATTCTAAAGTATAAAACTATGGATAAAATTTAAAGTTTAGTATTGAAAGTGATAAGAAAACCCTTAAATACGTGATAAGTTGGAGTTCTAGGTGATGAAGATGAAGTTCTATTGTCCTACAAGTTCGAGACATGGGTCATGCCTCGCTAGCAACAGACTGTGCTTTGACACGAGATCAGCAGGTTCATTTTTAATTATTAAGTTCATTTCTTGTGATTGTTTTGAATGGAAATCAACAGGGAACAAGCTGAACCCGTCCAAAAAAGTGCACACAGAGAGCCCGACCATCAATCTAAGCAACGTTGTTCACACCTGTAATGAATCTCAAAGAAGTCATGGAGGAAATGGAGGAGGTGCAAGGATTATTGATTAGCCGAGATAATGAGTTGACTAACTATTATTAGGAGCTCACTAAGGAGATAACCTAGTTTCACGGTTATTCTATATCATTTTATGGATAAATGGATTTTGTTAATCTCAACTTTCTTAGTTGGCCGATAATAATCCTAACTGAAAATATTCTGTTAGTGCACCCTTCGGCATGTCCATAGGCTAGATATTATGTTTTCCTCCCATGTATAATGTTTTGTAGTTAATCGGGTAGCATTTTTAAGGACAGAAAGGATTGAAGAAACCACTTTTGCCAACCTTAGTCAAATTCATACTTCTGCCAAATTATTCTAAGTATAGAACTACTGAATAAAGAATACACAAGTACTGAAGAAGGATTCAACAAGTACTGAAGAAGATAGAACGGAAGTTCTGAAGTCAAACCAGACAAGTCTACTGAAGAACTACTGAAGACAAACTACTCATCAGTAGTTTGTCATTCATCAGCACTTGTAATAGAATCTTTCCACCGCCCTTATGTTTCAGTAGTTTAATTTTTTATTATTACTTTATCATTTTGTACAAGTTCCAAGACTACAGCCTGTTGTAGTATTGCTTTTGTGTAAAGTTTTGAACAAGTTGTATGTATCTGCTGGTCTATAAATAGATGGGTTCATCCCACTATTTTGGACATTGATTTTAATTGAAAACTGAAATCCTTCAAAACTCTTGATATTTCATTTCATTAACTGAGAATCTATCTGCTTATTTATTGTTATTTACATCCAATACTTAGATTCTCATTAACTATCTTTAGTTTGCAAACATCCAGGGGGAGTAATAACTCCTGTTGATAGTGAAACTTTAATAAACTTATTCCGCTGTGCAAAACTAATTAAACTTGCAAAACACATAAGTGTTCATAAGCAAGTAAACTGTTAAAGAGAATAGTGATCCAACAATTTGTATCAGAGTACTGGTTTATCTGATCAAATATCAATCTAACAAACTGAGAATCAGACACAGGCTCTTATTGATATTCAATAAAGGATTAAAAGTTCACTTTTTCAACATCCATCACTTTGAGAGATATTTGACAAATCAATACTCTCTAAAATGGATCCTCATAATACTGGTTCTGCCAATAAACCTTCTATGCTTGTTCGTTCTGAATATAAGATATGGCAGAAAAGGATGGCACAGACTTTGTCTCAGACCAACACCGGTTATTGGAAATCTGTGATATATGGTCCTCACAAACAAGTAAACATTAATCTTGAAACTAAAGTTGAAATACCAAAGGACCCAAACGACTACACAGAGGAAGATTTCCTAAAACTTGAGCTTGATGCTAAAGCTTTTTCTATGTTGGAAATGACACTCCCAAATGAAATCTACTCTAGACTCTTACACTGTGAAAGTGCCAAAGAGCTTTGGGACTGCCTAAAAGATCAGTTTGGAGGAACTGAAGAGGTGATTGCCAACACTAGAGAAATCCTGGCTCAACAATATGAAACATTTACTCACATTAATGGGAAACTTTAACACAACAATTTGAAAGATTTTCCTCATTAATATCTGAGTTGAAATTAAATGGTCAGACCTATACAAATGTATCTATGCTTCATAGATTTTTAAGGTCTTTACCAGAAAAATGGGAAACTTACTCAATAGTTCTCAGATCTTCACCAGACTTTAACTCTCTCACTCTTACAAAATTACATGGGAGATTGCTAACTTTTGAAAGAGAAATTGATCAAAAGAAAAAGTTGCAAAGTTCTGGTAAAACAGCTGATGACTATGTACCTGGTAGTAAAACACTTTTAGGATAAGACTCACCTACTTGTTCAAATAATTTTGGATCTTTTGACCACATTGACATAACTGCTGGGATCTCATCAGAAAGATCATTCCCAGCTTATGACAATGATGAATATAGTCAAACTGCTGATAACATGTGTTTTATCATGGATGATCTGAAAAATTTTAGCAATGATGACTTAGAAGAAATGGACATTTTACACCAACTGGCGATGTTAAGTATAAAAACTAAGAAATTTTATAAATGGTCAGGAAGGAAATTTCCAGGACTGGACAGTTCTACAAAAATTGGTTTTGACAAATCTAAGCGTAGATGTCACAAGTGTCAGAAGTTGGGACACTTTGCTAGAGAGTGTAGAAGCTCTAGCTATAACCAAGCTCAGTCTGGAAATCAGTTTAACCCTAGTTATAATATGAATAATGGAACACAGGGAAGTGCACATATTGTACAGGCACAACTCCACAAATCCAATATGTTCCACAAATACAATATGTACAGATGCCTACTCAACAAATGCAGGGCCAACAATCAATCCCTTCCATTCCAGCTGCTCAACAACCTCCACAAACCCAGCAACCCTTACAACAAAGTCTGTTCACTTCAGGGTATGTTGACTGGAGCAGTCTTCCTTTTGACACAACTGAGTGCAATCGTGATGCAGACAACAAAGTGTTTGACATCAACTGGGGAGAACCTGACAATGGCAGAAAGAATTTTGCCTTAATGGCATTTGAGGGCTGCACCTCAAAATATGCCTTGTCTCAGGTATCAAAAGAATCTTTAACAAAACTTTGTTCAAACTCATGTAAAGAATCTTTTGCTCTCATAAGAGAGACTAATATGCATTTACAAGGCAAGGCCAATGACTCTAAGAGAAAATTTACTCAAATGAAATGTGATTTAGAAAGAAACTTGCTGCAAAATCAAAAGAAACTTCTAAATTAACTAACAATGCTATTGAAACGAGCTTGCTGACACCAAGGTTGACTGTGAAAAATGGGTTGAGTCATGTAAAGGGTACCAACTGCTGCTTAACAAACAAAGTGCATCAAATGTTAGGTTTGGCATAGGGTACAATCACACTGAAACACCAACTGATTTTTCTCCCAAAACTACTGAAGATGAGAGAAAAATTGTCCAAAATGAAACTTCTGAAGAGAAAGAATGCACATCTTTTCATGAAAACTTTCTAAAAATTCAAAAAGAAAGTTCTTCAGGAAAACTGATAAAATCTGACTTTAAGCCATCAGTAGTTTCATCTACATCAGGAGTTTAGAACCTGAAAACTACTAATGACCTAAATCAAATCCAGACAGTCAGAAATTTGCCGTTAAATGACAAAGAAAAGGCAAAAGAATGTGAAATTTGTGGTTTGTTTAACCACAAAACAGAATTTTGTAGACACAGAAAAGGAATTCAGTATAACAAGAAAATTTCATAACTGGTTGTGGGAAAACAACTCAAAAATAATTTTGAAGAAACTTTCCTTCCTAAGAAACAACATCCAGGCAACACCTTTTCTCAGAAAAAGATGAAATCTCAACAATAGTCTTTTTCTCAAAATTCTTCTTCAGTAGTTAGACCTAAATCTTCAGCATTTTCACAAACTGCTGAGATTAAAGATCTCATGAATATGGTACAACTACTGATGACCAAGGTTGATGGTGGTCCTCAAAAGGATACCATCATTACTCTTAATGAAAAATACATTGCCAAAAACACATGGATTCCTCAACCTGGTCAAGAACAAACTGTAATGTTGTCAAGAGCAAACCCAAAGCCAAATTGGCTTGGGTTCCGAAATCTAAATAATTTGCTACTTTGTGGAGAGGGTCTCCAGAGGCTTAAATAGCATTTGGTATGTTGACAGTGGAGGCTCAATGCACATGACAAAATGCAGATACCTGATAAACAATTTTATCAGTCAAAGAGAAGGATCTGTATCCTTTGGGAACAATGCCAAGGGATATGTGCTAGGACATGGCAATGTCTCTTCAGGCAAAATACAATTTGACAAGGTCAATCTGGTTGAAAACCATGAGTACAACTTGCTAAGTGTGTCACAAATGTGTGATAAAGGACATTCTTCCTTTTTTCACAAAGACAGCATGCAAGATCATATCACCAGAAGGCCAGAAGTTCATAGAGAAGATCATTGAAGATCATACTTTTTTGATAGCCAAAAGATGTGGCAATGTCTATGCAGTGGACTGTATGCGCGTAGGATCGGCTAATCAACAAAGATAATGATCAAACAAGTTCAATTCAGGTGCGGAATCCCTGAATTGATCACAAAATGATAATAAAACTAGCAAAACACAGAAATCATCATAAACATATTCATTTCATTCAATAAGATAATCAATTACACTTCAAAATGTTGTTTATAATGATTAAAATTGATTACAGACTCAATAATAACCCAAGGGAGAAACACACACTGGGAGGGAAAACAAATGACCAAAAGTTGAACATTCAAAAATGAGATTGCCTTATATAGACCTGCACATTCGCCCAAATTGCTTGGTCGAATGTGCAGGTTCCACCGTTCATATAGGGCGAATCTGGACATACATATAAACACTTCTACTTTCGACCTCCCAATTCCTCCTTTGACCGTTTACATCTTCCTTTGACCATCTAATCTCCACCTTCGACCATTCGACAAAACAAAACATCTTGAAATTCGCAATTCAATAGCATTAGTCGCAATACTTGTATCTACAATTTGTGTTCCCTCCCAGTGTGTGTTTCTCCCTAGGGTTTTTATTGAGTCTGTAAACAAGTTTTATCATTATAAACAACCTTTTGAAGTGTAATTGATTATCTTATTGAATGAAATGAATATGTTTATGATGATTTCTGTGTGTTGCTAGGAGTCAGACTTAACTGAGCTCTCTAGTGTTATTGAATGCAAAGTATGGTTTTTAGATAACATAGGAGATGGGACTGCTTTGTAGTTTGCACTACTTGACTGTGTAGCCTCCTCAATGATGTGGTCAACAACATATGCAATGTGCTTATAACTTTCAAGCTTCTTGTTGACATTTTCTGCAAAGCACTTGATGGTAGCCATTTCAAGTTTTGTATTTTCCAATTCATTGATATAGTTGTTAATGGCTAATTGTTTCAAAGATAAAGTCTTTTTAAGTTCAGAAATGTCTTTCTTGTAACCATCAAGCACTTTATTAAATTCTCGTGCTTCTTTCTGATATGATTGACAATTGATCTTAGCACTCTCAAGCTGAACCCTGAGTTGCTTATTATCCTCTGTCAAACTATCGCATGCACCACAATACCTCTCACTATTCATATCTAGATTAGATTCAGAACTTACCTACTTTGGAGGCTCAGTCATCGCCATCAGTGCAAAGTGTGCTTCCTTTCCAGCAAAAAATTTAGAATAATCGATTCTGGTAAAGGCATCATCCACTATGCATGATTTGCGTGTCATCAGAAAATCAGCTTCAGCAAGAAGTTGATCGATATCGTCATCTAGTGAATTAACACTAGCTTCAGAATTAGAATCGCTCTCCACATCAGAATAAGCTGATCATACTGTTCTGGCACATCGGTAACAGAGTCAAGAATCAAACCCGACTTCTTCTCAACACAAACATCACCTTCTTCACTCAACTCCTCAATTTTCACCTAAAACATCTTCTTAGTCACCAATTCCTCTTCAACAGATACCGGCTCATCCAAATCCATTTGTTGGGCAACACACGCCACATTACCAGTAGTAATCTCCTCAACACCCAACTGCATACCCGTCCAATCAAATCCCTCATCTTTCTATATCACCAAGGCCTGGTTCTTGTTATCTGGTTGGGTTTGGCTATTTGGTTTAGAGATAGGAATTATAGTTCTGGTTGGATAGTGTGGTGTTGGATTTTGGTTCTGGTTTTGTGTAGTGGTTTGTCTAACAGTATTGTTTGGTGAGTTGTTTTGATGGTTTTGATAGTTGTTTTGTTGTTGAAAATTGGAGTTGTTTTGACTTTGGTATGATACCTGATTTTGACGGTTTTGATAATTGGTGTTGAAAGGATTCCTGTTCCCCTGCTGTGCTGGCTGTGTGCATTCTCTTTTGAAGTGACCTTTCCCACCACAGTTAAAACATGTCACTTTGGCTTTGTTGAATCCATATGTGGTGTTTGGAGAAGTAGAAAGATCAGTTCTACCCGTCTTCTTGATGAACTCAGTCGCTCTCCTCATAACACTAGCAAACGCCCACTGGATGTCAATGAGCTCCATCTCTTCTTTGTCAATTTGAGCATAATCTTCACTGGTTAGATTGTTGTTACCAATTTGACTAGCGACTAGACCGTTATAAGAAACGACCATAGCTGAAACCAATGCTACATGTTGCTGTGCAACTTCAACAGTAACATTGTTCAAGTTCGAAGTCTCCAACACAATTGGGCTCTGATTAGGTTGACTTGGGTGCATTTGGTTTTGATTCACTTGAGGAATATAAGATTGTTGTTGAGGTTGGTTTAAACTTGCAGAATAACAAGCAGCTTGTTGCATTGGTGAAAATGGTGGGATGTAAGTAGTAGGAGGAACTTGTGCTCTTTTCGCCTTCCTCTTTTCTTCCATCTCTTTATTTTCTAGCTTCTGGATAAACTCATTGATGGTCCAGTATTGGTACGCATCCTTTTCCTTGAGTACCTCGATGTATTGATTCCAGTATGGTGGCAACGCATCAGCAAACTTGTCTACCAGCTCAGACATCGGTATATTGATCTCATAGCTTGAAAGTTTGGTCAATAAATGACAATACCTTGGAATCAACTCCTTCAGCGTCTCATTTCCCATATAGCTGAAGTTCTCAAACTCCTTTCTTAACTCCTCCATTCTCAGCTTCCTCGTATTTTCATTCCCATCATGAGGATTCCTTAACATGTCCCACAATTGTTTAGAAGTGGTGCACGACCCAAAATGATGTAAGAGATCAGTGTTAATGGCCTGGGACAGTTGGGAAAACGCCTTATTTTCCACTGCAAACTTCTTTTTCTCGTCTTCATCAAGACTTTCTAACGGAATCGGTTCACCTGTGTTCTCCAAAACCGGAGCAACATACCTCTTAGCAATCATTTGCCAAGCTTCCGTTCCTTCTAATCCCATTCCCTCAAGATGAATCTTGAACTTGGTCTTCCATGTGTTGTAGTCTACCATTTCCATCAACTTTGGTGGACGGCTCCCACTACCAAAGATAAGTCATGAATAAGTGTCGAAATCGCATTGGTAGTCTGAGAGTGTACCGCCGCTGCTGCAACTCCCCAGTAATCAGCCATGGGTTGTGGTTGTGGTTGTGCTACTTGTTGGGGCATAGAACTAGTCATCGCCATATAGTTAATCGGTTGTGATGGTTGACTAGTCTTCTGAGCAGCTACCGACCAAGGATCCATAGTTGTCTGCTGTTGTGGTGTTGTATTAGGTCGTGGTGTTGTAGGAAAGTTCCACATATCGTTCTGAAAATTATAAAACACAAAACGATTAGAAAATTTTCACAACAGTTTCTACGTTCGACCCTTTTGAATAATCGCGTGGTCGAATGTAAAAATTAATTCAGGTTCGAATGTAGAAAATAACAGACTCAGTTCACTTTCGACCAGTTGATCCCACGTTCGACCACCCGATTGGTCGAATGTAACACTTAAGGTAAAATGAACAACAACACACTAAAACTTTCTAGGTTCGACCAAATATAACTCCACGTTCGACCGAAAATACCCTGGTTCGACCTAAAAAACTCTACTCTCGACCAAATCTCCCTAGGTTCGACCCTTTCATTTTGAAAAACGGTTATACTTTGAAAATTAGTTATTTTGATCAAAAATTTTCAAATGTTGATGAAATTTGATGATCTTATGCAGGTTATCATCCATTTAACAGTTCAGATTCATCGATTTAGTGTCCGAACCCTAACATGGATCAAAACATGATTATTATCCGTTAATTGTTACAATTGTTGTTAAGGTTTCATTGTTTAAGTGTTTTAGGGGGAGAATAAACAAAAATCAAGGGTTAAAACTTCAAAGATTGGACTATTGATGATTAAAATGCTTCGAACCCTAGTTTTTTAAGTGAAAAAAATAAGCAATGATTAATAATCAAAATTGTTAGTTGGGAAATGTTTATCGGCCATATTAGATGGTATTCAAATCAAAATGGCATGTTAAAACAACTTGAATCAAAATCTGCAATTTGAGAAGATGAATAGTCTCTTTCGCACAATTTTAAACGGTCGAACGTGGCTTTTTGGGCGAATGTAGATGTTCAAACGGTCGAAAGTGGAACTAAATGGTCGAATGTACATTCTTAACTACTGTTTTTCACATTCGAATCTTTGATTCCACATTCGAACCCCAATTTTTATATTCGTACCTTCGAATGGTCGAATGTAGAATTTCATAATCAAAAATTTCATGTTTTGGATATTTTGTCTGTTTTTGACGTGTTTTCTTGATTTGTTTTGCAGTATAATCATGTCAGAATAGGAGAGTACTGATGTTCCCGTAGGATCTTCAGAATAGGCAGCTGGAAAAGAACAAGTTGAAGATTTACCATTTGAAGCAGCACACATTTGTTGTGCGTTTATAGGAGACTTGAAGAAACATTCCAAATTTGCCGGTATTGTTGATTTCTTAAAGAGAAGTCGTGTGATTGTTGCCCTTGGTACTTCCGCCATCATATACAAAGATCATCAACAAGAATTCTGGAAGAATGCCAGAATGGATTATTGGAACAATGAATCTGCTGTCGTAAGTATGAGTCAGGGGGAGTTTGTGATTATTTCTAAAGATGACATCCGAGAGGCACTGAAGTTGCATGATAAGAAGACAGATCCTAGAGTTCTATCATGGATTGAACAGAGAAAGTGCTTTCTACGATTGAAGTACAATGGACCGATTACTGATGGTTTATTACACAAAGGGAAGCTATGCCCGCAGTTCAAGTATCTTGCACACGTTATGTTACATGTGTTTGGATCAGTGAGTGGAGGCTATGATGTTATGAGAAAGAGTATTAGCTCTTTGATGGTTGCCCTAATCTTAAACAAGCGTTTTAATGTATCAGGAATGATACTTGAAGACATGCTGGAACCACTCAGAGGTTTGAAGAACAAGAAGTTTCTGTTACATCCGAGATTCCTGCAGATGATATTTGATGAGAAGTACAAGAACTTGAGAAGAGATCCTACACAGATAGTCGTACAGGATCATATGAATCTGAACACGCTAGTTAGAATGAAAGGTTATAAAGGCGCGCCAATGAATGAAAAACCACCACACAAGAACCTGTTTGGTCATCTGATTAATCTAGGATATGAAGATCCAAGTAAGGATAAAGCCAGGCATGCTAACAGTGATTCTGATGAAGACAATCCTTTATGTCCTATTGATCCTGATGCAAAGAGAAAGCGACAAGTAGTGAATGTCGGCGCAAAGACTGGGAAAGGGAAAGAGAAACAGAATGATGTAGAACCACCACCAAAGAAAGTTTCTAGAAGAAAGAAGAGTGTTGCAAAGAAAGGCACACATTTGGTGGATGAAGAATCATTGGATTCAGAGGAAACTCAGGTTGAAGAGAGATGGGATTCAGATAATGAGACTGTTAAGAGCACCACCTCCAAGGCCACTGTGGCTGGTGAGTCTGAAAGTCTAAACAAGTATGTAGAAGAGCAGAGGACAAAAAGTCCGATTGCATTGGATGAGATTGATGAAGGTTTAGGTTTGGGATCTGAAGATTTTGGAGGATCGCCAAAGGATGGAAGAAACAGAAGACACCTTTATACAGGAAGAAAGAAAAAGTTGTTAAGCTGATGGAGAAAAGAGCTAAAGACATTGAGAATCTGATTGCTGGGAAGAAAGTTCATGCAGCATCTAGCTCTAAATCACCCATTACATCCCCACCAGCAAAGAAACAGAAGACATCATCTACTACTGAGCATACTGAACTACCAACTAATGCGTTTAATGATGCTTTGGATGGAGTTTTGAAAAAGCTGAAGAAAGGAAAGATTCCAGTTGCTGAAGCTTCAACACCAAAGGTTACTGTAGATAGTGATGTAATGACTGCAGTTACCCAGAAGCTTGCAGATATGATGAAGATTATTAATCAGCAACAAGCAGAGATCGAACAGTTGAGGAATAATGACAGAAAAATGTTGGATGTTGTCGAATCTTCACATGAAAATCAAGAAGCTCTAGAAGCAATGATTAAACGACTTCAGAAAGAGAACAAGAAGTTGTTAAAGCATAAACAGAGAAATACCAAAAGGTACATCACTATGAAAGAGGAGAACAAGAAGTTGAGAGCAGACAACAAGAGTAAGAATAATCTGATAAAGGATTTGTACTCTAAAGCTCCACAATTACAAGCTGGTGAAGAAGACAAAGAACGTGACGAGGAGGAAGTTTATTTTGAACCATCAGATGAAGAAGAAGAAGATGATGAGTTGAATGAGGATGCTGGTGTTGCTCCTAAAAAGAAGAAGAAAGATGATGGTGATGATGATGGTTCAGCAGATGATTCAGGTGATGGTGATAGCTCTGCTAGTTCTGATTGTGATGATGATGATGATGATGATACTGACAAGTATAAGTGTGAGAAGAGAGGATCAGGAAAGGACACAGGAGAATCTAGTTCGAAAGCTCCTAGTGGCACTACTATCGATGATAATATCTTCTGGAACGAGAAATTACGAGCCTTATCTGAAGAAGATAAGAAATTATATCGCCTGATGTTGACTGTCAGAGTCTGGACGATAGAGATGACTGGTAGGTTTCCAGAAATATTTGAGTCAAACGATATGCGTTTTGACTTGGAGTATAATGATCCTGATCTAGAAGACGGAGAAGTTTCTGCAGCCGTATCTAAAGAGATATTGGAGGGACTAGCGAAACAGGTTGGAAAATCTCTGGAGGAGTTGATGAGTGAGAATCAGATTCCTAATATACCTGAGAAAGAAGCAGGTAATCACTCCGATGATAGAGATGTCCTAGTGTTTGAAGAAGTGGAGATAGAGGATATTACTAGTGAGGAATATCCAGAATACTTTAAGAATGATAAAGATTCTGGATTTCCTGAATTTTCTGATGAAATGTTGAGCCAGGCTGAGAAACTTGCTCGTGAAAAGAGTAAGACGTTTGTTGAAGAAGTGTCTCCAAATTGTCAATAGCCAAATACTGAACAATTTGATGATTTGAAAGAATTGTTGAGGAAACTTAAAGAAAAAGAAGCTAACCGTCCAAAGACTGAAGTTCAAGGTAGCTTTTACAAATTCCATAACGAGTTATTCAAAGGCAAAGCTCTTGGCTGGAAGTATCTAAGACAGCTTAAGTGTGTCGCTATGAAATGGGAGAAAGGAATTCTGTACTTCGACAGATTCCATGACATTAAGACACTACCGTACTAGGCTGTTCGTGATATCTGCAGACATGAAATGTCAGGTGCTTCAGTAAACAAACATTTTGTTGGTTACTTTGTAGATAGAATGGCTAGAGAGTGCAAGACGAAATGGGACGTGTTTACCCCACAATATCCTATGAGGATTGTCCGTAAGAAGGAAAAGGATGATATAACGGGGTTGCCCAAGGTGACTTTGAAGTATAAACCACCAAAAGTGTTGAAGCATATTCCTTTGATGCAGATTCCACAACACTTTTCTAAGGATTTTATGTGGTGGTATTATGACTGGAAGACAGCAGAGACTATTATCGTTCTGAAAGATGGTTTGAAGGACTTTAAGAAGATTCATATCTTTGACCCGATGTGGTTGATCAATTGCTCGCACGAAGATATAATCATGCTATACTATAATCCAATTTATTGTGAAGCAAAAGACAGTGAACAGGCATCTAAATTCCAACGTGTGGTATTCTTATGCTTTGCGTGGGATGTTAATGCAGGTTGTGATATCGATAACAAACTGGGGAAGTTTGTTAAGATTCAGAATGTTGAAAAGAAGAAGCCAAAACACACTCATGAACCAGTGATGACGAAAGAACAAAAGGCGTTATTGCGTATCAAACTGATGAACAAGACTATGGATGAAGAGCGAAGGCTGAAGCAATTCAAGCAATAGTCAAGGGGGAGTTTGTAAATACACGAAAGTGCGACTAGTGCTATTGAATTGCGAATTCTAATATGTTTTGTTTTGATCGACTGGTCAAAGGTGGAAAGTAGATGGTCGAATGTAGAATCAGATGGTCGAAGGTAGCACTAGGAGGTCGAAGGAAGATTTGTATATATATGTGTCCAAGTTCGCCCTATATGAACTGTCGAACCTGCACATTCGACCAAGCTATTTGGGCGAATGTGCAGGTCTATATAAGGCAAACTTAATTTTGAATGTTTAACTTTCAGTCATTTGTTTTCCCTCCCAGTGTGTGTTTCTCCCTAGGGTTTTTATTGAGTCTGTAATCAAGTTTTATCATTATAAACAACATTTTGAAGTGTAATTGATTATCTTATTGAATGAAATGAATATGTTTATGATGATTTCTGTGTTTTGCTAGTTGTATTATCATTTTGTGATCAATTCAGAGATTCTACACCTAAATTGTACTTGTTTGATCATAATCTTTGTTGATTAGCCGATCCTATACGCATACAACTTCGCTTATGGAATAAACGTGGGTTTTGGACACGGGATTTCCCCTTTCTAGTGTGGCTAAATCCGTAGCACAAGAAGGGTCAAGAGAGTTGGTAAGGTAGGGTGTAACCACAAACCTTCAAAAGATTAATAATAAACTAGTAAGATAGAAACTTGAAAGTATATGTTTATTTTATTATATAGTATAATTCAGAAAATAACCACCTTTGGGACCTCTTTTAGGTGCTCTACCCTTATCACACTTCTGTAGATAAATATGGGGAAGATCCTAGAGGTTTCTCCAAGGAGTTTTAGATGAAAAAGAAGAAGAAAAATAGAATGAAAGTTGATGTTTTAAGCCAACAAACTTACTGATGCAAAACAGGAAGTTTGGCTTGAAAACTTGAAGATTAGAGAGTTTGAGATTTTTAGAGATGAACAAAGGATTAAGAAGTGGACAGGTGTTGTATTTATAAGTTTGTTAAGGTGGTTGGGTATTAAATAGAGTTATTAGGGTGGTTAGAAGGAGATTAAGTGTGGGTCAAACTTAGTTATTAAGAGATAACAAAATTGTTTTATTCTGTTGTGCTAAGTGTTATTCGAGTAAAAAAAAATAAATAAATAAAGAAACGACAACATTGTCGTGTTATGTTATTGTTTCAATTCATTTGTGGCAAAAGTCAAACCACACACACCATTTCACGTTTCCTTTGTTTTTTTTTTCTTTTTTTTGTTTTTTTTCTTTTTTTAATATAGTAGTATTATTATTAGTTTTAGAAAATATTGTTTTATAAATATATATTAAGATCTTAACTAAATGAGTTTCTTGTTATGACGCCTAATTTGGTTAGGATAAATTATAATGACGACTCGTCACGAATTGGTAGGAGTAACATAAAAGGAGCGGATACAGGCGAACTTGGAATTTGTTAAGTATAGAATTTAAAATACATAAAAAGTAAAAATAACGCGATGTTACATGTGACTTTTCCTTTTTGTGCTTCATGAGGTGGGAGAAATGGTGTTTGAACTTTCAGATGAGATCATCGAAGTCCATGATTCCTCCCACCGGGAGATTGTCAAACAAACCCTAGAGGCATTCGTTAGCGTTTGGGCGAATAAATGGCTCCAGACTTGGACCGGCAAAACGACTGTGGTACCCACACATTCAAAGTCGTGCAAGTGATCAGACGGGTCACGCATGCCTTCGTACTTACCGATGCTGACAGGGAGTTTGGCTTGTTTCTCAAAAGGAGCGGTAGCAATCCGCGCACAAAATTTGGAGTTGGCGGCGAACGATTTAGGACTGTAGGGCCTGTTAAGGTTGTCATCTTCTTTTTTGTGTGATGTGGCAGAAGTATTGCGCGACGTCCGATGCTTCTTGGATTTATGGTCGTCCGAGTTGCTGGTAGACTGGTACCCGTCTGACTCGCTCATTGGGCTTTCGGGGTCTTGATCATGAGTATTTCTACCACAAGTTTTGGAGCGGTCAGTTTCTTTTTATTTCCCCTTTCGGTTATGTTTGGCCGAGGGGGAGGCTATGGTAGTTTTACAATCTTTTTGCTTTGCAAGCATGTGCTTGTAGATTTTGGTGTTCTTCATCTGCCGCTGGAACAGCCACTCATCCAGGTCGATGGGCCTTGCGGGCGCATCGCCAGACTCCGAGTCCGAGCAGCTGACTGCTCGGACTATGTGGCGTGTCTTCGGGGTAGCCTCTTTGTTCTGATTATCCAGAGTGCCTGATGTGCCCATCAATATGCCTGTGAGCACAGTGGATGAGGCAAGACCAGGAGCTTCGGTTGGGTTGGGATCTGCCATGGGTTGGCTAAAGGATGTGGTTTAGAAAATCTTGTTTTCAGCCGGTACGGATGGCGCCAATGAAGCAACAACGATTATAACTCAGGGGATAGCCGGGGGTTGCTACTCGTGTTCACTACAGGATATAATCCTTTGCTCACACTGAAACTATATATTTGGCCCGTAAGATAAAGAGATGACACACGAATATACAAGATATAAGTGGTTCGGTCTCGTTGACTTACGTCCACTAAAAAAGGTAGTCTTTATTGCTTTGAACAATTACAAATATAAAGACGAGATACAACTGTGTGTGCCTAAATGGTAGATTGATCGACCTCTAAAAGGTAGTGAAGTCTCCCTTTTATAGAGGATGTGTGGGCCTGGATGTTGTGCCCCAAAACAGGCGTGATGGGCTTAGGCCCAAGAGTTGGGCTTGCCTTCAAGAAGCCCATCTAATTGGGTTTCGACCATAGGTTTGCATAAAGCAAACTAAACGAGTAACCATCGCCAGGACTGGCGCATGTTTCACGCGGATAGATTGCACTTCGCATGTGAGTGAAAAAATGTCTAATACGCACATGAAACGACAATATCAAGTAAAATGTGTGTGGTTGTTGACCTGGATTATTGACTGGTGTCACAGATAAGGTTCTTGATCCTCATGATTGGGTATGGTCTTATTGTTGAATTAACGCCTACCAGATGCTCGATAAAATGCCTAAGTAAAGTAAACGCATACTTGATAGTGTAAGCTTAAGGGATTTATGTGCAATATGCGAATTTGACCTGTTAACTAGTAAATTGTAGATGCAAAAGTGCGACTAATGCTTCGGATTGAACAACACATATGTTTTGGTAAATATCGTTGGTGCGAAGGAGGTTTTCAGAAGGTGCGAAGGAGGCTTTTTGTAGGTGCGAAGGTAGATGAAAGGTGCGAAGGAAGAAGACTTGGACGAATGAGAATTTAGTTTATTGTATAACTTGGTTCGACCATTCAGTTTGGGCGAACCCGCACATTCGCACAATCAATTTGGGCGAATGTGCAGTCTATAAAT
Source organism: Ambrosia trifida (assembly GCA_028751855.1). NCBI lineage: Eukaryota > Viridiplantae > Streptophyta > Magnoliopsida > Asterales > Asteraceae > Ambrosia > Ambrosia trifida. The sequence continues at coordinate 97,079,354 of CM054124.1, read as the reverse complement.
AGACAAGTTTGATTTTTGAATGTAACTTTTGGTCATTATTATTCCCTCCACTTTCTGAAACTCTCTCTAGTGTTTTGTTTAACTCTTTTATCGTTCATACCTTGATTGTAATCATATTTCAACGTGTAATCGAGTTTTTAATTAATGAAAAACCTTTGAAAATGATGATCTGTGTGTTTTAATCTGTTTGACTATTATTTTGTGATAGTTTTAGGATTTCCGCACCTAAAACTAACTTGTTTGATCATTCTTTGTTGATATACGATCCTTTCACGCACATACAAAGTGGTATCAGAGCCATTCTGGATCAAACAACCACAAATTAATAGTTTCTCAGTTGATTTGGACCCAATTTTGGTCAAAAAGTTTCTGTTTTCAAAGAACAAACTGATGTGATAAGATTTTGATTGATTACAACTTGATTTCGAGGTTAAATTGGATAATTCTCTTCATTAAAGTTGTTCCAAATCAATTCCGATTCAAAACCTGATTTAGATCATCAAAATCCATCAACATTTGATAAACATGATCAAAATTAACTGATTTTAAAGAATAACCGGTTTTGAATTTTCTAGGGTCGAAAGAGAGAGAGTGGTCGAAAGTGGAAATTTATTTGGGTCGAAAGAGGGATTTTGTGGTCGAAGGATGTGTTATTGTGGTCGAAAGTAGACTTTGATTGCTTATTTTGTTCATTCGCCCAGTTGTATCACCTTCGTTTGATCGAACGGTCGAAGGAGCAAGAGAACGGTCGAAAGAGAGAAAAAAACGGTCGAAGGAGATTTTGTTATTTCAGTTCACATTCGTATCAATCAAAACGGTCGAAGGAGAACTTTATCTCTCATTCGCACGTTCAACTGTACGAAGGAGCATCATGTTTTAAAACATTTTTAATCTTTTCGTGTTTAATCGTTTGCAGGACAAGATGTGGAACTTCCCAACAACGCCTAGACCTACTCAAGCACCATAACAGCAGACAACACAAGATCCGTGGTCCGTTGCAGCCCAGAAGACTAGTCAACCATCACAGCCAATCAATTATATGGCAATGACTAGTTCGGCTCCTCAACAAGTTGTTCAACCATTACAACAACCGATTGACAACTATTGGGGAGTCGCAGCAGCAGCAGTTCATTCGCAGACGACCAACGCCATATCCACTCTTATTCATGATCTATCCTCTGGAAGCGGCAATCGTCCACCAAAGCTAATGGACATGAAAGAGTACAATATTTGGAAGACGAAGTTTAAGATCCATGTTGAGGGACAAGGACTTGAGGGAGCCGAGGCATGGCAAATGATAGTGAAGGGTTACGTTGCTCCTATTCTGGAGAATACTGGAGAACCGATACCTTTGGAGAATTTGGCGGATGATGAGAAGAAGAGGTTTGCGATAGAGAAGAAGGCATTCTCTCAGCTATCCTAGGCGATCAACACTGATTTACTGCATCAGTTTGGATCGTGTACAACATCCAAACAATTATGGGATATGCTGAGAAACCGACATGATGGTAATGAGAAGACAAGGAAGCTGAGGATGGAAGAGCTTCGGAAGGAATTTGAAAACTTCAGTTACATGGGCAATGAGACCCTAAAAGAGTTGGTTCCACGGTATTGCCATTTGCTCACTGAACTGTCGAGCTATGAGATCAGCATACCAATGTCAGAATTAGTAGATAAATTTGCTGATGCTTTACCACCCTACTGGAACCAACACATTGAAGTGTTAAAGGAGAAGGATGCATACCAGTATTGGACTATTAACGAGTTCATTCAAAAGCTGGAAAACAAAGAGATGGAGGAAAAGAGAAAAGCTAAGAGAGCTCAGATTCCACAGAATCCTGATCTATATGTGAGTGGTACATCTAACTCTCTTTCTGCTTCAAGCACAACTTCTAATGTTGCTCCTCACATAGCATGTGTATCCAACGTTGTTGAACCAACAAAAGCACCCATCAACTACCTTGCCCAAACATCATCTTACACACCATCATACACACAACAACCTTATCAAACACCAAACTTTATTCCACCTTTTTCACCATTACAACAAGCTGCATGCTACACATCAAGTCAACCTCAACAACAACAACAACAATATACTCCTCACATGAATCAGATGCAGATTACTCAAGCACAATCAAGTCAAAACCCGATTGTGTTAGAGACCTCGAATCTTAACAATGTGACTGTTGAAATTGCTCAACAGCATGTTGCTCTTGTATCTGCTATGGTTGCTTCATACAACGGTTTGGTTGCGAGCCAAATTGGAAACAACAATCTCACCAATGAAGACTACGCTCAAATCGACAAAGAGGAGATGGAGCTTATGGACATTCAGTGGGCTTTTGCAAGCATTATGAGGAGAGCCACTGACTTTATTCAGAAGACTGGCAGAACTGACCTCTCAACTTCTCCCAACACCACATACGGATTCAACAAAGCAAAAGTTACATGCTTTAATTGTGGAGATAAGGGTCATTTTAAAAGAGAATGCACACAGCCAGCACAGCAAGGTAATCGAAACCCGTTCAATTCAACATACCAAAACAGACAAAATCAAAACCAAAATCAAGTTTCATACAACAGTCCCAACATCTCAAGCTTTCAACCCCAAAACAATTATCAGCACCATCAACAAAATACCAACACTAGACAATCCACAACTCAAAACCAACCTCAACAAAATCCAAACCGAACTATTGTTCCTATCTCTACACCTAACACACAAAACCAAAACCAAACTGACAATCAAAACCAAGCACTTGTGATCCAAAAGGATGAAGGTTTTGATTGGACGGGAATGCAATTAGGGGTGGAGGAGATTACTGCTGGGAACGTGGCTTGTGTGGCACAGCAGATGAGTTTGGATGAGAATGAGGAGATTGAGGAGGAGGTTGTGATTGAAAAAGTGTCAGAGTTAAAAATTGAGGAAGTGAATGAGGATGTGATTGCTGAGAGTGAAGACAAGAAATCGGGGATGATTCTTGATTCTGTCACGGATGTTGGAGACCACTACGATTCAGCTTACTCGGATATGGAGAGTGAATCTGATTCAGAGGCTAGTGTGAATTCACTAGATGATGACATTGACCAACTGCTAGCTGAAGCTGATTTCCTGATGACCCGCAAGTCATGTATGGTGGATGATGCGTGCACCAAGATTGACTACTCCAAATTCTTCGCAAGGAAGGAAGCTCACTTCGCTTTGATGGCCATGACAGAACCTCCTAAACCGGTAAGTTCTGAATCTCAATCTCAAGTGTGTGATAAATGTGTTAAATGTGCTGATTTTGAAAAACTGACAGATGAAAATAAGCTTCTCAAGGTCCAACTTGAGAGTGCCAAAATCAACTGTCAAATTTATCAAAAAGATTTTAAACATTTCAACAAAGTTCTTGATGGTTATAAAAAGGATGTGTCTGAACTTAAAAAGACATTGTCAATTAAACAACTTGCCATTAATAACTACATCAATGAAATGGAAAACACTAAATTGGAAATGGCAACCATAAAGTGCTTTGCTGAAAAAGTAAACAAGAAGTTAGAGAGTTACAAGCACATAGCATATGTATTTGACCATATCATAGAAGAACCCTCCCAGTCAAATAGTGCAAACTATAAGGCGGTCCCATCTCCGGTATTGTTTGAGAACCACAACTTACATGCAATACCACCAGAGACTTTAGTCAATTCTGACTCCACATCAGAAAACGAGCCTAACACTTCTAGTGTCGGGGATCCGTATTCTGATGTAAGACCTGTACTGGGAAACAATGAGGGTGTGGTCGCTGCTGATGATTCAGATGAAGAAGATGAACCATCTGAGACGGTTGAAAATGAAAGTGATATCCCTGATGAAAATCATATAATCACTACTGAGCCAGTCTCACCGTCTCAGATCATTCATCCAATGGCAAATGCTCATCGTAAGAATGTGGTAAAGAAAAATGAAAAGTCTGTTGGTAAGTGTTTTGAAAAGAAAGAGGTAAAGAAAATTGAGAAACATGTTGTTAAACCGGTAGAAAAGAAAAATGAGCTTAAATCTGAAAAATCTAATGACATGAGCAACGAATCGTGTGACAAACCTGTCAAAATCTTCTATCGGATGCAAGGCTCCGATAAGATTTTATCTGATGATGAATATCCGATTAAGATTGTCAATTATTCAAAATTCGAAAAGATCTGGCAGGAAAGTACGATTTGGTTTCCAAAATTTGAAAGAACCAATGACATTCCTCAAGAAGTTTTAGATAAAATTTATTCGGATAAAGATGCCAAGGTCAATGTCACACAATTTGTTTTGCCAGTTGATAAAGCAAATAGTTTTATTGAACCGACTTACTCGAAGGACCCAGCTCCTGAGAGTTTAAGGAAACAATGCATGGTTGATCGGTATCCCATTGCTAGCTTTTCCAAGTAGCCGATCAAAGAAAACTATGAGGAATACCGTGCGTGTTATAAGTGCGGGGAACGGGGACATTTACTTGCCGCCTGCCCGTACGTACGACACAAAAGGCACGAGGTGGAGATGAGGCAATATCATGATTATCCGGTTGACAACTACGGTTATCCACAAAGACGGTATTTCCCTCAGCAAGAATCTTATCATAATCAAAACAATTTTTACAACAAGAGGGAAAACCGTCCAATGACGTATGATAAGCGCAACCGGATAACCACTGAAAAATCTGCTAAGAAACCTGTGATGAACTCAACTGCTGATAACAAAAAGGTTGCTCCTAAACCTAATGGAAAACAAGCAGTTGGACCTGTCTCTGTTAAATCAGAGAAGGTAACCAAGAAGGTTGCATTTAAAGATGAAGTAAAGAAACCGACTGAGACTTATCTCAGATTCGGATCTTGAAAAGATCTGAGCAATCTTGGTCATCTAAGAAATCTGAAGGAGCCTCTACTTCATAGAATGAGAAGAGTGAGAAAAAGAAAATTGTGAGTGAGAAGAAAGGGGTTGAGTTAACCCAAGATGTTTGTGAATTGAAAGAATCTTTGAAACAACACGTTCAAAGACCCAAGACCAAAAAGGCTTGGGTCCCCCGAAAGATCTAACTGCTTTACTTTATATGTGCAGGGAGCTCCAGCTGGCCCTGTTAGCAGTCTATGGATTCTTGACAGTGGAGCTTCTGGTCACATGACAGGGGACCTCACGCTACTCTTTGATATCAAAAACATTAACGGAGGTTATGTGGCATTTGCTGGTAATAAGGGAGGCTACATTACGATGGAGGGTAGTGTAAGCAATGGGGTCGTGACATTTGAGCGGATATCATACGTGAAACAGATAGATTACAATCTGCTCAGTGTTAGTCAAATTTGTGATAAACAATTTTCTGTGTATTTTGATGACAAATCCTGCTACATCTTGAAACCTGGGTTTGAGCTTCCAAAAGAGTGGGTGATGCTGAAGGCACCGAGAGTAAACAACTTGTATATTCTCGATATGTCCAAAGCAATGACCACCCATGGCCAAGTCACGTGTTTCCTCTCTAAGTCTACAGAAAAAGAATCCATTATGTGGCACAGGAGAATGGGAGACATCCATTTGCGAAAGATGAACCAGTTAGTGAAGAATGAACTTGTCACGGGAGTTAATGTGAAACACTTTCATTTAAATGACAAGTGTATTAGTTGCAAAAAGGGAAAGCAGCACAAACAATCCCATAGACCAAAGAAAGTCAATTCCGTTGAACTGCCGCTTGAGCGTTTGCATATTGATTTATTCGGTCCAGTCAGACGTAAAAGTCATGCCGGGGAGTTGTACTGTCTTGTGGTGACTGATGATTATTCAAGATTTTCATGGGTAATGTGCTTGCATCAGAAAAGTGACACTTTTGACAATTTAAAGGTTCTGTTTACACGTCTGGAGAATATATATGGTCTAAAGATCAAACGAATCCGGAGAGACAATGGGACGGAGTTCAAAAACGCTCAGATGGAGGATCTTTGTGCAAACAAGGGAATTCATCATGAATATAGTGCTCCGTATACACCCCAGCAAAACGGTGTCGCAGAGAGAAAGAACAGGACTCTAATAGAGACGGCGAGAACTATGCTTGCGGATTCAAATCTTCCAGTCATGTTCTGGAATGAAGCTATTTACGCGGCATGTTATACTCTTAACCGTGTTTTGACAGTGAAGAAGTTTGGCAAGACTTCTTATGAGCTGTTGAACCGACGCAAGCCGAATCTGGAGTATCTAGAACCATTTGGTGCCCCGTGTACAATGCTGAATCCGTCGGAGAAGTTCGCACCAAAGGCTGAAGAAGGTTATTTTGTTGGATATGCAACCCCATTAAAACGGGTATTCAACAAAAGAACTAGAAAAGTCGAGGAGTAGGCTAACGTCGAAGTTCAAAGATACACACAAAATGTACAGGGTGGAGGACCAGATTGGATGATTGATTACAAAGACTTCTTTGAATCATTCAATCTAGATAGCATGGTTGAAGAAGCTGTACTTCGCTTATATTACGAGGTCAAAAACGCCGTGACTTCACCGTTAGTGCGTCCGATCACGGTAAATCCTCAAGCAGCTTCTAATGATACCACTGCTCCTGTGATGGAAGAAGAGGTGTTCCAAGAAGCTTCTACAACGCTTAATTCATCCGATTCAGAAGAAGAAGACGATGATGCAACAAGTGAAGCTATTCTGGACAATGCTACAGTGACACCCCTAGTGAACCCAACTAATACTGATGCTTCAACATCAAATGTGGGTAATGATCTGGTTTCTACAGAGCATTTGACAACTCAAACGGGAGTACAAGTACCTGATTATCCGGAATCTCGGATACATCGGATACACCCGCTTGAACAGGTTATTGGTGATCCTGGTAGCAGCGTGATGACAAGAGGGCAGCTGAGAAATGCTCAAGCACCAGAAAATATTGGCAACCTTGCTTTATATGCCAAAATACAGAAATCTGGTGTTCAAAACGACTGGTCGTTTGCTTGTTATGTTTCGCAGGTCGAGCCGCGAACTTACAAGGATGCTCTTTTGGATGATGCCTGGGTGGAAGGAATGCAGGAGGAGTTATTACAATTCCAGAAACTTGGTGTATGGACACTGACAGATTTGCCCCCTGGAAGAAAGAAAATTGGAACCAAATGGGTGTTTAAGTGCAAGAAGGATGACAGAGGAGTCATAGTGCGAAACAAAGCTCGTTTGGTCGTTCAAGGTTTTCATCAGGTTGAGGGAATCGACTACAATGAAATCTATGCACCGGTTGCACGTTTGGAAGCTATCCGAATGTTCCTAGCGTTTGCATCATGGAAGAAATTTAAGGTGTATCAGATGGATGTAAAGAGCGCATTTCTTTATGGTGTGGTCAAAGAGGAAGTTTACGTAGGTCAACCGCCAGGCTTTGAGGACCCTATTCACCGGGATAAGGTTTATGTGTTAAACAAAGCTCTCTACGGGTTGCACCAGGCTCCAAGACAATGGTATGAGGAGCTGAGCACGTATCTTCTCTCGAAAGGATTCAAATGCGGACTGGTAGACTGCACACTGTTCACAAAACGAGCAGGAGATGATTTGCTTCTTGTACAAATTTATGTTGATGATATTATTTTCGGGTCTACTAACGAACTTCTGTGGCAGAGAATTTGAAACAGTTATGCAGGAAAAGTTCGAGATGAGCGCAATGGGAGAAATGCAGTTTTTCCTAGGCTTGCAGGTGGAGCAAAGACCAACGGGGATCTTTATTCACCAGATAAAATACGTTTCTAAAGTCTTGAGCCGATTCCAGATGGATGATTCGAAGCCGATGGATACCCCGATACAGCCCAATCACGGGATTGGAGTTGACCTTAAGGGGGAGCTGACTGATCCATTTACATACAGAGCAATCGTCGGATCTCTGATGTATCTTACAGCGTCTAGACCCGATATAATGTTTGCGACATGTCTTTGTGCGCGATATCAATCGAAGCCGAAACAGAGTCATCTTGCAGCTGTCAAGCGTATCCTTAGATATTTGAAGGGTTGTCCATCGAAAGGACTTTGCTACCCTCATGATGATAATTTTGACCAAATCGCTTTTAGTGATGCAGATTGGGGCGGCTGTGACAAAGACAGCAAATCCACAACGGCTGGATGTCAGTTTATGGGGAGCAGGCTCGTGACCTGGCAATGCAAGAAACATACCGCAGTTGCACTATCCACATGTGAAGCAGAATACGTCTCAGCATCGAGCTGCTGCTAACAGGTTCTTTTGATCCAACAACAGATGGTGGATTACGGTTTGCAATTTCTTAAAACCCCTATTTACTGTGATAATGAGGCCGCAATCGCATTAACAAAAGACTTAGTAAATCACTCAAAGGCTAAACATATCCGGATTAAATATCATTTTATCCGTGATTGTTATGCTAAAGAGTTGATCGATATGGTCAAAATCCACACTGATTATCAACGCACATATCTTTTTACCAAAGCTTTTGACAAATCCAGATTTGATTATCTTTTAAAAGCTAATGGTATTAAAGAAAAACAAGACTGATCACCACCTCAGTCTATCACTTTTTAGTTTAAATTTTTACTGCTTTTCAGAAAAATTTCGAAAATCCAAAAACATTGAAAAATTTCAAAATCCATAAAAATTAGAAAATTTCTTTGCTGACTTCTATATCTTCTCCCCTTAGATGAATGCCGTCAGATTTCTGTGAACAAACGATATCTGGGCAGTCACATATTTGAAATGCTCCGGCTTATCCTTGGGAACAGTGAATTCGAAAATCTATAAAAATCAGAAAAATCTAAAATGATTTCCTAGAGTATAAGGGGAAATGATAGTACATCAGTGGGGATCTGACACATTCTAAGTAATGTACTGCTATATAGGGCGTGTGTCTGAGTCTGTGCGATGTGCTGATAGGCTTCGTAGACCTATTACTGCGTGCCTGATACATACATATCAAACGAACTGATGTGTGGATGAACTCCTCATGGGCATATGGTCTTAGTACCGTAATTTCGTTTGATAGGGTATTTGTACAAAACTCGGAGGTTTATGGTCGTTATGTTATTAGTTGTCTAGGGATAGCCTCTCTGATCTTCTGCTGTAAGTCATTACGGACCTAGATCAGACAGGGTGTCTTTATAAAAGAGCTATATGCCAAATCCTAAAGTTACCGAATTGAGTAACTTTCCATGTTATATGATGATCGAAGATTATCTATTACATCGTATTAATCATTGATGCTAATCATGATTAATATCAGTCCTTAACCTGGTATAGTGCATATGTTACTCTGCTGCATTAATTTGCTGACCTGTATACCTCTATGCATTATATCTTGTACAAATTACAGACGACGAAAGCATAATCACGCTTTACAATGAGTCTTTGTGCATTTACTTCTTGATATGGGAGTATGTCGTGTGCGTGGGAACCACAGGCAATTGCGTTTATACTATAAATATCTGTATCTGTATAAAGCACTGCACAAAAGTCTGCATGTGAGTTTATGTGGATCACAATATCAGCAATTGCCAGATCACACATTGTCTTTAATGATAATAATTTCAAAAAGATCAACAGTGTGATCAGATTTCTCAAAAGCTAATATGATCCCAAAAACATTTACATTTTTTCATTTACATTTCTGCAATTTATTTTATTGTCCAAAATTACAAAACTCAAAAAGATTTTAGGTGTGTTTTAGCATAAACTTTAGAAAATCCAAAAAGATTTTTCTTTTTCATCTTATTTTTGATAACTGATGGTGGTTGATGTCGATTTTCTAAACCTTGATACACCATTTGAGCTTTGTAACTTTTAAAATGTGAAAACATGATTGTTGGATGCTTAAAAGTTAGAAAATAATTGGACCGGGACTCGTTTTTGAGATTTGAAAAATTTTCAAAAATCCCATTTTACATTCGCCCATTCGGTTGGTCGAATGTGGGATTTTACATGTTCCTTCGTGTGTTTTATATGGGCGAAGGAGAGTGTTCATGACCATTACTCTCATTCGAACCCTTTTGCCTCATTCGAACCCTTTTACTAGGGTCGAAGGAGACAAAAGCTTCTCCTTCGTACGTATAGAATGGGCGAAGGAGTATCCCTATATATACCCATTTCTCTCATTCGAACCTCATTCAAATTTTTTTTCAGATTTTTCTTCAATAACCTCACCTTGTTGCTTGTTTCTTTTTAATCATTCCATTGTGTTCGTCGCATCATACTGATCATTTTGCACTCTTATTCACAGGTTATCATCACAGATTACAGGATTTAATCTCTGTTTTATAATCCGAGCCCTAACTGTTCTAAAACTGTTTAAAATCACCATAATAGTAACAATTGATGATTAGGGTTTATTGTATGTGTGTTTTAGGGGGAGAATTAACAAAAACATTGGTTTAAAAACTGACTGTTTGATCAATTGATTGATAAGTTTGTTTAAACCCTAGTTTTTAAGTGAAAACACAAATACAATACATAATTGATGAATCTGCTAGTTTAGGATTGTTAATCGGCATCATTAGGATTAGTTTCAATCAAATGGACATGATCAGAAACACTAAATTTCAAAATTGAAATTTCAAAATTTAGAACAGACTCCTTCGACCAGTACGAATGGGCGAAGGAGAAGTTAAAACGGTCGAATGAAGAATATGTGGGCGAATGAAACTTTTATTCAAAATTTATACATTCGTACCATCTATGTTTCACATTCGCACCTTGTTAATTCTCTTTCGTACCCCCGTTTGGGCGAAAGAGAAGGTTTGTTACCAAAAATTTTCAAGTTTGAAATTTTGTCGATTTTTAACATGTGTTTTTGTTTGTTTTGCAGATTTAAAGATGTCTGAACAAGAGAAGACGACGGAACAAGCTGGATCATCATCACAGCCTGCCAAGCTTTTAGATTTTGAAAATGCGCATAACTGCTGTGCGTATCTTGGAGACGTAAAGAAGCATACAGAGTTCGTTGGCATTATTGATTTTCTGAAGAGATGCAGGGTGATAGATGCCATTGCTACCCCGATGGTTATCTACAGGGATATGATACAAGAATTTTGGTCGAATGCCAAGCTTGACTTCTGGAAGTGCGAATCGTGTTTGACGAGCAAGATTCAAGGACAGAGAGTCATTGTTTGTGAAGAGGATCTGAGAGAAGCGTTGAACTTGAATGATGAGCCGACAGATCCAAAGGAGTTTACTTTTATGGATTAGCGAATGTGCTTCCTCAGAATGAAATACAATGGACCAATTACTGACGGTTCATTGCATTAGGGAAAACTGTGCCCTCAATTTAAATATCTGGCACACGTTTTGATTCACGTATTCGGATCTGCAGCTGGAGGATATGATTTGATGAGGAAGAGCATCAGTTCTATGATGGTTGCCTTAGTATTGAACAAACCGTTCAATGTATCTGGCATGCTGATGTCTCATTTACTAGAGCCTGTGAACGGCACGAGGAATCTTAAGTTTCTACTTTATCCTCGTTTCCTCCAGATGGTGTTTGACAACAAGTATAAGGAGCTGAAAAGAGATCCTAAGCACATTGTTGTTCAGGAACATATGTCGCTGAATACACTCGCTAGGATGAAAGCGTATAAGGGATTGCCAGTTGATGAACGTCCTCCAGTAAGACGTTTATTTGGACACCTAGCTAGAGTTGATTATACAGATCCGGGTGAAGGGCTTGTGAGGAATGTAAACAGTGATTCTGATCCTGATAACCCACTACATCATGTTGATCCTGATGCGAGACGCAAAAGACAAGTTGTGAATGTCGGCGCAAAGAGTGGAAAGACAAAGAAAAAGGAGATAAGGTTAGAGGTTACTGAGCCCGAAAAGAAGAAAAGCACGCCGAGAAGAAACAAGACGATGGCGAAAAAGGGTTTACATATAGTTGATGAGGCGTCTGTTGATTCAGAAGAGACGCAGGAAGATGAACAATGGAATTCAGATGCTGAAACGGTAGAGACAACCATGCCCAAGGCCACTGAGGCTGGTGCGTCTGCTAGCCATAACGTTGAAGATCAAGGGAACAAAAGTCCTATTCCTGTTGATGAAGATGAGTTGATTATGAACGTAGATGAGACTTTTATTGGTTCTCCTGTACAAGCTGCTAGGAAAGAGAAGAAGAAACGGGAGAAGCCAAGTATCAAGAGGAAGAAAGAGATTGAATCATTGATAGCTGGTAAGAAACTACCACCGGCTACAAGTTCTAAGTCACCGGTTACTGCACCAGCTCAAAAGAAGCAAAAGACTACGACAACATCGAGCACACAACAGACTGAAGATATACCTATGGATGATGTTAATGAGGCATTGGATAACGTCCTCAAGAAGATCAGAAAAGGCAAACTGCCTGATGTTGTTGAACCACCAAAGAAGACGAAAGTTTCGGTGGACAGTAACATTATGAGTGCTGTGAATCAGAGATTGTCTGAGACGATGAATCTTATCAACAAACAACAAACTGAGATTGAGTAGTTAAAGTCGAATGACAAGAAGATGTTGGAGGTCGTAGTCACATCAGCAGATGATAATGAAGCTTTGAAGAAAACGATTAAGAGGTTGAAGAGAGAAAATAAGAAGTTGCTGAAGTACGAGCAACGAAATACCAGGAGAATCATTGTCTTGAAGGAGGAGAACAAACAGTTGAAGAAGAGTAACAAGCATATGGATGATTTGATCAAGAACTTGTACTCTCAAGCTCCTCAACTTCAAGCTGGTGAAGTAGATAAGGAAAGAGAAGAAGAACAGGTTGATTACGAATCATCTGATGAAGAAGAAGATGAAGAACTTGATGAAGATGCAGGAAACGATACAAAGAAGAAGAAGAAAGATGATAAGGATGATGGAGGTTCAGATGATGGTTCAAGTGATGGAAATGGCTCTTCTTTCGATGATAGTAGTGATGATGATGATGATAACGCTGACAAGTTTACATATGAGAAGCGTGACTCAAGTAAGGGTGGTGAGTCGAGCTCTAAGGCTCCTGGAGAGAATGTGGATGATGATATCTTCTGGAACGAGAAACTGCAGTCATTGTCTGAAGACGATAAGAACAAGTATCGCCAGATGCTTACTGATCGAGTCTGGACGATCGACATGACTAGCAGATTTCCAGAGATATTTGAATCAAACAATAAACTATTCGAGTTGGAGTTTGATGACCCTGATCTTGAAGATGGGGAAGTTTCTGCGGCAATTTCAAAAGAGATACTTGAGGGTTTAGCAAAGCAAGTAGGAAAGACTTTGGAAGAATTACTTGCTGACAACTTCATTCCGAAGATACCTGAGAAGGAAGCCGGGAATCATTCTGATGACCGTGACGTTCCTGCATTTGAGGAAGTTGAAATGGAAGATATTACGAGTGAGGAGTATCCACAATACTTCAAGACTAATCAAGATTGTGAATTTTCCTTCTCAGATGAATTGCTAAACCATGCCGAGAAACTAGCGAAAGAGAAGAGAAAAGCGTTTGAAGATGAAATCTTTAAAGGGCATGACAAACCACGGTTCGAGCAGTCGGAGAGTTTGAAAGAATTATTGAAGAAGTTAAAAGAAAAGGAAAACAATCGTCCGAAAGCTGAAATTCAAGGAAGCTTTTACAAACTTCACAATGGTATTTTCAAAGGTCGTGTATTGGCCTGGAAGTTTGTTAAAGAATTGAGATGCTTTGCAGTAAAGTGGGAAAAGGGAATCTTATATTTCGATAAATTTCATCATTTGAAGACTCTTCCCTATTGGGCAATCCGTGATATTTGTCGTCACCGTTTAACGGGAGCGTCAAATAGTCATATTACCTACTTTGCTGAGAAAATGACTAGAGAAAGCCGAACCAAGTGGGATTTGTTTAAACCACAATATCCTAAACGAATTGTTCACAAGAAGGATATTGATCAGATTACTGGTATGCCCAAGGTAACGTAAAGTACAAACCACCGCGAGTGTTGAAAAAGATTCCTTTGTTGCCTATCACACAACACATCGCCAAAGATTTCATCTGGTGGTATTATGATTGGAAGATTGCAGAGGCCGTGATTGTGTTGAAGACGGAGAGACGAACTACAAGAAAGTACACATCTTTGATCCCATGTGGTTAATAAACTGTTCACATGAGGATATTATCATGTTGTTCTACAATCCGATCTATTCAGATGCGAAAGATGCTGAGCAAGCAGGAAAGTACCAACGTGTGGTATTTCTGTGCTTTGCATATGATATCAATGCTGGATGTGACTATGGCGAGAAGCTGGGAAAGTTTGTTGAAAAGCAAAAGGTGCCTGAACTGAAAACAAAGAAGCAAAAGCAATTTCAGGAACCGGTGTTGACGAAAGAACAGAAGATTCAACGACACATAAGACTGATGAACATTAGAATGGACGAACAACGACGACAACAATCCAAGCAATAGTCGAGGGGGAGTTTGTAGATGCAAAAGTGCGACTAATGCTTCGGATTGAACAACACATATGTTTTGGTAAATATCGTTGGTGCGAAGGAGGTTTTCAGAAGGTGCGAAGGAGGCTTTTTGTAGGTGCGAAGGTAGATGAAAGGTGCGAAGGAAGAAGACTTGGACGAATGAGAATTTAGTTTATTGTATAACTTGGTTCGACCATTCAGTTTGGGCAAACCTGCACATTCGCACAATCAATTTGGGCGAATGTGCAGTCTATAAATAGACAAGTTTGATTTTTGAATGTAACTTTTGGTCATTATTATTCCCTCCACTTTCTGAAACTCTCTCTAGTTTTTGTTTAACTCTTTTATCATTCATACCTTGATTGTAATCATATTTCAACGTGTAATCGAGTTGTTAATTAATGAAAAACCTTTGAAAATGATGATCTGTGTGTTTTAATCTGTTTGACTATTATTTTGTGATAGTTTTAGGATTTCCGCACCTAAAACTAACTTGTTTGATCATTCTTTGTTGATATACGATCCTTTCACGCACATACATAAATGGTGACCATTGTGGTCGAATGTTGGTATAATCATGCTCAGACATGTGTTTTAAATTCGTTTGAAAAACAAACCTATATGTAGCATAGGTAATATACTAATGGGTCGAGACCGCCCATTATGAGGCGTCTTGGACAATGAAAACCTAAGTCGTGTAATTGTTCTGACGAATTGATGAACAATAAACTAATAGGCAAGGAGCACGAATCACCTTCAAGTCAAGGTGGGAAGAAACCGCATGAGAAAGAACAAGTCTAATGTATGTCATAACTATGACTTTGTATGCAAAACCTATGTACATGCTAGATTATGAATATTCCGTCTTTATACATGTTGTATGCAAACCAATATAAATCAAGTATGTGGAAGTCGCCATAGCCTTCAATTCGGTTACATGGAACCATTGATGGGTTGAGGGTTAGACAAATTCATAACATAAGGAGTAATATTCAATACCGAATGTAGAAAGCAAATGAGAGGTTATACGCTATATAGGTATGTAAAGTGACATTTAGGCAAGTAATGAAGACCCGAAATTAACCCATTTTGGCTGCGTATTAAGTCAAGTAAGTGCAGGGCATTGTAGGTAACATAGGTTGGAAATAAGTGGTTGAATGGTTCCTAACAGCAACTAACAACCGTAGCTTAAAGCCCCGAGCCGTAAGCTACAGCTCATGAATTAAAAACGAACAGCATACGGGAACCATATGCTACGGTCGTTTGACCATAGCCTACGGCGTGGCTCGGCCATGAAAAGGCCATGGCTGTAGGCTACGGCCTTCAACCCGTAGTTTACGGCGGAGGTTTTCCACGAATTTTTGTTTTTGTTCTTTGATGTTTACTATAGTTATCTAGGATTATTCGGGGTCCTTTATTGGATAATACGTAGTGCAGGTACCCCTTCGGATGACGGTTGATGATCACGCTTGGGTGACATCTTTTGTACATTTTCAAACAAATATGTTAGAAAACACTATGACAATTTCTTAGCAAGTATGAAGGGTCATTTTGTACTCTTGCCAAGATGTGACTTTTGATTCTAGACATGGTTTAATGGAATGTTTAGTTATAATCAAGTTAGTTATTAATCGATTAACTACATGGGTCGTACATTATAGCCAGTGGCCGCTAGGGATTAAGGCGAGTGGCTCCTAGTATAAATACCAAACTTGCTTGGCCAAATCACTTAGTTGTTCATTTTTCCATTTAGAGAGAAAATTTGGTGTTTGATGATCAGATTGTATTGGTAACACTCGAGCTCTGTTTTTGTAATAATATTAACCATTTAACCAATTCCACAACTCGTCTTTGTGTGTGTTTATTGTTATTTGTTGCTTAAGCCACAACTCGAGGATTCCGTACTCGTGTCATGTCAAACCCGTGATATTCGGATCATCGGTGACGGTCGTAACAAGTGGTATCACAGCTAGCTAGGTGACCGATTTTAAAAACACAGTTTATTTACCATTGTAAAAGTGTTGACCGATTTTAAAAACACAATTTATTTACCATAAGTCCATAGTATCTCCTTCCTTTCTCTAAACACCACCATCGCCAACACCTGGTGACAAAGGACCATCCTTTCATCAAAGGTCTCCCTGAAATCCGGGCACCTCCCCGTCACCCATGTCATCACGTTTCCATCCTATGTAAGTTTGTTGACCGATTAATCAATAAATTTTTGTTATAAAATGTTATTATGTATATAAAATGTTGTTTTTTATAAATATTTTTTTTAAATTTGTTTCCTATAATACCTATAAGTATAAAATGTTGTTTGTTTACTAAATATATTGTTAGGTTACATTTCTTATTTTGATTATAAAATTTGATTGTTTTTATAAACACTTATTTTTTTTTTTGTTATCGTTGCCAACTAGATCAACGTGTAAGCGTTGTATGAGGATCGATTTGACAAAAACTATTGGTTTGATCAAACAAGTCTACTAATTTAGGTGCGGAATCTCTGAATCAGTTACAAAATGATAATAATATCAACAAAACACACAGATCATCATAAACATTGCTTTTCATTCATAAACATACTTAATTACACGTTAAAACTACGTTTATAATGATTAAAAGACGTTTATAGACTTGACACAATAACCTAGGGAGGACACACACTAGGAGGGAAAACAAAATGTCAAAAGTTACATTGCAAAAATCAACTTGACCTTGTATAGGCCTGCACATTCGCCCATTTGTGTTGGTCAAATGTGCAGGTTCGACCAAACATGGTGGTCGAATCATGTTATACATTAAATCTAAATCTACCTTCGACCTCCTGTGCTCCTTCGACCCTATTCTTCTATCTTCGACCATTCAAGAAACTACCTTCGACTGTATAGTTTCACCTTCGACCATTCGACAGTGAACAAAAACATGTGTTATTCGCAATCTAAAGCATTAGTCGCATATAATGCATCTACAAGCGTAAACACAAAAAAATATACACACAACATTTATTTTACATTTTTTTTTATTTTGATTATAAAATTTGGTTGTTTTTATAAAATGCTATTTTTTGTTAGCGTTGTTGTCTCGATAAAGGTGTAGGCATAAACACAAACGATTATATAAACAAACCAGAAAAATATAAATAAACAACTCATAATTCGGGAAGTTTGTACAATAATAACAAATAAAAACACACAAAAAAAAACCAAAACTGAACAGAAAAAGTACTACTCGTCCGTGTCAGCATGCGATGTACCGGACAGTCCAGGCTACATGCAACCTCATGCGCCGTATCACCAAGGTACTACAGTACCAACGGTTGGAGTACGTAGGGCTGACCGTCAACTCTGATCATCCTATAATTTCCAAGAGCAGGAAACCGGGCCGCTATGCGCATCCCCGTCATCATCCTAACATATAAATGCCTAAAATGCACATAATAATAATAATAATAATAATAATAATAATAATAATAATAATAATAATAATAATAATAATAATATTAATAATAATAATAATAATATCAAAACACATAGACGGTGGAAGCTGGTCAACAAACACCCCATACTGGCCACAATGTTGGGCAATCGAAGTGATGACGTGGCCCACCTGGTAAATGACACATGCCCTGCCGATGTAATAAAAATAATATAATAATAATAATAATAATAATAATAAGGAGGAGGAGGAGGAGAATTGAAATTAAATAATATTATGCCACGTAGGCAGAAAACTAGCCGGGTTAAACCCAGTTAGTTTTGGTCTAGAAATTAATAACCGAGACAAGTTACGCTTGTTAGTGTTCAGTTTTCATGTCAGGATTATTGCTTTCTAACCCGACAAAGTTATGATTTTTTAATTCCAATTCCCCTAATAATAATAATAATACCTAAAGCGCATTGAATGATTGCTCGATGTTTGCCCGGTTAAAATGATGAATGCCCTGTCCGATAAAGGACGTGATACAATAATCAGCAAGGCATCGATGGAGGGCACACGAACTGCGTAGTAGTAAAACCTTTTAAAAAGAGTACTTTGACTTGTTTTAGGATATCGTTATGATTTTATTTGATATGCATAAAGAATTATTATGTTTGAAAGGTATATTTGAATTATTAAGTGAAAAAAATTGTTTTTTATGTTATTTTATATTTGGAATAAGAACTAAATTTTTTTTATAAAGAACACTAATAATTATAAACAACACTATAAAAAAGGAATCAATATGAGTCGTATATCCATCCCTATATGCCTCGTATTTGAAGCTTTTATGACTCATATTGATCTATATGAGTCGTAGAAGAGACCCACTATAGGACTCATATATGTCAATATGACTGCTTGTGAGTCGTATTGATTTAGCAGCTGAAAAGGTTTTTATTAAGAAAAAATCCATATGCATTGTATAGCCCTATATGACTTGTAGATGCTTTAACATATGTCGTAGAGACCTATATGAGTTGTAGATACTTTAATATGTGTCGTAGAGGCTTGTGTCACACCCTCAAATTTTCACGTGCGGGGTTTTACCGCGAGGCGCGTGACACACCAGGATCCAAGTCAACGGTCACAATAAACGACATCTATATGATATGAAAACAACGTAAACTGCCATTGAGTTTCAAAACCGTTCTAACACAGCGGAAGCAAAATGTATTATTACAACTCAAAAGTAAAACTCAAAGTCTGAAATGTTTAACAAAACGTGCATATGATTCGTAGATTATAGGAAAACAAGAGCAAAACTCCTTCCCCAATGTTTAAAGTTGCTAGAGAGTGTTTTGAGACGGTTAGGGTTTGTGAAATGGTGAAAAATGACAAAGTTTGGTATTTATACTAGTCCACCTTCGACCCCTGTCTCTGGTTGAATGTAGCCTCCTTTGACCCTTTCACAGGGTCGAATGTACCCTGACTTGGTCGAATGGAATTCTTTCAATTCCATATCCAAGGTTCGCCCCTTTGCTAAGGGTCGAACCAAGACTTATTCCCAGGTTCGCCCACTCGAAGTGGTCGAACCAGGACTTATGTTTTCTAGTTTTCCAGTTTGTCGTGTTTAACGCATTTTAACGCTCCTTAACATACGATCATGCAACCTTAGTCTATGTTTAACATATTTAAGCACGGATGATAATCTACACATCATTTAAACACATCGAAGCATATAATCCACCATACGACAATTAGTCTACACATACACTTAATTAGTTTATGTAATTCACCAACAACGAGACTCGTAACGTGTGTGTGTAATTAACCCAATGATCCCCCGAATCATTGAACCCTGGACAATACGGACTGTGTTCCGCTCTACTGACCCGTCAGGTATGTTTAATAAACGTTTTTCGCTAAGGTAGACTTATGTGTTTATAAAATGTTGACCCAAACATGCCGGGTGTCACATCATCCCCCTGTTGAAAGAATTTTCGTCCCAAAAATTTCCCGAAGTCAAAGAGAACGAAGCGATAAAAAGAAAAATTTTCCCGGTCGTCACATCATCCCCTTGTTGAAAGGAATCTCGCCCTGAGATTCACTGTTCGACAGTAATGAGTGTCAACCTAACCCAAGTAATGTTTCCCAGAATGCAAACGAAGGGATAACCACGAACGAACAAAGATAACAACAGATACTCCAGGCCAGGGAACCGCCCTCCCCAAGTCGAATGCAAAACAATGAATCCTCCTGATCGAAGGCCTACTAGAGACTATTGTGATCGGTATAAATGACACACCGGTACAGTCCAAGTAGCATCTCCAAAGGACCGACATCAGACCCATTAATGCAAAATGATGACCAAACTCAATACTGAAGAAACTCGATGAATGCGAAACGCCAACCAACACAAATGAAAGCAACTAGAGCACAACAAATAACAAGAAAAGAGAACTCACCAGTAACAGCATCAGGATCCTCCTGACCAGTTCGTCCACCACCCTCGCCTTGCTTCTTCTTAGGACAATCCCGTTTGAAGTGTCCAATATCCCCACAGTGATAACATCCCTGTTTCCCCTGAGGAGCGGGAGTAGGGACAACCGGCTGAGTCCAGGCTGGGTGAAGATTGACTCTACAGTTCTTGGCAATATGGCCCACACGCTTAGAACGGTTGCAACGAAACTTCTCACAGGTGCCATGATGATGGTACCCACACACGACACATTTTGGATTCTTCCCAGCATACCCACCGTGCTCCCGACCAGACGATGAACTTGAAGCTTCGAACTTCCCTATCTGCTACTGTGGCTGCTTTGGAACCAGATTCTCCTCGACGCTCTCCCATTTCCTTTTGTTGTTCCCAGTCTCGCCTAGGATGTGGGGCTCGTACTCCATAAACACCTTAAAAGTACACACTTGCTGACCGAGAGGAGGAGATGGCGGGGGATGAACGATAGTGCCACCGAGACCTTGCTTGAGTGGTCTGATGTGCAGCGATAACAGCTGCCACATGCTCCTGAATCAGGCTATTCAGCTCAGCCTGGGTCATACTAATGTTGCCACGACCCCCATTGTGTCCACCGCCATTCCGACCACCAACACGACCACCACAACGTCCCCCAGCACGTCCACCAGCGCGACCCGATGTGTTCTGCCAAACATGAGACAAGACACTCAAAACCGCTAACAGATCGAGCTACAAGTGACCAAACAAATTCAGAACGTGGTTCCAGCATGACCATTAGTCCGAACACGAAGTCCACCAAGATTTTCATGCATTTCGATTTATGATTTCGTGTGCACCTGAAATAACAAATCGCTCTACATGGTCCTCTAGGCGTGCTCCTAGCTAGAACTTCACATCACCCGATACCCACATTCCTAAAAGAAACTGTTATCGCACGAGGATCCCAAAGTGAACAATCACTCAGGGGTGTACTATGACAAGTACTAGTGCAGGATAGTGTGCGTGTAGGCAAGTATGTACATTAGAGCATAGAGGGGAGATATCCAAAACCTGGAAAGATCTCAAGAATGTGCCGAAGCCACCCCAATGCACACTACTGCCAAGTATAAGCGAATGGCCCCTTCATCTTCAACCCGAAGTAGAAGATAGAACCAAGGTAGGAATAACAAAAGATAGATAATGTGATACTGTGTGATGAGGACACCGACACCCCGACAAGATTAGTGTGTTTACCAAAAGACACGACTCGTAACTATGTGTGATCGTCTGACGTGTGTGATACTCGGCTATAGACTAGACTCTACATGCTGCCCTAGTTCACTATAACCTGGCTCTGATACCATCTGTAACATCCGGCCCCTCTCACCACCAATATTGTCCGCTTTGCCCCGATGCATTGCCCATCCAGAGCTCACGGATTTGTTTTTGGGTGCCCTGGTGGAGACTTCCCAGGAGGTCACCCATCCTGGAATTGCTCCCACCTGAGAACGCTTAACTGTGGAGTTCTCCTCTCATCCACTAACATTAAGCCCCAAAACGCGTTGGTGATTTAAGAGGCAAGACATTACTTATGAACCAAGGATCTCTCCTAGCCACGATCGATGTGGGATTTTCCCACGGTGTCACATTCACCCCCTGTTAGAGTCTCATCGTCCCTGATGAGGTATGTACCCACCATCCCGAACGGCACAGGAGTGGTTCTGATACCAATCTGTCACACCCTCAAATTCCACGTGCGGGGTCTTACCGCGAGGCGCGTGACACACCAGGATCCAAGTCAACGGTCACAATAAACAACATCTATATGATATGAAAACAACGTAAACTGCCATTGAGTTTCAAAACCGTTCTAACACCACAGAAGCAAAATGTATTATTACAACTCAAAAGTAAAACTCAAAGTCTGTAATGTTTAACAAAACGTGCATATGATTCGTAGACGCCGTGAGACTCCGTGCGCCTACCGATAGCTGCTACCTTAGCGACCTTAGAGTGCGTCTTCTTGATAACTAGAGATCCAACCCGTGTATGATACTCCCGACTAATAACAACCTTAGATCTTTGTGTAGAAGATGTTTGTAAGTTAGATTATAGGAAAACAAGAGCAAATTCCTTCCCCAATGTTTAAAGTTGCTAGAGAGTGTTTTGAGACGGTTAGGGTTTGTGAAATGGTGAAAAATGACAAAGTTTGGTATTTATACTAGTCCACCTTCGACCCCTGTCTCTGGTCGAATGTTGCCTCCTTCGACCCTTTCACAGGGTCGAATTTACCCTGAATTGGTCGAATATAATTCTTTCAATTCCATATCCCAGGTTCGCCCCTTTGCCAAGGGTCGAACCAAGACTTATTTCCAGGTTCGCCCACTCGAAGTGGTCGAACCAGGACTTATGTTTTCTAGTTTTCCAGTTTTTCATGTTTAACGCATTTTAACGCTCCTTAACATACGATCATGCAACCTTAGTCTATGTTTAACATATTTAAGCACGGATGATAATATACACATCATTTAAACACATCTAAGCATATAATCCACCATACGACAATTAGTCTACCCATACACTTAATTAGTTTATGTAATTCACCAACAACGGGACTCGTAACGTGTGTGTGTGTGTGTAATTAACCCAATGATCCCCCGAATCATTGAACCCTGGACAATACGGACTGTGTTCCGAGTCTACTGACCCCGTCAGGTATGTTTAATAAACGTTTTTCGCTAAGGTAGACTTATGTGTTTATAAAATGTTGACCCAAACATGCGGGTGTCACATCATTCCCCTGTTGAAAGAATTTTCGTCCCGAAAATTTCCCGAAGTCAAAGAGAACGAAGCGATAAAAAGAAAAATTTTCCCGGTCGTCACAGCTTGTATGATTCATATTGATCAAAAGGTTTGCTTTTAGACTGAACACCCTGCAGTTCACTGTAATCATTGATTACCTTGTACTACTCGTATAGCCCTATACGAGTCATATAAGGGAATGTCTAGCCAAATCTTGGGATGTCCAAATATATCACCCTTTCTAATAGGTATTAGGGATTGTTTAATAAAGATTAAAAAATAGTATATAATGAAATTATAAAAGTATCATTCTAAACTTAATATAGTTTAAACACTGTTAACTAAGTGGATGCAAAATATTAAAGATTTGAACCATAAGGACTTATTCAACAATATTAAAATATAGAGTTTTGGGTTGATTTCTGGTTAAACCACATGAGTACAAATCTCACTTTACTCAACTTAGAAAAATGAATAAAACATATTGACCCACATAATTTCACCCTTAAAATGAACGTTCCTATAATAACAATATGAAACAAATTTATATTTATACCCTTGTTACAATAGGATATATTTAGCCCGGTTTGCGTACTCAATCCCAAACTACACAAAATGATCATAATAATACCGCTAGTATACACCTTCATCACTACCTTAGTATTCTATGTGATACTAAACCTCCGCACAAGTCATCCTAAATGTCTACCACCCGGCCCTACCCCATGGACAATTGTCGGAAACCTACCGCACCTTGGTACGAGTCCGCGTCACTCGTTGGTGGCCTTCGCGACAAAGTACGGCCCATTAATGCACCTCCGATTCGGCTTCGTTGACGTGGTGGTTACATCTGCATCCATCGCTGCACAAATTATAAAGGTTCATGACGTGAATTTTGCAAGCAGGCCGCCATCCTCGGGTGCGAAGCATATGGCGTATAATTACCATGATTTGGTGTTTGCGCCATATGGTCCGAGGTGGCGAATGCTTCGCAAGATTTGCGCCCTGAACCTTTTTTCTACCAAATCACTCGCTAACTTCCGTCCCGTTAGACATGTTTTGTAATTTTACATTAACAATTTCTAGATTTGATTCATGACCCGCTAAACCATTTTGGGCCAGCGAAGTAAAAGCCCTCGGTCCTTTTTCGCATATTGATTGTGAACTAATTTGCAATCTTGTCTCAATAGTACATGTATGGACGTGGAATTAATAGACATGTATAGTGGTCGTGTCAAGTGTCACGATTATGTGGATCAATAGGTTTATTCATTTTTCTTATTTCAACGATTCGTATTCTATTTTTTTATATAAAAATAAAAGCTAACCAAAAAACAATAGTATTAATAAAACATATCATATTAAATTATTTACTTTGTTCACCCGTTTATTACACATATTAATTTCTAACCTAATTAATAAGCTTAATAAGTACTAGCATACATTGAAATATATTGAAAAATCGAAAAATGTGTTCGAAATGCTAAAAAAGACCTAACATGGCAGTAAACTAACATCCAGTGTTAGAATGATTTTAGCAATAGCAAAAGATTAATTTGCATTAGCAAAAGTATTAATCACACAAAGAATAGAATATAAAAATCACTCAATATTTTTTGTCCATAATATAGAGTATTTAAAAAACTAATTCTTCACTTTCTTAGCACAAAATAACATACTAGGGCAGGTACAACAATCAACATTCACATTCATATGACAACTTTGCTACATAACTATACCAAACATGCAAATTTAGATGCGAAACATGAAGTTATGTTTTTCAAACGCGGGTTTTAAAAAATATTTACCAAAATAGTGTTTTTAAAACATGTGACTTATTTTTTTAATTGTAATTAGTTTTTATTAGCACATAATCGCGAAAAATTACATGTGACTAATTTTCCCCAGGAGGAGGTAGCGAAACTCGCGCGTGTTTTGGTCAGTGTGGGACAATCAACAGTGAGACCAGGTCAAGTAATAATCGTGTGCACCACAAATGCTAACGAGTATTATTAGGCCGAAGAGTATTCGAAGATGGTGACCCAAAGGCTAACCAGTTCAAAGAAATGGTGATTGAGCTGATGGTGTTGGGTGGAGAATTTAACATTGGTGACTTCATCCCCTCACTTGACTGGCTTGACCTGCAAGGCATTACGAAAAAGATGAAGAAACTACACACTCGATTCGATTCATTCTTTAATGCGATTTTCAAAGAACATAAGTCCGGCAACAAGGGCGAGCCGGGTCACATTAAATTGTTGACCATACTGAACGATGATGCCGATGGAGAGGGAAAGAAGCTTTCAGATATTGAAATCAAAGCTTTGTTTCTGGTATGTTCCTAACGTGTGGGTGATCTACATGCAGTTAAAAATTTATAAAGAAAAATATAATTTCAATTTTTTGATATTATTTTCGATTGTTTTTTATTAAAAAAGTGAATAACTAATTGGTGTGTTATAAAATATACAATATACAAAATATTTTATATTTCTTTTCAGCTTTTCTTATTTCACCTATTTGTATTTTACATTTTTTACATATATTTATATCAATATATCATTTATAATTTATAAATCTTATTCACTGACTACTAATATTTTCTTTATTAAGACCATAACAAGAGACGTATGCTAATCGTTATTAATAAATAATATTCGCATAAATGGTTTTGCTACTTGTTCATCAACTAAATATTAATATTAATATGAGTCTAACTAGAAATTGTGAATGTTCCAGAACTTATTCACAGCAGGAACTGACACAACAAATGGGACAGTAGAATGGGCAATAGCCGAACTCATTCGCCATCCACGACTACTAAAACAAGCACAAGAAGAAATGGACATTGTTGTTGGTCAAAACCGGCTTGTAACCGAATTGGACCTAAGTGAACTAACATTTATCCAAGCCATTACAAAGGAGACCTTTAGGCTCCACCCTCCATCTGCAATCACGGTACCAAGAATTGCATCCGAGAGTTGTGAAGTGGATGGGTATTACATTCCTAAAGGATCCACGCTCCTTTTTAATTTATGGGCAATTGCCCGTGACCAAAAATTATGGACCGATCCACTTGGATTCCGACCCACATGGTTTTTACATGGAGGTGAAAAGTCCAATGTTGATACCATTTAGAGCAGGACGAAGGATGTGTGTGGGTATGAGCCTAGGGTTGAGAATGGTCCAATTGCTTATTGCGACATTGGTTCAATGCTTTGATTGGGAATTGGCTAACGGGTTGAAGCCAGAGAAGCTCAACATGGACGAATCTTATGGTCTAACCCTTCAAAAGACCGAGCCATTGATGGTGAACCCAAAGCCGAGGCTAGCTCCCCATGTGTATGACAGTATCTAAGGATTAATTTGTTGAAATGTCATAAATTAGTGTGCTATGTTTTTTGTTTAGCAATAAATAACAATAAAACTCATGTTTGTGGCGTATGTATTAACTATTGTGAAAGTTGGATTAAAATGGTGATTTCGTAACCAAAAGTGTGACTATTCCTAAATTTTAATAAACCAGGCATTAAGGGGCACTTGAAGTAATGTATAAATTAACAAAAGATAAGCAAGCTAGACTTTCAAGGTTTTCATTTGCAAATTGAAGGTCCAATTTCATTTCAAATATATGTAGGTACTTTGAAATGGATCGATTATAAGATTGATCAGTTTACTAGAGTGTGGAATCCTCTATGTTTTGGTCAAAAATTACCTAATAAAAATAATTTTGTTTTCCAAATTAGTAAATGTGAGGTAGGGTGCTAAACGTGTGAGATATAGTAAAAGCTTAGTGTTATATTCAAGATGGTACTTTATAGTTATAAAGAAATGATATTATGACAACTATTTTTAGGATGGCAAAGATATGATTCAGGATGGACAGTTATATCCTCAGGATGTAACTGTCTGTCAGAATTGTAAAATAAGCAATGATAGGTGATTGTGTATGTAATGCAATAAGAAAATGACACTCGATGTACGAGGAAAGGCCTTGATCACTTGATGATCGCCGGCACAAAACCTCGGGAGGAGTCTAGGCCCCTGTCTTGCTTGTTAATATTAAAATGGTGAAAAAGTGTTACAACTTTTGGAAGTATGATGAACGAACTAAGGTTACAATGATTGTGTAGTGTTGTATGTGTGAGTAGAGAGAGTATCAGGTGTTGTTTTGCTAGTATCAAGTGCTAGATAAAGTGTAAGTGTGTTCCAAAGTGTCCTATTTTCGTTCATCATACCCCTATATATAGTTTACATGATAATAAATAGAGGATCCCACAATATCCGTTATCTTCAATGATCATGTGGACTGTTTTAGGTGGTTGTTGAGGATGTTCAACTGAAATGGACGCTGGATAGCAGTTTCCACCTTTTTCTCCTAGCATTCATCATTTTGGCGGTTACACTTTGACTCGCTCTTTAAGCATATACACGTATTCCTCTTGCATCTTTAAATTCATTGACTTTGTAAGAATTTGTACCGTTGGAGAGGAGTTACAAGTCTTATTCATCCATTGATTGTACCTGCAAAAATATTAAGACAAGATAATTCGTTAGTCTATCCTCAGGATATACATATGTCAGAATGTTGTTACATCCTTAAGTCTGCTTAGTCCTTCACCATCTTGAGGATGTCACATAGAATTTTTAAGGTAAATCCATCCTGAGGATTTCACTTCCAAAAATTGTCGCCAAAAATATGTTACCGTTAATACCTCTAACGGTTATAATATTTTTAATGGCTCAAGCTTATCTCTGATGTTGATTGGACGCTTGTCAGGATGGATAACATCTAGTTTTCAGGCTGATATTTCGTGATGACTGTTAAACCTCATCACTTTCTACCACCTATATCTAGGCATTCATTTTCTTCTATATAATCACCAAAGATTATCTGAAAAGGTAACTCATATTTTATTCTCCCGTGTTCTCTTTAATTTCTTCAAGACATTTGCGATAATATTCTGAAGATGGGCAGGAAATCAACCAGATCTACTTGCAGGGTTGGAATCCCAGAGGATTTGACATCTCAAAACTTGCTAAGTAATCCAGAACAAGAGATCTGTTCCTTTACTGATAGGGACATACAAATTCTAAAGGATTCAGGGGCCTTTCCTAGTTTCGCAGAATTTTGTCCCTATGACCTGGGTGCAAAATCTGATTTTGCATCCTTAGTATGGGTTTTGCTTTATATACGTGCCTTTTCTTCTTAAAGAATTCTTTGATGTGACTGAGATGGCATATACCCAGGCCATGCCTGAGATTGGAGATCTGTCTTATATTTATAAACCGAAAACTCATGGCTCAAACAACTATGTTCTCCAACTTATTCATAAAGATCCTGGAAGTCTAAATTTTTCTTTGTAAAGAGGGATTCCATTCCTTATGGAGATGATATCCCTATGTCTTAGTTGAAAAGTGGTAAAGTTTTTCAACGTCATAAAGTTTATTTTTTAGAGATAAAAAGGTTTTTGTGGTTATATTATAAAGATGCCAATAACATCTTAAATTTTTTTGTGACAGGTACTCCACTTGCTAAGCTAGCTCCCCCTTTGATTGATTCTTTCTTCAGGTGTGAAGTTGCTTTTATTTTCCTGAGAAAGACAGAACCTTTGAAGCAGAGGAAAGTCATTCCACTAGCCAAGCTACATAAATGTCTGGTAAGTATCACCTGTTACATCCTGAGGATGCCTTTGTCCTGTTACGTGTACCTGTTTAATCTAGTGCTTCTTTTACTTTTCTCAGCAAAGAAACCTGCCTTCTTTGACCTTGATGACATTGATAGTCAGGATGTCAAGGCAATCACGGTCACTTCTCCATCCAGCTCTAGGATGACAAGCCCTCCTCCTTCTGCTCCTAAGCCTAAGGCTCCTGCTTCTTCCAAGAAAAGGAAGACTTCTACTACCTCTGCTCCTGCCCAAGAGACTTCCCCTTTTGAAGGTCTCAACTTTGATGATATCTTGGGCAAAATCTCCTAGTTTACTCTTCAGGTATGAAGCTATCCTGAAGATGGCATAAAATATTTACACATACGTGTTTAAGGACAAAATACATACCTGTTTTATATTCCTTGTAGGGACACGAATATTTGTTAAAGTCCTTGGATAAGGTGGCTATTGAAATGAACAACACCAAGTCCAAGCTGGAAGATGTGAAGAAGGCTGCTTAAGACAAGAGCTAACATCTTGAAAAGCAGCTTGGCAAGGTGAAAACTGATCTTAAACTGGTGAAGGGTGAGCAAGCCAAGGTGATGCAGGGACATGAGAATGAGATGGAGGAATATAGGCAAGGGCTTGTGACATCCGCCACAGTTTCTGTCCTCCAAGATAGGGTGAAGATGGCCTTTTAGGCTAGAGATCCAAACTTCAAGCAAGATGTTTGGGACATCAAAGCCTGACAGGAGAAGATAAAGAGCTTGGGAGGAAAAGAGGTGGTGTATGAACCTATCCCTGATGCTGATCCTAAGGATGCACCCAAGGGCCTGTGGTGGAGGAAACTGTGGTGGCTAAGGAGTTTCAAGTGGGGAATGAAGGATGTAAAGACTAGCCCTGAGCCCACTTCTTTAGAATTTTCATGGTAGTTTATGTGGTGGTAGTTTTTGAACAAATTATTCTTATTCTTTTATAGACAATGAAAGGATTGGGGTGGAGGGATCTTGATTTTCAAGACGAAGCCCCAAGTCTTTCCCTTGACCTGGACTATAGATGCTGACCCTCGGTGGATGGGTCTTGATTTAGGATGAAGCCGGGGGTTGATATCAATTTTTAACTATAAATAAAATGGTAATCCGTTTTGACGCTACATCCTTGTGTTCCTTTTCTTTATTCCTTTGTTATCCTGCAACCATTACCAAATGATAATTGATAAAGTATGAAATAAGTTTATACCTTCGTCCAAATTCAACAATTGGTCTTCAAAGTATTCAAATGACATCTTGAAGATGTCCCCAGTCCTTGTTACATCCTTTGGATAATATTCTTCATTTTAAGGATGTCCTCAGTTCTTTTTCCTTTGTTAACCTCATAATAATCTTCATCATCCTGAGGATGTCCCCAGTGTTGTATCTTCCAAATAGACTTAGTGTCATTTTCCATTTCCAAGAAAGGTTTAAAAACTTTTGATAAAAACCTGTAAAAAGGTAAACTTAGTTGTCATACTGGTGATAAAGCCTTTTATAAACTGGGTTCATGCCCATTTTAGGAATAACTGGCGACAAGGCCTAATGTAGCATCTTGAGGATAGCTGGCGTCAAGGCCAAGTATAACTGGCGTCTAGGCAATTGGGGACTAAGCCAAATACGAGAAAGAGACATTGAAAAATGTCTAAACCTTAGGGATTCAATGTATATTCCAAAAATGATGAAATTGTCAGCCACTTTTACATGAACTGGTCCCACCATCCTGAAGATATACATGAATACGTGCGCTCTAGGCGGGGTTGCTAACCCTATGTGAAAGGTGAAAACCTTTAAACCTTAGGAAGGTGTCAGACACCTTAACGTAGGAGAGGGTGGCCAACCATCTAGTCTTCAATGTTCCATCTTCAGAATGGTATTGCAAAATCCTCAAGATGGACTATTTCTAGTCCATGTGTAGTTGTAATATTAATGCAATAATTGAAATAAAATGAATAGAAATATGTGCATACAGAGATGACTCACTAGTAATCTAGACCATGGTTTCTCTTCTAGAGAGATCAGTCACATGAGTCTTCTCACATGATAATATATTAAATGAATTGCATTCCAAGATCTTGGTAGAATTTCACCTTCCATGGTCGAGAGCCGATATACTCCTTTTCCAGCCTCAGAATCGATCAAGTAGGGTCCTTCCCACTTAGGAGCTAATTTACCATCACTTGGCTTGGTAGTGTTTTGGAAGGCTTTTCTTAAGACCAAATCTTCTACTTGGAATCTTCTTATCATTATATTCTTGTTGTAAGCTTTGGTTATCCTTTGTTGATAAGCTTCCATCCTCAATTTAGCTACATCCCTAAGCTCATCCACTGTTTTGAGATCTTGAAGCAATACTTCTGAATTTGTAGTCGCATTCTGAAGATGTTTTCTTGCGGTAGGCATTACCATTTTTGTTGGAAGCAATGCTTCTGTCACAAATACTAAGGAAAAAGGCGTCTGTCCCGTTGCATTTTTGGATGTAGTTCTATCTGCCCAACGTACAAATGGAAGCTCTTCTACCCATTTTCCTTTCTTTTCTCCTAGCTTTTTCTTCAAGTTGTGGATGATGATCTTGTTGGAAGATTATGCTTGTCCATTAGCTTGAGGATGGACAGGCGTTGAGGTTATCATCTTGATTCCCCAGCTTTCACAAAAATTAGTTATTCTGTTGCTGATGAATTGAGATCCATTGTCACATATGATCTCAGCTGGTACACCAAATCTTGTAAAGATGTTTCTCTTGATGAAGGACACCACTTCTTTGTCTCTAACTTGTACAAATGCTTCGGCCTCGATCCAATTTGAAAAATAATCAGTCATGACCAGCATAAATACCTTTACACCAGGAGCTTTGGGTAATTTTCTCACTATGTCCATTCCCCATTTCGTGAAATGCCATGGTGAGATGGTGTGATGCAATGGTTTAGCAGTTTTGTGTAGGATGTTGCTATGACTTTGGTATGCATCACATTTTTGAGAATATCGCATGGCATCCTTCTTCATGGTTGGCCAGTAGTATCATGTCCTAAAAATTTTTGAATGTAGAGCTCTCCATCCTGTGTGATTTCCACAATCTCCTTCATGGATATCTTTGAGAACTTCCTTTGCTTCTTCCTTGTTAAGACATCTTAAGTATGGACCTGCAAGAGACTTTCTATACAATATATTGTTTATAATAACAAATCTAGATACCTTCTTCCTGAAAGCTCTAGCATTTTCTCCATCGGGGATATTATCATGTTTAAGATAGTCTATGATAGGAGTCATCCAGGATGTATCATCTTGATCTCGAATAGAAAGGACAGTGCCATCTTCAGGATGTACAGTATTGTCCTTAGGATGTACCTCTTCAGTTGCTGGCTTCAAGATGTGGATGACAGGGATTTTGGATCCTTCTGGTAAATTCAGAGAAGATCCTAAGTTTGCCAACGCATCAGCCTCAGCGATTTCTTCCCTAGGTACCTTTGTTAGTGTAAATTCTACAAAACAAGATGCTAATTTTTTTTACTATTTCAAGATATTAAGCTAATTTTTTACCTTTTACTGCATAACATCCGTTAAAATGGTTAGTAATTAATAAGGAATCAATAAATACTTTTAAATTTGAAACATGCATATCCTTAGCAAGTTGTAGACCAGCAATGAGAGCTTCATATTCAGCTTCATTATTGGTTGTTTGAAATGCACATCTAATCGCATGGGGTATTATGTCCCCTTGTGGCGATTTTGTGGAGGATCGGTTTGCGAAAAACAAGTTAGTTGATCATACAAATCTACCAATTTAGGTGCAGAATCCCTAAATCAGTTACGAAATGATAGTAATCGAGTCAAATATGCAAATTCACCTTTTCAATATCCATTTCATTAATAAACACTTGATAAAACTTTACAATTGATGTTTACAATGAAATAATAAAGTTTCAGACTCTTTTAGATAGCCTAGAGAGAATTCAGATCGAACTAGACAAACAAATGACAAAAAGTTAATGTTAAAATGAAATTTCAAGTTTATATAGGCCTGCACATTCCCCCCCCCCCCCCCCCCCCCGTAAGGGTCGAATGTGCAGGTTCGACCCTTCGTATGGTCGAACAAACACATAAGCTTCAATTCTCCACGTTCGTCTGAATTCTTCTACATTCGACCTTCACAATCCACATTCGACCTTCCATATTTCCACCTTCGACCCCAAGATATCAACAAAACAACTTTTAATGTACAATCCAATAGCATTAGTCGCAAAACGAGCATCAACAAACTCCCCCTCGACTGTTGCTTGGATTGTTGTTGTGGTAATCGAGCGTCTTGTTCATCAGCTTGATACGCAAGTTTGTCTTCTGCTCTTTAGTCATAAATGGTTCGAAAGTTGGTTTAGATTTCTTCTTTCTTTTGATATCTTCACAAACATTCCCAGTTTCTTATCGTAGTCACATCTCGCATTGACATCCCAAGCAAAACACAAGCATACCACAAGTTGGTATTTCAGAGCTTTTCGCTATCCTTCTCTTCACAGTAAATTGGGTTGTAATACAACATAATGATATCTTCATGTGAGCAATTTATCAACCACATTGGATCAAAAATATGAATCTTCTTAAACTCATCTCTTATATCCTTCAGCAAGATAACAACTTCTGCGGTCTTCCAATCATAGTACCACCACATGAATTCTTTCGAAAAGTGTTGTGGAATCGGCATCAAAGGAATATGTTTCAGCACGGTCGGTGGTTTATACTTCAAAGTCACCTTGTTCATCCCAGTAATCGGATCTTTCTTCTTTTTGTGAACTATCCTTTTAGGATACTACGGAGTGAACACATCCCATTTTGTTCTGCTCTCTCTTGCCATGCGATCTGCAGAATAGCCAACTGCATCGTTGTTTACAGTTGCTCCAGATAAAGTATGTCGGCAGACGTCACGTACAGCCCAGTAAGGTAGTGTTTTTATATCATGGAATCTGTTGAAATACATATTTCCCTTCTCCCATTTAACAGCAACACACCTTAGTTGTCTCAAATATTTCTAATCGAGAGCTCTACCTTTAAACAATTCGTTGTGAAACTTGTAGAAACCTCCCTGAATTTCAGTCTTTGGTCGGTTGTCTTCTTTTTCTTTCAATTTCCTCAACAAGCTTTTTAGATCATCAGATTGTTCAACATTCGGTTTCTGATTCTCTGCATTCTTGAACACTTCATCAACTAATGTCTTACTCTTCTCCTGTGCAAGTTTCTCAACCTGATTCAACATTTCTTCAGAAAATTCAGAAAATGCATCATCCTGTTTGTCTTTAAAGTACTCTAGATATTCCTCACTGGTAATATCCTCAATCTCAACATCCTCAAATACTGGTGCATCTCTATCATCAAAGTGATTTCCTGCTTCTTTTTTAGGAATATTAGGAATCTGATTGTCACTCATCAACTCTTCAAGAGATTTACCAACTTGTTTCGCCAATCCTTCAAGTATCTCTTTGGATACGGCGGCAGAAAATTCACCATCTTCAAGATCAGGATCATTATAATCAAGCTCGTATCTCATATCTTCTGACTCAAATATCTCTGGAAACTTTCCAGTTAACTCAATCGTCCAGACTTTCTTAGTCAACATCTAACAATATAACTTCTTACCCTCCTCTGATAAAGATCTAATCTATTCATTCCATAAAATACTATCATTATCAGTATTACCACCAAGAGCTTTCGAGCTTGATTCTCCTGCATCTTTAACAGAATCCCTCTTTTCACATTTATACTTCTTTGTATCATCATCATCGTCATCATCATCATCTGCAGAACTGTTATCATCTGAATCATCACCAGAATCATCTTTATCATCATCCTTCTTCTTCTCACGAGCATCACCGGAATCATGTTCCAATTCCTCATCTTCTTCTTCTTCTTCAGACTCAGATGGTTCGAAGTCAACCTGTTCTTCTTCACGTTCTTTATCTTCCTCTCCAGCTTTCAACTATGGAGCTTTCGAATAAAGATCATCAATAAGTTTCCTTAAAATCTTATTGTCTTTCTTCACCTATTTGTTCTCGAGTCTCAAAGCGATGTATCTTCTTGTATTTTTCTGTTCATGAGTTAACAACTTCTGATTTTCTTCTTGAAGTTGTTTAATCTTCGCTTCTAATTCTTCTTGACTCTCTTGTGAAGACTCAACAATATCTAACATCTTCTTATCGCTCTTTCTCAATTGTTCAATCTCTTGTTGTTGCTGGTTAATCAAATTCATCATTTCAGCAAGCTTCTGGTTAACTGCATGCATCACGCCACTCGATACAGTAACCTGTGGTGTTGAAGCCTCAGCAACAGGAGTCTATTTCTTGAATTTATTCAACACTCTTTCCATAGCAGCATCAAAATCAACAGAAGGATCAACATTCTTTTCAGCTGCTGATTTCTTCATCTTTTTAGCAATCGGGGATATCACGGGTGTAACAGATTTTGAACTGGAAACTTCAGGAATTTTCTTTCCTGCAAGTAAAATCTCTACTTCTTTTGTCCGTCTTTTCTTTGGATTCTCTTTATCATCTTTCTTTGACATTGTTTTGTATTTGGGCTTCTTCTATTTTTCACCAACCATCGGAGATCCACTGAAATCTTTTTCACCAATACCAAGACCCAGATTAATCTCGTAAATTGCAATCAGACTCTTCAGTCTCGTCTCCTCTATGGTTTTATTAAGACTTTCAGACTCACCAGCCACAGTGGCCTTGGGCTTGGTTTTCTTTACAGTCTCTTCACCCGAATCCCATCTCTCATCTGTTCGAGTCTCCTCAAAATCGGTAGACTCTTCATCAACTAGCATAGTACCTTTTCTCCCTACACTTTTCTTTCTCCTTGATGTTTTCTTTGGTGGTTCAACCTCATCTTCCTTTTCTTTGCCCTTCCCTTTGCCACTCTTAGCGCCAACATTCACAACCTGTCGTTTTCTCTTTGCTTTTGGATTTACATGAAACAAAGGATCATCATTATCTGATTCACTATTAGCATTTCTAGCCTTATCTTCACCCGGATCCTCATAATCTGGATTAATCAAGTGTCCAAAAAAATTGTTATGAGGTGGTCTTTCATTCTTAGGAACCCCTTTGTATCCTTTCATCCGGATCAAAGTGTTCATATTCATGTGATCTTGGACTAGAATCGGTGTAGGATCTTTTCTCAGCTTTTTATACTTCTGATCAAAAATCATCTGTAGCAATCTGGGATATAACAAGAACTTCTTGTGCTTCAACCTTTCAGAGGTTCAAGCATGTGATCCAAGATCATTCCCGACACATTAAACGGCTTGTTCAGCACTAGAGCAACCATCAACGAACCGACGCTCTTCCACGTGACATCATAACTAACACTAACGGATCCAAAAACGTGCATCATCACATGAGCTAGATACTTAAACTGCGGACACAGTTTTCCTTTGTGTAAGGCTCCGTCTGTAATCGGTCCGTTATACTTCATACGGAGAAAGCGTTTTCTCTGTTCAATCCAAGACAAACTTCTAGGATCTGTCGGCACATATTTCAGTCTCAAGGCTTTCCGAATATCACTCTTAGTAACGATAGCAAGCTGTCCCTGAATGTTGCTTACTATGGTTGTTTAATTATCCCAATAATCCATCTTTGCATTCTTCTAGAAGTCCACTTGATAATCTTTATAGATAATAGCTGGTGTAGCTAATGCATCAACGACTCTGCTTTATTTCAGAAAATTTACAATGCCAGAGAATTCTGTGTGTTTCTTAACCTCGCCAAGAAATGCACAGAAGTTGTGGACTTCCTCAAACGGCAATTCCTCTTCTGTCTTCTTAGCTGTGGCTTTTCCAGAAGATCCAGCTGGTATATTAGTATTCTGTGGTTCTGCCATTTGAAATTCTAGAAAAACGAAACATGAAAATTCATTAGAAACGGGCAAAATTTGCAAAATTGAAATTTGGTTTTTGAAAATCCACATTTAACCCATCGGGGGTATGAATGAAGAAAATTTGAGTTTCGAATGTGAAAAATAAAGTTCGAATGTGAAAAATTTGTTTAAAATTGTTCATTCGACCTTAAATCCACATTCGACCCAATGAACAAGTCACATTCGACAAGAAAAGCCACATTCGACCCTTCTTGAATGATCGAACCAGACTATTCATATGACCAAATGTTCAAAATTCAATTTAGACCATCTAAACATGTAATTTTCATTTGTTTATCATCTAATATGACCGATTAATCATTTTCAACAATCAATTGTTTCAATTATTTAGTTTTAGATTGTTTTTATTAAAATCTAGAGTTCTATCAGTTTTAAACAATCAATCATGTAATCTGGCATGTTTTTAACCTAGATTATGTTATACTCTCCCCCTAAAACAATCTACAACTGAATCCTTATCACCAATTTCATCTATAACAGCCTATAATTAATCCAACATTCCAGTCAAGGGTTCGAACACAAATTAAGCAATCTGCCTTCGTTACTGGATGAATACCTGTAAATATGGTATCAAAATGATGAGAATCGAGCAAGGATCAAAGTTATAAGGTCTAGATATCAAGAGCAACAAGGGTTGGTTATCTCAGAATTTTGAAAAATTTATGAATGAGGAGTTCGAATGTGCAGAAGGGTATATAAAGGCTCCCACATTCGACCATTTGATGAGGGTGAATGTGAAACTAAGTCTACATTCGACCCTACTCAAAGGCTCGAAAGTAGAAATAGGGTTCGAACGTACAAAATACACTAGAACACTCACATTCAACCAAACTAAAAAGCTCGAATGTAAGAAAAAATTCCACATTCGACCCATCGGAGGGGCGAATGAAGATTAGAATTTTTGAACATTTTACCAAATCTCAAAATCGAATCCCGTTTAATCTTTTTCACACCTTTTAAGTTTCAAACATTCATCATTTCACATTTAAAAGTTACAAAACTCAAATTGGTTCATCAAGTTTCAAAAAACGACCATCAATCACCATCAGTTATCAAAAATAACGCAGAAATGTAAAATCTTTTTGGTTTTCTAAAATTTATGCTAAAACACACCTAAAATCTTTTTGAGTTTTTGTATATTTTGAACAAATGTAAAATGCAGAAATGTAAATATAAAACAGTAAATATTTTGTGATTTCCGGTAAGAGGATCATATCAGTTTTTGAGAAATCTGATCGCACCGACATTAAAGACATTGTGTGATCCAGCAAATGCTGATATAGTTATCCACATAAGCTCACATGCAGACTGTTATGCAGTGTTTGATACGACTATTTATATTATAAACAAAATTGTCTGTGGTTCCCACGCACACGACATACTCCCGTGTCAAGGAATAATTTGCACAAAGACTCATTGTAACACGTGATTATGCTTTAATTATCTGTAATTTACAAGGTATTGAGGCACAGAGGTGTACAGGTCAGCAAATTAATGCTACAAAGTAACTTGTGCACTCTACCAGGTTGAGGGCTAATATCAATCACGTTTTTCATCAATGATTAGATATTATGCTCTAGATAGTCTTTGATTATCGTCATACATTGAAAGTTGCTCAATTCGGTAACTTTAGGTTTTGGCAATAAAGCTCTCTTATAAAGATACCCTGTCTGATCTAGGTCCGTAAAACTTTACAACAGAAGATCAGATAGGCTATCCCCAAATAACTAATAACATAACGACCCGAAACCTCCGAATTTTGTACAAAAACCCTATCAAATGAAATTACGGTACTAAGACCATATGCCCATGAGGAGTTCATCCACATAACAATTCGTATGATATGTATGTATCCAACACGTAGTAATAGGTCTACGAAGCCTACCAGCACATCACATAAATTCAACACACGACTTATATAACATTTCAAATTTTTAGCATGTGTTAGATACCCACTAATGTACTATCATTCCCTCTTTTATTCCTGGAAAATCATTTTGGATTTTTCTGATTTTTATGGCTTTTTGAATTTTTCAATGTTTTTGGTTTTTCTGAATAATGAATCCCCCTAAAATGTAAAACATATTTTTGGGTTTTTGAATTTTCTGAAAACCAGTAAAACTAAAATAAAGGTGATAAACCGAGGTGATGATCAGTCTTGTTTATCTTTTATACCGTTAGCTTTTAATAAAAATTCAAATCGAGATCTATCGAAAGCTTTGGTAAAAAGATCAGCACGTTGGTAATCAGTGGGGATTTTGATCATATCAATCAACTCTTTTGCATAACAATCACGGATAAAGTGATACTTAATCCGGATATGCTTAGCTTTTGAGTGATTAACCATGTCTTTTGTTAATGCAATTGCGGCTTCATTGTCACAATGAATAGAGGTTTTTAGAAACTGCAAACTGTAATCAACCATCTATTGTTGAATCCACAGAACCTGTGAGCAACAACTCGAGGCTGCCACATATTCTGCTTCGCAAGTAGATAATGCAACTGCTGCCTGCTTCTTACACTGCCAGGTCACGAGCCTGCTCCGCAAGAATTGACATCCAGCCGTTGTGGATTTGCTTTCTTTATCACAACCGCCCCAATCTGCATCACTAAAAGCAATTAGGTCAAAATTATCATCATTAGGGTACCATAATCCTCTCAACGGACAACCCTTCAGATATCGTAGGATTCGTTTGACGGCCGCAAGATGACATTGTTTCGGGTTCGACTGGAATCGTGCGCAGAGACATGTAGCGAACATTATGTTTGGTCTAGATGTTGTAAGATACATCAAAGATCCGACGATTGCTCTGTATGTGAAAGGATTAGTCAGCTCCCCCTTAGGGTCAACTCCAATCCCGTGATTAGGATGTATCGCGGTATCCATCGGCTTCGAATCTTCCATCTGGAACCGGTTCAAGAATTCAGACATGTATTTGGTTTGGTGAATAAAGATCCCCGTTAGTCTTTGTTCCACCTGCAAGCCAAGGAAAAACTGCATTTCTCCCATCGCACTCATCTCAAACTTTTCATGCATTACTTTTTCAAATTCTCTGCACAAAAGTTCGTTGGTAAATCCAAAAATAATATCGTCAACATAAATCTGGACGAGAAGCAAGTCATCCCCTGTTCTTTTGGTGAACAGAGTGCAGTCAACCGAACCTCGTTTGAATCCTTTGGATAATAGGTACGTGCTTAGCTCCTCATACCATTGGCGTAGAGCTTGATGCAACGAATATAGGGCTTTGTTGAGAACGTAGACCTTATCCCGGTGAATAGGATCTTCAAAGCCTGGAGGTTGACTGACGTATACCTCTTCCTTGACCACACCGTAAAGAAACGCACTCTTGACATCCTTTGTTACACCTTGAATTTCTT
Organism: Ambrosia trifida; assembly: GCA_028751855.1. Classification (NCBI taxonomy): domain Eukaryota; kingdom Viridiplantae; phylum Streptophyta; class Magnoliopsida; order Asterales; family Asteraceae; genus Ambrosia; species Ambrosia trifida. The sequence goes on along the minus strand of CM054124.1, from coordinate 97,039,294 downwards.
GTATGAAGCAAACGCTAGAAACATACGGATAGCTTCTAAACGTGCCACAGGTGCTTAGATCTCATTGTAGTCAATTCATTCAACTTGATGAGAACCTTGAACTACCAATCGAGCTTTGTTTCTCACAATTACGCCTTTGTCATCCTTTTTGCATTTAAAAACCTATTTAGTTCCAATTTTCTTCCTTCCTGGAGGTAAATTTGTTAGTGTCCACACACCTAGTTTCTGAAAACCATTAACCTTTTCTCGATTTAATGAACTCAGTGACATGAACCTTAGGTTCTTTTGAAGCATCCAGATATATTTTCTTTAAAATTTCTAGAGGTACATCATTGGTTCTCTCATGTTTAGGAAACCAAATAGTACTTTCGTGCCAGCTTTTCTCGATTTTAGAATAACTGGCAAATTTTATCGGATACTCCTCGTCAGAAATAATCTTATCGGATCCTTCCATCTGATAAAATACCTTGACGGGTTTGTCAATTGATTCATGTAGATGCAATTGTGCGACTAGTGCTTCGGATTGAACAACAAACTTGTTTTGGTGATTGTCGTTGGTGCGAAGGAGAGTTTTAGAAGGTGCGAATGAAGATTAGAAGGTGCGAAGGAAGAGCCTTGTACGAATGTGAATATAGTTTATTGTGTAGCTTGGTTCGACCAGACAGTTTGGGCGAACCTGCACATTCGCATGAATCAAATGGGCGAATGTGCAGTCTATAAATACACAAGCTTGATTTTTGAATGTAACTTTTTGTCATTATTATTCCCTCCACTTTCTGATATTCTCTCTAGTGTTTTGTTTAGCTCTTTTCACGTTCTCACCCTGTTTGTATTGATCTTTCAACGTGTAATCGAGTTGTTAATTAATGAAAAGCTTTTGAAAATGATGATTTTCTTGTTTTGATCTGTTTGACTATTATTTTGTGATTGTTTTAGGGATTCCGCACCTAAAACTAACTTGTTTGATCATTCTTTGTTGTTATACGATCCATTCACGCACATACAAAGTGGTATCAGAGCCATTCAGGATCAAACAACCACAAATTAATAGTTTCTCAGTTGATTTGGACCCAATTTTGGTCAAAAAGTTTCTGTTTTCATTGAACAAACTAATGTGATAAGCTTTTGATTGATTGCAACTTGATTTCAAGGTTAAATTGGATAATTCTCTTCATTAAAGTTGTTCCAAATCAATTCCGATTCAAAACCTGATTTAGATCATCAAAATCCATCAACATTTGATAAACATGATCAAAATTAACGGATTTTCAAAGAATAACCGTTTTTGAATTCTTAGGGGTCGAAAGAGAGAGAGAGTGGTCGAAAGGGGAATTTATTTTGGTCGAAAGAGGGATTTTGTGGTCGAATGAGGTGTTTTAGTAGTCGAACGTAGACTTTCATTACTTATTTTGTTCATTCGCCCAGTGGTATTACCTTCGATTGATCGAACGGTCGAAGGAAGAGGAAAACTGTCGAACGAGAGATGAAAGCGGTCGAAAGAGTTTTTGTGATTTGAGTCCACATTCGTATCAATCAAAACGGTCGAAGGAGAAGATTATTTCTCATTCGCACGTACGATCATACGAAAGAGTATCCTGTATTAAAACATTTCTAATCTTTTCGTGTTTAAACGTTTACAGGTGAAGATGTGGAACTTCCCAACAACGCCTAGACCTACTCAAGCACCACAACAGCAGACAACACAAGATCCATGGTCGGTTGCAGCCCGGAAGACTAGTCCACCATCCCAGCCAATCAATTACATGGCTATGACTAGTTTGGCTCCTCAACAAGTTGTTCAACCATTACAACAACCTATTGACAACTATTGGGGAGTAGCAGCAGCTGCAGTTCATTCGTAGACGACCAATGCCATATCCACACTTATTCATGATCTATCCTCAGGAAGCGGCAATCGTCCACCAAAGCTAATGGACATGAAGGAGTACAACACTTGGAAGACAAAGTTCAAGATTCATGTTGAAGGACAAGGACTTGAGGGAGCCGAGGCATGGCAGATGATAGTAAAGGGTTATGTTGCTCCTATTCTGGAGAATACTGGTGAACCGATACCTTTGGAGAATTTGGCGGATGATGAGAAAAAGAGGTTTGTGATAGAGAAGAAGGCATTTTCTCAGCTATCTCAGGCGATCAACACTGATTTGCTGCATCAGTTAGGTTCATGTACAACATCCAAACAATTGTGGGATATGCTGAGAAACCGACATGATGGTAATGAAAAGACAAGGAAGCTGAGGATGGAAGAGCTTCGAAAAGAATTTGAGAACTTCAGTTACATGGGCAATGAGACCCTAAAAGAGTTGGTTCCACGGTATTGCCATTTGCTCACAAAACTGTCGAGCTATGAGATCAGCATACCGATGTCAGAATTGGTGGATAAATTTGCTGATGCTTTACCACCTTACTGGAACCAACACATTGAAGTGTTGAAGGAAAAGGATGCATACCAGTATTGGACTATTAACGAGTCCATTCAAAAGCTGGAAATCAACGAAATGGAGGAAAAGAGGAAAGCCAAAAGAGCTCAGATTCCACAGAATCCAGATCTATATGTGAGTGGTACATCTAACTCTCTTTCTGCTTCAAGCACTACTTCAAATGTTGCTCCTCACATTGCATGTGTATCCAATGTTGTTGAACCCACAAAAACACCAATCAACTACCTTGCCCAAACTTCATCTTATACACCATCATACACACCACAATCTTATCAAACACAAAACTTTATTCCACCTTTTTCACCATTACAACAAGCTGCATGCTACACAGCAAGTCAACCTCAACAACAACAACAATATACTCCTCACATGAATCAGATGCAGATTACTCAAGCACAATCAAATCAAAGTCCGATTGTGTTAGAGACTTCTAATCTTAACAATGTGACTGTTGAAATTGCTCAACAGCATGTTGCTTTAGTATCTGCTATGGTTGCATCATATAACGGTTTGGTTGCGAGTCAGATTGGTAACAACAATCTCACCAATGAGGACTACGCACAAATCGATAAAGAGGAGACGGAGCTTATGGATATTCAGTGGGCTTTTGCAAGCATAATGAGCAGAGCCACTGACTTTATTCAGAAGACTGGAAGAACTGACCTTTCAACTTCTCCCAACACCACATACGGCTTCAACAAAGCCCAAGTTACATGCTTCAATTGTGGTGAGAAGGGTCATTTTAAAAGAGAGTGCACACAGCCAGCACAGCAAGGTAATCGAAACCCGTTCAATTCAACTTACCAAAACAGACAAAACCAAAACCAAAATCAAGTTTCATACAACAGTCCCAACATATCAAGTTTTCAACCCCAAAACAACTACCAAAACCGTCAACACACACAACAAAATACCAACACTAGACAACCCACAACTCAAAACCAACCTCAACAAAATCCAAACCGAACCATTGTTCCTATCTCTACACCTAACACTCAAAACCAAAACCAAACAGACAATCAAAACCAAGCACTTGTGATTCAGAAAGATGAAGGTTTTGATTGGACTGGTATGCAATTGGGGGTGGAGGAGATTACTGCTGGAAACGTGGCTTGTGTGGCACAGAAGATGAGTCTGGATGAGAATGAGGAGATTGAAGAGGAGGTTGTGATTGAGAAAGTGTCGGAGTTGAAAATAGAGGAAGTGAATGAGGATGTGATTGCTGAGAGTGAAGACAAGAAATCTGGTATGATTCTTGATTCTGTCACGGATGTTGGAGAGCACTATGATTCAGCTTACTCGGATATGGAGAGTGATTCTGATTCGGAGGCTAGTGTGAATTCACTAGATGATGACATTGATCAATTGCTAGCAGAAGCTGATTTCCTTATGACCCGCAAGTCTTGCATGGTGGATGATGCGTGCACCAAGATTGACTACTGCAAATTCTTTGCAGAGAAGGAAGCTCACTTCGCTTTGATGGCAATGACAGAACCTCCTAAACCGGTAAGTTCTGAATTTCAATCTAAAGTGTGTGTTAAATGTGTTAAATGTGCTGATTTTGAAAAACTGACAGAAGAAAATAAGCTTCTCAAGGTACAACTTGAGAGTGCCAAAATAAACTATCAGATTTATCAAAAAGATTTAAAAGATTTCAACAAAGTTCTTGATGGTTATAAAAAGGATGTGTCTGACCTCAAAAAGACTTTGTCAGTTAAACAACTTGCCATTAATAACTATATTAATGAAATGGAAAACACTAAGTTAGAAATGGCAACCATCAAGTGCTTTGCTGAAAAAGTGAACAAGAAGTTAGAAAGTTACAAGCACATAGCATATGTAGTTGACCATATCATAGAAGAACCCTCCCAGTCGAATAGTGCAAACTATAAGGCGGTCCCATCTCCGGTGTTGTTCGAGAACCATAATTTACATGCAATACTACCGGAGACTTTAGTCAATTCTGACTCCACATCAGAAAACGAGCCCAACACTTCTAGTGTCGGAGACCCGTATTCTGATGTGAGACCTGTATTGGGAAACAATGAGGGTGTGGTCGCTGCTGACGATTCTGATGAAGAAGATGAACAATCTGAGACGGTTGAAAATGATAGTGATATCCCTGATGAAAATCATATAATCACTACTAAGCCAGTCTCACCGTCTCAGATCGTTCATCCCATGGCAAATGTTCATCGAAAGAATGTTGTTAAGAAAAATGAAAAGTCTGTTGGTAAGAGTGTTGAAAAGAAAGAGGTAAAGAGAATTGAGAAAAATGTGAGTAAACCGGTTGAAAAGAAAAATGAAATAAATCTGAGAAAAATGTGGTTAAACCGGTTGAAAAGAAAAATGAGATTAAAACTGAGAAACCTAATGAAATGAGCAATGAATCGTGTGACAAACCTGTGAAAATCTTCTATCGGATGCAAGGCTCCGATAAGATTTTGTCTGATGATGAATATCCGATTAAATTTGTCAATTATTCCAAAATCGAAAAGATCTGGCAGGAAAGTACGATTTGGTTTCCAAAATTTGAAAGAACCAATGACATTCCTCCAGAAATTTTAGAGAAAATTTATTCGGATAAAGATGCCAAGGTCAATGTCACACAATTTGTTTTGCCAGTTGATAAAGCAAACAGTTTTATTGAACCGACTTACTCGAAGGAACCAGCTCCTGAGAGTTTAAGGAAACAATGCATGGTTGATCGATATCCCATTGCTAGCTTTTCCAAGTCGCCGATCAAAGAAAACTATGAAGAATACCGTGCGTGTTATAAGTGCGGGAAAAGGGGACATTTACTTGCCGCCTGCCCGTACGTACGACACAAGAGGCACGAGGTGGAGATGAGGCAACATCATGATTATCTGGTTGACAACTACGGTTATCCACAAAGACGGTATTTCCCTCAGCAAACACCTTATTATAATCAAAACAATTTTTACAACTAGAGGGAAAACCGTCCGATGACGTATGATAAACGCAACCGGATAACCACTGAGAAATCTGGTAAGAAACCTGTGATGAACCCAACTGCTGATAACAAAAAGCTTGCTCCTAAACCAAATGGAAAACAAGCAGTTGGACCTGTCTCTGTTAAATCAGATAAGGTAACCAAGAAGGTTGCATGTAAAGACGAAGTAAAGAAACCGGCTGAGAGCTCAAAATCTCAGATCCGGATCTTGAAAAGGTCTGAACAGGTGCCTCAACTTCACAGAATGTGAAGAATGAGAAAAAGAATCTTTGAAACAACCCGTTCAAAGACCCAAGACCAAACAGGCTTGGGTCCCCCGAAAGATCTAACTGCTTTACTTTATATGTGCAGGGAGCTCCAGCTGGCCCTGTTAGCAGCCTATGGATTGTTGACAGTGGAGCTTCTGGTCACATGACAGGGGACCTCACGCTACTCTTTGATATCAAGTTCATAAACGGAGGTTATGTAGCGTTTGCCGGAAATAAAGGAGGCTACATTACGATGGAGGATAGTGTAAGCAATGGGGTCGTGACATTTGAGCGGATATCGTATGTCAAACAGATAGATTACAATCTGCTCAGTGTTAGTCAAATCTGTGATAAACAATTTTCTGTGTATTTTGACGACAAATCTTGCTATATCTTGAAACCGGGGTTTGAACTTCCGAAAGAGTGGTTGATGCTAAAGGCACCGAGAGTAAACAACTTGTATATTCTCGATATGTCCAAAGCAATGACCACCCATGGCCAAGTCACGTGTTTCCTCTCTAAGGCTACATAAAAAGAATCTATAATGTGGCACAGGAGAATGGGACACATTCATTTGCGAAAGATGAACCAGTTAGTGAAGAAGGAACTTGTCACGGGAGTAAATGTGAAACATTTCCATTTGAATGACAAGTGTGTTAGTTGCAAAAAGGGAAAGCAACACAAACAGGCCGATAGACCAAAGAAAGTCAATTCCGTTGAACTACTGCTTGAGCGTTTGCACATGGACTTATTCGGTCCAGTCAGACGTAAAAGTCATGCCGGGGAGTTGTACTGTCTTGTGGTGACTGATGATTATTCAAGATTTTCATGGGTCATGTGCTTGCATCAGAAAAGCGACACTTTTGACAACCTGAAGGTTCTGTTTACACGTCTGGAGAATATATATGGTCTGAAGATCAAACGAATCCGGAGTGATAATGGGACGGAGTTCAAAAACGCTCAGATGGAGGATCTTTGTGCAAACAAGGGAATTCATCATGAATATAGCGCTCCGTATACACCCCAGCAGAACGGTGTCGCAGAAAGAAAGAATAGGACTCTAATCGAGACGGCGAGAACTATGCTTGCGGATTCAAATCTTCCAGTCATGTTCTGGAACGAAGCTATTTACGCAGCATGTTATACTCTAAACCGTGTTTTAACAGTGAAGAAGTTTGGCAAAACTTCTTATGAGCTGTTGAATCGACGCAAGCCGAATCTGCAGTATCTAGAACCATTTGGTTCCCCGTGTACAATACTGAATCCTTCGGAGAAGTTCGCACCAAAGGCTGAAGAAGGTTATTTTGTTGGATATGCAACCCCACTAAAACGGGTATTCAACAAAAGAACTAGAAAAGTCGAGGAGTGGGCTAATGTTGAAGTACAAAGATACACACAAAATGTACAGGGTGGAGGACCAGATTGGAAGTTTGATTACAAAGACTTCTTTGAATCATTCAATCTAGATAGCATGGTTGAAGAAGCTGTACTTCACTTATATTACGAGGTCGAAAATGTCGTAACTTCACCGTTAGTGCGTCCGATCACTGTAAACCCCCAAGCAGCTTCTAATGATACCACTGCGCCTGTGATGGAAGAAGAAGTGTTCCAAGAAGCTTCTACAACGCTTAATTCATCCGACTCAGAAGATGAAGACGATGATGCAACAAGTGATGCTATTCTGGACAATGCTACAGTGACACCACCAGTGAACCCAACTAATACTGATGCTTCAACATCGAATATGGGTAATGATCTGGTTTCTATAGAGAATTTGACAACTCAAACGGGAGTACAAGTACCTGATTATCCGGAATCTCGGATACATCGGATACACCCGCTTACACAGGTTATTGGTGATCCTGGTAGCAGCGTGATAACAAGAGGGCAGTTGAGAAATGCTCAAGCACCAGAAAATATTGGCAATCTTGCTTTATATGCCAAAATACAGAAATCTGGTTTTCACAATGACTAGTCTTTCGCTTGTTATGTTTCGTAGGTCGAACCGCGGACGTACAAGGAAGCTCTTTTGGATGATGCCTGGGTGGAAGCAATGCAGGAAGAGTTGTTACAATTCCAGAAACTCGGCGTATGGATGCTAACAGATTTGCCCCCGGGAAGAAAGAAAATTGGAACCAAATGGGTGTTTAATTGCAAGAAGGATGATAGAGGAGTCATGGTGAGAAACAAAGCTCGGTTGGTCGTTCAAGGTTTTCATCAGGTTGAGGGAATTGACTACAATGAAATCTATGCACCGGTTGCACACCTGGAAGCTATCCGAATGTTCCTTGCGTTTGCATCATGGAAGAAATTTAAGGTGTATCAGATGGATGTAAAGAGCGCATTTCCTTACGGTGTGGTCAAAGAGGAAGTTTACGTAGGTCAACCGCCAGGCTTTGAGGACCCTATTCACCGGGATAAGGTTTATGTGTTAAACAAAGCTCTCTACGGGTTGCACCAGGCTCCGAGACAATGGTATGAGGAGCTGAGCATGTATCTTCTCTCGAAAGGATTCAAACGCGGACTGGTAGACTGCTCACTGTTCACGAAACGAGCAGCAGATGATTTGCTTCTTGTACAAATTTATGTTGATGATATTATTTTCGGGTCAACTAACGAACTTCTATGCAGGGAATTTGAAAAAGTTATGCAGGAAAAGTTCGAAATGAGCGCAATGGGAGAAATGCAGTTTTTCCTAGGCTTGCAGGTGGAGCAAAGACCAACGGGGATCTTTATTCACCAGACGAAATACGTTTCTGAAGTCTTGAGCCGATTCCAGATGTATGATTCGAAGCCGATGGATACCCCGATACAACCTAATCACGGGATTGGAGTTGACCTTAGGGGGGAGCTGACTGATCCATTTACATACAGAGCAATCGTCGGATCTCTGATGTATCTCACCGCGTCTAGACCTGATATAATGTTTGCGACATGTCTTTATGCACGATATCAATCGAAGCCGAAACAGAGTCATCTTGCAGCTGTCAAGCGTATCCTTAGATATCTGAAGGGTAGTCCATCGAAAGGACTTTGGTACCCTCATGATGATAATTTTGACCTAATCGCTTTTAGTGATGCAGATTGGGGCGGCTGTGACAAAGACAGCAAATCCACAACGGCTGGATGTCAGTTTATGGGAAGCAGGCTCGTGACCTGGCAATGCAAGAAACAAACCGTAGTTGCACTATCCACATGTAAAGCAGAATACGTTTCAGCATCTAGCTGCTACTCACAGGTTCTTTGGATCCAACAACAGATGGTGGATTACGGTTTGCAATTTCTTAAAACCCCTATTTACTGTGATAATGAGGCCGCAATTGCATTAACAAAAGACTTAGTAAATCACTCAAAGGCTAAACATATCCGGATTAAATATCATTTTATCCGTGATTGTTATGCTAAAGAGTTGATCTATATGGTCAAAATCCACACTGATTACCAACGCGCATATCTTTTTACCAAAGCTTTTGACAAATCCAGATTTGATTATCTTTTAAAAGCGTATTAAAGAAAAACAGGACTGATCACCACCTCAGTCTATCACTTTTTAGTTTAACTTTTTACTGCTTTTCAGAAAAATTTCGAAAAACCAAAAACATTGAAAAATTTCAAAAACCAACAAAATTAGAAAATTTCTTTGCTGACTGCTATATCTTCTTCCCTTAGATTAATGCCGTCAGATTTCTGTGAACAAACGATATCTGGGCAGTCACATATTTGAAATGCTCCAGCTTATCCTTGGGAACAGTAAATTCGAAAACCTATAAAAATCAGAAAATTCTAAAATGATTTTCTGGAGTATAAAGGGAAATGATAGTACATCAGTTGGGGATCTGACACATTCTAAGTAATGTACTGCTATATAGGGCGTGTGTCTGAGTCTGTGCGATGTGCTGATAGGCTTCGTAGACCTATTACTGCGTGCCTGATACATACATATCAAACGAATTGTTGTGTGGATGAACTCCTCATGGGCATATGGTCTTAGTACCGTAATTTCGATTGATAGGGTATTTGTACAAAACTCGGAGGTTTAGGGTCGTTATGTTATTAGTTGTTTGGGGATAGCCTCTCTGATCTTCTGCTGTAAGTCATTACGGACCTAGATCAGACAGGGTGTCTTTATAAAAGAGCTTTATGTCAAATCCTAAAGTTACCGAATTGAGGAACTTTCCATGTTATATGATGATCAAAGATTATCTATTACATCGTATTAATCACTGATGCGAATCATGATTAATATCAGTCCTCAACCTGGTATAGTGCATATGTTACTTTGCTGCATTAATTTGCTGACCTGTATACTTCTATGCATTATATCTTGTACAATTACAGACGACAAAAGCATAATCACGCTTCATAATGAGTCTTTGTGCATTTACTTCTTGATACGGGAGTATGTTGTGTGCGTGGGAACCACAGACAATTGCGTTTATACTATAAATATCAGTATCAGTTTAAAGCACTGCACAAAAGTCTGCATGTGAGTTTATGTGGATCACAATATCAGCAGTCGCCAGATCACACATTGTCTTTAATGATAATAATTCAAAAAGATCAACGGTGTGATCAGATTTCTCAATAACTGATATGATCCCTTTACCGGAAATCCCAAAAACATTTACAGTTTTTTTATTTACATTTCTGAATTTTATTTTCTCGTCAAAAATTACAAAACTCAAAAAGATTTTAGGTGTGTTTTAGCATAAACTTTAGAAAATCCAAAAAGATTTTTCATTTCCATCTTATTTTTGATAACTGATGGTGGTTGATGTCGATTTTCTAAACCTTCTTACACCATTTGAGCTTTGTAACTTTTTAATTGTGAAAATATGATTGTTGGATGCTTAAAAGTTGGAAAATAATTGGACCGGGACTCGTTTTTGAGATTTGGAAAATTTATCAAAAATCCCATTTCTCATTCGCCCATTCGGTTGGTCGAATGTGGGATTTTCATGTTCCTTCGTATGTTTTAAATGGGCGAAGGGGAGTGTTCTTGAACTTATGTTTCATTCGAACCCTTTTGGCTCATTCGAACCTTTCACTAGGGTCGAAGGAGACAAAAGTTTCTCTTTCGTACGTATAGAATGGGCGAAGGAGAATGCCTATATATACCTTTCTGTCTCATTCGAACCCCATTCAAAAAAATTTCAGAATTTTCATCTTAAACTCACCTTGTTGCTTTGATATTTTGAACCTTATCATTGTGTTCGTCTTCAAACACTGATCATTTTCCACCATCTTATACAGGTTAACACTCAGGATTGAAGGATTTAATCACTGATTTCTGTTTCGAGCCCTAATATACTAAAACTGTTATTAATCAATTTCATTGTGACAATTGCTGATTAGGTTTCATTGTATATGTGTTTTAGGCGGAGAATTACCAAAAAACATGGATTCAAAACCAACAGTTTGATCAATTGATCATCTGTTATGGTTTGAACTCTAGTTTTAATTGAAAACACATATATAATGAATAATTGATGAATTTGTTAGTTGTGAATGGTTAATCGGCATTGTTAGGATCTGTTTCAATCAAAAGAACATGATCAGAAACCCTTAATTTCAAAATTGAAAATTCAAAATAAGAACAGTCACCTTCGACCATTTCGAATGGGCGAAGGAGATAACCAAATGGTCGAATGTAGAATGTTTGGACGAATGAAATTTTTTGTCATTATTATTCCCTCCACTTTCTGATATTCTCTCTAGTGTTTTGTTTAGCTCTTTTCACGTTCTCACCCTGTTTGTATTGATCTTTCAACGTGTAATCGAGTTGTTAATTAATGAAAAGCTTTTGAAAATGATGATTTACTTGTTTTGATCTGTTTGACTATTATTTTGTGATTGTTTTAGGGATTCCGCATTGTTTGATCATTCTTTGTTGTTATACGATCCATTCACGCACATATAATTCATTTTTCTCAACCTTTTTCTCATTACTAGTAACTGATTGATTCTTTCGATGCACATTAGCCTGAGGATGAGAATACTGAGAAGGTGAAACTGTTTCATTTGTGATAATGTAATTTTCCATGGGAATATCACACTCTTTCTCAGGTTTCTCATCTTCAGTGTCTGAAGCATTAGTCACTGTTGTCACACCCTCATTATGCAATCCTAAAATTGGTCTAACATCGGAATTTGGATCTTCAACACTAGAAGTGTTAGATTCATTATCCGATACAGAGTCAGATTTTATTGAACTCTCCGGTGTTATTGTGTGTAAATTATGATTCTCAAATAACACTGGAGATGGAACAGCCTTGTAGTTTGCACTACTAGGTTGTGAGGGTTCTTCAATGATATAGTCAACCACATAAGCAATGTGTTTATAACTTTCAAGCTTTTTGTTGACCTTTTCAGCAAAGCATTTGATGTTTGCCATTTCTATTTTAGTTTCTTCAAGTTCATTGATATAACTGTTTATGGCAAGTTGTTTTAAAGAAAGAGTTTTCTTCAAATCAGAAATGTCCTTTTTATAACCATCAAGCACTTTGTTGAACTGATGTGCTTCTTTGCGATAAGATTGACAGTTGCTTGTTTTCCTCGGTCAATCTATCACATGTTCCACAATATTTATCACTATTCATATCAATTGTGGATTCAGAACTTACCTGTTTCGGAGGATCATTCATAGCCATCAAAGCAAAATGCGCTTCCTTTCCGGCAAAGAACTTGGAGTAGTCAATCTGTGTGAATGCGTCATCCACAATTCATGACTTTCCGAGTCATTAGAAAATCAGCTTTGGCTAGGAGTTGATCAATATCATCGTCTAATGAATTGCCACTAGCTTCCGAATCTGTTTCACTCTCCGAATCAGAATACGATGAATCACGCTCATCAGGAATATCAGTAACAGAATTAATGATCATTCCCGAGGTCTTCTCAACTTGTGATTCTTCAACAGAAATATCAGTTTCTTCTACCATTTCCTCAATCTTCACTTCAGAAACCTTCTCATTCTCCAAAACTTCTTCAACTATCACCGACTTCTCTAAGTCAATCTTCACAGCAACACAAGCTACATTACGAGCAGTAATCTCTTCAACACCCAGTTGCATCCCAGTCCAGTCAAAACCTTCATCCTTTTGTATTACCAAAGCCTTATTTTGGTTTTTAGTTTGTTGTTGGCTGTTTAGTGTGGAGATAGGAATTATGGTTTTGGTTGGGTTATGTGGTGTTTGAGTTTGAGTCTGGTTAGGTGTAGTTGTTTGTCTAGCAGAGTTGTTTGGTGAGGTGTTTTGTCGATTTTGTTAATTGTTTTGTGATTGATAGTTATGGTTGTTTTGGTTTTGATAGGTTACTTGGTTCTGAGATTGACGGTTTTGGTAATTTGAATTTAAAGGATTTCTATTACCTTGTGAAGCTAGCTGGATGCACTCCCTCTTGAAATGACCTTTACCACCACAATTAAAACAAGTAACTTTGGCTTTGTTGAAGCCATATGTGGTGTTAGGTGATGTTGCCAAATCAGTCCTACCCGTTTTCTCAATAAACTCGGTCGCCCTTCTCATTACACTAGCAAACGCCCACTGAATATCAATAAGCTCCATGTCCTCCTTATCAATCTGTGCACAATCTTCATTAGTCAGACAATTGTTTCCAATCTGACTCACCACAAGTCCATTATAAGATGCAACCATTGCTGAGACCAACGCAATGTGTTGCTGAGCAACTTCAACACTTACATTATCCATGTTGGAAGTTTCCAACACAATAGGACTTTGGCTAGAAGAAGCTTGTGCTGTGTTGGGAACATAAGGTTGTTGTTGAGATGTGTTGGATGAATAACATGCGGTGAATATTTGAGGTTGTAGTTATGGTGGAATGTAAGAATTTGTGGTGTAGTTTGGTGGATAAGTTGATGTTTGTGCAAGATAGTTAATGGGTTGTCTGGGTGGTTCAATAACACTTGACACACAAGCTATATGTGGAGCAACATTTCCTGCCACACTTGAACTATTCACAGAAGTAGATGAAGAGGCATGATACAATTCCGGATTTTGTGGGAATTGTGATCGCCTAGCTTTCCTCTTCTCCTCCAACTCCTTATTCTCTAACTTCTGGATCAGCTCATTGATAGTCCAATATTGATAAGCATCTTTCTCTTTCAGGACCTCAATGTGTTGATTCCAATACATTGGTAGAGAATCAACAAACTTATCGACCAACTCGGACATTAGAATCTTAATGTCATAATTTGACTATTCAGTCAAAAGATGGCAATATTGAGGAATCAATTCCTTCAAAGTCTCATTTCCCACATAGCTAAAGTTCTCAAATTCTTTTCTCAATTCCTCCATTCTCAACTTTCTGGTTTTCTAATTTCCATCATGATGATTCTTCAACATATCCCAAAGCTGTTTGGATGTAGTACATGAACCAAACTGATGTAGAAGATCAGTGTTGATAGCTTGAGATAGTTGGGAGAAAGCCGTCTTCTGCACTGCAAACTTTTTCTTTTCATCCTTAGCTAAACTCTCCAGCGGAAATGGTTCACCTATGTTCTCCAAAACCGGTGCAACATAACCCTTAGCAATCATCTGCCATGCCTCGGTGCCTTCCAGTCCCATTCCTTCCAAGTGAATCTTGAACTTTTTGTGCCATTGATTGTAATCCGTCATCTCCATCAGCTTCGGTGGACGGTTTCCACTACCTGAAGACAAATCATTTATTAGAGTATAAATAGCATTAGAAGTTTGAGTGTGTACCGCTGCTGCTGCAACATCCCAATAATCATTCATGGGTTGTTGTGGAGGTTGAGTGGAATCGAACTAGTCATCGCGAGGTAATTGATCGGCTGAGATGGTTGAGTATTCGTCTTTTGTGTAGCTATAGCCCAAGGATCCAAGGTAATGTGTTGTTGCTGTGTAGTATTAGGCCTTGGTGTTGTTGGAAATCCCCACATATCGTCTACGAAGTTCGAAATGCGAAACACTTAGAAAAATTTCCAATCAGAATCTACGTTCGACCCTTTTCAAAAAACGGGGGTTCGAATGTGGAAAATGTCCAGGTTCGCCGCCTAAAACAGACTCAAATGTAGAAAGTATAACCTCTAACTCACATTCGACCACTTAATACCCACATTCGACCTCCCGTAAGGTCGAATGTACAACACTTGGTCGAATGTACAAATTCAACTTACACAGCTTCTAGGTTCGACCTAAAATAACCACTTTTGACCTAAAAATCTCAGGTTTGACCCCAGAAAACTACACGTTCGACCATTCTCTCTTAGGTTCGACCCTGTTCATTTGAAAAACGGTTATTCTTTGAAAATTAGTTATTTTGATCCCAATTTTTCAAAAGTTGATGATTTTTGAGGATGTTTTGTAGGTTTTGCTTCGTAATTGATTTGGAACAACTTTAATGAAGAGAATTCTTGATTTTATCCGTAAAATCTAGTCCGAATCAATCAATTATCAACAAAACTCGTTGTTCATTCAAAACAGAAAAATTTTGATCAATTTTGGGTCCAAATCAATTCAAAAACTATCAATTCGTAGTTGTATGATCCGTAATGGCTCTGATACCACTTTGTGGACGATCGGTTTGACAAAAACAAGTTAGTTCATCATACAAATCTACCAATTTAGGGGGGAATCTCTAAATCTGTTACGAAATGATAGTAATCGAGTCAAATACGCAAATTCACCTTTTCAATGTCAATTTCATTAATAAACACTTGATAAAACTTTACAATTGATGTTTACAATGAAATAATAAAGTTTTAGACTCTTTTAGATAACCTAGAGAGAATTCAGATCGAACTAGACAAACAAATGACAAAAAGTTAATGTTATAATGAAATTTCAAGTTTATATAGGCTTGCACATTCGCCCCCCGCAAGGGTTGAATATTCAAGTTCGACCCTTCATATGGTCGAGCAAGCACATAAGCTTCAATTCTTCACGTTCGTCCGAATTCTTCTACATTCGACCTTCACAATTCTGGAGGAATATCATTGGTCCGTTCATGTTTCGGAAACCAGATGGTACTCTCTTGCCAGATTTTATCAATTTTGGAATAATTGATAAACTGTATCGGATAATCTTCATCAGCAATGATCTTATCGGATCCTTCCATCCGATAGAACACATTAACAGGTTTGTCAACCGGTTCATTTTTCTCAATTTGTCAACCGGATGGAAGGATCCGATAAGATCATTGCTGATGGAAGGATCCGATAAGATCATTGCTGATGGAAGGATCGGATAATCTTCCTTATGCTTCAACAATTTAACTAATTTTTATGTACGATCAATGCTATAGTAATAAACATGACAATTAGCAAAATAATAGTATTAAAATGAGTTAAATTACATACGGTATTGGGTTCATATATATAGAGAGAGATTCTTTTTTAAATGTTTCTCAAAATTTATGGACCCTAAGCGGTTGGGCTCCGCAGGCCACCCCAAAGCCTCCCATGGTAATGTATTTGAAAAATATACGTGGGTTCTCACGGTGATTGATGCATATATTTGTTATGCAACATTTGAAACTATTATGCACATTTAAGGGGTGAAGTTGAATTACATGATAGATAAAGGGTTGAAATGGTACTATATAGTGATGCTTTTCTTGGTTTAATTAAACATGGATAGCGTATACGCGGTTGGGAGCACGTATAAAAGAAAGAATATGATTTCACCATTTGACCGTCTAAGGAAGCTTCATTAAAATACAAATGTCGCCACATAAAACAAAGACAAAAACTAACCATGGCTACGTCACTCATTACTCCCCACATATATAATACGTATGTGTTTTAGGGTAAGGTTAACGTATTTCGTGATAAATGAAATAATAAACACTTGATAAAACTTTACAATTGATGTTTACAATGAAATAATAAAGTTTTAGACTCTTTTAGATAACCTAGAGAGAATTCAGATCGAACTAGACAAACAAATGACAAAAAGTTAATGTTAAAATGAAATTTCAAGTTTATATAGGCCTGCACATTCGCCCCCCGCAAGGGTTGAATATTCAAGTTCGACCCTTCATATGGTCGAACAAACACATAAGCTTCAATTCTTCACGTTCGTCCGAATTCTTCTACATTCGACCTTCACAATTCTGGAGGAATATCATTGGTCCGTTCATGTTTCGGAAACCAGATGGTACTCTCTTGCCAGATTTTATCAATTTTGGAATAATTGATAAACTGTATCAGATAATCTTCATCAGCAATGATCTTATCGGATCCTTCCATCCGATAGAACACTTTAACAGGTTTGTCAACCGGTTCATTTTTCTCAATTTGCTTAACTGATTGATTCACTTAAACTGTATCGGATCCTTCCATCAGCAATGATCTTATCAGATCCTTCCATCCGAGTTACTGCTATCACTCCTTCGTCATTCAACCCAAGTATCGGGCTTACATCGGAGTTTGGATCACCAATACTAGAGGTATTGGATTCATTGTCCGCTAAAGAATCTGATCTCACTGAACCCTCTGGTGTTACTGAGTTCAAATTGTGATTCTCAAATAACACTGGAGTAGAAACAACCTATAATTGGCATCATTGGATTGAGATAGCTCTTCAACAATGTGGTCTAGAACATAAGCAACATGTTTATAACTTTCCGATTTCTTGTTCACTTTTTCAGCAAAACACTTGATCTTTGCCATTTCTAGTTTTGTTTCCTCAATTTCATTGATGTAATTGTTAATGGCAAGTTGTTTCAAAGATAAAGTTTTTGTCAGTTCAGAAACATCCTTTTTATATCCTTCAAGTGTTTTATTGAAATCCTTACGATACGATTGAATGACTATTTTAGCACTCTCAAGCTGATGCCTGAGGTGCTTAACTTCATCATTCAATCTATCACAAGTTCCACAATATGGATTTTCACTAGTAGCAGAGTTAGGACTTACCGGTCTTGGAGGATCTGTCATGACCATAAGTGCAAAATGAGCTTCCTTCCCAGTAAAGAACTTCAAATAATCAATCTTGGTGAAAGCATCATAAGCCATGCACAACTTTTTCCTCATCAGAAAGTCAGCTTCGATTAGCAACTGGTCAATATCATCATCCAGTGAGTTAACACTAGCCTTAGAATATACAGATTGCGGCTCATCAGAGACATCGGCAACGGAATCAATTATCGTCCTTGAAACCGTTTCAGCAACCGGTTCATCATCCTTCTTTGGAACCTCTTCAGCAATCTCTTCAACAATCTCCTCAATCACTACCTCAGAAACCTTCTCAGTCACATTCTCACCATCTTTCTCAGAAACCTTCTCCACATCATCTATCACCGGCTCCTGTAAAACCATTTCTTGCGCAAAGCAAGCTACATTTCCACCAGTAGCCTTCTCCACTACTAATTGCATGCAGTTCCACTCAAAACCCTCATCCTTCTAAATCACAAACGCCTGGTTTCCGTTTTGAGGTTGGGTATTCGGTGTAGTAATATGAACAATGGTTCTGGTTCGGTTAGAGTTTGGTG
Organism: Ambrosia trifida; assembly: GCA_028751855.1. Taxonomy (NCBI): domain Eukaryota; kingdom Viridiplantae; phylum Streptophyta; class Magnoliopsida; order Asterales; family Asteraceae; genus Ambrosia; species Ambrosia trifida. The sequence continues at coordinate 97,021,141 of CM054124.1, read as the reverse complement.
TGGTTTGGTTTTGGTTAGATGTAGTTGTTTGTCTTTGAGTGGTATTTGGAGAGGTGTTTTGTCGGTTTTGGTAATTGTTTTGTTGTGGACAGGTGTTGTTGTTTTGGCTATGGTAGGTGACTTGGTTTTGTGTTTGGTGATTCTGGTAGTTGGAATTGAAAGGATTGCGATTACCTTGCTGCATCGGCTGAGTACATTCTCTTTTGAAATGACCTCGAATCACACAGTTAAAACATGTTACCTTGGCTTTGTTGAAGCCATAGGTAGAATTAGGTTAGGTGGCAAGGTCAGTTCTACCCATCTTCTCAATGAATTCAGTCACTCTCCTCATCACGCTAGCAAACGCCCACCGAATATCGATCAACTCCATTTCTTTTTTGTCGATCTGGGCATAATCCTCATTGTTCAGGTTAGCATTACCAATCTGACTCGGCACAAGTCCATTGTAGGAAGCAACCATTGCTGAAACTAAAGCAACGTGTTGTTGTGCTACTTCCACTGTCACATTATTCATGTTGGATGTTTCCAACACGACTGGACTTTGGCCGGAAGATGCTTCAGGCATCACCTGAGGAATGTACTGTTGTTGTGGCATTGATGAGGTATCGCAAGCTGCCGACATTTGTGGTTGTGTTGAGGTATATGAAGCTGGTGTATAAGATGGTCCGGTGCAAGATAGTTAATGGAACTCCTTGTGGTTCAACAACATTAGAAATACATGCAATATGTGGTGCAACCGTTCCACCAATGGATGATGTAGACATAGAAGCAAATGACGTAGCATGATATAACTCCAGATTCTGTGGAAATTGAGCTCTTTTAGCTTTCCTCTTCTCTTCCATCTCCTTGTTTTCCAACTTCTGAATAAAATGGTTGATCGTCCAATACTGTTACGCATCTTTCTCCTTTAACACCTCAACATGTTGACTCCAGTACGGAGGCAACGAATCTGCAAACTTATCTACCAGTTCCTGCATAGACATGTTAATATCATAATTCGACAATTCAGATAACAAGTGACAATATCTAGGAATGAGCTCCTTCAACGTCTAATTTCCCACGTAGCTGAAATTCTTGAATTCTTTCTTCAATTCTTTGTTACGAAGCCTCCTGGTCTTCTAATTCCCATCATGTCTAACCTGCAAGCAATCCCAAAGCTGCTTTGATGTAGTACATGATCCGAAATGATGTAGTAAATCTGTATATAATGCTTGAGACAACTGAGACATGGCTTTCTTCTCAAGCGCGAACTTCTTGTTTTCATCGTCTTTCAAATCTTCAAGTGGAATCGGGATATTCATGTTCTCAACCGTCGGTGTAGCACATCCCATCATGATTATCTGCCATGCTTCTCCACCTTGTAAACCCAAACCTTAAGATGAATCTTGAAGTTCTTCTTCCACTGATAATAATTCGACATATCCAACAACTTAGGAGGACGATTCCCACTACCCGAAGATAAGTCATGAATAAGTGTGGAAATCGCGTTGGTAGTCTGAGACTGCACCGCTGCTGCTGCGACACCCTAAAGATCAGTTATTGGTTGTTGTGGAGGTTGAGTAACAAGTGGCGGTGTCGAACTAGTCATAGCTATTTAATTGATCGGTTGTGATGGTGTAGTGTTGTTGTTTTGAGAAGCAACCGCCCATGGATTCATCGGAACATGCTGTTGCTGAGTTGTTGCTGGTCTAGGTGTAGACGATAATCCCCAAATTTTATCCATGATGTTCAAAATGTAAACACTTCGAAAAATCTCCAAATATCACTCAGGTTCGACCTATGAAACATTATCGTGGGTTCGAATGTAACAAATCCTTGGTTCGACCCTCTGTGACAGACTCGAATGATGAAAGTAATACACAAGACTCTTTCGACCTAGACAAATAACACCTTCGACCCCTCATATGGTCGAATGTACACAACTTGGTCGAATGAACCAACAACTCACTTGAAAATATCTGATTCGACCTAAAACCCTCCTGGTTCGACCTAAACAACACTGGTTCAACCACAAAACTCACACGTTCGACCCCATTCTCTCTGGTTCGACCTAAGCTTTTGAAAAATGGTTATTCTTCAAAATCAGTTAGTTTAATCCCAATTTTTCAAAAGTTTGTAGATTTTGATGATCTTTATCAGGTTTTGCTTAGGATATTATGGAGATCAACTTTAATGAATGAAAATTTTGGTTTTATCCGTGAAATCTAGTCCATATCAATCAATCTCCATTAATATTCAATGTTTTTGCAAAACAGAAAAGTTTTAGAAGTTTTTTGATAAAATTCTGATCGAAATCTATCAAATTGCAATTGTATGATCGAGATAAGCTCCGATACCACTTTGTAGAGGACCGGTTTTATGTGAAAGCACTAGATGATCATACAAGTGGAACAATCTAGGTGTGGAAACCCTAGATCGTATGCAATATGATAAAGATCAAACAAAAACACAATCAAGTACCTTTTCAATCACTATTTCATTGATAAACATTGTTAATAAAGTTATGGAACGTTTCAGAACCTAGAGAGAATACACATAGAAATCCTGGACACAAAATGACCAAAACTTAGTCCGAAATAAAAACATAAAGTTTATATAGGACTGAACATTCGACCTCCCGTAAGGGTCGAATGTGTCCTTCGACCTTCACTAAGGTTCGAACAATCACAATCTTCTCTTTGATTCTTCCTACGACCTACATAAGGCTTCCTACGACCTCACTCTGGTCGAAAAAAGCGTATTATCAACATATAATCTTCAAAATAACGCTATATGCACAATCCAAATCCGATAGTCACAATCCGTTCACTTACATCTAATGACGACGTTGATTACGAGCGCCGCCGTGGATGAGGGACCGCCGGGAAATCTAGGAAGGAGAACGTCAGTCTCCTTCCAGGTGTCACTGTTTGGTTGTCGGGAACGCTTACATTAGTTTTGGTGCTTGGCGTTCCCGCGGATTATGTTACAGTGGTGGCGTGGGGGCGGTGAATGACGTTTGTTTCAAGGTTGCGGATCTACTTCCGCCCGACCTCAACGCGATTGTCATCTTTGTTGTGCCCCCACCCACCCATATGGACATTTTTTATCAAGTGGCCCAGTAAGCCAGTCTTGAGAGCGGCTTATATTTCCAACATGAGACTGTAACAATTGTTTGTAAGACGGCCATAGCCGTTGTGGTAATCACAAAATTTTATGGTATCCACATTTTTTTGCTTTCCAAGGGTTTGAGGCTCCTTGAAGGTGATTTGCTCAGTCTTGAGGACTTGAGAAGGTGTCTTGGTGAGAGGGGTCCAATTAGTGTTTTTCTTGGAGTACCCCCTCCCTTTTCGCGTTTTCTTGTTGATGATCGTTTGGTGGACGTTGTTAACAGACAAATACTTGCCTTCGTCCGTAGATACAGATATACACGACCAGATAGACTGCTTATTTTTGTTTTTGTTGTTGTTGTGGGTTTGCTGGAAACCGCGCTGTTGCTTGAGATAGCGTTCAGATGATGCAAAGATTTTGGATGCTTTGATAACTGCATCCCAGGAATCTAGGAACCCATCTTTACCCGACAGGATTATCAAGAGTTCCTCACTGCAGACCCCCTGAATGAAGCCCACGCGTGTGAGTTCTTTGCCGCATCCGATCTGCAGCACTTCCTTGTTGTAGCGCAAGATATAGTCCTCGATGGACTCGTAATCGTGGCGCTAGCATAATAGGACATGTGACTTGTCCTTTTTGTGCTTCATGAGGTGGGAGAAATGGTCTTTGAACTTTCGGATGAGATCATCGAAGTCCGAGATTCCTCCCACTGGGAGATTGTCAAACCAAACCCTAGAGGCATCCGTTAGCGTCTAGGCGAATAAATGGCACCAGACTTGGACCGGCCAAACGACTGTGGTACCCACTGTTGGATCAGTATGCTCTTTGTTTAAGTAAGAACTTGCTATCTTTGACACTTAAGTGTTTAGCAAGCTCATTGTATATCAGATTGTAAGCACAGCGGAATGTATAAGTTAAAGCAACACTTTTTATACTTAAGAGGAGTTATTACTCCCTCTTGATGATTGAAACTTATAATGATAAGTATTTATTATGAATCTAAGCAGTAAATGAGAATTAGATACTTAGACAGATTCACAATAAATACTGAAATTGAATAGAACAGTGAAAGTGTTTGAAGGATTTTTCTCTTAAAATCAATGTCTAAAATAGAAGGTTGAAGCCTCCTATTTATAGACGTTTACATACATGTATCTTGCCAATAAAGCAAGTACAGAAATATCAGAAACAAGTTGCACAAGTTGCAACATTGAAACAAACAATTACAGCTAAAAGTAATAATAAACAATAAACTACTGATACAAAAGGCGGTGGAAAATATCTGATGCGAAGTGCTGATGAATGACAAACTACTGATGAGTAGTTTGTCTTCAGTACTTCTGAAGTGAACTTGTCTGGTTTGGACTTCAGAACTTCTGATGAAGTTTCTTCTTCAGCACTTGTCATATCTTCTCTTCAGCAGTTTCTTGTCTTCTCTTCAGTACTTCTATACTTAGCCAAAATTTGCAGAAGTGAATTAGACTAAGGTTTCCAAAAGTTGTTTCACCAATCCTCTTTGTCCTAACAATCTCCCCCTGGATTGATGAACCCAAAACCTTACTAATTCCTTATGATCTTCTTCTGTCTTGAAAAATCTTCCATATTTCTTTATACATGGTGTTCTTTAGCTGGTTTAACTGTCTATCAGATAGAGATCCTTTCTGTGGTTCCAGATGTTGAATTGTGAGCAGGTCTTGTGTTGACAGTTTCTTTAGATCACTGATCTTCTTGTAAGCCCTGCTTGAAAGGTCTCTTCTTGTCAATAATACTGAGTTGTTAGCAGTAAGTGACCATCTGATGATAGGTACCTTTGACTTGTCAAAGTAAGAGGTATAGGGAACCAGACTTATCCCTTAGGTTGATGATCCTGAGTGTTGGATGCTTTCTATTTCAGTAAGCCTCAGGTGGGAGTCTCTTCCTTGTTGTTGTTGTTGTTGTTGCATATCAGGCATCTGAATAGTTGGGATATGGTGTTCAGTCACTACCTTGGTATGCATCTTTTCTTTGATAGTCTTTTGAATTTGGTAGGCAAAGGTGGAAGGATCCCTGAATTGTGTTATCAGAGGTTTCTCATCAATGTCAAAATCTGAGTGAACTACTGAACTTCCTTCAAGTAGTACCATTTTGAAATCAGTTTTGACATTGTCCTCTGATTTCTTTCTTTGAGTAGCAGGCCTTCTTGTTAAAACACCAGAAGTTCTAACTACTGATCTTGAAGGTTCAGCAGTTTGAAACTTCTCTGGATTTGCAGCCTTGGCAGCCTTATATTTTCGATAAGTATCCACCAGTCTTTCTTCTTTCCATCTGGATACTGAGGCTTTTGAACCATAGCCATCTGCTACTAATTCATCTATCATCTGGGCTCTCTTGGCCTTTCCTTCTTTACTTGTGGCCAGTCTGTCTGCAATTAGTTGTGCCCTTCTTGTCAGCTCTTGCATAGAGAGTCCCTTGAGTGTGTAGGCTTTAGTCTCGCTGTTCTTTGTGATGTAAGACACCAGTTTTTGTCTTTTGTCTTCTTCAGCAATATGATCAATTTCAGCCTGTCTTTCCAGTTCAGCTTGATAAGCCTGGAGCTTCTCTTCATACTCTAAGTCATCCCTTTGTTCCAGATTTTTCCAAATCTGGTCTTCCTTGGCTTTTTGTTGAACTGCCTTTAACCTCTGCTTAAGAAGTTCAGTAGATTGAGAGATTGGAGCAGGGGTTAGGACAGTCATAGTAGTGGTTGTTGTAGGCCTTGGAGGAGCAGAAGTTGGTTTGATTTGTTCAGTGGATCTGGAAGGTTTAGTTTGTTGAGATTTGGAAGTGTTAACCTCTTATGGGTTGACAACTGCTGATGGTTTGTCAACTACTGAAGGATTGTCTTCAGTATCTTCTGAGTCATTGGGACTTTGACCATCAGAGGTTTCTTTATTATGCCTTAGGGATTTTTCAGAAGTTTGGGTCTCATCTTCCTTTTCTGTGGCTTCAATATCTTCCACTAAGACACCAAACTATTTGGCCAATGCTTCTTTTCTGGCCTGGTTTTTCTGATCTCTCTCTAAGATAGCAAGTCTTGCCTTTCTTCTGACTTCAACTGTATCCATTGGTTCCTTCATCTTCTCACTCTTTTTGGATTCATCAATAGGCTTCAGAGGTTTGATCTGATCTGTCAGATTGGCAATTTGTTTGCTGTTGAAGTCAATCTTGGTCTGCAGATCATTCATCTTCGTCTGAATCACCCTAAATTAGTTCTTGATGGACAGCTCCAAGTTAGCTGTATAGGTTTGGAGGTGATTCTTGATGAGGGCATTCATCATAAGATAAAGGTCACCACTTGGGCTGCATAGTTGGTTCATGTCTATGCTTGAAGGCCCAGGGAATTGGGTAGGCATTTGATATGAAGGGTGTGTTTTTGGGAGATCCTCATGTTGTACAGAGGATGCCACTCTAGGGGTTTTAGGGATTGAGTGGACTTTAACCTGTTCAGGGGTGACTAGCTTCTTGAGCTTGGATGCCCCTGAAGCAGGACCTTCATAAAGTGCCGTCAATTCAGTAGTTTTGGTTGTTGAATCATCATCCAAATTAATGGAATCATCTGAATCCCTGATGTTGTCCTCAATGAGGACTGTCTCAGTTAAATCATGAGCTGAGCCCAACTCAGTTCTCTCATGAACTTCTTGTTCTTGGTTCTGAGGATTTCCTACCTCAGGCATTAAGCCTTCATCAGTAGTTGCCACATCTGAGGTCTTAGCTGTTTTACTTCTATCCTCAGATCCACCACTGGGTGGTAACTGAGTAGTAGTAGCCTCAGATGCCCCAAGAGTCTCTAAGATTGGGCTTAAAGACCCTGGTCCACCCTCATCTCTTGGGTTAGGGCTAGTGATATCCACATCCATGTCTGATTCTGTGGTTATGTCCCCTGTTTGTTGTGGTTGTAGGGGACTGACATTATCAGATGGGACTATCTCTTCTAGCCCAGAGAGAAGTTTGGCAATCTCTATTGCCTCTGGTTCAGAAATTTGAGGGGTTGGTTCAGAAGTTTGGGCAATAGGTTGAATAGGTTGGTCAGCAGTTTCAAAAGAAGTGTCAGTTACAACAGTTTTTCTAAGTCTTTTTCTTTTGAATAAGATTGTTATGGGTGCTCTTGGTGGGGTTTGAGATGGATGAGACTGAGAGGGTGTTTCAGTCTCACCTATTTGAAGAGCAGATTGCTCATGAGCATGTTCAGGCATCTCAACCTCCTGAACAGCTTTTCTTTTGGGTTGGTGGGTTTTTGTCTTTGTTGGCTTGGGCTTTTTGGCTTTTGATGGTGTGAGTTTGGAAGATGTGGGTTTCAGGGGGACTTTTTGTTGTTCTCCCTGATCATCTTCTGGCCAGGTAGCCGGTTTGTTATGCCAAGAGTATGCTTGTGAGGTTAATGGATTTAAAGTTGAAACTTTTCCCACAAGCACCTCATTACCCAGTTCCCCTATTATGCATTGCATAATGAACCTTGGGTATAACAAAAACTTTTTCTTGGTATTATTATGATGTAACACCAACTCATTGAAAAATAATTTTGATGCCTTGAATTTGGTTTCATTCACTATGGAATGAAATATTGGTTGAAAAGTAGAGGGCATCTGGTCATAAGACCCTGTCTTTGGACTCAAACACATAATAATATAATGAAACAAAAGCTTGTATTTTGGTTCAAAATATTTTTTGAAGATAGTAGCATGGGAGAGAGTACCTTGATAACCACACTATGTCATGGTTAAGTGAATGTCAGAGTTAGCAACATGATCAGGGGCAGCTACATCATTCAGGCCCAGTCTTGTTGCCAGTGTGGCCGGTGTGATGGTCAGTGGTTTCCCTTTTATTCTTGAGTTGAGGGAGATAATTTCACCATCAGCCGTCACCGTCTCAGCATTAGCCCAGAACTCATTTAGAGTTTCAGTATGAATTGGTGGGTCGATTGTGAGATACAGTAAAATATTGGGATTTTACGACAAGATCAATGATCTCATCGTATTGGGACCAGCCTTCTTGTTTTTCAAGAAAGGCCCTTTGATTGTGACCCTGTTTTAGAACGAGAGCCATGTGGTTTGGGTTTTTGTTGATCGAACAGTTGATTTGCAGGTTTAGGTTTTTAAGAGAGTTTTTGAGAGAGAAGGAGGGAATTTTTGAGTTTGAAAGGATAAGTTTTGAAAAAAGGTATTTATCAGAAGTTTTTAACCGCTTGGATCTTCTTTATTAGAAGTCTTTAAACCGCCTAGGTTAAAAATCTCTTTATCAGAAGTTTTAAACCGACTAGGTCAAACTTCTGATGATGGGAAAAGTCAGATTTGCCCTTTTTGACTAAACTGCTGATGAAGGATTATCTTCATTAGTAGTTCCCATTTCCTCTTCAGTAGTTTTAACAGCTGATGAGAAATGTTTTATAAATACTTTTATTCACAACTTCTGAAGGTTATTTTATCAGAAGTTATTCACTTTTCAGAAATTATCCCCATACTGATGTTATGTTCATCTGTAGTTTCTCTCTTTTCAGAAGTTTTGTTTCAGACTTTTTGTCTTCTTGTAAGTGGAAAATGAAAAATATATGCAGAACAATAAAATAAACCCTTACAAATTTAGCATCCCAAGCATGGATACTAACTTCTGAAATGTTGAGGGTGTCAAGGAGTTTTGTGAAGATGTCAGCTATTTGATTAGCTGTTGCTACATGCTTCACCTCAATCTTGCCTTTTTCATAGCAATCTCTTATGAAATGGTACCTGATCTCAATATGTTTAGTTTTTGAGAACTGTACCGGATTTTGAATGATGCTAATGGCAGATTTGCTGTCTACAAACAAAGGTGTCTTGGTTTCTTTGATTCCATAATCAAGAAGTTGATATTGGAGCCATTGTATCTGTGATGTACAACTTGCAGCTGCAATGTATTCAGCTTCAGTAGTTGAAGTTGCAACAGATGTTTGCTTCTTTGATTGCCATGACACTAGACAGTTACCCAAGAATTGACAACCACCAGATGTTGACTTTCTTGTCATCTTACACCCTGCATAGTCACTATCTGAAAAAGTTGATAACTTGGTATTGCTTGAAGCAGGATACCAAATTCCAAGTGTTGGAGTTCCTTTCAGATATCTGAAAATTCTTTTGACTGCTATAAGGTGTGATTCCCTTGGTGTTGATTGATATCTAGCACAGACACATGTTGAAATCATAATATCTGGTCTAGAAGCAGTTAGATATAAAAGGGAACCTATCATGCATCTGTACATGGTTTGATCAACCTGTTTTCCTTGATCATCAGGTTCAACTTGTATGATTGGTGTCATGGGAGTGGAACATGATTTACAGTCTTGTAAAGAAAATTTGTTTAATAAATCTTTAACATATTTTTATTGATGTATAAAAGTTCCATTTGTTTGTTGCTTGATCTGCAGTCCCAGAAAGTACTGCAGTTCTCCCATGGTACTCATCTCAAATTTTGATTGCATGAGTTTCTTAAAATCATCACACAGTTTTGTGTTTGTTGAACCAAAAATGATATCATCAACATAAATTTGAACAAGTAGGACATGATTTCCAACATGTTTAATGAAAAGAGTTTTATCAATGGCACCTCTTGTAAAGTTATTTTTGAGTAAAAAGGTGGAGAGTGTATCATACAAGGCTCTTGGAGCCTGTTTGAGCCCATAAAGAGCTTTGTCCAGTCTGTACACCCACATAGGATGAGAAGGATCCTCAAACCCAGGTGGCTGACAGACATACACCTCCTCTTTTATCTTTCCATACAAAAATGCACTCTTTACATCCATTTGATAAACTTTAATTTTGTTGGAAATGGCATAGGCCAGAAATAACCTGATGGCCTCAAGCCTTGCAACTGGAGCAAAGGTTTCATCATAGTCAATTCCCTCTTCTTGAGAGTACCCTTGAACTACCAGTCGTGCCTTGTTCTTGATTATCATACCAGCTTCATCTTGTTTGTTCCTGAAAACCCATCTTGTGCCAATTGGTTGCTTGTTTGGAGGTAAGGGACAGATTTCCCAGACCTGTTGCTTGTTGAACTGAAGCTGTTCATCTTGCATAGCTTGCACCCAATTATTGTCTTTGAGGGCTTCCTGGTACTTCTTTGGTTCCAACTGTGAGATAAAGGCTGAAAATAGGCAAAAGTTGGAGAGCTGGTTTCTGGTAAGAACACCTGAAGCTATATCACCCATGATTTGATCAAGTGGATGATCTCTGTGTTCAATCAGTTGTTGTAAACCACTGACAGGTGTAGGTGGCTCATGTTCTTCAAACAAACTACTAATGTCTATAATATCTGGTTCAGATGTTCCTTGATCTTCAGTAGTTGGATCTACTGAACCAGAAGTTTGAGTTTGTTCCTCAGTACTTGTTTGATCAGAAGTTTGTGGAACTTCTGATGATTTTGAAGTTGACTTGATAACTGTTTGAGGAGTCCATGGTGTGGGATCCTCATCATCAAACCTTTTGTCACCATAATAAGTAGGTTTTGATGAAGTAACAGCCTTCTCAGGTCCAAAATGGAAGTTGTCAAGGTCAAAAAGTTCAGCAGGATGTGCTGGATTAAGAGTGTGTTTTGACTCATTGAACTTGACATTCAATGTTTCTTCTACTATCCTGGTGTGAGAATTAAAAACCTTGTAGGCTTTTCTAGTTGAAGAGTAACCAACAAAGTAACCTGAGTCAACTTTGGCAACAAACTTTGAAATAGATTCCTTGATGTTCAAGATGAAACATTGACACCCAAAAGCCCTGAAAAAGGAGATAAGGGGCTTCATGCCATGAAGAACTTCATAGGCAGTCTTGGAATGTCTCTTGACCACAAGAACTCTATTCTGAACATAACATGATGTGTTAACTGCTTCTGCCCAAAAGTACAAGGGTAGCCCAAACTCAGCTAACATTGTTCTTGCTCCCTCTATTAAGGTTCTGTTCTTCCTTTCTACTACACCATTTTGTTCAGGAGTTCTGGGAACACTGTATTGTCTAATAATCCCTTTAGACAAAAAGAATTCATCCAGAGTTTTGTTCCTGAACTCTGTCCCATTATCACTTCTAATGGTTTTGACAGGTAGAGAATATTGTTTCTCCACTTGTAGAATGAAGAACTTGATGATTTCAGCAGCCTCATCCTTGGAGAACAAGAAGAATACCCATGTAAATCTTGAGTAGTCATCAATGATGACTAAGCAGTACTTCTTCTTACCAAGGCTCATAATCTTGACAGGTCCAAATAAGTCCATATGGAGTAGTTGAAGACATGCAGTTGTTTTTGATTCTTCAATAGACATATAGGAGGACTTATGCTGTTTTCCCTTTAAACAGGATACACAGTGTTCTTGACACTGGTATACTTTCAAAGGTAGACCTCTGACAAAGCCCTTTTTTTGACTTTATTTATGGTTTTAAAGTTCACATGGCCAAGTCTCCTGTGCCAGAGATCAGTTTCTGAAGTTGATGCCCTTGAGAAGAAACAGGCAGTGTTGTTCAATACCTTGTCTTTCTCAATGTCCACTGCATAGACATTGCCACATCTTTTGGCAATCAGCAAAGTATGATCTTCAATGATCTTCTCTATCAACTTCTGGCCTTCTGGTGAGATGATCTTGCATGCTGTCTTTGTGAGAAAGGAAGAATATCCTTTATCACACATTTGTGACACACTTAGCAAGTTGTATTCAAGGTTTTCAACCAGATTGACCTTGTCAAACTGTATTTTGCCAGAGCAGACATTGCCATGTCCTAGCACATATCCCTTAGCATTGTTCCCAAAGGATACAGATCCTTCTCTTTGGCTGATAAAATTGTTTATCAGTTATCTGCATCCAGTAATGTGCATAGAGCCTCCACTATCAACGTACCATATGCTATTTAAGCCCCTGGAAACTCTCTGCACACAATAGCAAATTAGTTAGATTTAGGAACCCAAGCCTGCTTGGCTTTGGGTTTACTCTTGAGAACAGTTACAGTTTGTTCTTGACCAGGTTGACAAAATCCATGTCTTTTTGGCAATGGATTTTTCATTAAGAGCCATGGTGGTATCCTTTTCAGGACCACCATCAACCTTGGTCATCAGTAGTTGTACCAAGTTCATTAGATTTTGAATCTTAGCAGTTTGTGAAACTGCTTATGATTCAGGTCTAACTACTGACAAAGAATTTTGAGAAAAAGATTTTAGTTGAGATTTTATCTTTTTCTGAGAAAAGGTGTTTTCAGGTTGTTGTTTCTTGGGATTAAAGATTCTTTCATAATCATTTCTGATTTGATTTCCCACAACATGTTGTTTAATTTTTTGATTGAACTGAATTCCTTTTCTGTATCTACAAAACTCTGTTTTGTGGTTGAACAGACCACAAATTTCACACTCTTTTGCCTTTTGTTTTTGATCTAAAGGCAAATTTCTGACATTAGTGTAAAGATTTTGCTCATCAGTAGTTTTCAGGGTCTCAACTCCTGATGTAGATGAAACTACTGATGGCTTGTTGTCAGATTTTGTTAATACTTCTGAAGTACTTTCTTTGAAAATACCAGGATTTCTGTTTAGAAAGTTTTCATGGAAAGATGTGCAGTCTTTCCCTTTAGAAGTTTCATTTGAAACAATTTTTCTCCCATCTTCAGTAGTTTTCGGAGAGAAATCTGTTGGTGTTTCAACATGATTGTACCCTATGCCAAACTTAACATTTGAAGCACTCTGTTTGTTTAGCAATAGCTGGTACCCCTTACAAGAATCCACCCATTTTTCACAACTGATCTTGGTGTCAGCAAGCTCTTTTCTGACATTCCCAAGATCTTCTATCATCATTTTAATTTGTGCTTGGGTTTCAATAGCTGAGTTAGTTAATTTAGAGACTTCTTTTGTTTTAGTAGTAAGTTTTCTCTCTAAATCACATTTCATCTGAGTGTATTTTCTTTCTAAATCATTGGCTATTCCTTGTAAGTGCACATTTGTCTCTCTTATGAGAGCAAAAGATTCTTTGCAAGAATTTGAGCAATGTTTTGTCAAAGACTCTTTTGATACCTGTGACAATGCAGATTTTGAAGTACAGCCTTCAAATGCCATTACTGCAAAGTTCTTTCTGCCATTGTCTGGTTCTCCCCAGTTGATGTCAAACAACTTGTTGTCTGCATCAGGATTGCACTCTGTGGTGTAAAAAGGAAGACTGCTCCAGTCAACATACCCTGAGGTGAAAAGACTTTGTTGAGAGGGTTGTTGAGGCTGTGGAGGTTGTTGAGCAGCTGGAAAGGGAGGGATTGATTGTTGGCTCTGCATCTGTTGAGCAGGCATTTGAACATATTGTACTTGTGGCATGTATTGCTGTTGAGGAGCTTGTGCCTGTACAAAATGAGCACTCCCTTGAGTTCCATTATTCCTATTATAATTGGGGTTAAAATTATTTCCAGATTGTGATTGGTTAAAGCTAGAGTTTCTACACTCTCTAGCAAAGTGTCCCAATTTCTGACACTTGTGACATCTCAGTTTAGATTTGTCAAAACCAATTTTTGTATTACTGGTCAATCCTGGAAATTTCCTTCCTGACCTTTTATAAAACTTGTTAGTTTTAATGCTTAGCATGGCCAGTTGGTGTAAAATGTCCATTTCTTCTAAGTCATCACTGCTAAAGTTTTTCAATTCATCCATGATAAAACATAGATTATCAGCAGTTTGACTTTGGTCATCATTGTCATAACCTGGGAAAGATCTTTCTGATGAGATCCCAGTTGTGATGTCAATGTTGTCATAAGATCCATAGGAACAAGTTGGTGAGTCTTGTCCCAAAAGTGTTGTACTACCTGGTAGGTAGTCATCAGCAGTTTTACCAGATGATTGTAATTTCTTCTTTTGATCAATTTCTCTCTCAAAAGTAAGTAATCTCCCATGGAGTTTTGTAAGAGTGAGGGAGCCAAAATCTGGTGAGGATCTTAAAACAATGGAGTATGTTTCCCATTTGTCTGGTAAAGACCTTAAAAATCTATGTAGCATAGATATTGTTGTATAGGTCTGACCATTTAACATTAGCTCAGATATTAATGAGGAGAATCTTTCAAATTGTTGAGTTAAAGTTTCCCCATTAATGTGAGCAAATGTCTCATATTGTTGAGCTAAAATCTCTCTGGTGTTGGCAATCACCTCTTCAGTTCCTCCAAACTGTTCTTTAAGACAATCCCAGAGTTCTTTGGCACTTTCACAATGTAAAAGGCCAGAGTATATCTCATTTGGGAGAGCCATTGCCAACATAGAGAATGCTTTTGCATCTAGCTCAAGTTTTAGGAAATCATCATCTGTATATTCTTTTGGTTCTTTAGGGACCTCAACTTTAGTTTCATGATTGATATTTACTGGTTTATGTGGTCGATATATCACAGATTTCCAGCAACCTGTGTTGGTCTGTGATAATGTATGCGTCATCCTTCTTTGCCAGATGTTATATTCATTTCTTACTAGCATAGCAGGTTTTGTCGCAGAACCAGTATTATGTGGATCCATTTTAAAGAGTATTGATTTGTCAGATGACTCTTTTAAGTGATGGATGTTGATAAAAAGTGAACTTTTGATCTTTTATTGAGAATCAATAAGAGCTTTGTGTCTGATTCTCAATTTGTTAGATTGATATGTGATCAGATAAACCAATGCTCTGATACCAATTGTTGGATCAGTATGCTCTTTGTTTAAGTAAGAACTTGCTATCATTGACACTTAAGTGTTTAGCAAGCTCTTTGTATATCAGATTGTAAGCACAGCGGAATGTATAAGTTAAAGCAACACTTTTTATACTTAAGAGGAGTTATTACTCCCTCTTGATGATTGAAACTAATAATGACAAGTATTTATTATGAATCTAAGCAGTAAATGAGAATTAGATACTTAGGCAGATTCACAATAAATACTGAAATGGAATAGAACAGTGAAAGTGTTTGAAGGATTTTTCTCTTAAAATCAATGTCTAAAATAGAAGGTTGAAGCCTCCTATTTATAGACGTTTACATACATGTATCTTGCCAATAAAGCAAGTACAGAAATATCAGAAACAAGTTGCACAAGTTGCAACATTGAAACAAACAATTACAGCTAAAAGTAATAATAAACAATAAACTACTGACACAAAAGGCGGTGGAAAATATCTGATGCCAAGTGCTGATGAATGACAAACTACTGATGGGTAGTTTGTCTTCAGTACTTCTGAAGTGAACTTGTCTGGTTTGGACTTCAGAACTTCTGATGAAGTTTCTTCTTCAGCACTTGTCATATCTTCTCTTCAGCAGTTTCTTGTCTTCTCTTCAGTACTTCTATACTTAGCCAAAATTTGCAGAAGTGAATTAGACTAAGGTTTCCAAAAGTGGTTTCACCAATCCTCTTTGTCCTAACACCCACACATTCAAAGTCGTGCAAGTGATCAGACGGATCACGCATGCCTTCGTACTTACCGAAGCTGATAGGGAGTTTGGCTTGTTTCTCAAAAGGAGCGGTAGAAATCCGCGCACAAAATTTGGAGTTGGCGGTGAACGATTTAGGCCTGTAGGGCCTGTTAAGGTTGTCATCCTCTTTTTTGTGTGATGTGGCAGAAGGGTTGCGCGAAGTCCGATGCTTCTTGGATTTGTGGTGGTCCGAGTTGCTGGTAGACTAGTACCCGTCTAACTCGCTCATTGGGCTTTCAGGGTCTTGATCATGTGTATTTTTACAACGACCTCTACCACGAGTTTTGGAGCGGTCAGTTTCTTTTTATTTCCCCTTTCGGCTATGTTTGGCCGAGGGGGAGGGGGGCTATGGTTGTCTTTACCATCATTTTGCATTGCAAGCATGTGCGGTAGATTTTGGGGTTCTTCATCTGCCGCTGGAACAGCCACTCATCCAGGTCGATGGGCCCTATGGGCGCATCGCCATACTCCGAGTCCGAGCAGCTGACTGCTCGGACTATATGGCGTGTCTTCGGGGCAGCCTCTTTGTTCTGATTATCCGGAGTGCCTGATGTGCCCATCAATATGCCTGTGAGCACAATGGATGAGGCAAGACAAGGAGCTTTGGCTGGGTTGGGATCTGCCATGGGTTGGCTAAAGGATGTGGTTTAGAAAATCATGTTTTCAGCCGGTACGGATGGCGCCAATGAAGCAACAACGAGTATAACTCAGGGGATAGCCGGGGGTTGCTACTCGTGTTCACTACAGGATATAATCGTTTGCTCACATTGAGACTAGATCTTTGGCCCGTAAGATAAAGAGATGACACACGAATATACAAGATATAAGTGGTTCGGTCTCGTTGACCTACGTCCACTAAAAAAGGTAGTCTTTATTTCTTTGAACGATTATAAATATAAAGAAGAGATACAAGTGTGTGTGCTTAAATGGTAGATTGATCGACCTCTAAAAAGGTAGTGAGGTCTCCCTTTTATAGAGGAAGTGTGGGCCGGGTGTTGTGGCCCAAAACAGACGTGATGGGCTTAGGCCCAAGAGTTGGGCTTGCCTTCGAGAAGCCCATCTAGTTGGGTTTCGACCATAGGTTTGCATAAAGCAAACTGAGTGAAAACGTCCTGCCATTGGTCCACGTGGCGCGCTGTGATTGGTTGTCAGGAGCGGCGCCCTGCCACTGGTACACGTGGCGCCTTGTGGTTGACTGCATGGACCTCCTTTTTTAGCTGTTGCCAGAGGGTGTTAGGCGGCTGGCTTCATCTAGAAGATTAGCTGAAGTGACGTCTGACACATAGGAGGTAGTGCAGCAAGTGGGGCTCAAGGAGAGCTACACCTTGTTGCCGTCAGCTGTTACATTTCACGAGTGACCATCGCCAGGACTGGTGCATGGTTTCACGCGGATAGATTGCACTTCGCATGTGATGCTCATGAAAGATGAACTCTACGGAGGTGTGTTATGATCTTGAAGTTATCATTTCTAATGGCAAACTCTCCGCGGGTGTATTATAATTGCAATGTTGTGTGGTGGGGTGCGCCTGCGTGCCAGAATTGATGCCCTACCCCTTCACATATATATACCTACGCATGTATATGTATAAGGGTGTAGGTTCCTTGTTTAGTCACCATCATATATAAGCTCACATGGTTATGTAGGTATAGGTTTTTTATCATATCATCCATGTGTGAGGGGATATGGGATCGTGGATTGTGTGGAAGTGGCCGAATATATATGTAAAAACCCATGGTTTCATGAGCTAGTTATCTTGGTTAGATTATTGTGCACATATGTGTGTGTATATAGCTGAATGTCCATAGATGTGTGGAGATACATAAGGGGTTATTGTCATCCATTAGTTATCCATGGGAATCAATCTTCGAATGTTAACATACATATGTGTGTGATCTAATGTGTCGATAACATATGTAATTGTAATAATATTATTGACCATGTTGTAAATACATATGATGATTGAGTTTAAACATGTGTTGTTGGACGGTATTAACTCATGTTAACACATGCTTGTCCCTCGGATAACGTTTCATGACTTTGTGTGTGTTAATTCCATAGAACATATTGAAAGTTGCTTGGATTTAGAGTGGAATTGTGTAGTTTTTCCACTTTGGTATTGTCACGTGTATTGTTTTGTCCTTTTGTCCATATGTAATAATAGGGTATTCGGTTGCTCTCTGTTGAGCGTGTGAATGGCTTGAATGTTCAACGCCAATTGTCTTGGATATTTCGGTTGTTGTATGTGTAAACAGATCAACTACAATAGTTCTGGTTTTACTAGAGTGGGGGTATAGTAAGTGCAAAAATGTCTAATACGCACATGAAACGACAATATCAAGTAAAATGTGTGCGGTTGTTGACCTGGATTATTGACTGGTGTCACAGATGAGGTTCTTGATGCTCATGATTGGGTATGGTCTTATTGTAGAATTAATGTGTAACACCCCGCCTCTCTCATCACCAATATTGTCCGCTTTGCCCATCCAGAGCTCACGGATTTGTTTTTGGTTGCCCAAGTGGAGACTTCCCAGGAGGTCACCCATCTTGAAATTTCTCCCACCTGAGCACGCTTAACTGTGGAGTTCTGCTCTCATCCACTAACATTAAGCCCCAAAACGCGTTGGTGATTTAAGAGGCAAGACATTACTTATGAACCAAGGATCTCTCCTGGCCACGGCCGATGTGGGATTTTCCTGGGGTGTCACATTCACCCCCCGTTAGAGTCTCATCGTCCCTGATGAGGTATGCACCCACCATCCCGAACGGCACAGGAGTGGCTCTGATACCATCTGTAACACCCCGCCTCTCTCATCACCAATATTGTCCGCTTTGCCCATCCAGAGCTCACGGATTTGTTTTTGGTTGCCCAAGTGGAGACTTCCCAGGAGGTCACCCATCCTGAAATTTCTCCCACCTGAGCACACTTAACTGTGGAGTTCTCCTCTAATCCACTAACATTAAGCCCCAAAACGCGTTGGTGATTTAAGAGGCAAGACATTACTTATGAACCAAGTATCTCTCCTGGCCACGGCCGATGTGGGATTTCCTGGGGTGTCACATTCACCCCCTGTTAGAGTCTCATCGTCCCTGATGAGGTGTGTTCCTGGGGTGTCACATTCACTCCCTGTTACATAATGCCTACCAGATGCTCGATAAAATGCCTAAGTAAAGTAAACGCATACTTGATAGTGTAAGCTTAAGGGATTTATATGCAATATGCGAATTTGACCTGTTAACTAGTAAATGGTTACCATTGTGGTCGAATGTTGATATAATCATGCTCAAACATGTGTTTTAAATTCGTTTGAAAAACAAACCTATATGTAGCATAGGTAATATATTAATGGGTCGCGACCGCCCATTATGAGGCGTCTTGGACAATGAAAACCTGAGTCATGTAATGGTTCTAACGAATTGATGAACTATAAACTAATAGGCAAGGAGCACGAATCACCTTCAAGTCAAGGTGGGAAGAAATCGCAGGTAAAAGAACAAGTCTAATGTACGTCATAACTATGACTTTGTATGCAAAACCTATGTACATGCTAGATTATGAATATTCTGTCTTTATACATGTTGTATGCAAACCAATATAAATCAAGTTTATGGAAGTCGCCATAGCCTTTAATTCGGTTACATGGAACCATTGATGGGTGTAGGGTTAGACAAATTCATTACATAAGGAGTAACGTTCAATACCGAATGTAGCAAGCAAAGGAGAGGTTATACGCTATATAGGTATCTAACGTGACCTTTAGGCAAGTAATCAAGACCCGAAATTAACCCATTTAGGCTGCGTATTAAGTCAAGTAAGTGCAGGGCATTGTAGGTAACATAGGTTGGAAATAAGTGGTTGAATGGTTCCTAGCAGTAACTAACAACCGTAGCTTACAGCCCCGAGCCGTAATCTACGGCTCATGAATAAAAAACGAACAGCATACGGGAACCATAAGCTACAGTCGTTCGACCATAGCCTACGGCGTGGCTCGGCCAAGAAAAGGCCATGGCTATAGGCTACGGCCTTCAACCTGTAGTTTACGGCGGAGGTTTTCCACGAATTTTTGTTTTTGTTCTTTGTTGTTTACTATGGTTATCTAGGATTATTTGGGGTCCTTTATTGGATAATACGTAGTGCAGGTACCCCTTCGGATGACGGTTGATGATCACGCTTGGGTGACATCTTTTGTACATTTTCAAACAAATATGTTAGAAAACACTATGACAATTTCTTAGCAAGTATGAAGGGTCATTTTGTACTCTCGCCAAGATGTGACTTTTGATTCTAGACATGGTTTAATGGAATGTTTAGTTATAATCAAGTTAGTTATTAATCGATTAACTACACGGGTATTATATTACAGCTAGTGGCCGCTAGGGACTTGTAACATCGCAAAATTACCCCAAATTTTTTTCTAAGTAAAAACAATAATAATACCTATGTTTTTTTAGTTACACCATTGAAAACAAGCCCAACCCCCTTTAAACATTACCTGAGCCCATGTGATCCCAACACTGGTCAGGCCCAGGACACTGAGCCAATTAGCCCATCTCCTTTGCAAAATAATAATAATAATAATAATAATAATAATAATAATAATAACAATAATAATAATAATAAGGCTCCTGCCGGGATTCGAACCCGGGCAGGAGGCCAGCCCAATACACATAACATACACTTGCCATCTGCTCTAGCCTTCACATTTGATACAAATCAGATGCTTTTTAATTATATCCTAGCATTTAACCCTCACAGTTGACTTTTCAAGTCAACTGTGAATCACGACTTGCCAAAAACCACCCCATTAACTCGTAATTAACCCATGATTTGCATCATTACATGATTATCGGCCTCCTATGACTCAGCAATACGATGATTAGCAATCAATTATAACCAATTTTAACCATATATGTGTATAACTTTCAATGTTGGTCAACCCTTGCCAATTCGAAGACTGAAGCCTTAATAATATAAATTGATCATTCACGAACCTTCACAACTCGCCATTACATCTCTCTTAACCCCCAATTCTTCACAAACATCTTCTGTTCTTGATTAAACGATCGCATTTTGACTTTAGTCTTGACTGGGCAAATCGTGATCATTTTATAATTGTAAGTACGATGTTTTTGATGGGTTTTACTCATCGGCACCCACACAACATAAACCCTAAGGTTAATCGGGTTAATGTTGTGTGGATTGCCTGATTGTAGATTCTAGGGCTCGTAATTGAAAAATTGGGAAGAACACGAAACCTTCGAGGTTATTTATTTTAATGGAACAATAACCAAACACAACCACTGGCTGGACCAGATGGTTGTGTCTGGTGCCTTATACATGAGCCACCCGGGTTCAAGTCCCGGCAGTAGCGCCCTTTTGTCTCTTTTTTTCATTTATCCTTTTTTTAAACAAATCAAATATTTATATATAATACATTTAATTTTACAAATTCGTTTTTAATTATCAAAATCCTTTTATAAATTCTAAAAAACTATTTTTAACAAATCTGATGTAAAAGTTTTACCCACAATTTTTAGTTTTCTAAAATTAATTTATTTAATATATATAATAATTAAATCAATTTTATTCTAATATATTTATAAAATTCCATTAAAATATCAAAACAATTTTATAAATTTCCACAAAAATTATTCTAAGTTTGAATAATGATAAACTTTTCTGAAATGATTTTTAATTCTAAAAAATCATTTATTTTATATTTTTAATCAATTTTTGTTAGTTTTAATCATAATTAAATCATAATAAATCCAATTTTTAATATTTTTGCACCAAAATTATATACAAATTATTTCTGATTATTTAGAACAGAAATATAAATTTTAAACTTAGAATTCTTCAATTTTAATATTTTTTAGATATTAAAGTTAAATTTTGACTATTTGTTATAAATAGAATTAATATTCTATTTTAAAGAAAATAATTTTGTAAAAATTATATTTAAAGTTTAAATACATTATTGTGACCATCTTAACTTTAAATTTCCTAAAAAGATTTTTGGGTATTTATTTTCCCTCAATTATCAAACATTTTTTATATTAATCAAACAAGCATTTATCCCCAATTCGAAGCCCTAGAAACTTATACATTTGTAGACTTGATAGACTTAGACATATTTATTACCTTATTATAGGGTGATACTTGATACATTTGGGCAACACCATTATTCAATTTTTCAACAGATATAACATTTTGCTCAGGTGAGTTTTACATAGCCCCTTTTCTATTTATCACCATTTTTGGGGTGAAACATGTTACAACAATATTTATGCAATTCAATCATCAATGTGTCTATGTGTATTTCTATGTTGCATTATGTCTTGAACATGACTAGGGTAAGCACAATTCTAGCATAAACATTCATCAGCCAAACGGTGTACATTGATAGATCTATTGGACTGACAATCCCACCCGGATACGTGCCCCCTACAAAGGTTGCGTGGGTGTTTGTTACTGCAATATAAACGAGTGAACCATGAGCGTATGGGATGTACCACAATACAACAGTCACAATGGTTGATTATGCACTCGATTTACTTCTAGTATGTTTTCACATATGGACTAGAGTGCCATGACACATGAATTGCACAACAATTTTATTCGATTATCAAAACCTATGTAATTCTCACCATCTTTTGTTGACCCAAAATATTTTCAACTTAACATGTTTCAGGTTCTACTTGCTTGAAGATTAGAGTTGATACTTGAAGATGCGTAACTAGTAGTTATTCATTTTGATGTACAAATTTTGGAGAACAATTGTATGTAATGTACTTAAATCAATTATTGAAATTTATTTACCATGAGCTACTGAACAATCATCAATACGTGACATCCCGATGTTTCCGCCATCAGTTGGGGTGTTACAGATTGGTATCAGAGCCATGGTTATAGGGAATTAGGTTATTAGAAAAATAATCTAGTCTATAACCATAGGATTTAACCTGTACTTGCTTCTTTTACTTGCTATTCTCTATCTCCCTCCTACTTCTTATCCCTACTTCCATCCTTACAAGAAGGTTGCTCTCCATCAGTGGATCTACTCTTAGACTAATAGGACAAAATCCTCAGGTTTAACCTGAACCACCTTGAGATCTCGTCGAAGTTCTAGATTTTAATAACGAACACGTGCAATCTGGAAGGGTGAACGCCTGTATTCTGAGTCTTCTATCTAGGCTGGCATTGCGCATATATACCAATCAGATGAGGGACCCGGATGCCTACCTGGGAATTCTCGGGATGAGTGTTCACTTATAGGCTAAAGCATGTCTTCATATGTTATTAGAATTTAGAATCTTTGATAAGTCAACGTTTTCGTTTATTCATTTTAATTAATGAATAAATGATTACACTCCTTATATAATCTCATTCATTTCACTGTGTCTCTTACAGATCATGCCTCCATGTCGCAGTGCTCGTCTTAACAGTGGTAACAATCATGATGAAGGGAGTAGCAATCACAACCATGACACTAGCCACAACAACAACAACAACAACAATAATGGTGTCGATGCTCAACTGGCTGCAATCATTTCTCAACAAATGGCACAGCAATCGCAACTCTGGTTCCCAACTTACTAGCTCAAGTCATCCAGTTGAATGGCAACGGGAACGGAAACGGTAACGGCAACGGGAATGGAAATGGAAACCACAACGGGAATGGGAATGGTCTTCCAGCCTGTACCCTTAAACACTTTAATTCCTGTAATCCCCCAAAGTTCAGTGGAGAAGAAGGAGCTACAGGACTCCTACAATGGTTTGAGGGTATTGAGAATACCTTCATCAACAGTGAATGCCCCGACAACTTTAAAGTCCGTTATGCTATGAGTGTTCTTCACAAACAAGCACTCACTTGGTGGAATGAAGAAAAACGCACTCGCGGAGCTGAAGCTGCACTAGCCTTAACTTGGGATCAAGCTAAAGACATTATGAAGGCAGAGTTGTGTCCTCGTAATGAAATTAAGAAGCTGGAAGATGAATTTCATGATCTTGCTCAAGACAGTGGGGAAAACCTTGATTACAACACACGTTTTCACGAACTTAGCTTACTGCTACCCCACAAGGTCACCCCCTTGCCCATTGCTATCAAAAAATACATTGGTGGCTTACCGATGCAGATTCAAGACACGGTGTGGGGAAGGAACCCTGCTACTTTGGAAGAAGCAAAGCGTTTGGCTACCACCCTAACAGATAATCATGTAAAGGCAGGAACCCTGACTCGTAAAGGGGAAAAGAAAAAGGATACTCCCCAACCTGCCGTTGAAATCAAAACCGAGGCCTCAACCAACGGGAAGTGTAAGGTCAAGAATTTTGCAATAGACACCACTGCCCCACCCAACAAGAAACAATACAACGGGAAGCTACCTAAGTGTGACACCTGCTAGTATCACCATCCAACCCAAGTACCCTGCCGACAGTGCACCAACTGTCAAAGGTATAGGCATCTAGCGGATGCTTGACGAATCCCTGCTACAAACGCTCTTGATGCTCCAAATAATCCCGCTTGAGACCCTCCAGCTACTTAACCACAAACTCTACCATTTTAATGATGTCTATTTTTCTCTTTAATTCTATGTATTGACACTTTTTGATTCAAGTAATAAAATCAAGTACTATCATAATATCTGAGTGCATGCTTGTTTGAATGTGAATTAATTGCTATATCTATGATCATACTTGCTTATTTGTACAACAAGTACTTAACTACCAAACAACCTACTTAACGATCGGTAGAGGTCATCATGTCTTTCCAACAGTCGGGAGAGGCCCTACCACCTGCTCAACGACTGGTGGAGACAATCGAACCTGCTCAACAATCAGTAAAGTCATAAAAGGATGCAAAACCCTAATGTAAGGTAAATTGGTAATTACGGTCCGGAACGTAATCATGAATTTACGGGTACGTTAAGGTAATGTGAAATTTTATCAAGGTTTTCAGTAGTTGACCAATTATAAACTTGGTGTTTTCTTTTAACTTCGGGACGAAGTTTCCTAAAGTAGGGGAGACTGTAACATCGCAAAATTTCCCCAAATTTTTTTCTAAGTAAAAATAATAATAATACCTATGTTTTTGAGTTACACCATTGAAAACAAGCCCAACCCCCTTTAAACATTACCTGAGCCCATGTGATGCGGCCCAACACTGGTCAGGCCCAGGACACTAAGCCCATTAGCCCATCTCCTTTGCAAAAAAAATAATAATAATAATAAGGCTCCTGCCGGGATTCGAACCCGGGCAGGAGGCCGGCCCAATACACATAACATACACTTGCCATCTGCTCTAGCCTTCACATTTGATACAAATCAGATGCTTTTTAATTATATCCTAGCATTTAACCCTCACAGTTGACTTGAAAAGTCAACTGTGAATCACGACTTGCCAAAAACCACCCCATTAACTCGTAATTAACCCATGATTTGCATCATTACATGATTATCGGCCTCCTATGACTCAGCAATACGATGATTAGCAATCAATTATAACCAATTTTAACCATATACGCGTATAACTTTCAATGTTGGTCAACCCTTGCCAATTCGAAGACTGAAGCCTTAATACTATAAATTGATCATTCACGAACCTTCACAACTCGCCATTACATCTCTCTTAACCCCCAATTCTTCACAAACATCTTCTGTTCTTGATTAAACGATCGCATTTTGACTTTAGTCTTGACTGGGCAAATCGTGATCATTTTATAATTGTAAGTACGATGTTTTTGATGGGTTTTACTCATCGGCCCCCACACAACATAAACCCTAAGGTTAATCGGTTTAATGTAGTGTGGATTGCCTGATTGTAGATTCTAGGGCTCGTAATTGAAAAATTGGGGAAGAACACGAAACCTTCGAGGTTATTTATTTTAATGGAACAATAACCAAACATAACCACTGGCTGGACCAGATGGTTGTGTCTAGTGCCTTATACACGAGCCACCCGGGTTCGAGTCCCGGCAGTGGCGTCCTTTTGCCTCTTTTTTTCATTTATCCTTTTTTTAAACAAATCAAATATTTATATATAATACATTTAATTTTGTAAATTCGTTTTTAATTATCAAAATCCTTTTATAAATTCTAAAAAAATTATTTTTAACAAATTTGATGTAAAAGTTTTACCCACAATTTTTAGTTTTCTAAAATTAATTTATTTAATATATATAATAATTAAATCAATTTTATTCTAATATATTTATAAAATTCCATTAAAATATCAAAACAATTTATAAATTTCCACAAAAATTATTCTAAGTTTGAATAAAGATAAACTTTTCTGAAATGATTTTTAATTCTGAAAAATCATTTATTTTATATTTTTAATCAATTTTTGTTAGTTTTAATCATAATTAAATAATAATAAATCCAATTTTTAATATTTTTGCACCAATATTTTATACAAATTATTTCTGATTATTTAGAACAGAAATATAAATTTTAAACTTAAAATTCTTCAATTTTAATATTTTTTAGATATTAAAGTTAAATTTTGACTATTTGTTATAAATAGAATTAATATTCTATTTTAAAGAAAATAATTTTGTAAAAAATATATTTACACTTTAAATACATTATTGTGACCATCTTAACTTTAAATTTCCTAAACAGATTTTTGGTTATTTATTTTCCCTCAATTATCAAACATTTTTGATATTAATCAAACAAGCATTTATCCCCAATTCGAAGCCCTAGAAACTTATACATTTATCGACTTGATAGACTTAGACATATTTATTACCTTATTATAGGGTGATACATGATACATTTGGGCAACACCATTATTCAATTTTTCAACAGATATAACATTTTGCTAAGGTGAGTTTTACATATCCCCTTTTCTATTTATCACCATTTTGGGGGTGAAACATGTTACAACAATATTTATGCAATTCAATCATCAATGTGTCTATGTGTATTTCTATGTTGCATTATGACTTGAACATGACTAGGGTAAGCACAATTCAGCATAAACATTCATCAGCCAAACGGTATACATTGATAGATCTAATGGACTGACAATCCCACCCGGATACGTGCCCCCTACAAAGGTTGCGTGGGTGTTTGTTGTAACATCGCAAAATTTTTCCCAAATTTTAAATATAAAAACCCCTCATTTTTTATACCTAAGTCTTTATCCTCCTAATTCACAACTTATATATATATATATATATGTATATGTATGTATAGTAATAATAATAATAATAATAATAATAATAATAATAATAATAATAATTCAGTTTTTTTTCAAAAAAAAAAAAAATAAATAAATTATACAGCATAACAGGCCCACTCCTATTTTGCTTGTTTGATTGGAGCCCACTGTGCCTGGCCCACGAAAACAACCCAAGACAAGACAGAACCCGGCCCACAGTCCCTTTCTTCCTCCTCTCGACCAGTTGACCAGCCGGTCAACAAGCTGAATTTCCGGTGAGTTTCCAAAAGCGTCTCAATTCGCGATTAATGACCCCGCGTGTGCTCCCTGCCTTTGACCAACATCTTTTCAACGCGTATTTATGACGTCAAACGAGGATTAATAGTGATACCCGCATTTTCCGGCGACCTTAAAAACTTGCCAAAAACTTAACGCGTACATAACTAGTATAAATAGGGCCCTCTCCAGCTCGGAAATCTCACACCAAACCAAACCCCACTCTCTTCTTCGTTACAAAATCACTCTACTTGTGCCTTTCACGCTCGCCGGAATTCGAGCTCCGGCCAACCATTCAAATCCCTTCAATTCGGCCACCAAATTTGTAAGTCCTTACACGATTCTGCTCGAAATGATCTGTAGAACAAAAGCCCTCTCGTTAATTGAATCAACAAAAGCTGTAACAGGTTCAATTAAGCGGGTTTGTTATTTAGGGATTAAAATTCAAATCTTTTAAGGTATAAAACAATTTCGTTCTGGGTAATAATCGTTCTCAGGGTGTTGGCTTGGTGGTGGCCACACTTGTGATTAAAACCCAACCCGGTCATAGACCCGGGTTCGAGCCCCATAACCACCAAGTATTTTTTTTCATGGATTTTAACATATAATTTTTAATCATAAACTTTTATTATACATGTAAAATACCAAAACAACTTTATAAATCCTATAAAATTTATTTTATGCAATTCAAATGGTTAAGTTTATTATCCAATTTTTAGTTTTCAAAAATTAATTTATTTAATATATATAATAAATAAATAAAGTTTATTCCATTATATTTATAAAATTCCATTAAAATATCAAAACGATCTTATTAATTTCCACAAAAATTATTTCAAGTTTTTATAACATTAAGCTATTCAGAAATGATTTTTATTACTGAAAAATCATTTATTTAATATTTTTAACCAATTTTTGTTAGATTTAATCATAATTAAATCATAATAAATCCAATTTTTGGTATTTTTGCACCAAAATTTTATACAATTTATTTTTAAATATTTAGAACAGAAATATGATTTTTAAAATAATAATTCTTTAATTTTAGTATTTTTGAATATTAAAGTTAAGTTTTGGCAATTTGTAATAAATAGATTTAAAAATCTATTTTAAAAAGGAAATAATTTTATAAAAATTATTTTTTACACTTTAAACACATTCTTGTAACCATCTTAAGTTTAAATTTCATATAAAGATTTTTGGTTCTTTATTTACTAAATTTCTCTCAATTGGCGAATATTTTTAATATTAATCAAACGAGCAATTATCCCCAATTCAAAGCCCTAGAACGTATACATTTGTAGACTAGATAGACTTAGACATATTTATTACTTTATTATAGGGTGATACTTGACACATTTGGGCAACACACTATTTTCAAGAGATAACATTTTACCAAGGTGAGTTTTACATAGCCCCTTTTCTATTTATCACCGTTTTTGGGGTGAAACATGTTACAACATCATCATTGCAATTCAATCATCAATGTGTCTATGTGTTTTCTATGTTGCATTATGTCTTGAGCATGATTAGAGTAAGCACCATTCTAGCATAATCATTAACTCAGTACAAGCCGGCGGTATAATTGATAGATCTATTGGACTGACAATCCCACCCGGATACGTGCCTCCTACAAAGGTTACGTGGGCGTTTGTTATCGCATAACATATTCAATTGGACCATGAGCGTATGGTATGTATCATATTATAACAGTCATCAGGGTTGATTATGCACTCGATTTATTTCTAGTATGTTCTCACATATGGACTAGATTGACATGACACATGAATTGCACAACATTTTTATTCAATTATCAAAAACCTATGTAATTCTCAACAACTTTTGTTGACCCAAAACATTTTCAACTTAACATGTTTCAGGTTCTATTTGCTTGAAGATTTGAATTGATGCTTGAAGATATGTGTATAGTTTTATTCAATTTGATGTACAAATTCTAGAACAATTGTATGTAATTCATTTAAATTATTTAATGGAATCTATTATTCACCATGAGCTACTGAACAATCATCAATACGTGACATCCCGATGTTTCCGCCATCGGTTGGGGTGTTACAGATTGGTATCAGAGCCATGGTTATAGGGAATTAGGTTATTAGAAAAATAATCTAGTCTATAACCATAGGATTTAACAAGTACTTGCTTCTTTTGCTTGCTATTCTCTATCTCCTACTTCTTATCCCTACTTTCATCCCTACAAGAAGGTTTTTCTTCATCAGTGGATCTACTCATTAGATTAAATAGGACAAAATCCTCAGGTTTAACCTAAACCCCCTTGAGATCTCGTTGAAGTTCTAGATCTTAATAACGAACACGTGCAATCTGGAAGGGTGAACGCCTGTATTCTGAGTCTTCTGTCTAGGCTGGCATTGCGCATATATCCCAATCAGACGAGGGACCCGGATGCCTACCTGGGAATTCTCGGGATGAGTGTTCACTTATAGGCTAAAGCATGTCTTCATATGTTATTAGAATCTAGAATCTTTTGATAAGTCAACGTTTTCGTTTATTCGTTTTAATTAATGAATAAATGATTACATTCCTTATATTACCTCATTTATTTCATGCCTCATTGAGACTTCATTGTGTCCCTTACAGATCATGTCTCCACGCCACAGCACTCGCATTAACAGTGGTGACAATCATGAAGAAGAGAGCAGCAACCACAACCACGACCACAACACTAACCACAACAATGGGGGTGACGCCCAACTAGCTACGATTATCTCTCAACAATTGGCACAACAAATCACAACTCTGGTTTCTAACTTGTTGGCTCAAGTCATCCCAATGAATGGGAACGGCAATGGAAATGGAAATGGCGATGGAAATCACATAAAGAACGGAACCTTAGTTCGGAAAAGCGAGAAAACAAGTATTATAGCCGCGGTAACCACTGAGAACCAGAAGCGTAAGACCAGAAATCCTAATGTAAACCTCACTACACAAGTCTCTAACAAGAAGCCTTATACAAGAAACTTTCCATTGTGTAACACATGCAACCGACATCATCCCACTGTTTCAGCATGTCGCGTGTGCACCAATTGTGGTAGGTATGGCCATCTGGTCAACACATGTCGCGAGACCCCAAACCCTAATGCCAATCAACCCACCAACCCTGCTCAGGCTGATAATCCTAATAGATACAACTATGGTCAATGCTATTAATGTGGGGACCCAAATCACTACCGTAATCGATGCCCTAAACTAAACCGAGATCAAGACCCTCCAGCTAATTAACAGCAAGTCCCACCATTTAAATGTTGTTTGCTTTTAATTCTATGTATTGACACTTTTTGGATTCAAGCAATAAATTCAAGTATTATCATAACATCTGTGTGCATGCTTGTTTTAATGTGAACTAATTGCTATATCTATGATCATACGTGCTTACTTGTACAACAAGTAGTTGACTACCAAACAACCTACTTAACGATTGGTGGAGGTCATCATGTCATTCCAACAGTCGGGGAGAGGCCCTACCACCTGCTCAACGACTGGTGGAGACTATCAGACCTGCTCAACAATCGGTAGAGTCATAGAAGGGCAAAAAACCTTAATGTAAGGTAAATTGGTGATTTCGGTCCGGAACGTAATCATGAACTTACAGGTACGTTAAGGTGGTGTGAAATGCTATCAAGATTTTCGGTAGTTAACCAAATGTAAACTCTAGATATCTAGTAGTTCATTTAGTATATCAACTCACACGTAACACGCCTCCTATCCACGCTATTCGAGACAGGTTACTCTATTCATTGTCATGCCCTAACATAAAATTCTTCAAGTCACACTTGTCCAAATCCAATCCCCTTCAACCCTGTGTTTTCAATAAACTTCGGGACGAAGTTTTCAAAAGTAGGGGAGACTGTAACATCGCAAAATTTTCCCCAAATTTTAAATATAAAAACCCCTCATTTTTTATACCTAAGTCTTTATCCTCCTAATTCACAACTTATATATATATATATATATATGTATATGTATGTATAGTAATAATAATAATAATAATAATAATAATAATAATAATAATTCAGTTTTTTTTTTCAAAAAAAAAAATAAATAAATTATACAGCATAACAGGCCCACTCCTATCTTGCTTGTTTGATTGGAGCCCACTGTGCCTGGCCCACGAAAAAAGCCCAAGACAAGACAGAACCCGGCCCACAGTCCCTTTCTTCCTCCTCTCGAACAGTTGACCAGCCGGTCAACAAGCTG
This sequence comes from Ambrosia trifida, assembly GCA_028751855.1. Lineage (NCBI taxonomy): Eukaryota > Viridiplantae > Streptophyta > Magnoliopsida > Asterales > Asteraceae > Ambrosia > Ambrosia trifida. Next base: position 96,989,966 of record CM054124.1, on the reverse strand, counting down.
AATTTCCGGCGAGTTTCCAAAAGCGTCTCAATTCGCGATTAATGACCCCGCGTGTGCTCCCTGCCTTTGACCAACATCTTTTCAACGCGTATTTATGACGTCAAACGAGGATTAATAGTGATACCCGCATTTTCCGGCGACCTTAAAAACTTGCCAAAAACTTAACGCGTACATAACTAGTATAAATAGGGCCCTCTCCAGCTCGGAAATCTCACACCAAACCAAACCCCACTCTCTTCTTCGTTACAAAATCACTCTACTTGTGCCTTTCACGCTCGCCGGAATTCGAGCTCCGGCCAACCATTCAAATCCCTTCAATTCGGCCACCAAATCTGTAAGTCCTTACACGATTCTGCTCGAAATGATCTGTAGAACAAAAGCCCTCTCATTAATTGAATCAACAAAAGCTGTAACAGGTTCAATTAAGCGGGTTTGTTATTTAGGGATTAAAATTCAAATCTTTTAAGGTATAAAACAATTTCGTTCTGGGTAATAATCGTTCTCAGGGTGTTGACTTGGTGGTGGCCACACTTGTGATTAAAACCCAACCCGGTCATAGACCCGGGTTCGAGCCCCATAACCACCAAGTATTTTTTTTTCATGGATTTTAACATATAATTTTTAATCATAAACTTTTATTATACATGTAAAATACCAAAAAAACTTTATAAATCCTATAAAATTTATTTTATGCAATTCAAATGGTTAAGTTTATTATCCAATTTTTAGTTTTCAAAAATTAATTTATTTAATATATATAATAAATAAATCAAGTTTATTCCATTATATTTATAAAATTCCATTAAAATATCAAAACGATCTTATTAATTTCCACAAAAATTATTTTAAGTTTTTATAACATTAAGCTATTCAGAAATGATTTTTATTTCTGAAAAATCATTTATTTAATATTTTTAACCAATTTTTGTTAGATTTAATCATAATTAAATCATAATAAATCCAATTTTTGGTATTTTTGCACCAAAATTTTATACAATTTATTTTTAAATATTTAGAACAGAAATATGATTTTTAAAATAATAATTCTTTAGTTTTAGTATTTTTGAATATTAAAGTTAAGTTTTGGCAATTTGTAATAAATAGATTTAAAAATCTATTTTAAAAAGGAAATAATTTTATAAAAATTATTTTTTACACTTTAAACACATTCTTGTAACCATCTTAAGTTTAAATTTCATAAAAAGATTTTTGGTTATTTATTTACTAAATTTCTCTCAATTGGCGAATATTTTTAATATTAATCAAACGAGCAATTATCCCCAATTCAAAGCCCTAGAACGTATACATTTGTAGACTAGATAGACTTAGACATATTTATTACCTTATTATAGGGTGATACTTGACACATTTGGGCAGCACACTATTTTCAAGAGATAACATTTTACCAAGGTGAGTTTTACATAGCCCCTTTTCTATTTATCACCGTTTTTGGGGTGAAACATGTTACAACATCATCATTGCAATTCAATCATCAATGTGTCTATGTGTTTTCTATGTTGCATTATGTCTTGAGCATGATTAGAGTAAGCACCATTCTAGCATAATCATTAACTCAGTACAAGCCGGCGGTATACATTGATAGATCTATTGGACTAACAATCCCACCCGGATACGTGCCTCCTACAAAGGTTACGTGGGTGTTTGTTATCGCATAACATATTCAATTGGACCATGAGCGTATGGTATGTATCATATTATAACAGTCATCAGGGTTGATTATGCACTCGATTTATTTCTAGTATGTTCTCACATATGGACTAGATTGACATGACACATGAATTGCACAACATTTTTATTCAATTATCAAAAACCTATGTAATTCTCACCAACTTTTGTTGACCCAAAACATTTTCAACTTAACATGTTTCAGGTTCTATTTGCTTGAAGATTTGAATTGATGCTTGAAGATATGTGTATAGTTTTATTCAATTTGATGTACAAATTCTAGAACAATTGTATGTAATTCGTTTAAATTATTTAATGGAATCTATTATTCACCATGAGCTACTGAACAATCATCAATACGTGACATCCCGATGTTTCCGCCATCGGTTGGGGTGTTACATTTGTTACTGCAATATAAACGAGTGAACCATGAGCGTATGGGATGTACCACAATACAACAGTCACAATGGTTGATTATGCACTCGATTTACTTCTAGTATGTTTTCACATATGGACTAGAGTGCCATGACACATGAATTGCACAACAATTTTATTCGATTATCAAAACCTATGTAATTCTCACCAACTTTTGTTGACCCAAAATATTTTCAACTTAACATGTTTCAGGTTCTACTTGCTTGAAGATTAGAGTTGATACTTGAAGATGCATAACTAGTAGTTATTCATTTTGATGTACAAATTTTGGAGAACAATTTTATGTAATGTACTTAAATCAATTATTGAAATTTATTTACCATGAGCTACTGAACAATCATCAATACGTGACATCCCAATGTTTCCGCCATCGGTTGGGGTGCTACAGGACTAGGGCGAGTGGTCCTAGTATAAATACCAAACTTGCTTGCCGAAATCATTTAGTTGTTCATTTTTCCATTTAGAGAGAAAACTTGGTGTTTGATGATCAAATTGTATTGGTAACACTTGAGCTCTGTTTTTGTAATAATATTAACCATTTAACCAATTCGACAACTCGTCTTTATGTGTCTTTATTGTTATTTGTTGCTTAAACCACAACTCGAGGATTCCGTACTCGTGTCATATCAAACCCATAATATTCGGATCATCCGTGACGGTCGTAACAAGCAGAGCTAGCTAGGTGACCGATTTTAAAAACACAGTTTATTTACCATTGTAAAAGTGTTGACCGATTTTAAAAACACAATTTATTTACCATAAGTCCATAGTATCTCCTTCCTTTCTCTAAACACCACCATCGCCAACACCTGGTGACAAATGACCATCCTTTCATCAAAGGTCTCCCTGAAATCCGGGCACCTCCCCGTCACCCATGTCACCACGTTTCCATCCTATGTAAGTTTGTTGACCGATTAATCAATAAATTTTTATTATAAAATGTTGTTATTTATATAAAATGTTGTTTTTTATAAATACGTTTTTTAAAATTTGTTTACTAATAATACCTATAATTATAAAATGTTGTTTGTTTACTAAATATGTTGTTAGGTTACATTTCTTATTTTGATTATAAAATTTAATTGTTTTATAAACAATTATTTTTTTTATTATCGTTGCCAACTTGATCAACGTGTAAGCGTAAACACAAAAAAAATATACAAACAACATTTATTTTACATTTTTTTTATTTTGATTATAAAATTTTGTTGTTTTTATAAAATGCTATTTTTTTGTTAGCGTTGTTGTCTCGATAAAGGTGTAAGCATAAACACAAACGTTTATATAAACAAACCAGACAAATATAAATAAACAACTCATAATTCGGGAAGTTTGTACAATAATAAAAAAAAAAACACAAAAAAAAAAAAACAAAACTGATCAGTAAAAGTACTACTCGTCCATGTCAGCATGCGATGTACCGGATATTCCGGGCTACATGCAACCTCATGAGGCATCGCAACCTCATGCGCCGTATCACCAAGGTACTGCAGTACCAACGGTTGGGATACGTAGGGCTGACCGTAAACTCTGATCATCCTATAATCTCCAAGAGCAGGAAACCGGGCCGCTATGCGCATCCCCATCATCGTCCTAACATCTAAATGCCTAAAACGCACATAATAATAATAATAATAATAATAATAATAATAGTAATAGTAATAATAATAATAATAATAATAATAATAATAATAATAATAATAATAATAATAATAATAATATCAAAACACATAGACGGTGGAAGCTGGTCAACAAACTCCACATACCGGTCACAATGTTGGGCAATAGAAGGGATGAACGTGGCTCACCTGGTAAACGACACATGCCCTGCCGATGTAATAATAATAATAATAATAATAATAATAATAATAATAATAATAATAATAATAATAATAATAATATTATGGAGGAGGAGGAGGAGAATTGAAATTCAATAATATTATGCTACATAGGCAGAAAACTAACCGGGTTAAACCCAGTTAGTTTTGGTTTAGAAATTAATAACCGAGACAAGTTACGCTTGTTAGTTTTCAGTTTTCATGTCAGGATTATTGCCTTCTAACCCGATAAAGTTAGGATTATTTAATTCCAATTCCCCTAATAATAATAATAATACCTAAAGCGCATAGAATGATTGCTCGATGTTTGCCCGGTTAAAATGATGAACGCCCTGTCCGATAAAGGACGTGATACAATAATCAGCAAGGCATCGATGGAGGGCACACGAACTGCGTAGTAGTAAAACCTTTTAAAAATAATACTTTGACTTGTTTTAGGATCTCGCTATGATTTTATTTGATATGCATATTGAATATGTTTGAAAGGTATATTTGAATTATTAAGTGAAAAAAATTGTTCTTTATGCTATTTTATACTTGGAATAAGAACTGAATTTTTTTAATAAAGAACTCTAATAATTATAAACAACACTGTAAAAAAGGAATCAATATGAGTCGTATAGCCCTATATGCCTCGTATTTGAAGCCTTTACGACTCATATTGATCTATATGAGTCGTAGAAGAGACCCACTATAGGACTCATATATGTCAATATGATTGCTTGTGAGTCGTATTGATTTAACAGCTAAAAAGGTTTTTATTAAGAAAAAATCAATATGCATTGTATAGCCCTATATGACTTGTAGATGCTTTAACATGTGTAGTAGAGACCTATATGAGTTGTAGATACTTTAATATGTGTCGTAGAGGCTTGTATGATTCATATTGATCAAAAGGTTTGCTTTTCTGACTGAACACCCTACAGTTCACTGTAATCATTGATTACCTTGTATTACTCGTATAGCCCTATACGAGTCATATAAGGGAATGTCTAGCCAAATCTTGGGATGTCCAAATATATCACCCTTTCTAATAGGTATTAGGGTTTGTTTAATAAAGATTAAAAAATAGTATATAATGAAATTATAAAAGTATCATTCTAAACTTAATATAGTTTAAACACTGTTAACTAAGTGGATGCAAAATATTAAAGATTTGAACCATAAGGACTTATTCAACAATATTAAAATATAGAGTTTTGGGTTGATTTCTGGTTAAACCGCGAGTACAAATCTCACTTTAATCAACTTAGAAAAATGAATAAAACATACTGACCCACATAATTTCACCCTTAAAATGCACGTTCCTATAATAACAATATGAAACAAATTTATATTTATACACTTGTTACAATAGTATATATTTAGTCCGGTTTGCGTACTCAATCCCAAACTACACAAAATGATCATAATAATACCGCTAGTATACACCTTCATCACTACCTTAATATTCTATGTGATACTAAACCTCCGCACAAGTCATCCTAAACGTCTACCACCCGGCCCTACCCCATGGCCAATTGTCGGAAACCTACCGCACCTTGGTACGAGTCCGCATCACTCGTTGGCGGTGTTAGGATCTGAGTTTAATTGTTTTGAATGTTTAAGTACTAAGAACAATGAATGAAATGAATTATAAATGGAAAGTGCAGCGGAATAAATAACTATTAATCAAAACAAGAGAATAAATGTTTTTCAATCGAAAGCTTTCATTAATCAAATGATTACAATCAATAGTACAAGTACTCCCCCTTAGTCTGATCACATTGGGTTGCTGTACTGCCTCACAATCCCTTTTGATCCACAGAAGTCATCCAACTCCTTATTCTTAAACTCTGTTCCATTATCACTTCTAAATACTTTTACTGGCAAGTCATATTGTTTTTCAACTTTGGTGACAAAGTCCTTCAAGATACCTGCTGTCTCATCCTTAGAGTGTAAAAAGTAAGTCCATGTAAACCTAGAAAAATCATCAACTATGACAAGACAAAATCTCTTTCTTCTTAGACTCATGATTTTAACTGGGCCAAACAAATCCATATGCAACAATTGTAGACATTGGTATGTTTTGGACTCATCAATGGATTTGTAAGAGCTTTTATATTGTTTCCCTTTAAGCAGGAAACATAATGCTCATCACATTTAAATTCTTTTGATGGAAGGCCTCTGACAAGGCTTTGTTTGGAGAGTGAGTTGATAGTTTGAAGGTTGGTGTGACCCAGTCTCCTATGCCACAATTATGTCTCTTTTGTGGAGGCAGCAGAAAACAGATAGACATTTGCCATAGGATTGTCCTTCAACATATCAACCACATACACATTGCCACTCCTATGAGCAACAAGTTGTGCTTTGCTCTCAGCAATGATGGTATCAATCTTTTTCACCACTTCTTGCCCAATAATCTTTACAAGTTTTCTTAGTGAAGAATGAGCCATAACCTTTGTCACTCATTTGTGATACACTAAGAAGATTAAATTATTAATATATTGTTCACCACATCAAAACTGCTCTTTTAAGCCCAAAAAAACTGCTTTTTGTTTAATCTCAGCCCTTCATATTAGGTGGTTTTTTATGAGGGTAAATCTGGGCCACAATAATTAGGTGGTTACTTTAAAATTTTGGCAGTTGTCTTTTGTAAATAGCAGTTATAGTGGTTTTCAATCTCCTACTCTTTCTCCTTATTTCTTGCCACTCCACCTCAACTGCCTTTACCCTTTCTTTTTTATATTTATGTTACTAGAAATCCAATACCCACTCAACCCCTAAACCATGACCACCTACTTCTCACAGTCAGCCCGGCGACCAATTCGATTTGGTCTCCACACCGTGGTCACTAGAGAAAGAGATATCCTTCCAATTATCAGAAAGACAATCTTCTATTTTTTACCCAAAACAAAGAGCGATTCAAAATCTATCAAAAGTCGATTGGAGTGGTGCGAATTCATCAACAATCTATGGTAGTCGTTTGTGGGGTTTCATCAAAGGAGTTACGGAGATACCTTCCAATTATCCTAAGGTAAACTAAACACACCTTCATCACCGAAAATTAGGGTTTTTTCTTTGTAATTGAAAATAAAGTAGCATTATATTGTGGAATTAATATGGAGAATTTGGTTCTAGAACGCTGCAGATCCCGGAGAACATAGGTTTTCATTTTTTTTTGCGCAAATGTTTCGATTAATCTGAAGATTTGCCTGATTTAGTGATTGATAAATGATTTCTTATGGTTTTTCTGCAGATTTGCCTGATTTAGTGATTGATAAATGATTTCTTATAAGAACAAAGGATTTTGTGGAAGTGGATGATATTTGAGCTTAGTGTTCATGTTCTTAAGGTTTTTACTAATTTCGCATTCTTTGGAGGTTTGCGTTATACTAATTTTGCAGTGTTTTATCTTTACGTTTCGTTTGCTCGAAGAATCAGTGGTATATATAAATCTAGGGAATTCTTGGCAAGTTTTTGATGAGGGTTTTTGAGATGCTGCTACTAAATGTATATATTATTTATTTAGTTTATTTTTAAATAAAATGGGTATGATTTGTTTTGAATTTTGAAAATGCATTGCAGATACGGCGTATCATTCGAGTGGGATGTTGAGCAACTTAAGTTGAAGCTGGACGTTGAAGCCGCCATTGGCGATTAAGTACTGGTTTGAGCCCGGTTCGATTGGTGAACCGGGCGGCTCAAAGAGTCTGTGTTCAACTCTAGAGAGGCCATTGGCTTGAAAATGGATGTGTTTTGGAGGCAACACATTTTAAGAATTGGATTGTTATAGTGCAAAAAAAAAAAATATATTGGCACGTTTATGTGGGGAGATCAAGTGTATGAAGCTTTATTAAAGGCACCAGTGTGTGGTAGTTGACCAACTGTCCTGGACCATAGTAAAGTGCCATGGACCCATGGTCCAAACCTGCCTGCTTATTATGTTTTTTTTTTTTTTCATAAAACAATATCTAATAAGCTGTCAAACCGGCCCATCGATTTAAGAGATTTGAACTCATAACTTAAGTTTATATTGTGCACATTTTACTTTATTTGATTACTCTTATATTTCTAGCAATAAGGACAAAATGATAATTGTGTGGTTCTGTGGACCCAAATCTGTATCTAAAGGTGGAATAATGGGTGGTTTGGGCTGGTTGGGTAGCAGGGCGGTTAGCTTGGCTTGAAACACTTTTGTTGGTATTTTTTATATAAAATTTGTGCAATAAATATAATTACTAGGATACTCATAGTGGTGCAAATTAGTAGATTGTTTGCATTTACTATACGGTTTGGTTGCTTTTGACCCGTTTGGTTCATTAATACATGCACCAAATCAACCCATTTGTGTATGTAATGGGTCAAATTTGCCTATTCTACAGTATATAACTAATCTTTTAGGATTGTTACTTGAGTACTTGAATATTTGAATTGTATTAATGACATGAATGCAGGTTAATGTACATGTGGAAATCTATGAACCAATGTCATGAAGTCCAAAACCATGTAGTTCAACAGGTTCGGGGTCTAGTCAACCAGTCAACAAAAGGCGAGTCAACCTCTGACCTCCACCGGCAAGCGACTCATGATCTTTAAGCAGCAGTGTCCGCCTGGCACACAAGTTTCTGCCACCTCATAAAATTCCAAAGAGATTTCATCAGATCTCTCCGAGGATGGTAAAAACTCACTCTTCTACTCATCAACACTGAAGAAGCAAACGTCAACGGCTCATAGCCCTCGGATGTTTACATCGTTTTTGATGAGTGGAAACTTGTCCTTGATCGCGTACCTCACACAGTGGCATCTGAATCCATTAAAAGCTTCATAAATGTCATCCACTCCAATTCTTTAAAACAAACAGAAGAAATGAAAGTGAAAAAATGCACCGAATCAGCATCAAAAGAACTTGAGGAATAGGCATCATCTTTAAGAAACATAGAGAAGAAATACTACCATTCTTATTCCATGGTCGGGCTCTGAAAAGAAGTCCGAGCTCGTGGCATGCCAAATACGAGTCGAGAATGAAATGGTCAGGCACTCAAACAGTTGAGGTAACAAGATCTATGACACTAAACAATATTCAAACTGGTTTGCCTGGAGTTTTTCAAGCTGTGACAAGCTTTTCAGGCTTGATAATGGAGGCACTTGAGGTTGTTTGCAACAAATCTTATGAAGTTAAATAGTGAGTTTTGAGTCTGGTTTACTGTTTCAAAGAAAAAAAAGAAAATTGATTATAATTCATAGAATTATATATGCTATGATGTTCTTAATTGCAGATATGATTCCAGAAATTCGGTACTGGAGTGGTCTATACTTCTCATTGACGATTCCACCCACAGTTATTTGTTAAATTATTAATATTTGTTTGGAATAATGGATTAGTTTCAGAATAAAAAATGACATTAATTCATTTCATTATATATATGTACATGAACACACATACCTAGAGACACTTTAAGAAGAATGCATTTATGAAACAGATCGTTACCAACTTAATAAAAAGATTTTGATTGCATTTTATAGTGAATAAATCTTGCTTTCCTATTCAAACGAAACAAACACTTCAAAGTGGCGCTTTATGGAGGAGGGTGATTGATTCTATACATGGGTCTAACAGAAGGTGGGTGGCACTTCCGCTGAACAGTTCGGTCACAGGGGTATGGAAGAATTGTATTAATTTTTGGAATAAGTACAAGGTGGAAGGGGAAGGCGTCTTTGGTATGATCCGTGGGAGGGTGGGGAATGGGGCGCAGATTCATTTTTGGATAGATACATGGCTTTGTCAGTTTCCGCTTATGGTAAAGTTTACCAATTTGTTTAGAATGAAAAAATATAAAGGGGTTATGGTTGTGCAGTAGAGTGGGGTCAAATAATAGGATAACAAGGGAATGGAAAAGTTCTCTAGACACGCATGAAGCTAGTGAGAAAATTGAACTGGAAGACTTATTGAATGGAGGTTTTGTGGATGATAAAAAGAAAATAGGGGTTCCCATCCTGGGGTAGGTCACAGGTTTGATCCATGCACACCATAAAAAAAATTCTCCGTGACGGTTTGAGGTTAGGCAAGGAGGACGCCTGTGTGTGAGTATGGATTCAAACTTGAAACCACTAGGTTAGGGTTGTACAAGTATTTCCACTGAACTAAACCTTACAAAAAAAATTTATATAATTTTTCATATAAGAATTTGTTTTTGAAATATGAATTTAGGACATAAAAGAAATAAACATAGGTATTGTTAATAACGAGCAACAGAGCGAGTTTAGCCAATCTAGGTATTAGTATATAATGGTGACAACAATGTGCCTAACTCAACAGTTGTTGGCCATTCAAATGTTAAACAAACAAGATTGAGCTACAAGAAGAGGTTGAGAAATCATGTAGAAAAGCTGCAATGCGATTCCAAGAAGTAGATCATGTTTGTGTTCAATTATGTTAACCAACGTTCTATGTTTATGTTTCTGAATTTTAAACTACTTGCTATGTTGGTATGTTTTGTGGATTAACACAACTTTCGTTTTGTAGGTTTTTGGTATTATATTTAAACTTTTGTAGTAATGTTGGTGTGGTTGGTATTAATGTTGTCACACATTTTGGTTCATACCAAGATTTCATAGAATTTTTTTTAAACTAAACAAATAAATTAGTATTTTTTTTTCAATGGCTGATTTCATAAATAATATATATTAACAAAACTTTTAAAATTGATACACTTTAAGATTATATAGGGATTAGTTATCGACATTCGCTTACTCAAAATGATAACATCAACCAAATATACTTTCACGCTTTCTAATCCCCGTTCAAAAACCCGTCCCAACGGACGGGTATCACACTAGTTTAAGATTATCAATAACATTGACATTTTCAAACTTGAGTTTCCTAGCCTGAACAGTCCCTGAACCCAACATCTTACCTTTTGAATCATTACCAATGGAAATATGACCCCTACATGAGCTAAGAAGTCCAGAAGAAGGGCTCTACATCCTGTCATGTGCCTGGAGCCTCCACTATCTACATACCAAAGGCTTTCTAAGCAAGCAGAAGCTCCCTGCACATCAGTAATGGATCAGTTTAGGTGAGTGTCCAAAGCCAAGTTGGCTTTGGATGGGTCCACAGACTTTTCAGCATTAAGCTTAGGAAGGTGATCAGTGGTTTGAACTAGTTTTTGAATCAAGTTCAACAACTGTTGCTAACCATTTGCCAGTGCTTGGATGTCAACAGTTGGTGCAACAGATGTTTGATCACTTCCTGATAGATGGTAGTAACCATAGGTATTTCTGTTCACTCTTGGTTTAGAAGGCCTCTTGGGTTCCTCATAAACATGTGACAGATTATGACAAGGTGGTTATCCATATCCTCTTAGGTACTTGTTGGTGGGTGGAGCATCTGTTACTTGAACATCCCTAGAAGCAGATGTTTCCAAAATTTTGGTAACAGATGTTTGAACTGGAGCAAAAGTCTGTTTGGGTTTTCCTTTTGATGTACTTACCACTTGATTTACAAGAGTTTTAGCCTTGTAGTTTTGTATTTTGACATCAAAATTTTTGAGATACGGGCACTCTTTGGTTTTGTGATTCTTCTTACCACATATTGAGCACGTGGTCTTAGAATCACACACACTTGTTCCTTTGTTGATATCATATGCTTTTAGAAGAAAACAGTTTTTAGTAACATGATTCTTCTTTTCACATAAATCACAAAACAAGTGAACAGACTTTTCTTTCTTTTTCCCTTTTTCATTCTTCTTTTCAACAGATGTTTGATCATCTGCTGGAAGGTCTATCAAGGGAATGACCTTTGCCTGTGGTTCTTTCTTCTCATCAGGGGTTTTGAAGTCAACTGGTTTGAAGTTTTCAAGAGTACCACGCTCATCAGACCAAGTAGGTTTAAATTCATATTTTTCAAGTTCAGTGAATGATGAGGAACCTTCTGGTTTTTCAAGAACAATTTTCTTGCCATTAGGTTCAGTGATTTTAATCTCTTGACCCTTCAAATTAGTTGCTACTACCTCAACTAACTTTTGATCCTTTTTGTTAGTGTTTTCAAAAGCTGGGGCAGTAGTTTCAAAACCAAAACCAAACTTCACATGACTTTTAGTTTGTTTGTTGAGGAGGATCTCAAAACCTTTGCATGATTCCACCGATTTTTCACATTCAAATTGGGTGGCCTCAAGCTCCTTTTTACAACTGTGATATTTAGTTATCATAGTTTGGAGCTGGTCTTTGGTTATAGTTTCTTCATGTTTTAAGCTGCTTATTTCAGATTCTTTTTCAGTCAATTTTGATTTTAACTCTTTAGAAAATTGAACTTCATCATCTAAAACTTTCTTGAGAATCCGGTAAATAACCGAATCCACAGATCGATTAAGCGAAAACAACTCGGTTTCAGACGGGAGATTCGAGACGAGACAGAAATATATGATAACAAAGTCATCACAGATTCGTATTAATTCAGAAACGGTTACAAACACTGTCATCAGTAGGATAAACATCTATCTCGCGACCGGGAGAGGTCGGGCATGACCTCCCCCTTGAGAGCATTCAAAGTATAAACTCAAATCTACAAATGAAAACCAAACATGAGATTGCTATTTATAGTCCAAAATCATAATCCACCTTCGCCCATTTAAGGAGGTCGAATGTGGAACTTTTCCACATTCGACCCTTTCGAATGGTCGAATATGAACTTAGGTTTTGGCCTATATTCACAAATGCATCAGATCCATAAAATGCCCTTATGGATCACCACAATCTTATGTAATACAATACAAAGACTCAACCCTAGTCTATTCGACAGTGACGTCCACATAATAGTGCATCAACATTTCTTCCTAAGGTTTTCATTCACCTCTTTAATGTTAGCAAATGCTATTACACATTTGTTTGAACAAAAATCTTTTAGGATTTTAGGAGATACCTTAGCAGCAGCCATCAATGCATAATCACACTTGCACTCATAATCATCTCATGCACCCCAGGGATCTGAGAGATTCATAACCTCTTCTTCAGATTTTGTATCTGCAATTACGTCATCAACAATATCATCAGTCATAACATCAGATTCAGTTACCACATCCTCAGATTCAATCTCTTCAACCATAGCCATGAAACAAAAATTTTCTGGTTCATTTTCAGCTTTGGCTACAAGAGCAAAATTCTCATCTGATAGCTGCTCATCTGGTAGACTGCTCCAATCAACAAAGCCTTGTGTGAAGAAACTCTGTTGACTGGTCTCTACAGGGGCAGAGGGTGGAACAGCAGTCATTGGCATTTGTGCTTGAGCAACAGGTGTTTGCACATAGTGGATCTGAGGAATAGTGGTTTGGATAAACTGGACAGGAACAGTGTTTGGGGACTGTGCAAAATGAGCAGTGTTTTGCACATTTGGTCTAGGGGTATTATGCGAAACTTGATAAGTGTTGGTCTGTGGCCTTTGATTTGGATAGGTAATCATAGGTGTACCATGTTGACTCCTACATTCCCTAGCAAAATGACCAAGACTATGACATTTATAACACTTGATCTTTGATTTATCCAACCCTACTTTTGACCTCCCAGTCAACCCTGGAAACCTTCTGCCAGTTTTCTTTTAAAAATTGTTAGTTCTTACACTGAGCATAGCCAATTAGTGCATAATGTTCGTTTCTTCCAAATCATCAGGGTTAATGTACTTTAAGTCATCATACTCAAAGGATATGTTGTCAGATGCCTGGATATCACCACTACTTGCTGTAAAAGCATAGTTTGGTGAATAAGAATCAGATTTAAAACCTTAGTTAAAACCTGAAGTTATGTCAATGAAATGATCATAACTCTGATCCTTATTATTACCAGGCACCTCATCATGACCCAAAAGTGTTGTATTACCAAAAACATAATCATCAGACACTTTTCCAGAGTCCTGGAGCTTCTTTTTCTGGTTAAGCTCTCTCTTATAGGTCAAGAGCTTACCATGAAGCTAGGTCAATGATAGGTCCTTAAATCCAATTAAGTTTCTCATAACTATAGCAATAGTGTCCCATTTATCTGGTAGAGATCTTAAAAACCTATGGTTCATAGTTGAATATGGGTAAGTTAGACCAACCAGTTTTAGTTCACTAATGAGACAGTTAAACCTCTCAAATTGTTGAGTTAATGACTCTCCCTTTACATGACTGAATGTTTCATATTGTTGGTTAAGTATTTCATGGTTGTTTTCAATAACATCTTTAGTCCCAGCAAATTGTTCTTTCAGTGCATCCCACAACTCCTTTGCACTGTTACAGTGTAACAGCCCAGCATATATATCATTATGTAGAGCCATTGCCACAATATTGAAGGCCTTGAACCATTGCCACAACTCAATTTTCTGAAAATCCTGGTCGGAGTAGTTTTCAAGTTTCTAAGGCTCTTGAACCTTGGGATCTTCAGTACTTGGCATCATCCGAACATGTGGTCCGAAGGTAACCGACTTCCAACACCCAGTGTTCTGTTGAGCTAGAACATGGCTCATCCGACATTTCCAGATATTGTATTCAGATCTGACAAGCATCGGTGGCTTGTTGTTCGTGCCAGTGTTGTGTGGATCGTGATTGATTGAAGCCATTCTCTGATTGTTTCACAAACAAAGTCTGTTTAAAATGGTTGAAACGTAAATAAACTATTACCCTGTTTTCAATCGGACAAACAAACGAGATCAATAATTGTGAGCTGATCTGTTTATATTAAATTGATTGGTTGGATCGAATTTAATTGACCAAGCGGTTGATGCAAATTATGCGACAAGTGCTTTTGGATTGCTAATACAATTATGTTTTGCCACATTCGGGAGGTCGAAGGTGGAAAAGAAAAGGGTCGAAGGTAGATAAACAAGTCGAAGGTAGAAGAACAGGTCGAAGGAAAAGTTTTGTAGATCATAGTGTGGATTCGCCCACTCGTTTGGTTGATCCTACACATTCGCCTCTTCGAATGGTCGAATGTGCAGGTCTATATAAAGGCTGAATCAGATTTTAAAGTTAAAATAGTTGTCATTTTATTTCCCTCCTTCAAGCGTGTTTTCTCCCTAGGGTTTATTAAGTGTGAATTTACTTTATTTCATTGTAAACAACACTTTGTAAGATTAATCAATATGTTTATGAATGAAATGGAAACTTTGAAAGTGATTTGTGTGTTTTGCTGATATTATTATCATTTCGTAATCGATTCAGGGAATCCGCACCTGAATTGATATACTTGTTTGATCAACGTCTTTATTTTTGACAATTCGATCCTCACATACAAAGTGGTATCAGAGCCATAAGGATCAAACAACTATGATTTGATAATATTTGAGCTGATTTGGACTCAATTTTGATCAAAACTTTTCTATTTTTAAAGACAATTGAATTTGATGCATATTGATTGATTCGGACTAGTTTTCATGGATAAAATCTAAAATTCTCTTTATTAAACTTATGCCAAATCAATTCCGAAGCAAAACCTGCAAAACATCATCAAATTTCATCAACTTTTGAAAATTTTGGATCAAAATAACTGATTTTCAATGAATACCGTTTTTCAAAATGCAAGGGTGGAACCTAGGGAGAAACGGTCGAGAGTGTGGGTTTTAGGTCGAAAGTGAACCTTATTTCGGTCGAACCTAGAAGTTTTTAGTGTGTTGTTGTTCATTCGACAAATTGGTATACATTCGACCCATCATGTGGTCGAAAGTGGGTTACTTTGGTCAAAGGTGAAACAATTTGTTATATTCTACCTTCGAGTCTTCAGAAAGGGTCGAACCTAGACAAAATTTCACATTTGACCCCACGTTCATTTGTAAAAGGTAGAACGTAGAATCTATTTGAATTTTTTTTAATCGTTTCGTGTTTTATACTTTGTAGACGACATGTGGAACTTTCCAACAACACCAAGACCTACTACTACACCACAACAACAAGTGACAATGGATCCTTGGTCTGTAGCAGCTCAGAAGACGACTAGTCAATCATCGCAACCGATCAACTACTTAGCAATGACTAGTTCGATGCCACAACAAGTTGCACAACCATCACAACAACCCATGGCTGATTATTGGGGAGTTGCAGCAGTCGCGGTATACTCTCAAAGTACCAATGCTATTTCTAGTCTAATTCATGACTTATCTTCAGGTAGTGGGAGTCGTCCACCAAAGCTGATAGAGATGGTGGATTATAATCAATGGAAGACCAAGTTCAAGATACATTTGGAGTGAATGGGAATGGAAGGCACCGAGGCTTGGCAAATGATTGCTAAGGGGTATGTAGCACCGGTTTTGGAGAACACTGGTGAGCCGATTCCATTAGAAAGCTTAGCTGAGGATGAGAAGAAAAAGTTTGTGTAGATGCATTTTGTGCGACTAATGCTTTGGATTACTATTAACATATGTTTTTGCTCTTGGTCGAATGGGCGAAAGAAGAAGAATATGGGCGAATGAGAGTTTTTGTTTGGGCGAAGGAGAGCTAAAGGTGCGAAGGAGAGAAGGAGGTCGAAGGTAGAATTAGAAGTTAATGTATTGCTTGGTTCGACCATAGTGTTTGGGCGAACCTGCACATTCGACCAAGCAAAGTGGGCGAATGTACAGTCCTCTAAATAGCTCAAGTTCATTTTGAAAGCAAGTTGTTGTCATTTTTGTTTCCCTCCTGTTTGAGTCTCTCCCTATGGTTTTGTGTAAACTTAATTCACGTCTTACTTTGATCGTAAAGCTTATTATAACGTGTAATTGAGTTTGTTTATCAATGAAATGAAGCTTTTAAAGATGATTTATGCGTATTTTTAGTATTGTTATCATTTTGTGATTGATTCAGGGATTCCGCACCTGAATCAAACTTGTTTGATCATAATCTTTATAGATTTGACGATCCTACGCGCATACAAAGTGGTATCAGAGCCATATGGATCAAACAACCAAAAACTGATAATTTTACAGCTGATTTGGACCCTATTTTGATAAAAAAAAAACTTTCTGTTTTCATTGATAAAACTGAATTGATGATAATTTGATTGATTAGAGCTTGTTTTCACGGATAAAATGCATAATTCTCTTTGATAAACTTGTTCTAAATCAAATCCGTAGCAAAACCTGATTAGAATCATCAAGTTCTTTCAACTTTTGAAAAATTTGATCAAAATTAATTGATTTTCAAAGAATAACCGTTTTTGAAAGTGTAGGGTCGAACCTAGGGAGAATGGTCAAACGTGTGTGTGAATTTGGTCGAACCAAGGGATTTTTAGTCGAAGGTGGTGTTTTAGCTGGTCGAATCTAGAGTTTGTTAGAGTTTTGTTGTACATTCGACCATACTTGTCTCATTCGACCATTCGGGTGGTCAAAGGTGAAATCAAACGGTCGAAAGAGGGTCTAATGGGTCGAAAGTGATTTGTGTCTGTTGTATTTCTCATTCGTATCTTTTCAAACGGTCGAAGGAGAACAATTTTGCTCATTCGACCACTCAATACATACGAAGGTAGAGTCTGTTTATAAACTTTTCTAATCTTTTCGTGTTTAATCATTTTCAGATCAAGATGTGGAACTTTCGTACTACACCACGACCTAACACGACACCACAACAGTAGACAACCAGGGATCCTTGGTCGGTTGCTACCCAAAAGTCTAGTCAACCATCACAACCCATCAATTATATGGCTACGACTAGTACTATTCCTCAACACATTGCGCAACCACAACCGCAACCGATTGGTGACTATTGGGGAGTAGCAGCAGCAGCGGTTCACTCACAGACGACTAATGCCATATCAACTCTTATCCAAGACTTGTCCTCGGGGAGTGGAAACCGTCCACCTAAGCTTATGGAGATGGTCGACTACAACACGTGGAAGACCAAATTCAAGATCCATTTGGAGGGAATGGGTTTAGAGGGAACTGAGGCGTGGTAGATGATTGCGAAGGGCTATGTTGCTCCGATCTTGGAGAACACGGGAGAGCCTATTCCATTGGAAAATCTTGCAGATGATGAAAAGAAGAAATTTGCTATTGAGAAGAAGGCGTTTTCTCAATTGTCTCAAGCTATCAACACTGATTTGTTGCATCAGTTTGGTTCTTGCACAACTTCTAAACAGCTGTGGGACATGTTGAATAACAGGCATGATGAAAATGAGAAGACTAGGAAGCTAAGGATGGAAGAGCTTCGGAAAGAGTTTGAGAATTTTAGTTACATGGGTAACGAGACGTTGAAAGAGTTGGTCCCAAGGTATTGCCACTTACTCACAGAGCTTTCAAGCTATGAGATAAGCATATCTATGTCTGAATTGGTGGACAAGTTTGCCGATGCATTGCCACCGTATTGGAACCAACATATTGAGGTGTTAAAAGAAAAAGATGCATACCAGTATTGGACAATTAACGAGTTCATTCATGTAAGCGAAAGATTTTAGCTAAAACAGGATTATATGATCATACAAGTCACAAAACCAGGTGCGGAAACCCTAGTTCTGAACAAAATGATAAAACTCTAATCAAAACACAATCAAGATCATTTTCAACATCTTTTCATAGATTAACTTTGTCAAATATTCAATTACAATCACACACACGTTAATCTAGATCAAATACAGACTTTCACAAAATCACCTGGAACCTGACCTGAACACATACACTACTGACAACTCTATTTTACATACTCAAAAACACAAAACCTATTTATAGATACTGCACGTTCGCCCCTTTGCATTGGTCGAATGTGAATCTTTTCCACATTCGCCCATTACCAATGGTCGAATGTATCTTCTGATCAGTTCCAGTCCACCTTCGTCCGTCAACATTCTACCTTCGCCCACTATTATCTACCTTCGCCCCTTTCTAACAAAAACTTAACATATGTTATTTATGTTTATCCAATCATTAGTCGCAAAACGCATCAACAAACTCCCCCTCGACTATTGATTGGATAGTTTTCTCTGTTGGTCCATCGTTTTGTTCATCAACTTGATTCTGAGCTGTTTCTTCTGCTCAGTAGTCATTGGAGGCTCATATGTTCTCTTCACTGGTTTAGACACATTCGCTATCTTCACTGTCTTACCAAGCTTATCCTCCAAATTGCTTCCCGCATTGATGTCATAAGCAAAACAAACTCCAACCACTTGAGTATATTTTCTTGCTTGAGCAAAGTCTTTTGGTTCATAATAAATCGGATTGTAGAAAAGCATGATGATGTCTTCAAAAGTGCAATTAATCAACCACATAGGATCAAATACATGAACATGCTTGTATTTATCCTTTCCATCTCTCAACACAATCACCGCTTCAGCCTTTCTCCAATCATAATACCAGAAGATAAAATCAGCACTAAAATGCTGTGGCATAGGCATCAAAGGTATATTTCTCATCACTTCAGGTGCTTTGTAGATCAAAGTAACTCGTTTCATATTGGTTTGAGGATCAATATCCCTATGAACTCTTCTTCGGGGATATTGAGGTTTGAATCTATTCCATTTTGTACGACTTTCCCAAACCAATTTATCTGCGCACCAACCAACATGCGAGCCATTCACTTCTGCACCTGACATTGGGAATCTACATAAATCTCTGACCGCCCAGTACGGTAGAGTAAGCAAATCACAGAATCTATTGAAGTACAAGATTCCTGTTTCCTATTTCGCAGCAATGCACTTCAATCTGCCCATGTATGTCCACCCGAGAGCTCTGCCTTTGAACTTGGCATTGTGGAATCTATAAAAGTTACCTTGAGCTTCAGGCTTTGGTCGGTTCTCATCCATTTCCCTCAATTTCCTCAAATAACTCTTCAACTCATCAGACTGATTTGAAGGTCCTTGATTATCAGCACCAAATACTTTTTCTACAAACTCTGCACTCCTCTGCTGTGCTTTCTGCTTTGCTGAATTATTTGGTACTTCAGTAAAATCAGGGAATACCTCATTTTCATCCGTCTGTCTGAAGTACTGAGGGAACTCTTCATGAGTTATATCTTCCATCTCCACTTCATTGTTCTCAGGAGTCTACATATCATCTGAGTGACTTCCAATATCCTTTTCAGGAATATCTGGAATCGACTCATCCACCATAAACTCCTCAAAAGTCTTCCCTACCCTCTGTGCAAGACCATCTAGAATTTCCTTTGCCACAGATGCAGGTAATTCTCCTTCCTCAAGGTCAGGATCTTCATATTCCAATTCATATCGCATATCATCAGTTTGGAATATTTCAGCGAAACATCCTGTGAACTCAATGGTCCATTCTCTCTTTTCCAACATATCTTTATACAACTGTTTAGCATCATCAGATAGAGATCTCACTTTCTCATTCCAGAAAATACTTTCATCTGAATCAACGTTCTCACTTTTCTTCTTAGAACTTGATTCTCCAGTATCTTTCTTCTTTGGTGTTCTCTTCTCATAAGTAAACCTGGAAGTATCATCTCCTCCATCATGATCACTTCCACTGCTAAACTCATCTCCTTTCTGTCTCCCAGCACCTTCTGCATCATCATCATCATCATTCTTGTCATCATCATCATCACTTTTCTCCGATTCATCATCATCCTCATCATCATCTTGTTCTTTATCAGATTCAGAATCTTCATAATCAACTTTCTCTTCTTCTTCTTCTTCATCTTCTTCACCCTCCTTCAACTTGGGTGCAGTATTATACAGATCATCAATCAAATCACTAAGGCGTTTGTTCTCAGCCCTTAGTTCTTTGTTGTCTGCCTTAATCAGCTTAATCTTGCTCTTGTTTCTTGCACACTTTCTTTCAAGCTTTTCATTCTTTGCTTGAAGCATTTTAACCTTCTCATTGATCTCATCTTGATTGGATTTAGAAGCAACCACAATCTGTAGCATTTTCTCCTCATTCTGCTTGAATTTGGCAATCTCAGCTTGTTGAGCTACAATCATTTTCATCATGTCATCCATTTTTCTATTCACCTGCTTCATCACATCATCATCAACAGTGACTTTCTTTGATTTGGATTTGGATGGCTCAACTTCTTTTCCCTTCTGAGGCTTTCTGAACATGTCAAGTACATTGTCCAGTGCAACGTTAAGTTGATCAGCTGATATAGGTTCTGCCTCTTTGGTTTTCTTTTGCTTCTTGCTGACAGGTGAAGATAGCTTTGATGATGTACCAGCATCGGGCACTCTTTTACCTTTCAACAGTTGAGCTAACTCTTTCTCTCTCAACTCTTTCGTACTAGACTTCTTTGCCATGGTCTTTTGCTTTTTCGTCTTAGGCAAATTAACCACCACAGTCTCTCCAACACTCAACTCTGCTAAGTCAACACCTAGACTCTCATCTTCAACAGACTTCTTTCTTCTCTCAGCTTCTTCAATCGACTTGTTCAAAGATTCAGACTCACCAACCATAGTGGCCTTACGTTTGGTGGTCCTAACATTTTCATCATCAGAGTCCCACTGCTCGTCTATCTCAGTCTCCTCTGAATCAACTGACTCTTCATCCACCAAACCTGAACCTTTCTTTGCCGTTGATTTATGTCTAACCGCCTGTTGCTTTGAACTTCCCTGATCAATCTTTCCCTTGCCCTTCCCTTTGGCTCCAGGATTGACTACTTGTCTCTTCCTCTTAGTGCTTGAATCAGCATACACTAAGGGATCATCATTATCCGAATCACTATTATCGTGCCTTGCTTTGTTCTTGCCAGGATCAGTGTAATCCTGACGAGCCAAAGCTCCAAAGAGTCTCCTATTAGGTGGCTTTTCACTATCTGGCACACCTTTGTATCCCTTCATCCTCACTAGAGTACGAATGTTCATGTGATCTTGACCAAGGATCATAGTCGGATCCTTCTTCAACTCTGGATACATGTGGTCAAAGATCATCATCAGAAATCTTGGATATAGCATGAACTTCTTGTGCTTCATACCTTTCAGCATCTCCAGCATATGGTCTAGAATCATACCAGAAACGTTAAATGGTTTGTTGAGAGTCAACGCAACCATTAACGAACTCAAACTTTTTCTCATAACATCATATCCACCGCTCACACATCCAAATACGTGGATAATAACGTGTGCAAAGTACTTGAACTGCACGCCCAGCTTCCCTTTATACATAGATCCATCAGTAATCGGACCTTTGTACTTCATCCGTAAGAAACAAGCTTTCTGCTCAGTCCATGATAACTCTCTGGGATCTTCACTGACTTCAAACATGATCTGCAGTGCTTCCCGTATATCAGACTCTGTCAAAAACATCTCCATATCTTGAATCTTGCTCTTGATAATCGTCTGATTATCCCAGAAGTCATACTTCGCATTATGGTAGAAATCTTCAATAATGTCTCTATATATGATCGTCGGTGTGGCTAATGCATGTACAATTCTGCTCCTTCTCAAAAACTCTATGATCCCGGTGAACTCAGTATTCTTCTCTACGTCACCAAGATATGCACAGCAGTTGTGAGATCGCTCGAACGGCCAACTGCTTGGAACAGATGCTTCAGCCTGTTGCACCGGATCTGGAACAATATTCTCTGCTGGAGTTTCCACATTTTCTACTGGTGCTTCAACATTCTCGGATTGATCAGCCATCTGCACATCAAAAACAGAAAAACACGTCAAAATGCAAAAACGACAAAAAGTTAAAAATTTTATGGTTTTACAGATTCTACATTCGCCCTTTTTAAACTGGACGAAAGTGAAGAAATCTGGTCGAATGTGAAACATATTGGACGAACATGAAAAAGTGTTTGAGATTAAAACACATTCGCCCGTTTCTAAGTACATTCGCCCTTTTATTTCCACTTTCGCCCATTTTTGGAACCGAAGGTGAAACATGTTTATCCCCAAAATTTAAAAATTTTGCAAACTTGTTTTTGACTCTTGATTTTGATTAGGATATGTCCTAATATGGCCGATTATCACTCGTGTATCACCAATTGTCCATTACTTTCAATATATATCAGTTTCTAAAGGTGAATTAGGTTAAATCAGTTCATTCAAACAATTGATCACAAAAACGATGTTAATAACCTAATTCCTTTAACCTTCTCCCCCTAAAACTGATATGTATTGAATGAAAATGAAAATCAAACATTAACAAACATCCTAAGACCCCTAAAATTGAAACCCTAAGTCCGGATATAAACAAGACGATTCTGATCTGTATAAAGCTCCAATACCTGTGAAATTAGTGTCAAAATGATCAGTATTTAACAAGAAACAGATTGCACAATCACAGGAAATTCAAGCAACAAGGTCTGGTTATCGAAGAATTTTGAAAAAATTTTGTGAATGAAGGGTTCGAACCTGAAAGGGCTTATATATAAGAGCCACCTTCGCCCGTTTGATATAGACGAATGTGAGATAATTCCACATTCGCACCAAGCTAATGACCCGAATGTGAAAAATGTTACCCGAAGGTGGAATGTATACCCGAAGATGAAAATGATATCCGAAGGTGAAAATATTCCACATTCGTCCAAATTGAAACGGTCGAAAGTGAGGATTTTTCCACATTCGACCCAATTAAGGGGCGAATGTGAAATGGAAAAATCTGAAAATTTCACCAAATCACGAATTCGAATCCCGTTCAACAATTTTCAATCTGTTAAACTTCCAAAACTCAAATTTCCACATTTTGAATGATACAAAGCCCAGATGGTGTTATCAAATCTCAGAAATTGACCATCAAGCATCCCCGGTTATCAAAAATAAAGCAGAAATGCAAATCTTTTGGGTTTTCTGAAATTTTATCAAAACACACCAAAAATCTTTTTGGATTTTGTATCTTTTTGACAATAAAAGTAAAATGCAACAAAGTAAAATGCATCAAAGTAAATGAAAACAGTAAACATTTTGTGATACCCGGTAAGAGGATCATATCAGTTTACTGAGAAATCTGAACACAGCGTTGATCTGTTTTAATATTATCATTAGAAACAATATGTGATACGGCAATTGCTGATATTGTGGTCCACATAAGCTCACATGCAGACAATTACGCAATGCTTTAAAATGATACGAATTAGGTGTTTTTAGACTAACACATTGTGGTTCCCACACACACGACATACTCCCGTATCAAGTAATTGCACAAAGCTTCATCGTAACGCCTGATTATGCCAGAGTTATCCGTAAAATTTACAAAGTATATAGCACAGAGGTGTACAGGTCAGCAAATGAATGCAGCAAAGTAACATGTGCGTATACACTAGGTTGAGGCTGATATTAACCACTGATTTGCATCAGAAAGTCAATACGATGTAATAATGATCTTTGATCAATAAAACATAAAGTTCCTCAATTCGGTAACTTTCGGTTTTGGCAATATGCTCTTTTGCAAATATTCTGATGAAACTAGGTCCGTAAATCAATACGACAGAAGTTTAATCAGAATATCCCGGATAACAATAACATAACGACCCGAAACCTCAGATTTTGGCAATCCTATCAAACGAAATTACGGTACTAAGACCATATGAACATGAGGTGTTCAGCCACGAACGCATAGTTTGTTATGTTTGTATCACTAATGCACGCAATATTTAGTCTACGAAGCCTATCAGCATATCACACGTAATCAACATACGTCTCATTATACTATACAATTCTTTAGCCTGTGTCAGATCCCCACTGATGTACTATCATTTCCTCTTTTTATCCAGGAAATCATTTTGGTTTTTCTAATTTTTAGGTTGTTTTTGATTTTTCTGATAAAATGACTCCCCCTAAAATAAAGAACATATTTTTGGGTTTTTAATTTTTCTGAAAAACAAAACAAAAATTTGAAAGAAACAATCCACTTGAAAGCATCAACTTCTTTGAGGATTAAACAATCCCCTCGAAAGCATCAACTTCTTTGAGGATTATGATAGTAAAGAGAAATTCCCAATTAGCAAAGAGAAATTCCCAATTAGCAAAAATTTAAAACTAAAACTAAAAATGAAAAAGCGATAAACCGAGGTGCCGATTAGTCCTGTTTTTCCTTTATATTGTTTACATTTAAAAGATATTCAAAGCGGGATCTGTCAAAAGCTTTTGTAAACAAATCTGCACGTTGGTAGTCAGTATGGATTTTGACCATATCTATCAATTCTTTAGCATAACAATCACGGATAAAATGATATTTAATCCGGATATGTTTCGCTTTAGAATGATTTTCAGTATTTTTAGTTAATGCAATTGCGGCTTCGTTGTCACAGTGTATAGGGGTTTTAAGAAACTGCAAACCGTAATCGACCATCTGTTGTTGGATCCAGAGCACTTGCGAACAGCAACTCGAGGCTGAAATGTACTCGGCTTCACAGGTAGACAGTGCCACGGAAGTCTGTTTCTTGCATTGCCAGGTAATTAACCTGCTCCCTAAAAACTGGCAACCAGCTGTAGTTGATTTGCTATCTTTGTCACAGCCGCCCCAATCTGCATCACTAAAAGCAATAAAATCAAAATCATCATCATAAGGGTACCAAAGTCCTTTTGATGGACAACCCTTCAGATATCGAAGGATACGCTTGACCGCCGTCAGATGACTTTGTTTCGGCTTCAATTGATAGCGAGCACAGAGACACGTTGCATACATAATATCTGGTCGAGACGCTATCAAATACATCAGAGATCCGATGATTGCTCTGTATGTATATGGATCTGTCAGCTCCCCCTTAGCGTCCACTCCAATCCCGTGATTGGGTTGAATCGGGGTATCCATCGGCTTAGAGTCCTCCATCTGGAATCGGCTCAAGATGTCGGATACGTATTTCGTCTGGTGAATGAAGATCCCGTCGGGTCTTTGGTCCACCTGTAAGCCGAGGAAAAACTGCATCTCCCCCATAGCGCTCATTTCAAACTTTTCCTGCATGACAGTTTCGAATTCCCTGCATAAAAGTTCGTTAGTTGAACCAAATATAATATCATCAACGTAAATCTGTACTAGAAGCAAATCATCCCCCGTCTTCTTCGTGAAGAGGGTGCAATCGACAAGGCCGCGCTTGAATCCTTTGGAGATGAGGTATGTACTTAGCTCCTCGTACCACTGTCTTGGAGCCTGGTGCAAACCATATAGAGCTTTGTTCAGCACGTAGACCTTATCCCGGTGGATTGGGTCTTCAAAGCCTGGTGGTTGCCCGACATAAACCTCCTCCTTGACTTTCCCGTACAAAAATGCGCTCTTGACGTCCATTTGATAGACTTTGAATTTCTTGTATGAAGCAAATGCGAGGAACATCCGAATAGCTTCAATTCGTGCTACTGGTGCATAGATTTCGTTGTAATCAATCCCTTCAATTTGATGGAAACCCTGCACGACCAATCTGGCTTTGTTACGAACAATAACCCCACGATCATCCTTTTTGCACTTAAACACCCACTTAGTGCCTATTTTCTTCCTTCCCGGCGGCAAATCTGTGAGCGTCCAGACTCCCAATTTCTGGAATTGCAATAACTCCTCCTGCATTGCCTCAACCCAGGCATCTTCATTCAAAGCGTCTTTGTATGTCCTTGGCTCTACCTGCGACACATAACATGCAAAGGACCAATCATTTTGACTACCAGATTTTTGAATTTTGGCATATAATGCTAAAGCACCAAAACTCTCTGGCGAATTAACGCTTTTCAGCTGCCCTCTGGTCATAACACCACTTCCAGGATCACCGATAACTTGCTCCAGCGGGTGAATTCGATGAATCCGAGATTCCGGATTAACAGGTACAATAACTCCCGTCTGAGCAGTCAAGTTTTCTACAGCATCCTGATCATGACCCGTGTTTGATGATGAAGCAACATCTGGATTTGAAGTTGGGTTCACAGGTTGCGCCTCTAATTCTTCTGCATGTTCAAGAACGGCTTCTTCAAATTGTTCATCTTCAGATTCTGAAGTGTCTAATGAAGTTGAAGCCTCTTGAAACATCTCTTTCTCTTGTATAGGAGCACTGGTATCATTAGAAGCTGGTAGGGGGTTCACGGTGATTGGACGCATCAACGGTGAAGTCGCCGCGTTTTCACACTCCTAATGTAATCTGATAACAGCTTCTTCAACCAAGCTATCTAGGTTGAATGATTCAAAGAAATCTTTGTAATCAAACATCCAATCAGGACCCGTGCCTTGCAAATTTTGAGTGTATCGTTGAACTTCCACGTTAGCCCAATCCTCCACTTGACGAGTTCGCTTGTTGAATACCCGTTTGAGCGGGGTTGCATATCCATCAAAATATCCCTCCTCAGCTTTAGGACTAAACTTCTCTCCTGGATTCAACATCGTGCATGGCGCCCCGAAAGGTTCTAGATACTCTAAGTTTGGCTTTCGTCGGTGTAACAGTTCATAAGATGTTTTTCCAAACTTCTTCACTGTTAAAACCCGATTTAACGTATAATTTGCTGCATAAATCGCCTCATTCGATAACATTACCGGAAGATTTGAATCAGCGAGCATTGTTCTAGCCGCTTCAATTAGAGTCCTATTCTTTCGTTCAGCAACACCGTTCTGCTGTGGGGTATACGGAGCCGAATATTCATGATGTATCCCTTTGCTTTCACAAAGTTCATCCATCTTGGCGTTTTTGAACTCCGTCCCGTTGTCACTCCTAATTCTTTTTATCTTCAAATTGTAGATATTCTCCAATCGAGTGAACAGAACTTGTAGGTTAGTAAAGGTGTCGCTTTTGTTCTTCAAACATATCACCCATGAAAATCTTGAATAGTCATCAGTGACAACTAAACAATAAAGCTCTCCAAGATGACTTTTGCGCTTGACCGGTCCGAATAGGTCCATGTGCAATCGCTCAAGCGGCATCTCAACAGAGTTAACTTTCTTCACTTTATGGGACTGTTTGTGTTGCTTGCCCTTCATACAACTTACACACTTGTCGTTCAGATAGAAATGTTTCACGTTTACTCCATCGACAAGCCCATTTCTCACAAGTTGATTCATTTTTCGCAAATGAATGTGCCCCATTCTACGGTGCCACATTATCGATTCTTTCTCGGTCGCCTTGGATAGAAAGCATGTAATTTGCCCTTGTGATGTCATCGCCTTGGACATGTCAAGAATATAGAGATTGTTGACGCGAGGTGCCATCAACATTATCCACTCCTTCGGAATTTTGAAGCCCGGTTTGAGAATATAGCAGGATTTGTCATCAAAATGCACAGAAAATTGTTTATCACATATTTGACTGACGCTCAACAGATTATAGTCTATCTGCTTGACATAAGAAATCCGCTCGAAAGTCACAATCCCATTACTCACGCTTCCTTCCATTGTGATATATCCACCTTTATTACCCGCGAAAGCGACATACCCTCCATTGATGTTTTTCACGTCGAACAACAATGCGAGATCCCCCGTCATGTGGCCTGAAGCTCCACTATCAACAATCCAGAGGCTGCTAATAGGGCCAGCTGAAGCTCCCTGCACACAGAAAGTAAATCATTTAGTTCTTTCGGGGGACCCAAGCCTGAGTCTTGGGCCTTTGAACATCGGTTTTCAAAGAAACATCCTCATTAACTTTTTCAACAACTTTTTGTTTTGGATCAATCTTTTTCTGATTGTTCAATACATTTTCCTTTTTCTCACTTACCTTTGAAGTAGAAGCTCCTGGAGTAGCATTGGGTGACCAAGATTGTTCAGACCTTTTAAGAATACGAATTTGAGATTTTGGTTTTTCAATTGGTTTCTGAACATTGTTAACAAAAGTAACTTTCTTGGCAACCTTATCTGAGTTAACAGACATAGGTCCAACATTTGATTTAACAATTGGTTTTTGTGTAACCTTTTGCCTATCAATTGTTGCGTTCACCACAGGCTTTCTCCAAGATTGTTCCATTGCAATCCGATTTCTTTGATCATATTGTATTGGACGATTGTTCCTCATTTGAAAATTGTTTTGATTATAAAACTGTTGCTGTTGAGGAACAACTCGTCTATGTGGTGGAACATAATGATCAATCGGTTCTCTCATGGAATTTCTAACTTCAACCTCATGTCTTTTATGCCTTACATATGGACACTGAGCAAGTAAATGCCCACGTTCTCCACATTTAAAGCATTTTCGATACACTTCAAAAACATAATGAGCATTTGGTGGAGCAAATGATCTAACAGGATATTGATCATTATACTGTTGATTCCTCAAACTCTCAGGAAGAGGTCCTTTTGAGTAAGTGGGCTCATGTAAACCATTTGCTTTGTCATTTGGTTGAATGAACTCGGTGACATGGACCTTTGGTTCTTGAGGAACATCCAAAAACAATTTCTTTAAAATTTCTGGTGGAATTTCATTTGTTCTCTCATGTTTTGGAAACCATATAGTGCTTTCTTGCCAAATCTTTTCAATTTTAGCATAGTTAGCATTTTTGATTGGAAATTCCTCATCAGAGATGATTTTATCGGATCCCTCCATCCGATAAAACACCTTGACAGGTTTATCACTTTGTTCATTCTCAAGATCCTTTCTAATCTCATTCTTTTCAACCTTTTTCTCACGATGAACGGTTGCCATCGGATGCACATGTTGAGATGGTGACACTGGTTCAGTAGTAATGATGTGATTTTCTTTTGGAATTTCACATGCATTAACAGTTTGATCACTACCAGTATCATCATTCTCTGAGTCTGAATTCACACTTTCAGCATAAACACCCTCATCATTCAAGCCTAAAATCGGTCTCACATCGGAATGAGGATCACCAATACTCGAGGTATTAGATTCCATTTCTGATGATGAGTCTGATTTTACCGAGCTCTCCGGTATAACTTGGTGATAGTTATGATTTTCAAAAAGAACCGGAGATGGTACAGACTTGTAATTGGTGGTGTTATCATCAATGATATGGTCTACCACATAAGCAATATGCTTATAACTTTCCAACTTTTTGTTTACTTTCTCAGCAAAGCATTTTATGGCTGCCATTTCCAACTTGGTGTTTTCAATTTCATTGATATAGTTGTTAATTGCCAATTGTTTCAATGATAAAGTATTTTTCAAGTCGGAAATGTCCTTTTTATAGCCATCTAATACTTTGTTGAAAGCATTCAACTCTTTGCGAGTAGATTGACTGTTTATGATAGCACTATCACGTGAAATTCGGAGTTGTTTATTCTCCTCAGTCAATTCATCACATGTTCCACAATATTTATCACTCATAACATCAGTGCTAGATTCAGAACTTACATGTTTTGGCGGTTCAGTCATGGCCATTAATGCGAAATGAGCTTCCTTTCCAGTGAAAAACTTGGAATAGTCAATCTTGGTGAAAGCATCATCAGCAATGCACGACTTCCTCGTCATTAGAAAATCAGCTTCTGCTAACAATTGATCAATATCATCATCTAAAGAATCAACACTTGCCTCTGTGTCCGATTCACTGTCCGAGTCTGAATAAACTGATCTACATTCCTCAGGAACATCAGAAACTGTATCCATCACCATTCCAGAATGAGTTTCTTTAACCTTAACCTCAACAGGTTCATTCTCCACATTCATCTCAGTCTCAGAATCATCACTATCACACTCCTCAGTTTCTTTCTTTTCTTCCTCCATCACCGACTCTTCAACATCAACCTTGCAAGCAACGCAAGCCACATTTCCACCAGTAGTGATTTCCTCTACTCCTATCTGCAATCCCGACCAATCAAACCTTTCATCTTGTTGAGTCATTAGTGCTTGATTCTGACTCGTGTTCTGTTGTGTCTCATTTGGTGTAGTGATTGGTATAACTGTTCTGTTAGAATTGTTAGGAGATTGGTTTTGAATCTGGTTTGATGTGTTAGGTTGTCTGTTTTGGTTGTTGTTAGAGTTGTTTTGACGGTTTTGGTAGTTGTTGTTGTTTTGGTAAGAAACTCGGTTTTGGTTTTGTTGTTGACGATTATGATAAGTTGCATTGAATGGGTTTCTATTACCTTGTTTTGGTGGCTGGGTGCATTCACGTTTAAAGTGACCTCTTTCTCCACAGTTAAAACAAGTAACTTTCTCCTTGTTGAACCCGTAGGTAGTGTTAGGAGAAGTTCCCAAATCTGTTCGACCTGTCTTTTCAATAAAGTATGTTGCTCTTCTCATGATGCTTGCAAAAGCCCATTGGATATCAATTAGTTCCATCTCTTCCTTGTCGATCTGTGCTTAGTCCTCATTGGTTAAGTTGTTATTCCCAATTTGACTAGCAACAAGTCCATTGTAGGATGAAACCATTGCTGAGACTAGTGCAATATGTTGTTGAGCAATTTCCACTGTCACATTGCCCAAGTTAGTGGTCTCCAAAACCACTTGTTGTTGATTAGGTTGAGTAACTTGATTCATTGGTTGTTGAGATTGGCTAGCAGTACAGAAACCTACTTGTTGCATTGGGGAGAATGGTGAAATGTAGGAATTGTTGTATTGTTGTTGTGGTGGTGGTTGTGTGTATGATGGTTGTGAATAAGATGAAGTTTGTGCCATGTAGTTGATGGTCGGTTTTGGTGGTTCCATAACATTGGAAATGCAAGCAACATGTGGTGCAACTACCCCTCCTGAACTTGAGTTACTCACAGGAACTGAAGTACCTCCAAAATATAAACTAGGATTCTGAGGAACCTGCGCTCTCCTAGCTTTCCTCTTCTCTTCCATTTCCTTGTTTTCCAGCTTCTGTATGAACTCTTGAATAGTCCAGTACTGATATGCATCCTTCTCCCTGAGGACTTCCACATGCTGATCCCAGTAAGGTGGTAGAGCATCTGCAAACTTGTCCACCAAATTCTTCATGGGAATCTGTATACCATAACTAGACAATTCAGTTAGCAAATGACTGTATCTAGGAGTTAATTCTTTTAATGTTTCATTTCCAATATAAGAAAAATTCTCAAACTCCTTTCTCAGTTCATCCATCCTCAAACTTCTCGTTTTCTCGTTCCCATCATGCCTCCTCTTAAGCACATCCCACAATTGCTTAGAGGTTGTACAAGTCCCAAATTGATGTAGCAGATCATTTGTGATTGCCTGAGTCAATTGGGAAAAGGCTTTCTTTTCCACCACATATTTCTTCTTCTCGTCCTCAGTTAAGCTTTCCAAAGGAATCATTTCACCTGTATTCTCCAAAATCGGTGCTGTGTAACCTTTAGCAATCATGCTCCATGCCTCTGCTCCTTCCACTCCCATGCCCTCCAAGTGAATCTTGAATTTGTTCTGCCACTGATTGTATTCTGATATGTCCGTGAGCTTCGGTGGCCTATTCCCGCTACCTGAAGACAAATCGTTAATCAAAGTAGAAATAGCATTAGTAGTTTTAGTATTTACCACCGCCGCTGCTACTCCCCAGTAGTCATGTTATGGTGCTGGAGGTGCTACACTTTGAGGCATCGAGCTCGTCATCGCCATGTAGTTTATCGGTTGCGAAGACTGTGTGCTCGTCTTTTGTGCTGCCACTGTCCATGGGTCCATCACTTGCTGTTGTGGTTGTGTCGTTGCTGGTCTCGGTGTAGTCGGAAAATTCCACATGTTCACGAACTTAGAAAATTTCAACACTTAGAAAATTTTCCAAAATAAATCCTAGGTTCGCCCGGATTGACCTAGATTCGCCCAAAATAAACTAGGTTCGCCCAAAATGATCTCGATTCGTCAGAAATCTTTCACTTTCGTCCCTTCTGATTCTAAGTTCGACCACACAGTACCACCCGAACGTAGAAATCACCAGAATCTAATATACTTTCCACTTTCGCCCAAAGTATAACGGTCGAAGGTGGAAAATTTACCCGAAAGTGAAAAATTCAACAACAATTTTCAGGTTCGTCCAAACTAATACTCAGGTTCGCCCACCCATAATCACTTTCGACCACTCAGGTTCCAGGTTCGCCCATTTTTGTTCAGATCTCACTTTGAAAAACGGTTACACTTTGAAAAACGGTTATTTTGATCTCAGATTTTCAAAAGTTTGTGGATTTGAATGATCTTAATCAGGTTATGCTTCGGAATTGATTTGGAGCAACTTTAATTCTTGGAAAACTTGATTTTAACCACAAATTCAATTCTAAATCAATCAAAAACACTCAAAAACCATGTTTATGTAAAAACAGATGTATTTTGATCAAAAATAGGTCCAAATCAGCTCTGAGTTTATCAAATTTGTTGTTGTATGATCCGTATGGCTCTGATACCACTTTGTAAGCGAAAGATTTTAACTAAAACAGGATTATATGATCATACAAGTCACAAAACCAGGTGCGGAAACCCTAGTTCTGAACAAAATGATAAAACTCTAATCAAAACACAATCAAGATCATTTTCAACATCTTTTCATAGATTAACTTTGTCAAATATTCAATTACAATCACACACACGTTAATCTAGATCAAATACAGACTTTCACAAAATCACCTGGAACCTGACCTGAACACATACACAACTGACAACTCTATTTTACATATTCAAAAACACAAAACCTATTTATAGATACTGCACGTTCGCCCCTTTGCATTGGTCGAATGTGAATCTTTTCCACATTCGCCCATTACCAATGGTCGAATGTATCTTCTGATCAGTTCCAGTCCACCTTCGTCCGTCAACATTCTACCTTCGCCCACTATTATCTACCTTTGCCCCTTTCTAACAAAAACCTAACATATGTTATTTATGTTTATCCAATCATTAGTCGCAAAACGCATCAACAATAAAGAGGAAAGCTAAAAGAGCTCAAATTCCTCAGAATCCAGAATTGTATCTTGGTGGTACATCTTCTTCCCATTCTACTTCCAGTTCTACTTCTAATGTTGCTCCACACATCGCGTGCGTATCTAACATTGTTGAACCACCCAAAACACCAATCAATTACCTTGCTCAAACATCTTCATATACCTCACCATCATATCCAACAACCACTTACATCCCACCATTTTCACCCATGCAACAAGCAGCATGTTTCTCTGCTAGCCAACCTGAACAACAACCATACAATCCTCAAATGAACCAGATGCAAATTACCCAAAGTCAAACTAACCAAAGCCTGATTGTGTTGGAGACATCAAATCTAAATAATGTTACTGTTGAGATTGCCCAACAACATGTAGCATTAGTTTCAGCAATGGTAGCATCATACAATGGATTGGTTGCTAGTCAAATTGGGAACAACAACTTGACCAATGAGGACTATGCACAGATTGACAAGGAAGAAATGGAACTCATGGATATTCAGTGGGCCTTTGCATGTATCATGAGAAGAGCCACTGATTTTATTCAAAAGACCGGGAGAACTGATCTTTCTACTTCTCCTAACACCACTTATGGCTTCAACAAAGCCAAAGTCACTTGTTTCAACTGTGGTGAGAAAGGTCATTTCAAAAGAGAGTGCACACAGACAGCACAACAAGGAAATAGAAATCCATTCAACTCTAACTA
Source organism: Ambrosia trifida (assembly GCA_028751855.1). Classification (NCBI taxonomy): domain Eukaryota; kingdom Viridiplantae; phylum Streptophyta; class Magnoliopsida; order Asterales; family Asteraceae; genus Ambrosia; species Ambrosia trifida. Next base: position 96,955,747 of record CM054124.1, on the reverse strand, counting down.
CCAAAACCGACAAACCCAAAATCAAAATCAGGTATCATACCAAAGTCCCAACATTTCAAGTTTTCAACCTCAAAACAACTATCAAAACCGTCAAAATACCCAACAAAATAACAATGCTAGACAATCCACAACACAAAACCAAACACAACAGAATTCAAACCGAACAATCATTCCCATTTCTACACCAAACACACAAACCCAAACCGAGAATCCAAATCAAGCTTTGGTGATACAAAAGGATGAGCGTTTTGATTGGACCAGTATGCAGTTAGGTGTTGAAGAAATTACAACTGGTAATGTGGCTTGTGTAGCACAGAAAATGAATTTGGATGAGCCGGTGGAGGTTGAAGAAGAAATTGTGACTGAGAAGTTGACTGAGTTGAAGATTGAGGAGTTGAATGAAAAAATGAATGCTGATTGTGAAGAGAAGAAGTCTGGAATGATTCTTGATTCAATTGCTGATATTCCAGAGCAGTTTGATTCTACTTATTCTGATGAGGAAAGTGAGTATGATTCTGAATCTAGTGTTAATTCAATGGATGATGACATTGATCAGTTGCTTGCTGAAGCTGACTTTTTGATGACCCGAAATCATGCATAGTGGATGACGCTTGTACCAGGATTGATTATTCCAAGTTTTTCGCTGGGAAGGAAGCACACTTTGCATTGATGGCCATGACAGAACCTCCAAAACAGGTAAGTCCTGAATCTGCTGTTAATTCAAATTCAAGTTGACAGATGAGAATAAGCAACTCAAGGTTCAACTTGAGAATGCAAAAATCAACTGTCAATCATATCAAAAAGAAGCAAAAGAGTTTAACAGAGTACTTGATGGTTATAAGAAAGACGTTTCAGAATTGGAAAAGACTTTGTCTTTTAAATAAATGGCCATAAATAACTATATCAATGATTTAGAAAACACAAAACTTGAAATGGCCACCATCAAGTGCTTTGCAGACAAAGTAAACAAAAAGCTTGAGAGTTATAAGCATATTGCTTATGTTGTTGACCACATAATAGAAGAGCCTTCACAGCCTAGTAGTGCAAACTACAAGGCTGTCCCAGCTCCGGTGTTGTTTGAAAACCATAATTTGCACACAATAGCACTGGAGAGCTCAGTTAAATCTGATACTACATCGGATAATGAGTCAAACACATCTAGTGTGGGAGACCCTTATTCTGATTTTAGACCTGTTCTGGGAAATAATGAGGGTGTAGTTGTTGCTGATGATTCTGATGAAGAGGATGAACAATCTGAGAAGATTTCTGAAAAGGTGTGTGATATTCCTGACGAAAATCACAACATCACTACTGAACCTGTTTCACCATCTCAGATTGTCCATCCCATGGCTAACGCTCATAGAAAGAATCAATCAGTGAAGCCTGTTGAAAAGAAAGTTGAAAAGAAAATTTAAAAGAAAAATGAAAAGAAAATTCAAAATACAGATGAAAAGCAAAATGAATCGTGTGATAAACCTATTAATGTTTTCTATCGGATGCAATGATCCGATAACATCATTTCTGATGAAGAATATCCAATCCAATTTGCAAATTATTCAAAAATTGAAAAGATCTGGCAGGAAAGTACCATTTGGTTCCCGAAACATGAGCGAACAAATGATATACCTCCAGCAATCTTAAAGAAACTTCATTCGGATATTCCTAAGGAACCAAAGGTCCATGTCACACAATTTATTAAGCCAATAGAGAAGTCAAATGGTTTTCTTGAGCCGACTTAATCAAAGGACCCCGCTCCTAAGAGTTTGAGAAGAAGGTGTATGGATGATCAATATCCCATCACTAGTTATTCAAAGTCAATGCCAAGAATCATTTTGAAGAGTACCGTGCGTGTTTTAAGTGCGGGGAGAGAGGGCATTTACTTGCTGACTGCCCGTATGTAAGACACAAGAGGCACGAGGTGGAGATGAAGCAAAAGTATGAATATCTGGTCGATAATCATTGTTATCGACAGAGACAATTTGTCCCTCAACCAGCACCTTTTTATAACCAAAGCAATTATTTCAAAAGGAGGGAAAATCGTCCAATGACATATGATCGCCGCAACCGGATAGCCACTGAGAAACCGTTTAAGAAACCAATGGTGAACGCAATTGTTGACAACAAAAAGGTTCCTGTTAAACCTAATGTCAAACTAACAACTGGACCTGTCTCTGTTAAATCAGAGAAGGTAACCAAGAAAGTATCGTTCAAGGATGAAGTAAGGAAACCGGCTGAGACCCCAAAATCTCAGATCCGGATCTAGAAACGATCTGAACAATCTTGGTCACCAAAGGGTTCTGAAGGTGCTTCAACTTCACAACAAAATGTGAAATCCGAGAATGAAAAAGGTTTGCGTGATAAGAAAAAGGTTGATAAAAATCAAGATGTTTGTGAGAAATCTGAATCTTTGAAACAAACTGTTCAAAGACCCAAGACCAAACTGGCTTGGGTCCCCCGAAAAATCTAACTTCTTTACTTAATATGTGTAAGGAGCTTCAGCCGGCCCTGTGAGCAGTCTTTGGATTGTTGACAGTGGAGCTTCTAGTCACATGACAGGGGATCTTTCGCTACTATTCGATATTAGAAACATCAATGGAGGTTATGTAGCGTTTGCAGGAAACAAGGGAGGTTATATTACCATGGAGGGTAGTGTGAGCAATGGAATAGTGAGCTTCGAGAAAATATCTTATGTGAAGCAAATAGATTACAATCTGCTCAATGTCAGTCAGATATGTGACAAACAATTTTCTGTGTACTTTGACGACAAATCTTGCTATATACTCAAGCCGGGTTTCGAGTTACCGAAAGAGTGGGCGATGTTAAAGGCGCCGAGAGTGAACAACTTGTACATTCTCGATATGTCGAAAGCAATGACCACCCAAGGCCAAGTTACGTGTTTTCTCTCCAAGGCTACAGAAAAAGAATCAATTATGTGGCATAGGAGAATGGGGCATATTCACCTAAGAAAGATGAATCAATTGGTGAAAAATGAACTTGTCACAGGCGTGAACGTTAAACATTTTCACTTAAATGACAAGTGTGTGAGTTGCAAAAAGGGTAAGCAGCACAAACAATCCCATAGGCCAAAGAAAGTCAATTCCGTTAAACTGCCACTTGAAAGTTTGCACATGGATCTGTTCGGACCAGTCAAACGTAAGAGTCATGCTGGGGAATTGTATTGTCTTGTGGTGACTGATGATTTTTCAAGATTTTCATGGGTTATATGCTTACACCGAAAGAGCGACACTTTTGATAATTTGAATGTTCTGTTCACTGGACTGGAAAATATCTATGGTCTCAAGATCAAGAGGATTAGGAGTGATAATGGGACGGAGTTTAAAGATGCACAGATGGACGATCTTTGTGAAAACAAGAGTATTCATCATGAATACAGTGCTCCGTATACCCCATAACAGAACGGTGTCGCCGAACGCAAAAACAGGACTCTAATAGAAACGGCGAGGACAATGCTTGCGGACTCAAATCTTCCAGTAATGTTTTGGAACGAAGCAATTTACGCAGCTTGTTATACTCTTAATCGTGTTTTAATGGTGAAGAAGTTTGGTAAAACTTCTTATGAGCTGTTGAATCGTTGAAAGCCAAATTTAGAGTATATAGAACCGTTTGGAGCTCCTTATACTATGCTTAATCCATCTGAGAAGTTCGCACCGAAGCCTGAGGAAGGATACTATGTTGGATATGCAACCTCGCTCAAACGGGTATTCAAAAAAAGAACTCGTCAGGTCGAGGAGTGGGCTAACGTTGAAGTGCAATGGTATACTCAGAATTTACAGGGAAGTGGTCCAGACTGTATGTTTGATTACAAAGATTTCTTTGAATCATTCAACCTAGATAGCTTGGTTGAAGAGGCTGTATTACATTTATTACGAGGTCAAAAACGCAGTGACATCACTGTTGGTGCGTCCGATCACCGTGAACCCCCAAACAGCTTCTAATGATACCAATGTTCCTGTAGTTGAAGAAGAGGTATTTCAAGAAGCTTCCACAACTTTGAATTCATCAGAATCAGAAGATGACGATGATGAGGTTACAAGTGAAGCTATCTTAGATCATGCTACAGTGACACCACCAGTGAACCCAAATACAAATGGTGCTTCATCATCGACTGTGGGTAATGATCTGGTTTCTGCAGAGAATTTAACTACTCAGACGGGAGTCCAAGTACCAGATTATCCGAAATCTCGGATACATCTAATTCACCCGATTGAGCAGGTTATTGGTGATCTGGTAGCAGTGTGATGACGAGAGGTCAATTGAGGAATGCTAACTCACCGGAAAACCTTGGCAATCTTGCTTTATATGCCAAAGTACAAAAATCAGGTTTTCAGAATGACTAGTCTTTTGCTTGTTATGTTTCGCAGGTTGAGCCGCGAACTTACAAGGATGCTCTTTTGGATGACGCTTGGGTGGAAGCAATGCAAGAGGAGTTGTTGCAGTTACAGAAACTTGGCGTTTGGACATTGACAGATTTACCCCAGGAAGAAAGAAGATTGGAACGAAATGGGTATTCAAATGCAAAAAGGATAATAGAGGAGTGATCGTAAGGAACAAAGCTCGTTTGGTTGTACAAGGATGTCATCAAGTTGAGGGAATCGATTACAACGAAATCTATGCACCAGTTGCACGCTTAGAGGCAATTCGAATGTTTCTGGCGTTTGCATCTTACAAGAAATTTAAGGTGTTTCAAATGGATGTCAAGAGCGCGTTTCTCTACGGTGTGGTCAAGGAGGAAGTATATGTAGGTCAACCACCAGGCTTTGAAGATCCTATTCACCGGGATAAGGTCTACGTTTTGAACAAAGTTCTTTACCGGTTGCACCAGGCTCCAAGGCAATGGTATGAGGAGCTGAGCACGTATCTTCTTTCAAAAGGATTCAATCGAGGTTTGATAGATTGCACACTACTCACTAAACAAACAGGCGATGACTTGCTTCTAGTCCAGATTTATGTTGACGATATTATATTTGGGTCTACTAACGAACTTCTTTGCAGAGAATTTGAACGTGTTATGCAGGAAAAGTTCGAGATGAGCGCAATGGGAGAGATGCAGTTTTTCCTAGGCTTGCAGGTGGAACAAAGACCAACGGGATCTTTATTCACCAGACGAAATACGTTTCTGAAGTCTTGAGCCGATTCCAGATGGATGATTCGAAGCCGATGGATACCCCAATACAACCTAATCACGGGATTGGAGTTGACGCTAAGGGGGAGCTAACTGATCCATTTACATACAGAGCAATTGTCGGATCTCTGATGTATCTCACCGCCTCCAGACCAGATATAATGTTTGCCACATGTCTCTGTGCACATTATCAGTCGAAGCCGAAACAGAGTCATCTTGCAGCTGTCAAACGTATCCTTAGATATCTGAAGGGTTGTCCGTCGAGAGGACTATGGTACCCTAATGATGATAATTTTGACCTAATCGCTTTTAGTGATGCAGATTGGGGCGGCTGTGACAAAGACAGCAAATCCACAACGGCTGGATGCCAGTTTATGGGGAGCAGGCTCGTGACCTAGCAATGCAAGAAACAGACCGCAGTTGCATTATCCAAATGTGAAGCAGAATACGTTTCAGCATCGAGCTGCTGCTCACAGGTTCTTTGGATCCAACAACAGATGGTGGACTACGGTTTGCAATTTCTTAAAACCCCTATTTACTGTGATAATGAAGCTGCAATCGCATTAACAAAAGACTTAGTAAATCACTCAAAGGCTAAACATATCCGGATTAAATACTATTTTATCCGTGATTGTTATGCTAAAGAGTTGATTGATATGGTCAAAATCCACACTGACTATCAACGTGCAGACCTTTTTACCAAAGCTTTTGATAAATCGAGATTTGAATATCTTTTGAAAGCTAACGGTATTAAAGAAAAACAAGACTGATCACCACCTCAGTTTATCGCTTTTAGTTTAGTTTTATTGCTTTTCAGAAAAATTCGAAAATCCAAAAACATTGAAAAATTTCAAAATTCATAAAAATTAGAAAATGTTTGCTGACTGCTATATCTTCTTCCCATAGATTAATGTCGTCAGATTTCTGTGAACAAACGATATCTGAGCAGTCACATATTTGAAATGCTCCAGCTTATCCTTGGAAACAGTAAACTCAAAAATTTATAAAAATCAGAAAAACCCAAAATGATTTCCTGGAGAAAAAGGAGAAATGATAGTACATCAGTGGGGATCTGACACATTCTAAAGAAATGTAATGCAATATGCAATATAGGGCGTGTGTCTAAGTCTGAGTGATGTGCTGATAGGCTTCGTAGACCTATTACTGCGTGCCTGATATATACATATCAAACGAATTGTTGTGTGGATGAACTCCTCATGGGCATATGGTCTTAGTACCGTAATTTCGTTTGATAGGGTATTTGTACAAAACTCGGAGGTTTTGGGTCGTTATATTATTAGTTGTCTGGGGATGGCCTCTCTGATCTTCTGCTGTAAGTCATTACGGACCTAGATCAGATAGGGTGTCTTTATAAAAGAGCTTTAAGCCAAATCCTAAAGTTACCGAATTGAGGAACTTTCCATGTTTTATGATAATCAAAGATTATCTATTACATCGTATCAATCACTGATGCAAATCATGATTGTTATCAGCCCTCAACCTGGTAGAGTGCACATGTTACTTTGCTGCATTAAATTGCTGACCTGTATACCTCTATGCCTCATACTTTGTAAATTACAGACAACGAAAGCATAATCACGCTTTACAATGAGTCTTTAGGCATTTACTTCTTGATACGGGAGTATGTCGTGTGCATGGGAACCACAGACAATAGCGTTTATACTATACATAATCGTATCAGTTTAAAGCACTGCACAAAAGTCTGCATGTGAGTTTATGTGTATCATAATATCAGCAGTTGCCAGATCACATGTTGTCTTTAATGATAATAAAAAAGATCAACGGTGTGATCAGATTTCTCAATAACTGATATGATCCCTTTACCGGAAATCCCAAAACATTTACTGTTTTGTCTTTACATTTTTGCATTTTATATTTCTCGTCAAAAATTGCAAAACTCAAAAAGATTTTAGGTGTGTTTTAACATAATTTTAGAAAATCCAAAAAGATTTTACATTTCTATCTTATTTTTGATAGCTGATGGTGGTTGATTACGATTTTCTAAAACTTGATGAACCATTTGTGCTTTGTAATCTTTAAATGAGAAATAATGTTTGTCGGATGCTTAAAAGTTGGAAAATATTTTGAACAGGATTCGATTTTGAGATTTGGTAAAATTTACGAAAATTCCAGGTCACTTTCGCCCCTTCGTTGGGTCGAAGGAGGAATTTTCTGCTCATTCGTATGTTTAAGATTGGGCAAATGTGAGTGTTCATGTGTAATTCTCTCATTCGAACCCTTTTGCCACATTCGAACCTTTAATTAGGGTCGAAGGAGGCAAAAGTTTCACATTCGACCGGCATAAACAGGCGAAGGAACAACCTATATATACCCTGATCTCTTCATTCTACCACATTCGAAATTTTTTTCAAAATTTCTGTTGATAAGTCCACTTGTTGCTCGTTGTTTTAAAATCATTCCATTGTGTTCGTCTGCTTATACTGATCATTTTGCCACTTTTCTTACAGGTTTTCATCCATTTATCACTAATTAATCGGCATTTTTAAGTCTGAGCCCTAACTGATATAGAACAGGGATTTAAACATGTTAAATGCACATATTTTTTATAGGATTTCATTTATTGAGTGTTTTAGGGGGAGAATATGCAAAAACATTGGATTAAGAACAATCAGAATGCATAATCGATTGATTAAAGTCATTCGAACCCTAGTTTTTGAAATAAAACACTAAGTCAGTGAACAACTGATAAAATTGATTGTTAGGAAAGCTTAATCGTTGGTTTTAGGTGCTAGAAAAATCAAAATGATAGATTGAAACTTACTGGATTTTAAAATTGAAATTTGAACTGATGAACTGACACCATCGTCCATTGACGAACGGTCGAACGTGAAAATTTGGGCGAAGGAGAAAGTTTATTTGGGCGAATGAAAGTTAAACGGTCGAATGAAATAATTTTTCAAAACATTTTACATTCGAACCTTTGAAACTTCACATTCGCACTCAAAATTTCTCATTCGAACCTTCAATTGGGCGAATGTAGAAATTAAAAACCAAATTTTCAGATTTTGTTTATTTTGTTTGTTTCTAACGTGTTTACTTGATTTGTTTTGCAGTATTAACTATGTCTGAACAGGAAGATACAAGTGTTCCTGCTGGATCATCCTCACAAGCTGCCGAGACAGAGAGGACTGCTATTTTACCATTTGAGAATGCACACAACTGCTGTGCATATCTAGGAGATGTGAAGAAGCACACGGAGTTTACTGGGATAATCGAGTTTTTGAAGAGGAGCCGGGTGATCGATGCGATTGCTACACCCGCTATCATTTACCGAGATATATTACAGGAGTTCTGGACAAATGCAAAAATGGACTTCTGGGATGGTGAATCTTCTCTGGTTAGCAAGATTCAAGGAGAGCTGATTATTGTGTCAGAGAATGATATTAGAGAGGCGTTGAAGCTTGAAGACGTCAAGACGGATCCCAGAGAACTCAGCTGGACTGAACAACGAAAGTGCTTTCTTAGAATGAAGTATAACGGACCGATTACTGATGGTTCGTTACATAAGGGAAAGCTTAGTCCCCAGTTCAAGTATTTAGCTCACGTGATGATACATGTCTTCGGGTCAGCAGCTGGTGGTTATGATTTGATGAGGAAAAGCATTAGCTCATTGATGGTGGCACTCATATTGAACAAAGCATTCAATGTTTCCGGAATCCTAATGGAACACTTATTGGAACCAGTGAGAGGTACAAGGACTAGGAAGTTTCTGTTATATCCTAGATTCCTTCAGATGATTTTTGATTTAAAGTATAAGAAATTGAAGAGAGATCCAAAGCTGATTATTGTTCAGGAGCATATGAACATTAATACTCTTGCTAGAATGAAGGCATATAAAGGTGTGCCTGTGAATGAACGACCACCAGTGAGGCGTCTATTTGGTCACCTGATCAAGATAGATTATGAAGATCCTGGTAAAGATAAGGTGAGGCATGCTGACAGTGCATTAGATGAAGACAATCCGTTACATCCAGTTGACCCTGAGGCAAAACGAAAGCGTTAGGTGGTGAATGTAGGAGCAAACAGTGGAAAAGGTAAAGAAAAAGAAACTGAAGCAGAAGCTGAATCAGCTAAGAAGAAAGTTACAAGACGACATAAGAGTATGGCGAAGAAGGGATTGCATTTGGTGGATGAAGCGTCTGTTGATTCAGAGGAGACGCAAGAAGATGAAAGATGGGATTCTGATGCAGAAACTGTTAAGAGCACCACGCCCAAGGCCACTGTGGCTGGTGAGTCTTCTAGTCTCAATAAGTCGTTGAAGGAACAGAGAACTAAAAGCCCAATTCATTTAGATGAAACTGATGAGGGATTAGGCTTGGGATCAGGAGATTTTCCTGGATCGCCAATGCAAGGGGAGAAACAGAAGAAACCCCAATTCAAGAAGAAGGATAAGATATTGAAGCCCATGGAGAAGAGAGCTAGAGAGATTGAATCACTGATTGCTGGAAAGAAACTTCCACCAGCATCTAGCTCGAAATCACCGGTTGCTAGTCCAGTTGCCAAGAAGCAGAAAAAGACATCAGGTACTGAGAAAGAGACTGAATTACCTGTTGATGAATTTAATGATGCACTGGATAGAGTGCTAAAGAAGATTAAGAAAGGAAAGTTGCCTGCTGTTGCTGAAGCTTCTACACCAAAGGTCACAGTTGATAGTGATGTGACGAACGCTGTGAACCGGAAGCTAGCCGACATGATGAAGATAATCAATCAGCAGCAAGCAGAGATTGAGAAATTGAAAAAAAACAATCAGAAGATGCTAGACATTGTTGAAACATCTCATGACAATCAGGAAGCACTTGATGCTGAAATTAAACGACTCAGTAAAGAAAACAAGAAGTTGTTGAAACACGAACAAAGAAACACCAGATGATACATAGCTTTGAAAGAAGAGAACAAGAAGCTAAAAGAGAGTAACAAGAATATGGACAACCTGATAAAAGATTTGTACTCTCGAGCTCCTCAACTTAAAGAAGGTGAAGAGGACAAAGAACAAGATGAGAAGCAGGTCGATTTTGAACCGTCGGATAATGAGGAGGAGGAAGATGAGGATCTAGATGAAGATGCTGGAAATGCTCCTCAAAAGAAGAAAACGAAAGATGATGGAGATGATGATGGTTCGGATGGTGAATCTGGTGAAGGAAACAGCTCTGCAAGCTTTGATAGTGGTGATGATGATGATGATACCGATAAGTACAAATGTGAGAAACGTGGATCTGGAAAAGGAGGTGAATCCAGTTCAAAAGCTCCTGGAGGATCAGTTGATGATGATACGATCTTTTGGAATGAGAAGCTGAGGTCATTGTCTGAAGATGATAAACTGATGTATCGCCAGATGCTAACTGATCGAGTCTAGACGATAGACATGACCAGTAGATTTTCTAAGATCTTTGAATCTAGTGACAGGATGCTTGAATTGGAGTATAATGATCCAGATCTGGTGGATGGTGAAGTTTCTGCGGCAATGTCAATGGAGATTTTAGAAGGTTTGGCAAAACAGGTTGGGAAGACGTTGGAAGAACTATTGGCTGATAATCAGATTCCCAATATACTTGAAAAGGAAGCCGGTAATCATTCTGATGACCGTGATGTACCTGCATTTGAGGAGATTGAACTTGAAGATTTAACCAGTGAAGAGTATCCAGAATATTTCAAGAAAGATAAAGATTCTGGATTTACTGAGTTCAATAAAGAGTTACTAAAAGAAGCCGAGAAACTTGCTCAAGAAAAGAGTGAGAAGTTTGTTGAAGAAGTTTTCAAGGGGCATGATAAACCGAATATTGAACAATCAGACAGTTTGAAAGAGTTACTAAGGAAATTGAAAGAGAAAGAAGCAAATCGTCCCAAAGCAGAGATCCAGGGAAGTTTTTATAAGCTACACAACGAGATGTTTAAAGGAAGAGCGTTGGGATGGAAGTTTATAAAACAGTTGAAATGTGTTGCTGTTAAGTGGGAGAAGGGGATACTTTATTTTGACAGATTTCATGATCTGAAGACTCTTCCGTAATGGGCTATTCGTGATATTTGTAGACATCGATTAACTGGATCTTCGAATGATCACATTGCTTATTTTGCTGATCGAATGGCGAGGGAAAGCAGGACGAGGTGGAATTTATTTGAACCTCAGTATCCGAAGCGAATTGTTCACAGGAAAGATATTGATACTATTACAGGTTTGCCCAAGGTGACTTTGAAGTACAAACCACCGAAAGTGTTGAAACACATTCCATTATTGCAGATTTCACAACACTTTGCGAAAGATTTTATCTGGTGGTATTATGATTGGAAGATTGCAGAGGCTGTGACTGTTTTGAAGGACGGAGAAAAGAATTTCAAGAAGATACACATATTTGATCCTATGTGGTTGATTAATTGTTCACATGAGGATATCATTATGTTGTATTACAATCCGATATACAGTGAGGTGAAGGATGCTGATCAAGGAAGTAAATACTAGCGTGTGGTATTTCTATGCTTTGCTCATGACATAAATGCTGGATGCGATTTTGATAAGAAGCTTGGTAAGTTCGTGAAGATTCAAGAGGTTCCTGATGTCAAGAAGAAAAAGTCGAAACAAGTTTTTGAACCGGTGATGACCAAAGAACAAAAGATGTTATTACACATAAAGCTCGTGAACAAGATAATGAACCAACAACGTAAACAATCCAAGCAATAGTCGAGGGGGAGTTTGTAGATGCATTTTGTGCGACAAATGCTTTGGATTACTATTAACATATTTTTTTGTTCTTGGTCGAATGGGCGAAGGAAGAAGAATATGGGCGAATGAGAGTTTTTGTTTGGGCGAAGGAGAGCTAAAGGTGCGAAGGAGAGAAGGAGGTCGAAGGTAGAATTAGAAGTTAATGTATTGCTTGGTTCGACCATAGTGTTTGGGCGAACCTGCACATTCGACCAAGCAAAGTGGGCGAATGTGCAGGCCTATAAATAGGTCAAGTTCATTTTGAAAGCAAATTTTTGTCATTTTTGTTTCCCTCCTGTTTGAGTCTCTCCCTAGGGTTTTGTGTAAACTTATTTCACGTCCTACTTTGATTGTAAAGCTTATTATAACGTGTAATTTAGTTTGTTTATCAATGAAATGAAGCTTTTAAAGATGATTTCTGCATTTTGTTAGTATTGTTATCATTTTCTGATTGATTCAGGGATTCTGCACCTGAATCAAACTTGTTTGATTATAATTTATGTAGATTTGACAATCCTACGCGCATACAGTTTGTGGTGGAGAAGAAGGCATTCTCACAACTATCCCAGGCTATTAACACTGATCTTCTACATCAGTTCGGGTCGTGCACAACCTCAAAGCAGCTGTGGGATATGTTGAAGAATCGTCATGATGGGAATGAGAAAACAAGGAAGTTAAGAATGGAGGAGTTGAGAAAAGAGTTCGAGAATTTTAGTTATATGGGAAATGAGAAATTGAAGGAGTTGATTCCGAGGTATTGTCATTTATTGACTGAGTTATCAAGGTATGAGATCAATATACCTATATCTGAATTGGTGGATAAGTTCGCTGATGCATTACCACCATACTGGAATCAACACATTGAGGTCCTAAAGGAGAAAGATGCATACCAGTATTGGACCATCAATGAATTCATTCAGAAATTAGAGAACAAAGAGATGGAAGAGAAGAGGATAGCAAAAAGAGCACAAGTTCCTCAAAATCCAGAGTTATATCATGGTGGTACATCTTCATCTCTGACTAGTTCAAGTTCTAGTTGTTTTGTTGCTCCACACATAGCTTGTATTTCAAGCATTGTTGAACCAACCAAACCCCCATAAACTATCTTGCTCAAACCTCATCTTATACGTCACCATCATATCCTACCAATTACATCCCACCATTTTCACCTATACAACAAGCTGCATGCTATTCAGCTAACTTAAGTCAACCCCAACAACAACCATACATTCCTCAAATGAACCCAAGTCAACCAAACCAAAGCCTAATTGTTTCGGAGACATCAAATTTGAACAATGTCACTGTTGAAGTTGCACAGCAACATATAGCTTTGGTATCTGCTATGGTCGCTTCGTATAATGGTTTGGTAGCTAGTCATATTGGTAACAACAACTTGACTAGTGAAGACTATGCTCAAATTGATAAGGAAGAGATGGAGCTCATTGACATTCAGTGGGCATTTCTTAGTGTCATGAGACGAGCGACTGAGTTTATAGAGAAAACGGGTAGAACTGATCTTTCTACATCTCACAACACCACATATGGCTTCAACAAAGCCAAAGTCACATCTTTTAATTATGGTGGGAAAGGTCACTTCAAAAGAGAATGCACACAGCCAACTCAACAGGGAAACATGAATCCTTTCAACACTAATTAGCATAACCGTCAATCTCAAAATCAGGTATCTTATCAAAGCCAAAACAACACCAACTACCAACCACAAAATAATTACCAAAACCAACAAAACGCCTCACCAAACAATTCTGTTAAACAAACCACTACACAAAATCAGAACCAAAATCAAACACCACATAATCCAACCAGAACAATCATTCCAATTTCTACACTAAATAGCCAAACCCAACCAGATAACCAGAACCAGGCTTTGGTTATTCAGAAGGATGAAGGATTTGATTGGACTGGTATGCAACTTGGTGTTGAGGAGATTACAACTAGTAATGTGGCGTTTGTTACACAGAAGATAGATTTGGAGGAGCCGGTGTTAGTTGAAGAAGATTTGGAGATTGAGAAGAAATCTGAGGTAAAGATTGAGGAATTGGTGGAAGAAACTGATGTTTGTGTTGAAAAGAAGTCAGGATTGATTCTTGACTCAGTCACTGATATTCCTGAACAGTGTGACTCAGTTTATTCTGATTCAAAGAGCGAGTCTGATTCTGAAGTTAGTGCTAACTCACTAGATGATGACAGTGATCAACTTTTGGCCGAAGATGAAGAAGTGTCCATGATTGCCTTGACATCCTGACTATCAATGTCATCAAGGTCAAAGAAGGCAGGTTTCTGTGACACCCCAGAAACACACCTCATCAGGGACGATGAGACTATAACAGGGGGTGAATGTGAAACCCCAGGAAAACCCCACATCGGCCATGGCCAGGAGAGATCCTTGGTTCATAAGTAATGTCTTACCTCTTAACTCACCAACGCGTTTTGGGGCTTAATGTTAGTGGATGAGAGGAGAACTCCACAGTTAAGAGTGCTCAGGTTGGAGAAATTTCAGGATGGGTGACCTCCTGGGAAGTCTCCACTTGGGCAACCAAAAACAAATCCGTGAGCTCTGGATGGGCAAAGCGGACAATATTGGTGATGAGAGAGGCGGGGTGTTACAGATGGTATCAGAGCCACTCCTGTGCCGTTCGGGATGGTGGGTGCACACCTCATCGTGGACGATGAGACTCTAACAGGGGTGAATGTGACACCCCAGAAACACACCTCATCAGGGACGATGAGACTATAACAGGGGGTGAATGTGACACCCCAGGAAAACCCCACATCGGCCATGGCCAGGAGAGATCCTTGGTTCATAAGTAATGTCTTACCTCTTAACTCACCAACGCGTTTTGGGGCTTAATGTTAGTGGATGAGAGGAGAACTCCACAGTTAAGCGTGCTCAGGTGGGAGAAATTTCAGGATGGGTGACCTCCTGGGAAGTCTCCACTTGGGCAACCAAAAACAAATCCGTGAGCTCTGGATGGGCAAAGCGGACAATATTGGTGATGAGAGAGGCGGGGTGTTACAGTTTCTTTGCTGAGAAAAGTAAAAGAAGCACCAGATTAAACAGGCACACGTAATAGGACAAAGGCATCCTTAGGATGTAACAGGTGATGCTTACCAGACATTTCTGTAGCTTGGCTAGTGGAATAACTTTCCTCTGCTTCAAAGGTTCTGGCTTTCTCAGGAAAATCTAAAACAACATTACACCTGATGAAAGAATCAATTAAAGGAGGAGCTAGCTTAGCAAGTGGAGTACATGTCATAAAAAAATTTAAGATGTTATTGGCATCTTCAGAATATGACCACAAAAACCTTTTTATCTCTAAAAAATAAACTTTATGATGTTGAAAAACTTTACCACTTTTCAACCAAGACATAGGGATATCATCTCCATAAGAAATGGAATCCCTCTTTACAAAGAAAAATGTAGACTTCCAGGATCTTTAAGAATAAGCTGGAGAACATAGCGGTTTGAACCATGAGTTTTCAGTTTATAAATATAAGACATGTCACCAATCTGAATATTGATGCCATGGTTCTCAATGATATTATTACAGACCATTAAGATCCTCCATATCTCAGGCATGGCCTGGGCATATTCCATCCCAGTCACATCAAAGAATTCTTTGATGAACGGAGGGAATGGATACCTAAGGCCAAGAAGAAAAGGCAGGTATAGAAAGCAAAACCCATACCGAGGATGCAAAATCAGATTTTGCACCCATGTCATCGGGACAAAATTCTGCGGAACTGGGAAAGGCTCCTGAATCCTTTAGATTTTGTATGTCCCTATCAGTAAAGGAACAGATCTCTTGTTCTCGATTACTTAGCAGGTTTTGAGATGTCAAATCCTTTGGGATTCCAACACTGCCAGTAGATCTGGTTGATTTCCTGCCCATCTTCAGAATATTATGGTAAATGTTTTGAAGAAATTAAAGAGAACAGGGGAGAAGAAGATAAAGTTACCTTTTCAGATAATCTTTGGTGATTATAAAGGAGAAAATGAAGGCCTAGATATAGGTCGTAGAAAGTGATGAGGTTTAACGGTCATCACCAAATATCAGCCTGAAAACTAGCTGTTATCCATCCTAACAAGCGTCCAATCAACTTCAGAGATAAGCTTGAGCCATTAAAAATATTATAAACGTTAGAGGTATTAACGGTAACATATTTTTGGCGATAATCGTTATAGGTGAAATCCTCAGGATGGATTTACCTTAAAAATTCTATGTGACATCCTCGGGATGGTGAAGGACTAAGCAGACTTCAGGATGTAACAGCATTCCGACATATGTATATCCTGAGGATAGACTACCGAATTATCTTGTCTTAATATTTTTGCAGGTACAATCAATGGATGAATAAGACTTGTAACTCCTCTCCAACGGCCATAAAGTCTTACAAAGTCAATGAATTTAAGGATGCAAGAGTAATACGCGTATAAGCTTAAAGAGCGAGTCAAAGTGTAACCGCCAAAATGACGAATGCTAGACGAAAAAGGTGGAAACTGCTATCCAGCGTCCATTTCAGTTGAAACATCCTCAACAACCACCTGAAAGAGTCCACATGATCATTGAAGACAACGGATATTGTGGGATCCTGTATTTATTATCATGTAAACTATATATAGAGGTATGATGAACGAAAATAGGACACTTTGAAACACACTTACACTTTATCTAGCAATTGATACTAGTAAAACAACACTTGATACTCTCTTTACTCACACATACAACAATACACAATCATTTTAACCTTAGTTCGTTCATCATACTTCCAAAGTTGTAACACTTTTTCACCATTTTAATATTAACAAGCAAGGCAGAGGCCTAGACTCCTCCCGAGGTTTTGTACCGGCGATCATCAAGTGATCAAAGGCTTTCCTCGTACATCGAGTGTTGTTTTCTTATTGCATTACATACACAATCACCTATCATTGCTTGTAACACCCCAACCGATGGCGGAAACATCGGGGTGCCACGTATTGATGATTGTTCAATAGCTCATGGTGAATAATAAGTTTCATAAATGATTTAAATAAATTACATACAATTGTTCTAGAATTTGTACATCAAATTGAATAAAACTATACACGTATCTTCAAGCATCAATTCAAATCTTCAAGCAAATAGAACCTGAAACATGTTAAGTTGAAAATGTTTTGGGTCAACAAAAGTTGGTGAGGATTACATAGGTTTTGATAATCGAATAAAAATGTTGTGCAATTCATGTGTCATGTCAATCTAGCCCATATGTGAGAACATACTAGAAATAAATCGAGTGCATAATCAACCCTGATGACTGTTATAAAAATGATACATACCATACGCTCATGGTCCAATATGTTATACGATAACAAACACCCACGCAACCTTTGTAGGAGGCACGTATCCGGGTGGGATTGTCAGTCCAATAGATCTATCAATGTATACCGCCGGCTGATCAATGTTAATGATTATGCTAGAATGGTGCTTACTCTAATCATGCTCAAGTCATAATGCAACATAGAAAACACATAGACACATTGATGATTGAATTGCAATGATGATGTTATAAACATGTTTCACCCCAAAAATAGTGAAAATAGAGTAAAAGGGGCTATGTAAACTCACCTTGATAGTTATGATGAAGTTGCAAGAAATTGACGAGAACCAATGAATTTTGTTTGATCCTTAGTTAAGCGAGCAAAAGCAACCTAAATCCCGGTATTATTTTTTTTTCAATTAGTTTAAAATTGATTAACCATATAAATTGACCCGTTTGTTATAGTTTCCTGGCGACTAAGAACCTCAAACGAAACTAGAATAAAATTATTTGAGTTTAACCAAAGAACTCTAAGTTAATGAAATGCCTAAATTTCGAGACTACCACAATTTTGATTTAAAAAAAAAAAGATCTCTTATGTTTTCATATGGATATTTGAAAAAGAAAACAACGTTTCCCAATTCAATTTATTATATTAGTTTATTGGATAATGTTAGTTCAATAATTATGGACAACATATTTTCATATGATGATATAAGACGTAAGCATTAGATAAAATAATATCATAAAAGAAAGTGAAAATGAAAAGATATTATTGATGTCAACAAAGTTACTGGTAGGCACCCACCCATGATACCACAACACAAACATATCCATAATTCATGCACACCCACAACATAACCACAATGAACCATACAACTCTCTACAACTAAAAACACCACACACGCATAACCTTCTAGTAAAGAGGACGAGTAAAATTCCTATTTTTTTTTTTTTGGTCGCCAGGAGTATAACTAAACCCACCCAAATCGGAAGATTATGCAAAATAACAAGATCATAGAATTACCTCGTTGGCCGGAACTCAAAACAATGAAGAAACGGCAATGTCGGTTCCGACGACGAGGTGGAGACTCTTTGCGGCTTTCATTTTCAACGAAATGGTTGTTTTTTTTACGGGTTGTCAGAATATTAAACTCAAGTTATGGATTCGGTTCGGGTTTGTGGTTGATTAAAACAAAAAGGAAGGTGGAGGGGGTGTGACCGGAGATGGTTGTTGTGATTGTTTATGGGTTCTCAGAAGAAGTAACAGAATGAGAGGGAAGTTGGAGTCGAGTGCTTTAGTGACGAAGGATCGGGGTAGAGTGGTCGTGTGGCGTTTGGGTTCTTATACACGATCAACACTCGTCAAAACGTTTTGGTCTTTAAAACCCATTATTTAAGGATGCAAATTGTGAGGTAGTTGGTGTCGGTTGCTCGTCATAACGTATAAGTACTGTCGTTTATCTGCAAGTATTGGTTTGGAAAGTTTAACTGGATTGACAATGTTCGATTTGGTAGGCGCCGAGATTGCCGAAGACGAATTAAGAGTTCCGAATGTTATGGTTGTTACCTCCATTTGAGATGATGGCATTTAATGTTTTTGACTTATGTCCTTTGTTTTCTTTTTAAATTTTTTTTTTATTATTTTGACTATTATTATTTTTATCTAAAATATTTATATAATTATTAGATTTATACAAACTTTGAAAATGATTAAGATTTATAAGAAAAATAGTCATTTTAATAAAAGAAATTTGGGGAAAAATTTCGATGTTACAGTCTCCCCTACTTTTGAAAACTTCGTCCCGAAGTTATTAAAAACATAGGGTTGAGAGTGATTGGGTAGGAATTAGGGCAACGACATGAATTTAGAGGTAATAGAATAATCTGTTTCAAATAACTCGGATAAGAGGTTTCATATGTGTGAGTTTTAAGGATTTGATTAGGTTCTTCTGAAATAGCAAGGAGAATAAGAATCTAGCAAAATACTAAACTTTAAGTTTTAGGAATCCTAAAAGAAATGTATGAGTTGATTGACTATGGAAAAACTAAATGAATTACTAGGTAACTAGCGTTTATAATTGATTAGCTACCGAAAAACTTTGATAGAATTTCACACCACCTTAACGTACCTGTAAATTCATGATTACGTTCCGGACCGCAATCACCAATTTACCTTACATTACGGTTTTGTGTCATTCTATGACTCTAAACACACATGTAAGTGATGCAAAATAACCTTGTGATTGAATATTTGTATCAACGAGTCTAATAAATCTTTGTATCAAATTATATGTATGATGTATCCAAAAATGAGTCCAACTGTTGAGCAGGAAAAAGACCTCTACCAGTCAGTGAGTATGAACCTCTACCGGTTGTTGAGCAGGTGCGATAGCCTCTACCAGTCGTTGAGCAGGTTATTAGAACCTCTACCGACTGTTGAGCAGGCATGATGACCTCTACCAATCGTTGAGCAGGTTATTAGAACCTCTACCGACTGTTGAGCAGGCATGATGACCTCTACCAATCGTTGAGCAGGTTATTAGGTACTCTACTAACTGTTGAGCAAGTACTTCATCCTCTACCAGTTGTTTGATTAAGTGTAACAGTTGTTTTTGGTTTAACACATAAGTTGCAAGTTGGTAATATGTACATGTAAGCAATCAAGTATCAAGTATAGCATGCGAGTTGTAATAGAGTTGCCCTAGACAAGGTTAATGACTCTAGGTGTGTTTATAGCAAATAGTTTATATTCCATGCTTTCAAGTATCATGAATAATCAAACGTTCAAGTAGATAATCAAATCCTCATGTATAACTAAGAATCAAGTTTGATGCAACGAACAATCAAGTTTTCAATAGTCTAATTATCATAGGGATCAAGTTTATGTTCAAGAAGGTGAAGAATATGAATTTAGTTCTTGAGATGATAATAAAGAACTCAAAGTATCATCAAGGTTATGAAAGATAGTGAACGTGAAAATAGTTAATAAAGGGTTTATTTTATAGTAAGGAGATTATGTAGCAGTGTAAGTCGTGGGATTTGAATCAAGGGTTAAAATCAAGCGTATTGAAGAGACATGATCGTGGTAAATGCCAAATTTTGTAAAAGTTTGAACATGTTGAAAATATGTATTTGTCAATGGGGAATTTAGAGACTAAATGTTGATCTTGTGGGTGGAAAGATTTTACTTTCAAATTTGGTTTTCGGCAAAAGCAAGGATGGCAATTTTTTTTTTTTTTTTTTTTTTTTTTTTTTGTAGATAGTACAAACTAATTGGATTTAGAATAGGATATTTCAGTGAGTCAAAGGTTTCAAACACGATGACGGGTTTCAAAAATCAAGATTTTGTTCAGACGTTTTGTATAATAAGCTTCGAGTAATCCATAAAAGAAGTGATTCTTAATAGGTTAAAACATTTTTATCGAAAATCATTTGTTACGCCAATAAGTTGTTCAATACAAATTTAAAGTTTAGCAAATAAGTTTGTGGAAATAAAAGACTCTTTAAAAATATATATATATTTATTTGTTATAGTTTGTGAAATTCCCAAGTGATGAAAGTTTGAAAAAATTTAATATTCTTTAGCTTTGGTGCTACAGTATCTCCTATACACAGATTATAAGGTTACAGTTTAAACAAGGATTTTAAAACCTCAAATGTGATGAAATTTTATGGTTGATGGTATCTTCAAAATATACATGTATATATACACACATAAATAAAAATGTAGGGGGGAGTTTAAAATAAAATTTGGCCAGAAACATCAAAGATAATAGATTTATGTATGATGTAAAGGGAAACATATGATTTGGGTTAGATGTTAAAAATAATTAGACTTATGGTTAATATTATAAGTTTGTAAAATGAATTAGGATTGTGAAACCCAGAAATGATTCATGAAGTTTAAGCTAATGAGGGAATTATATAAGAGGAAAATATATTTGAATTGTAAAAATTTTGAGATTCAAAACTTAGATTTTATACAGGAGTGAGGGGGTATAAATGAAAATGAAACACAAAGTTTGTAAATATCTAACCCCGAATAAACGAAAATGTTGGCTTATCAAAACAGATCGGGTCTAAGCCCAACGAATTTGCCCTAATAATCTAGAAGTACGTTAGGATTGTAGCAAGTAAGTGAAAGAGAGTAGGCAAGACCATGTTAGGCTAAGACAAAGGATGAGGATAGGGATAGAGATAAGGATAAGGTAGAGCTACAAGTAATTGAAGCAAGTACTGGTTAAAGTCCTAAGGTTATAGACTAGATTATTTTTCTAATAACCTAATTCCCTATAACCACGGCTCTGATACCAATCTGTAACACCCCAACCGATGGCGGAAACATCGGGGTGCCACGTATTGATGATTGTTCAATAGCTCATGGTGAATAATAAGTTTCATAAATGATTTAAATAAATTACATACAATTGTTCTAGAATTTGTACATCAAATTGAATAAAACTATACACGTATCTTCAAGCATCAATTCAAATCTTCAAGCAAATAGAACCTGAAACATGTTAAGTTGAAAATGTTTTGGGTCAACAAAAGTTGGTGAGGATTACATAGGTTTTGATAATCGAATAAAAATGTTGTGCAATTCATGTGTCATGTCAATCTAGCCCATATGTGAGAACATACTAGAAATAAATCGAGTGCATAATCAACCCTGATGACTGTTATAAAAATGATACATACCATACGCTCATGGTCCAATATGTTATACGATAACAAACACCCACACAACCTTTGTAGGAGGCATGTATCCGGGTGGGATTGTCAGTCCAATAGATCTATGAATGTATACCGCCGGCTGATCAATGTTAATGATTATGCTAGAATGGTGCTTACTCTAATCATGCTCAAGACATAATGCAACATAGAAAACACATAGACACATTGATGATTGAATTGCAATGATGATGTTATAAACATGTTTCACCCCAAAAATAGTGAAAATAGAGTAAAAGGGGCTATGTAAACTCACCTTGATAGTTATGATGAAGTTGCAAGAAATTGACGAGAACCAATGAATTTTGTTTGATCCTTAGTTAAGCGAGCAAAAGCAACCTAAATCCCGGTATTATTTTTTTTTCAATTAGTTTAAAATTGATTAACCATATAAATTGACCCGTTTGTTATAGTTTCCTGGCGACTAAGAACCTCAAACGAAACTAGAATAAAATTATTTGAGTTTAACCAAAGAACTCTAAGTTAATGAAATGCCTAAATTTCGAGACTACCACAATTTTGATTTAAAAAAAAAAGATCTCTTATGTTTTCATATGGATATTTGAAAAAGAAAACAACGTTTCCCAATTCAATTTATTATATTAGTTTATTGGATAATGTTAGTTCAATAATTATGGACAACATATTTTCATATGATGATATAAGACGTAAGCATTAGATAAAATAATATCATAAAAGAAAGTGAAAATGAAAAGATATTATTGATGTCAACAAAGTTACTGGTAGGCACCCACCCATGATACCACAACACAAACATATCCATAATTCATGCACACCCACAACATAACCACAATGAACCATACAACTCTCTGCAACTAAAAACACCACACACGCATAACCTTCTAGTAAAGAGGACGAGTAAAATTCCTATTTTTTTTTTTGGTCGCCAGGAGTATAACTAAACCCACCCAAATCGGAAGATTATGCAAAATAACAAGATCATAGAATTACCTCGTTGGCCGGAACTCAGAACAATGAAGAAACGGCAATGTCGGTTCCAACGACGAGGTGGAGACTCTTTGCGGCTTTCATTTTCAACGAAATGGTTGTTTTTTTTACGGGTTGTCAGAATATTAAACTCAAGTTATGGATTCAGTTCGGGTTTGTGGTTGATTAAAACAAAAAGGAAGGTGGAGGGGGTGTGACCGGAGATGGTTGTTGTGATTGTTTATGGGTTCTCAGAAGAAGTAACAGAATGAGAGGGAAGTTGGAGTCGAGTGCTTTAGTGACGAAGGATCGGGGTAGAGTGGTCGTGTGGCGTTTGGGTTCTTATACACGATCAACACTCGTCAAAACGTTTTGGTCTTTAAAACCCATTATTTAAGGATGCAAATTGTGAGGTAGTTGGTGTCGGTTGCTCGTCATAACGTATAAGTACTGTCGTTTATCTGCAAGTATTGGTTTGGAAAGTGTAACTGGATTGACAATGTTCGATTTGGTAGGCGCCGAGATTGCCGAAGACGAATTAAGAGTTCCGAATGTTATGGTTGTTACCTCCATTTGAGATGATGGCATTTAATGTTTTTGACTTATGTCCTTTGTTTTCTTTTTAAATTTTTTTTTTATTATTTTGACTATTATTATTTTTATCTAAAATATTTATATAATTATTAGAATTATACAAACTTTGAAAATGATTAAGATTTATAAGAAAAATAGTCATTTTAATAAAAGAAATTTGGGGAAAAATTTCGATGTTACATTGCTTATTTCACAATTCTGACAGACAGTTACATGCTGAGGATATAACTGTCCATCCTGAATCATATCTTTGCCATCCTAAAAATAGTTGTCATAATATCGTTTCTTTATATCTATACAGTACTATCTTGAATATAACACTAAGTTTTTACTATATCTCACACGTTTAGCACCCTACCTCACATTTACTAATTTGGAAAACAAAATTATTTCTATTAGGTAATTTTTGACCAAAACATAGAGGATTCCACACTCTAGTAAACTGATCAATCTTATAATCGATCCATTTCAATGTACCTACATATATTTGAAATGAAATTGGACCTTCAATTTGCAAATGAAAACCTTGAAAGTCTAGCTAGCTTATCTTTTGTTAATTTATACATTACTTCAAGTGCCCCTTAATGCCTGGTTTATTAAAATTTAGGAATATTCACACTTTTGGTTACGAAATCACCATTTTAATCCAACTTTCACAATAGTTAATACATACGCCACAAACATGAGTTGTTATTTATTGCTAAACAAAAAGCATAGCACACTAATTTATGATATTTCAACAAATTAATCCTTAGATACTGTCATACACATGGGGAGCTAGCCTCGGCTTTGGGTGCACCATCAATGGCTCGGCCTTTTGAAGGGTTAGACCATAAGATTCGTCCATGTTGAGCTTCCCTGGCTTCAACCTGTTAGCTAATTCCCAATCAAAGCTTTGAACCAATGTCGCAATAAGCAATTGGACCATTCTCAACCCTAGGTTCATACCCACGCACATTCTTCGTCCTACTCCAAATGGTATGACCACAAAGTCATGCCCTCGAATATCAACATTGGACTTTTCACCTCCAGGAAAAAACCGCGTGGGTCGAAATTCAAGTGGATCGGTCCATATTTTTTTGTCACGGGCAATTGCCCATAAATTAGAAAGGAGCGTGGATCCTTTAGCAATGTAATACCCATCCACTTCACAACTCTCGGATGCATTTCTTGGTAGCGCGATTGCAGATGGAGGGTGGAGCCTAAAGGTCTCCTTTGTAATGGCTTGGATAAATGTTAGTTCACTTAGGTCCAATTCGGTTACAAGCAGGTTTTGACCAACTACAATGTCCATTTCTTCTTGTGCTTGTTTTAGTAGTCGTGCATGGTGAATGAGTTCGGCTATTGCCCATTCTACTGTCCCATTTATTGGGTTAGTTCCTGCTGTGAATAAGTTCTGGAACATTCACAATTTCTAGTTAGACTCGTATCAATATTAATATCTAGTTGATGAACAAGTAGCAAAACCATTGATGCGAATATTATTTGTTAATAACGATTAGCATACGTCTCATGTTATGGTCTGAATAAAGAAAATATTAGTAGTTAGTGAATAAGATTTATAAATTATAAATGATATATTGATATAAATATATGTAAAAAAAATTAAATATAAATAGGTGAAATAAGATAAGCCGAAAATAAATATAAAATATAAAATATTTTGTATATTGTATATTTTATAACACACCAATTAGTTATTCACTTTTTTAAATAAAAAACAATCGAAAATCATATCAAAAAATTGAAATTAAATTTTTCTTTATAAATTTTTAGTTGCATGTAGATCACCCACACGTTAGGAACATACCAGAAACAAAGCTTTGATTTCAATATCTGAAAGCTTCTTTCCCTCTCCATCAGCATCATCCTTCAGTATGGTCAACAAGTTAATGTGATCCGGCTCACCCTTGTTGCCGGAATTATGTTCTTCAAAAATCGCATTAAAGAACGAATCAAATCGAGTGTGTAGTTTCTTCATCTTTTTCGTAATGCCTTGCAGGTCAAGCTAGTCAAGCAAGGGGATGAAGTCACTAATGTTGAATTCTCCACCCAACACCATCAGTTAAATCACCATTTCTTTGAACTCGTTAGCCTTTAGGTCACCATTTTCGAATACTCTTCGGCCTAATAATAATCGTGCTAATGTGTTTGTGGTTCACACGTTTATTACTTAACCTACTCTCACTGTTGATTGTCCCGCACTGACCAAAACACGCGCGAGTTTCGCTACCTCTTCCTAGAGAAAATAAGTCACATGTAATTTTTCGCGATTATGTGCAAAAAAATAATTACAATTAAAAAAAATAAGTCACGTGTTTTAAAAACACTATTTTGGTAAATATTTTTTAAAACCCGCATTTGAAAAACATAACTTCATGTTTCGCATCTAAATTTGCATGTTTGAGATAGTTATGTAGCAAAGTTGTCATATGAATGTGAATGTTGATTGTTGTACCTGCCCTAGTATGTTATTTTATGCTAAGAAAGTAAAGAATTAGCTTTTTAAATACTCTATATTATGGACAACAAATATTGAGTGATTTTTATATTCTATTCTTTGTGTAATTAATACTTTTGCTAATGCAAATTAATCTTTTGCTATGCTAAAATCATTCTAACACTGGATGTTAGTTTACTGCCATGTTAGGTTTTTTTTAGCATTTCCATCATATTTTTCGATTTTTCAATATATTTCAATGTATGCTAGTACTTATTATGCTTATTAATTAGGTTAGAAATTAATATGTGTAATACACGGGCGAACAAAGTAAATAATTTAATATGATATGTTTTATTAATACTATTGGTTTTTTTTGGTTAGCTTTTATTTTTAAATAAAAATATAGAATACGAATCGTTGAAATAAGAAAAATGAATAAACATACTGACCCACATAATCGTGACACTTGACACGACCACTATACATGTCTATTAATTCCACGTCCATACATGTACTATTGAGACAAGATTGCAAATTAGTTCACAATCAATATGCGAAAAAGGACCGGGGGCTTTTACTTCGCTGGCCCAAAATGGTTTAGCGGGTCATGAATCAAATCATTAGAAATTGTTAATGTAAAATTACAAAACCGGTCTAACGCGACGAAAGTTAGCGAGTGCTTTGGTAGAAAAAAGGTTCAGGGCGCAAATCTTGCGAAGTATTTGCCACCTCGGACCATATGGCGCAAACACCAACTCATGGTAATTATACGCCATATGCTTCGCACCCGAGGATGGTGGCCTTCTTGCGAAATTCAGGTCATGAACTTTTATAATTCGTGTAGCGATGGATGCAGATGTAATCACCACCACGTCAACGAAGCCGAATCGGAGGTGCATTAATGGGCCGTACTTTGTCGCGAAGGCCGCCTGTTGGGTTTGCTGACCTGAAGAAGAACAGATGATTGGAAAGCCAAGATATACTACTCAATTGATCCATAGACATAACAGCATTTACAAGTTACTTCTCTCAAAAGGCTGCTAACCAAAGGTCTAACGAAGAACAACTGCTGATCAAAGTACTGAAGACTAAAGGTCTGTTGGAGCCAACAGCGCTTAGGCTCCAACAGATGATACAAGACCATCAGAGTTTTCCCAACAGCAGTTTACCTTTCGGAGTTTTACAATGTAACAGTAGTTTGTATAAAACAGATGTTTTATGTTTGTTATTCTGTTAGAGGTCACTATCTTAGGTGACCTCAGCTTAGATCATCAGTGGTTTAGATTTGTCTATAAGTAGAACAGTGCTTGTACTATTCTATTCATCACTCGTAACATTCTCTCAGACAAACAATCACATAGTGATCAGGCTGAGGGGGAGTACTTGTACTATTGATTGTAATCATTTGATTAATTAAAGCTTTCCATTGAAAAATATTTATTCTCTTGTTTTGATTAGTAGTTTATTATTCCGCTACACTTTCCATTTATAATTCATTTCATTCATTGTTCTTAGTACTTAAACAATCAAAACAATCAAACTCAGATCCTAACAATTGGTATCAGAGCTTGTGTATGTGAGGATCGAATTGTCAAAAACAAAGACGTTGATCAAACAAGTATATCAATTCAGGTGTGGAATCCCTGAATCGATTACGAAATGATAATAATATCAGCAAAACACATAAATCACTTTCAAAGTTTCCATTTCATTCATAAACATATTGATTAATCTTATAAAGTGTTGTTTACAATGAAATAAAGTAAATTCAGACTCAATAAAACCCTAGGGAGAAAACACACTCGAAGGAGGGAAATAAAATGACAACTATTTTAACTTTAAAATCTGATTCAGCCTTTATATCGACCTGTTCTTCTACCTTCGACCTGTTTATCTACCTTCGACCCTTTTCTTTTCCCCCTTCGACCTCCCGAATGTGGCAAAACATAATTGTATTAGCAATCCAAAAGCACTGGTCGCATAATATGCATCAACAAACTCCCCCTGACTATTGCTTGGATTGCTTAAGCCTTCGCTCTTCGTCCATTCTCTTGTTCATCAGCTTGATGTGCAGTAAAGTCTTCTGCTCTTTCGTCATCACTGGTTCATGAGTTTGTTTTGGTTTCTTCTTTTCTTTCTGGACTTGTACAAACTTCCCCAGTTTCTTACCGTAGTCGCACCCCGCATTAACATCCCATGCAAAAAACAAAAATACCACACGTTGATATTTTGCAGCCTGTTCACTATCATTTTTTTCACAGTAGATCGGGTTGTAATACAGCATGATAATATCTTCATGAGAGCAGTTTATCAACCACATTGGATCAAAGATATATATCTTTTGGAAATCATTCTTCCCATCTTTCAACAAAATCATAGTACCACCACATAAAGTCTTTTGAGAAGTGTTGTGGAATAGGCATCAAAGGTATATCTTTCAAAACTGTCGGTGGATCATATTTTAAAGTAACCTTGTTTATCCCCGTTATCTGATCTTTAATCTTCTTATGAACAATCCCCCTAGATACTGTGGGGTGAACACATCCCATTTCGTCCTACTCTCTCTTGCCATGCGATCTGCAAAGTATCCAATTGCATCATTGTTCACAATAGCACCTGACAACGTATATCTGCAGGCATTGCGTACAGCCCAGTAAGGTAGTGTTTTAATGTCATGGAATCTGTGGAAATACAGAATTCCTTTTTCCCCCTTCACTGCAACACACCTCAGTTGTCTTAAATATTTCCACCCGAGAGCTTTTCCTTTAAACAGTTCGTTATGGAATTTATAGAAACCACCCTGAATCTCAGTCTTTTGTCGGATGGCCTCTTTCTCTTTTAGCATCCTTAACAAGTTCTTCAGATCATCAGATTGTACAACTGTCGGTTTCTAACTATCTGAGTTCTTGAATACTTCATCAACGAACTTCTTGCTTTTCTCATGTGCAAATTTCTCAGCTTGGCTTAACAATTCTTCAGAAATTTTAGGAAATCCAGAATCCTTATCATCTTTAAAGTATTCTGGATATTCCTCACTTGTAATATCCTCTATTTCAATATCTTCAAACACCGGAGTATCTCTATCATCAGAGTGATTTCCTGCTTCTTTCTCAGGATTGATTCTTGACGCTACATCCTTGTGTTCCTTTTCTTTATTCCTTTGTTATCCTGCAACCATTACCAAATGATAAGTGATAAAGTATGAAATAAGTTTATACCTTCGTCCCAATTCAACAATTGGTCTTCAAAGTATTCTGATGACATCTTGAAGATGTCTCCACTCCTTGTTACATCCTTAGGATAATATTCTTCATTTTGAAGATGTCCTCAATTCTTTTTCCTTTGTTATCCTCATAATAATCTTCATCATCCTGAGGATGTCCCCAGTGTTGTATCTTCCAAATAGACTTAGTGTCATTTTCCCTTTGCAAGAAAGGTTTAAAAACTTTTGATAAAAACCTGTAAAAAGGTAAACTTAGTTGTCATACTGGCGATAAAGCCTTTTATAAACTAGGGTCATGCCCATTTTAGGAATAACTGGCGACAAGTCCTAATGTAGCATCTTGAGGATAGCTGACGTCAAGGCCAAGTATAACTGGCGTCTAGGCCATTGGCGACTAAGCCAAATACGAGAAAGAGACATTGAAAATGTCTAAACCTTAGGGATTCAATGTATATTCCAAAAATGATGAAATTGTTAGCCACTTTTACATGAACTGGTCCTACCATCCTGAAGATATACATGAATACGTGCGCTCCAGGTGGGGTTGCTAACACAATGTGAAAGGTGAAAACCTTTAAACCTTAGGAAGGTGTTAGACACCATAACGTAGGAGAGGGTGGCCAACCATCTAGTCTTCAATGTTCCATCTTCAGAATGGTACTGCAAAATTCTCAGGATGGACAATTTCTAGTCCATGTGTAGTTGTAATATTAATGAAAAAATTGAAATAAAATGAAGAGAAATACCTGCATACGGAGATGACTCACTAGTAATCTGGACCATGGTTTCTCTTCCAGAGAGATCAGTCACATGAGTCTTCACACATGATAGTATTTTAAGTGAATTGCATTCCAAGATCTTGGTAGAATTTCACCTTCCATGGCCAAGAGCCAAAATGCTCCTTTTCCAGCCTCAGAATCGATCAAGTAGGGTCCTTCCCACTTAGGAGCTAATTTACCATCACTTGGCTTGGTAGTGTTTTGGAAGGCTTTTGTTAAGACCAAATCTCCTACATGGAATCTTCTTATCCTTATATTCTTGTTGTAAGCTTTGGTTATCCTTTGTTGATAAGCTGCCATCCTAAGCTCATCAACTGTTTTGAGATTGTTGATTCAGTGTTTTAGCTGCTCTTATGTTTGAACTTGCTAGTAGACACTTAAGTGTTTAGCAAGTTCTTTGTGAGTGTTAGCACAGCGGAATGTTTATAAGTTTATAGCTACACTTTGTCAACAGGAGTTATTACTCCCCCTGGAATCAAGAACAATAAATGAGAAGTGTTTATTGAGAATCTAAGTATTGAATGAGAAAGAAATACTTTGACAGATTCTCAGTAAACAGGAAATGGAAATATAACAATAATAAGTGTTGAAGGATTTCTTGTATTAAAATCAATGTCTAAAACAGAAGGATGAATCCTCCTATTTATAGACTTTACAAATACATGAACCTTGCCAAAAAGCAAGTTCAGAAACAAGTTGCAACAAGTTGCAGTCTTGGAACTTGTACATAAAGCAAAAAGAAATACTATAATACTAAACTACTGATATACAAGGGCGGTGGAAAAGATCTTCTTTAAGTACTGATGAATGACAAACTACTGATGAGTAGTTTGTCTTCAGCAGTTCTTCAGTTGAAGTGTCTGGTTTGAACTTCAGAACTTCTGATGACTTCTTCTTCAGTACTTCTGATTCTCTTCTTCAGTAGTTTGATTCCTTGTCTTCAGCAGTTCCATACTTAGAGTATTTTGACAGAAAGTGAATTAGACTAAGGTTTGCAAAAGTGGTTTCACCAATCCTTTTTGTCCTAACAATCTCCCCCTGGATTGATGAAGCCAAAACCTTACTAATTCCTTATTGTTCCTTTCTGTCCTTCACAATTTTCCATATTCCTTTGAACATGGAATTCTTGAGTTGGTTGAGTTGAGCATCAGTAAGAGACCCTTGTCTTGGTTCCAAGTGTTGGATTGTAAGCAGGTCTTTGGTTGATAGTTTCTTCAGTTCTTTCATTGACCTATATTCCCTGCTTGTTTGATCTCTTCTTGTCACAAGTACTGAGTTTTTATCAGTAAAGGACCATCTGATGACTGGTTCTTTAGACTTGTCAAAGTCTGCAGTGTAGGGAACCATGGTGGTACCCTGGGTTTCTCCTGAGTGTTGAATGTTCTCAACTTCAGTGACTCTCATGTGGGATTCACCTCCTTGCTGTTGTTCCATCACATTAGGTATCTGAAATGTAGGCAAATGATGTTCAGTTGTTACCTTAGTATGCATTTTGTCTGTGATGGTCCTCTGGATTTGATATGCAAATGTGGAAGGATCCCTGAATTGTGTGAGCAGAGGCTTCTCTTCTATGTCAAAGTCAGAATGTACTACTGTACTACCTTCTAGTAGTACCATTCTGAAATCAGTTTTTACATTTTCCTCTGTCTTCTTTCTTCTTTGGGTAGCTGGTCTTCTTTGAACACCAGAAGTTCTAACTACTGAAGTTGAAGGTTCAGTAGTTTGGAACTTCTCTGGATTAGCAGCCCTTGCAGCCTTGTATTTTCTGTATGTGTCCACCAGTCTTTCTTCTTTCCAATTGGACACTGAGGCTTTTGAACTATAACCATTGGCTACCAGTTCTTCTATCATCTGAGCTCTCTTGGCCTTTGTGTCTTTACCTGCTGCAAGTTTATCTGCAACAAGTTGAGCTCTTCTTGTCAGCTCTTCCACAGAGAGTCTCTTCAATGTATGGGCTTTGACTTTGCTGTTCTTCATAATGTAAGACATCAGTTGATGTCTTTTGTCTTGTTCAGCAATCTCATCAAGGCTAGCCTGCCTTTGTAGTTCAGCTTCATAGGCCTGAAGTTTTTCTTCATGGCTCAGGTCTAAATCATCCCTTTCTTCCAGATTTTTCCAGATCAGATCTTCTCTGGCCTTCTTCTAGGCTGCAACTAAACTCTTCTCTAGTAATTCAGCTGATTGAGATATTGGAGAAGGGTTTAGCACAGTCATTGTTGTAACTGTTGTAGTAGGCCTGATAGGAGCAGATGTTGGTTGAATGGGAGCAGTTGTTCTGGAAGGGTCAATAGTTTGAGACTTGGAAGTGTTAACCTCTGATGGCTTGACAACTACTGAAGGTTTGTTAAGTACTGAAGGATTGTCTTCAGTACTTTCTGATTCTTCATCAGAACTTTGGTCATCAGAGGTTTCTTCATTATGCCCTTGGGTTTCATCAGCCTTTTCATCATCTTCTATCTCTTGGATAGAGACACCAAACTGTTGTGCCAGTTTCTCTATTCTGGCCTGATCCTGTTGATCTCTAGCTAGGATAGCCACTCTTGCCTTTCTTCTGGCTTCAAGTGTATCCATGGGTACCTTGATTTTCTCCCCCTTTTTGGCTTTATCACCTTTGGAAGTTGAAGCTTGGGAGAAATGACCTTGAAGATGAGCAATCTGTTTGCTGTTGTGATCTATCTTGTTGGACAGATCATTCATCTTTGTCTGTATCACACCAAATTGGTTCTTCATGGACAGCTCCAAGTCAGCTATGTATGTTTGGATGTGATTTTTGATGAGGGTGTTCATCAAGTGATACAAGGGACCCTCTGGGCTGCATAGTTGGTTCAAGTCTATGCTAGGTTGCCCAGGGAATTGGGTAGGCATTTGTAGTGAGGGGTGTGTTTTTGGGTGATCTCCTTGTTGTACAGGAGATGCCACTCTAGGGGAATCATGGATTGAGTGGACTTTAACCTGAGATGGTGTGACTAGCTTCTTGAGCCTAGAGACACCAGGTGCAGGACCTTCACTTGCAGTCGTCAATTCAGTAGTTTTGAGTGTTGAAACATCATCCAAATTAATGGAATCATCTGAATCCCTGATTACATCCTCAATGAGGACTGTATCAGTTACATCATGAGCTGAGCCCAACTCAGTTGTCTCATTTACCTCTTGTTCTTGGTACAGAGGATTTCCTACCTCAGGCATTAAGCCTTCATCAGTAGTTGCCACAGTTGAGGTCTTAGCTGTTTTACTTCTGTCCTCAGGTCCACCATTGGGTGGTAAATGAGTAGTAGCAGCCTCAAAAGTACCAATGGTTTCTAAGTTTGGGCTTAGAGACCCTGGTTCATTCTCATCTCTTTGGTTGGGGCTATGAGTGTCCACATCCATGTCACTGTCTGAGGCTATGTCCCCTGTTTGATGTGTTTGATGGGGACTGACATGTGTTGATGGGACTTTCTCTTTTAGCCCGGAGAGAAGTTTGGCAATTTCTATGTCTGGTTCAGAAATTTGGGGTGCTGGTTCAGTAGTTTGGGCAGTGGGTTCAGCAGTTTCAAAAGATGAGTCTATTGGAATAGTTTTTCTAAGTCTTTTTCTTTTGAAAAGGATGGTTATTGGTGCTCTTGGTGGGGTTTGAGATGGATGAGACTGAGAGGATGTTTCAGTCACATCTTTTAGAAGTGTAGAGTGCACAGTAGTCTGTTCAGGCATCTCAACCTCCTGAACAGCTTTTCTTTTAGGTTTGGTGGGTTGTTGTTTTGTTATCTTGGGTTTCTTGGCCTTTGGTGGTGTAGGTTTGGAAGATGAGGGTTCCATGGGGACTGGTGCTTGTTCCCCTTGGTCATCTTCTGGCCAGGCAGCCTGTTTGTTGTGCCTTGAGTATGCTTGTGAGGTTAAGGGTTTTAAAATTTCAATTTTACCCACAAGCACCTCCTTACCCAGTTCAGATATTATGCACTGCCTAATGAACCTTGGATATAACAAAAACTTTTTCTTAGTGTTATTGTGATGTAACACCAACTCATTAAAGAAAAGTTTTGATGCCCTGAAATTTGTTTCATTCACAATGGAATGAAATATTGGTTGAAAGGTTGAGGGCATCTGGTCATAAGACCCAGTTTTAGGACTCAAGCACATGTTAATATAATGAAACAAAAGCTTATATTTTGGTTCAAAATACTTTTTAAAGATTGTAGCTTGTGAGAGAGTACCTTGATAACCACACTCAGTCATGGTTAGGTGGATGGCAGAGTTGTCAAACTTCTCAGGGGCATTCACATCATTCAACCCTAGTTTGACTGCAAGTATGGCCGGTGTAATAGCCATTTGTCTTCCTCTGATTGTTGAGTTGAGGGAGATAACTTCATCATCCACCGTCACTGTCTCAGCATTAGCCCAGAACTCATTTAGAGTTTCAGGATGAATTGGTGGGTCTATGGTGAGAGCGGTGAAATATTGGGATTTGACGACAAGATCAATGATCTCATCGTATTGGGACCAGCATTCTTGTTTTTCTAAGTAGGCTCTGAGATTGTGTCCCTGTTTGAGAACTAAAGCCATGTGGTTTGTGTGTGTGTTGATGAATCGAACAGTGATTTGGTGTTGCAGGTTCAGGGGTTTGAGAGCTTTCTTGAGAGAGAAGGAGGGAATTTTTGAGTTTGAAAGGATAAGTGTTGGAAAAAGATATTTATCAGAAGTTTTTAACCGCTTGGATCTTCTTTATTAGAAGTTTTTAAACCGCCTAGGTTAAAAAATCTCTTTATCAGAAGTTTTAAACCGACTAGGTCAAACTTCTGATGATGGGAAAAGTCAGATTTGCCATTTTTGACTAAACTGCTGATGAAGGATTATCTTCATCAGTAGTTCCCATTTCCTCTTCAGTAGTTTTAACAGCTGATGAGAAATGTTTGATAAATACTTTTATTCATAACTTCTGAAGGTTATTTTATCAGAAGTTATTTACCTTTCAGAAATTGTCCCCATACTGATGTTTTGTTCATTAGTAGTTTCTCTCTTTTCAGAAGTTTTTCAAGTGTTTTGAAAAAATAGATGTAAGTGAAAGATAAAAATGTGCAGAAAAATAAATAGAAACACTTACAAATTTAGCATCCCTAGCATGGATACTAACTTCTGAAATGTTGATGTGTCAAGGGGCTTAGTGAAAATGTCAGCTATTTGATTAGCTGTTGCTACATGTTTCACTTCAATCTTGCCTTTTTCATAGAAATCTCTTATGAAATGATACCTGATCTCAATGTGTTTAGTTTTTGAAAACTGAACAGGATTTTGAATGATGCTAATGGCAGATTTGCTGTCTACAAGCAATGTTGTCTTGGTCTCTTTGATTCCATAATCAAGAAGTTGATATTGGAGCCATTGTATCTGTGATGTACAACTTGCAGCTGCAATGTATTCAGCTTCAGCAGTTGAAGTTGCAACAGATGTTTGCTTCTTTGATTGCCAGGACACTAGACAGTTTCCCAAGAATTGACAACCACCAGATGTTGATTTTCTTGACATTTTACACCCTGCGTAGTCACTATCTGAAAAAGCTGATAACTTGGTATTACTTGAAGCAGGATACCAAATTCCAAGTGTGGGAGTTCCTTTCAGATATCTGAAAATTCTTTTGACTGCAATAAGGTGTGATTCCCTAGGAGCTGATTGATATCTAGCACAGACACATGTTGAAAACATAATATTTAGTCTAGAAGCAGTTAGATATAAAAGGGAACCTATCATACATCTGTACATGGTTTGATCAACCTGTTTTCCTTGATCATCTGGTTCAACTTGTGTGGTTTGTGTCATGGGGGTGGAACATGATTTACAGTCTTGTATAAAAGTTCCATTTGTTTGTTGTTTAATCTGCAGTCCTAAAAAGTACTGCAGTTCCCCCATTGTACTCATCTCAAATTTGGATTGCATGAGTTTCTTAAATTCATCACACAATTTTGTGTTTGTTGAACCAAAAATGATATCATCAACATATATTTGAACAAGTAAGATATGATTTCCAACATGTTTTATGAAAAGTGTTTTATCAATGGCACCTCTTGTGAAGTTATTTTTGAGTAAAAAGGTTGAAAGTGTATCATACCAGGCTCTTGGAGCCTCTTTGAGCCCATAAAGAGCTTTGTCTAGTT
Organism: Ambrosia trifida; assembly: GCA_028751855.1. NCBI lineage: Eukaryota > Viridiplantae > Streptophyta > Magnoliopsida > Asterales > Asteraceae > Ambrosia > Ambrosia trifida. Next base: position 96,919,706 of record CM054124.1, on the reverse strand, counting down.
TGTACACCCACTCAGGATGAGAAGGATCCTCAAACCCAGGTGGCTGACAAACATACACTTCCTCTTTTATCTTTCCATACAAAAATGCACTTTTGACATCCATTTGATAAACTTTTATTTTGTTGTAAATGGCATAGGCCAGAAATAACCTGATGGCCTCAAGCCTTGCAACTGGAGCAAAGGTTTCATCATAGTCAATGCCTTCTTCTTGAGAATAACCTTGTACTACCAGTCTTGCCTTGTTCTTTATTATCATACCAGCTTCATCTTGTTTATTCCTGAAAACCCATCTTGTGCCAATTGGTTGCTTGTTTGGTGGTAAGGGACAGATTTCCCATACCTGTTGCTTGTTGAATTGAAGCAATTCATCTTGCATTGCCTGCACCCAATTGTTGTCTTTGAGGGCTTCCTGGTACTTCTTTGGTTCCAACTGTGAAATGAATGCTGAGAATAGACAAAAGTTGGAGAGCTGGTTTCTTGTAAGAACACCTGATGCAATATCACCCATGATTTAATCAAGTGGATGATCTTTGTGTTCGATCAGTTGTTGTAAACCACTGACAGGTGTTGGTGGCTTATGTTCTTCAAACAAACTACTGAGGTCTATTATATCTGGTTCAGCAGTTTCAGTGTCTTCAGTAGTTGTAGGTGCTGAAGCAGATGTTTGAGTTTGGCCTTCAGTATTTGTTGAATCAGAAGTTTGTGAAACTTCTGATGGTTTTGAAGTTGACTTAATGACTGTTTGAGGAGTCCATGGTGCTGGATCCTCATCATCAAACCTTTGATCACCATAATAAGTAGGTTTGGATGAAGTGACAGTCTTTGCAGGTTCAAAATGAATGTTGTCAAGGTCAAAGAGTTCAGCAAGATGTGCTGGAATGAGAGTGTGTTTTGACTCATTGAACTTGACATTCAGTGTTTCTTCTACTATCCTGGTCTTTGAGTTAAAAACCTTGTAGGCTTTTCTAGTTGATGAATAACCAAGAAAGTAACCTGAGTCAACTTTGGCAGCAAACTTTGAAATAGATTCCTTGATGTTCAAGATGAAACATTGACATCCAAAAGCCCTGAAAAGGAGATAAGGGGCTTCATGCCATGAAGAACTTCATAGGCAGTCTTTGAATGTCTCTTGACCACAAGAACTCTATTTTGAACATAACATGATGTGTTAACTGCTTCTGCCCAGAAGTATAAAGGTAGGCCAGAATCAGCTAACATTGTTCTTGCTCCTCCTATTAAAGTTCTGTTCTTCCTTTCTACCACACCATTTTGTTCAGGAGTTCTGGCAACACTGAATTGTCTAATAATCCCTTTAGACAAACAGAAGTCATTCAGAGTTTTGTTCCTGAACTCTGTCCCATTATCACTTCTAATGGTTTTGACAGGTAGAGAGTATTGCTTCTCTACTTGTAGAATGAAGAACTTGATGATTTCAGCAGCCTCATCCTTGGAAAATAAGAAGAATACCCATGTAAATCTTGAGTAGTCATCAATGATGACTAAGCAGTATTTCTTTTTACCAAGGCTCATGATCTTTACAGGCCCAAATAAGTCCATATGGAGTAGTTGAAGACATGCAGTTGTTTTTGATTCTTCAATAGACTTATAGGAGGACTTATGCTGTTTACCCTTTAAACAGGATACACAGTGTTCTTGACACTGGTATACTTTTAAGGGTAGACCTCTGACCAAGCCAATTTTTGTGACTTTATTTATGGCTTTAAAGTTCACATGGCCAAGTCTCCTGTGCCAGAGATCAGTTTCTGAAGTTGATGCCCTTGAGAAGAAACAGACAGTATTGTTTAGTACTTTGTCTTTTTCAATGTCCACTGCATAGACAATGCCACATCTTTTGGCAATTAACAAAGTATGATCTTCAATGATCTTCTCTATCAACTTCTGGCCTTCTGGTGATATGATCTTGCATGCTGTCTTTGTGAAAAAGGAAGAATATCCTTTATCACACATCTGTGACACACTAAGCAAGTTGTACTCAAGGTTTTCAACCAGATTGACCTTGTCAAACTGTATTTTGCCAGAGGAGACATTGCCATGTCCTAGCACATATCCCTTAGCATTGTTCCCAAAGGACACAGATCCATCTCGTTGACTGATAAAATTGTTTATCAGGTATCTGCATCCTGTCATGTGCATTGAGCCTCCACTATCTACATACCAAATGCTATTTAAGCCTCTGGAAACTCTCTGCACAATATAGCAAATTAGTTAGATTTAGGAACCCAAGCCAGTTTGGCTTTGGGTTTGCTCTTGAGAACATTTACAGTTTGTTCTTGACCAAGTTCAGAAATCCATGTCTTTTTGGCAATGGATTTTGCATTAAGCACAATGGTGGTATCCTTTTGAGGACCACCATCAACTTTGGTCATCAGTAGTTGTACCATATTCATAAGATCTTTAATCTCAGCAGTTTGTGAAACTGTTGATGATTTAGGTCTAACTACTGAAAGAGAATTATGAGAAAAAGACTTTTGTTGAGATTTTGTCTTTTTCTGAGAAAGGGTTTTTGCTGGTTGTTGTTTCTAGGGAGAAAAGGTTTTTGTATAATCATTTTTGATTTGTTCTCCCACAACCAGTTGTTGATTTTTCTTATTAAACTGAATTCCCTTTCTATATCTGCAAAATTCTGTTTTGTGGTTGAACAGACCACAAATTTCACACTCTTTTGTCTTTTCTTTCAAAGACAAATCTTTGACAGTTTTGATTGGTTTTAGGTCATCAACAGTTTTCAGGTTCTCAACTCTTGATGTAGTTGAAACTGCTGATGACTTAAAGTCAGATTTAAACAATACTTCTGAAGAACTTTCTTTGTGTGATTTTAGAAAGTTTTCATGGAAAGATGTGAATTCTTCCACTTCAGAAGTTTCACCTGAAACAATTTTTCTCCCATCTTCAGTAGTTTTGGGAGAGAAATCAGTTGGTGTTTCAGTGTGATTGTACCCTATGCCAAACCTAACATTTGAAGCACTTTGTTTGTTTAGCAATAGTTGGTACCCCTTACAAGATTCCACCCATTTTTCACATGTGACCTTGGTGTCAGCAAGCTCTTGTCTGACATTTCCTAGGTCATTAATCATAATTTTGATTTGTGCTTGGGTTTCAATAGCTGAGTTAGTCAATTTAGAAACTTCTTTTGTTTTTGCAGAAAGTTTTTTTTCTAAATCACATTTTATCTGAGTGAGTTTTCTCTCAGAATCATTGGCTTTTCCTTGTAAGTGCACATTTGTCTCTCTTATGAGAGCAAAAGATTCTTTGCATGAGTTTGAACATTATTTTGTCAAAGATTCTTTTGATACCTGAGACAAGGCAGATTTTGAGGAGCATCCCTCAAATGCCATCAAGGCAAAGTTCTTTCTGCCATTGTCAGGCTCTCCCCAGTTGATGTCAAACATTTTGTTGTCTGCATCAGGATTGCACTCTGTGGTGTCAAAAGGAAGACTGCTCCAGTCAACATACCCTGAGGTAAATAGACTTTGTTGAGAGGGTTGTTGTTGCTGTGGAGGTTGTTGAGCAGCTGGAAAGGGAGGGATTGATTGTTGGCTCTGCATCTGTTGAGCAGGCATCTGTACATATTGTACTTGTGGCACATATTGGTGTTGTGGAGCTTGTGCCTGTACAAAATGCGCACTCCCTTGTGTTCCATTATTCCTGTTATAATTGGGGTTAAAACTGTTTCCAGACTGAGATAGGTTAAAGCCAGAGCTTCTACATTCTCTAGCAAAGTGTCCCAACTTTTGACACTCATGACATCTATGTTTAGATTAGTCAAAACCAATTTTTGTAGAACTATTAAGTCCTGGAAACTTCCTTCCTGACCTTTTGTAAAATTTGTTTGTTTTTAAACTTAACATGGCCAGTTGGTGCAAAATATCCATTTCTTCAAGGTCATCACTGCTGAAACTATTTAAGTCATCCATGATAAAACACATGTTATCAGCAGTTTGACCAAAGTCATTATTGTCATAACCTGGGAATGATCTTTCAGATGAGATCCCAGCAGTTATGTCAATGTGGTCAAAAGATCCAAAACTATTTGAACAAGTTGGTGAGTCTTGTCCCAATAGTGCTGTACTACCAGGTAGATAGTCATCAGCAGTTTTACCAGAGTTTTGTAACTTTTTCTTTTGATCAATTTCTCTCTCAAAAGTAAGTAATCTCCCATGAAGTTTTGTAAGAGTGAGGGAGCTAAAATCTGGTGAAGATCTTAAGACTATTGAGTATGTTTCCCATTTGTCAGGTAAAGACCTTAAAAATCTATGAAGCATAGATACAGTTGTATAGGTCTGACCATTTAGTTTTAGCTCAGATATTAATGAGGAAAATCTTTCAAATTGCTGAGTTAAAGTTTCTCCATTAATGTGAGCAAAAGTTTCATACTGTTGAGCCAAGATTTCTCTGGTGTTGGCAATCACCTCTTCAGTTCCTCCAAACTGTTCTTTTAGGCAGTCCCAAAGCTCTTTGGCACTATCACAATGTAATAGGCCAGAATAGATTTGGGAGTGCCATTGCCAACATAGAAAAAGCTTTTGCATCAAGCTCAAGTTTTAGGAAATCATCATCAGTATAGTCTTTTGGTTCTTTTGGAATCTCTTCCTTAATTTCATGATTTATGTTTACTGGTTTGTGAGGAGCATATATCACAGATCTACAACAACCTGTGTTGGTCTGTGACAAGGTATGTGCCATTCTCTTTTGCCATATGTTGTATTCATTTCTTAGAAGCATGGCAGGTTTAGTGGCAGAACCAGTATTATGAGGATCCATTTTAAAGAGTATTGATTTGTCAAATATCTCTTAAAGTGATGGATGTTGAAAAAAAAAGTGAGCTTTTAATCCTTTATTGAATATCAACAAGAGCCTGTGTCTGATTCTCAATTTGTTAGATTGATATGTGATCAGATAAACCAGCGCTCTGATACCAATTGTTGGATCAGTGTTTTAGCTGCTCTTATGTTTGAACTTGCTAGTAGACACTTAAGTGTTTAGCAAGTTCTTTGTGAGTGTTAGCACAGCGGAATGTTTATAAGTTTATAGCTACACTTTGTTAACAGGAGTTATTACTCCCCCTGGAATCAAGAACAATAAATGAGAAGTGTTTATTGAGAATCTAAGTATTGAATGAGAATGAAATACTTTGACAGATTCTCAGTAAACACGAAATGGAAATATAACAATAATAAGTGTTGAAGGATTTCTTGTATTAAAATCAATGTCTAAAACAGAAGGATGAATCCTCCTATTTATAGACTTTACAAATACATGAACCTTGCCAAAAAGCAAGTTCAGAAACAAGTTGCAGTCTTGGAACTTGTACATAAAGCAAAAAGAAATACTATAATACTAAAATACTGATATACAAGGGCGGTGGAAAAGATCTTCTTTAAGTACTGATGAATGACAAACTACTGATGAGTAGTTTGTCTTCAGCAGTTCTTCAGTTGAAGTATCTGGTTTGAACTTCAGAACTTCTGATGACTTCTTCTTCTGTACTTCTGATTCTCTTCTTCAGCAGTTTGATTCCTTGTCTTCAGCAGTTCTATACTTAGAGTATTTTGACAGAAAGTGAATTAGACTAAGGTTTGCAAAAGTGGTTTCACCAATCCTTTTTGTCCTAACAGAGATCTTGAAGCAATACTTCTGAATTGGTAGTCGCATCCTGAAGATGTCTTCTTGCTATAGGCATTACCATTTTTGTTGGAAGCATTGCTTCTGTCACAAATACTAAGGAAAAGGCGTCTGTCCCGTTGCATTTTTGGATGTAGTTCTATCTGCCCAACGTACAAATGGAAGCTCTTCTGCCCATTTTCCTTTCTTTTCACCAAGCTTTTTCTTCAAGTTGTTGACAATGATCTTGTTGGAAGATTCTGCTTGTACATTAGCTTGAGGATGGATATGCGTTGAGGTTATCATCTTGATTCCCCAGCTTTCACAAAAAATTAGTTGTTCTGTTGCTGATGAATTGAGATCCATTGTCACATATGATCTCAGCTAGTACACCAAATCTTGTAAAGATGTTTCTCTTGATGAAGGACACTACTTCTTTGTCTCTAACTTGTACAAATGCTTCGGCCTCGATCCAATTTGAAAAATAATTAGTCATGACCAGCATAAATACCTTTTACACCAGGAGCTTTGGGTAATTTTCTCACTATGTCCATTCCCCATTTCATGAAAGGCCATGGTGAAATGATGGGATGCAATGGTTTAGCAGTTTAGTGTAGGATGTTGCTATGTCTTTGGTATGCATCACATTTTTGAGAATATTGCATGGCATCCTTCTTCATGGTTGGCCAGTAGTATCATGTCCTTAAAATTTTTTAATGTAGAGCTCTCCCTCCTGTGTGATTTCCACAATCTCCTTCATGGATATCTTTGAGAACTTCCTTTGCTTCTTCCTTGTTGAGACATCTTAAGTATGGACCTGCAAGAGACTTTCTATACAATATATTGTTTATAATAACAAATCTAGATACCTTTATCCTAAAAGCTCTAGCAATTTCTCCATCGGGGATATTATCATCCTTAAGATAGTCTATGATAGGAGTCATCCAGGATGTATGTAACATCGCAAAATTTTCACGAAATTTCTATACGAAAAAGCCCTTATTTTATCCTTAATTCTACACTAATGTGCCCAAGTCTATATTTATTTATTTATTTTTTTTCCAAACTCGCAACCTATATATATATATATATTGCATTTTTTATATAATAATAATAATAATAATAATAATAATTCGGTTTTAAAAAAAAAAATTTATATAGTTGAAACAGATTCTTTACTGCAGCCCACTGTACCAGCCCAGTTAAGCCGGCCCAGAACCTGAGCCCATTAACAATCAAGCCCACCACATTGTTTTTAAAAAAGAAAAGAAAAACAAGGTTCTAGCCGGGAATCGAACCCAGACCACCCTCCTCACACACGAACACACTTACCACCTGAGCCACGTATGTGATTTGTTTTAAACCTAACTCTTTTTATATAAAACACTTCTCCTCTTTCTTTCCCTCTTCTCTTCGACGTGCAGCAGCAGCAACAGTTAGTTTAATTTTTTTTTCTTCTTTCTTTTTTTGTTGTTGACCAAACCTAATCATAATAACTCGTGATTTCTTTTAAAATGGAATGGGACCATGATTGCCGGCCTAATGTTCATCAATTACCCGAACAATTGACATCAATTTGACCAAAATTGATTGTTATCACGCGTTTGTTTTAAAAACCAAGTCAAACTTACCAATTTATCGAACCAGACGATTGCACTATAAATTGAAGGTTTCTGGACCTTCTAAACTCGCCGAGCATCATCTCTCAACCTCTAATTCTTACTTAAAAACCCACCGTGTTGATTAATTGATCACGCTTTGACCTTATTGGTTGACCGAGCAATCGTGAACAATCAAGCATTGTAAGTGAAATCTTTTCTGTGGGTTTTGTTCATCGTCTATCAACAAGCAATAGCCCTATAATGAATCGGGTTATTGCTTGTTAGATTGTGTGATTGTAAAGTCTAGGGCACGAAATCAATTTTGGGGAAGAACACTTAGAACAAATGTGGTATATAATTTTATTCAACTGAAACCAAACACAACCACTGGTCTGGACCAAGTGGTTGTGCTTGGTGCATGCCATACAGGCCACGAAGGTTCAAACCATGGCAACAACATTTTTTTTCTCTTTTGTTTTATTTTATCAAGTTTCAATATATATATTGCTTGTATTTTAAAAATTCATTTTAAAATACTAAAACATTTTTAAAAATTCTACAAAAAATATTTTTAGTTAACCTGATGAAAAAGTTTTATTTACAATTTTTAGTTTTCTGAAATTCATTGATTTAATATTTATAATAATTAAATCAATTTTATACTATTATATTTATAAAAATCCATTAAAATATCAAAACAATTTTATTAATTTCTACAAAAATTATCCTATGTTTGTACAATGTTAAACTTTACTGAAATGATTTGTAATTCAGAAAAATCATTTATTTTATATTTTTAATCAATTTTTGTCAGTTTTAATCATAATTAAATCATAATAAATTCAATTTTTATTATTTTTGCACCAAAATTTTATACAATTTATTTTTAAATATTTAGAACAGAAATATGATTTTTAAAATAATAGTTCTTTAATTTTAGTATTTTTAAATATTAAAGTTAAATTTTGGCGATTTGTAATAAAAAGATTTAAAAATCTATTTTAAAGAAAATAATTTTATAAAAATTATTTTTATACTTTAAACACATTATTGTGACCATCCTAAATTTAGATTTCATAAAAAGATTTTTAGTTATTAATTTACTAAATTTCTCTCAATTGTCGAATATTTTTAGTATTAATCAAACGAGCATTTTATCCCCAATTCGAAGCCCTAGAAACTTACGCATTTGTAGACTAGATAGACTTATTTATCACATTATTATAGGGTAATATTTGGCATTATTTTGGGCAACAACATCATTTCATCTTTTCAAGAAGTTTAACATTTGCCAAGGTGAGTTTACATAGCCCCTTTTCTCTATTTTCACTATTTTTGGGGTGAAACATGTTTATACATTTTATACTATCATATTTACTTGTGATTCAATTACATCATCATTCTATCATTTGACTGTAACAAAAAGACACAGTACAATCATTAACAATGATCAAGCCGCCTGTTTAGATTATAGCGCTATAGGTCTGACAAACCCATCCCCCGCATAGACTCAGGGATGATCGATAACAGTAATAACATTTAACTAACTTGCGAGTTAGTCATCAGTCGACACAAGGTTTGGTTGTACAAAGACGCATTGTTGCATGTCGGTATCATACTCTATCATCATACAACTTTGAATGTTGTACAAACTATTGTTATCAATTATTTTCAAAAACCTATGTATTCTCACCAACTTTTGTTGACCCAAAATATTTTCAATTTAACATGTTTCAGGTTCTACTTGTTTGAAGATTTGCTTGAAGATACGTGCATAGTTTCATTCAATTTGATGTATGAAGTCTTGTAGAATTATTGTATGTAAATTATTTAAATCATTTAATGAAATCTGATATTCACCATGAGCTACTGAACAAACATCACTACGTGACACCCCGATGTTTCCGCCATCGGTTGGGGTGTTACAGATTGGTATCAGAGCTACTCCTGTGCCGTTCGGGATGGTGGGTGCACACCTTATCAGGGACGATGAGACTCTAATAGGGGGTGAATGTGACACCCCAGGAACACACCTCATCAGGGACGATGAGACTCTAACAGGGGGAGAATGTGACACCCCAGGAAAATCCCACATCGGCCGTGGCCAGGAGAGATCCTTGGTTCATAAGTAATGTCTTGCCTCTCAAATCACCAACGCGTTTTGGGGCTTAATGCTAGTGGGTGAGAGGAGAACTCCACAGTTAAGCGTGCTCAGGTGGGAGAAATTTTAGGATGGGTGACCTCCTGGGAAGTCTCCACTTGGGCAACCAAAAACAAATCCGTGAGCTCTGGATGGGCAAAGCGGACAATATTGGTGATGAGAGGGGCGGGGTGTTACAATGTATCGTCTTGATCTGGAATAGCAAGGATAGTGCCATCTTCAGGATGTACAGTATTGTCCTTAGGATGTACCTCTTCAGTTGCTGGGTTCAAGATGTGGATGACAGGGATTTTGGATCCTTCTGGTAAATTCAGAGAAGATCCTAAGTTTGCCAAGGCATCAGCCTCAGCGTTTTCTTCCCTAGGTACCTGTGTTAGTGTAAATCTACAAAACAAGATACTAATTTTTTTTCTACTATTTCAAGAAATTCAGCTAATTTTTTACCTTTTACTGCATAAGATCCGTTAAAATGGTTAGTAATTAATAAGGAATTAATAAATACTTTTAAATTTGAAACATGCATATCCTTAGCAAGTTGTGGACCAGCAATGAGAGCTTCATATTCAGCTTCATTGTTGGTTGTTTGAAATGCACATCTAATCGCATGGGTATTATGTCCCCTTGTGGCGATTTTGTGGAGGATCAGTTTGACAAAAACAAGTTAGTTTATCATACAAATCTACCAATTTAGGTATGGAATCCCTAAATCAGTTACGAAATGATAGTAATCATGTCAAATACGCAAATTCACCTTTTCAATATCCATTTCAATCAACTCCTAGGGAATCACACCTCATTGCAGTCAAAAGTATCTTTAGATATCTGAAAGGAACTCCTACACTTGGAATTTGGTATCCTGCTTCTAGCAATACCAAGTTATCATCTTTTTCAGATAGTGACTATGCAGGGTGCAAAATATCAAGAAAGTCAACATCTGGTGGTTGTCAATTCTTGGGAAGCTGTCTAGTGTTCTGGCAATCAAAGAAGCAAACATCTGTTGCAACTTAACTGCTAAAGCTGAATACATTGCAGCTGCAAGTTGTACATCACAAATACAATGGCTCTAATATCAACTTCTTGATTATGGAATCAAAGAGACCAAGACACCATTGCTTGTAGACAGTAAATCTGCCATTAGCATCATTCAAAATCCTGTTCAGTTCTCAAAAACTAAACATATTGAAATCAGGTATCATTTCATCAGGGTTTGCTATGAAAAAGGCAAGATTGAAGTGAAGCATGTGACAACAGCTAATCAAATAGTTGACATATTCAGTAAACTCCTTGACACATCAACATTTCAGAAGTTAGTATCCATGCTTGGGATGCTAAATTTGTAAGTGTTCTTTTACTTTTCCTGCACATATTTTATTTTTCACTTACATCTGTTTTTATTTCAAAACTTCTAAAAAACAAAAAGAGAGAAACTACTGATGAACAAAAACATCAGTATGGGAATATTTTCTAAAAAATGAGTAACTTCTGATAAAATAATCTTCAGAAGTTATGAATAAAGTGTTTATAAACATTCTCATCAGTTGTTAACAAACTACTGAAGAGAAAATGGGAACTACTGATGACAATTGTTCTTCATCAGCAGTTTTGTCATTAAGGGCGACACTTCAGAAGTTTGACCTAGGGCGGTTACAAACTTCTGATAAACACCTTTTCCAACACTTATCCATTCAAAAAGCAAAATTCCCTACTTCTCTCTCAAAAACACTCTCAAACCCTTAACCTGCAAAAACACTGTTCGATCCACACACACACAAACCACATGGCTCAAATACTAAAATAGGGACTGATGACGTGGGTCCTAAAACGACCACGTCTAAAACCCTTGTCAAGAAAATAAAGCAAAGTAAAAAAGGTATTAAGGTTTGTAGAACTTCCTGGAGCTGAAACGCTAACATAAGGCAGCACGGCTGCCATATGGTAGCTGTGCAGCAGAAAGTGAACAGTAGAAAATGTTGGAAATATAAAAAGGTGCTTCAGCTTTTGACTATTGGCATAAAACAAAACATCACACAGCTCCATGTCCACCTAGGAAATAGAAAAAGCTGAATATGCACCAAAAGGGTAAAGTCTCACTGCAGGCAGCTGAAAGAGAGTCAACCAGGGCCAGGTATAGTAAGGATGCTACCCTAAGGAAGCTCCTGGGCAGATTTATGTTGCCTATATAAGGAGACCCTTGGGTTTGCATTCCACACACACTTCTCACTTCTCCTCTTACTCTCATACTCTCTACATTATTAACTCCAAAAGAATACATACTTATTCTCACGCCGGAGTCGAGACGCAGGAGACCCCCTCCTGCGTTAAGGCTAACGGTGTTTGCTACCTTGTGCAGGTCCATTCCAGGAGCTGGAGGATCCCCGTAACCATAACTTAAACCTAATATTCCACTAACCCATTAACCTAAACATCTCGCAACCTAATCCGGTCATTTTCCTTGTTGTAGCAACAAGTGGCGCCCACCGTGGGGCTGTCGCTACTTTGAACAAAGATGTTGAAAGTCCTTCAGTCCCATTTGTTCCTAAGTAACCTCTTTTTGTGATGACCGGCGGAGATAACCGCCAAGACGGGGGTCCTCAAGAAACTCCGGCTAGTAGCCACACCTCCGGTGACGCTGCTGGCCTCGGAACACCTGGAACAGACGGACCATGCGTCGAACCGTCTCTAGGAGATATGCTAAACTATCAAACTCCACCAGCCTCGAGGGCTGCTTATGCGTCTCCTAGAGATGACGTGTTATTACCCGTTGAACGGATGGATATCACCCCGGAGGGAGTACGAAGAAACTTCTTGCAACTCCGAGACCTCTTAAACGGTTATGTACGGGAAGAAAGGTCCAGAGGTGTAAAGGTCAGACTGTCCTATGATGAAGAACCTACAGTTACCCTCTCACCTTCACCTCCATTGTGGGGGACCACTACCTCCCCTACAACTCAACGTATTGAAACAAGCCCTCACCCTTATTTAAACAGTCAAGGAGGTCTCCTTTCAGGGGAAGGCCCTAGCAGAACCGTATTCTCTCCCGGGGTCCAAGAGTACACAACAGAACAGGTGATGGAAGCCACACATGTATCCCTGTCATCCTCAACACCCCTATCCTTTGCAGAAGCTCTAAGGTCCCTACCTTTAGCTAGTAGTGCCGTGGCTGCTTCCTTGGCAGGAGACGGAGGCTATGTAGGAGGGCTGGCTGCATCTTCAGCGGCGATGTACCTCAATTACTCCCAGCCTCAGCCCGCACCTTATATGGCACCATGTTTTCCCACATGGCCCGGGGGATACCCGTGGCAGTATCCACTTCCTCTAAACCAAATACCGGCAACGGCTCTCCAGGGGGGTCAAGGTGGAGGCATACCCCAGCCTCAAATCCAAGCCTCCACAGTTGACACCCGAACCGGGGCTATACCCTCCGAGCCATACCGTCCCAAGTCACTAGAATGCTTCGCCGAGCACATAGCACATTTTGACTTTCCTAACAAGATAAAAATGCCGGCCAACGTAAAAATGTACGACGGAACCGAGGATCCTGACGACCATCTAAATGTCTTTTCCGGAGCAGCCACTGTAGAAAAGTGGAATAATGCCGAGTGTTGCCACATGTTTATGCAAACGTTGGTAGGTCCTGCCCGCTTGTGGTTTTGTGGTCTCCCTGCTCGCAGCATCTCATCCTTTGATGACCTACGAAGGAGCTTCACCTCCAACTCTAATCCCTTAAGAAAGTGCACCAAAGACGCTGCCATACTGTACCAAATTCAGCAGGGGGAGCATGAGGACCTCCGAAGCTTCATAGAAAGATACAAGAGAGAAGGTTTGCAATATAGTGGAGCCACCGAAAAGATTCGAGTCTCGGGATTCATGGGGGCCATCCGCCCTAAAAAGCTATTGAGAAGGTTCCATGAAGATGTTCCTCAGACCATGGAAGAAGCTTTCGAGAGAGCCGAAGCCTTCCTTCGGGGGGAGGAGGCTCTCACTCGGCAGGATAACCGAAAACGGGATCGTGGAAGTTGGAGAGACAGCTCCACAAGTTCCCGGAGAACTAACTTCCAACCCTACAACGAGAGGCGATCTGGAAGGCCTTTCGAACCAAGAAGAAATGAAGAAAGGAGACGGTCTCCCAGACCTGGAACGCATCAAGAGAAAGAAAGGCACGTGTTCACCGTCCTAACCAAGACCCCTCAGGAAATACTCTCCACCGAAGAAGTCAAATACACGTTCCGACCTCCCCGACCTATATCTAAACCGGCTAGCAAGAGAGATACCAGCAAGCATTGTGCTTTCCACAACGACACTGGACACCACACGAATGATTGCTATCAACTAAAAAAGAGAATAGAAGAGGCAGTCAAGTCCGGGGAATTGGCCCACATGATTAAGGACATCAAGGGAAGGAAAGATGAGGGGAGGAAGGACAAGGAGGTCAACATGGTTAGGCACGAGAGACCTCAGCAGATCAAGAGAGCCCGAACCGAGCCTTGGAACAAGCAGTACATTTGCCTCCCTCCAGCACCAGACGAATTGATCATCACCCCTGTAATAGTGGAAGCAGAACTAGATGGCTTCCCTATAGACAGGGTATACATGGACTGTGGTGCCTCGTCTGAGGTTATGTACGAAAGGTGTTTCGAATCACTGAGTCCAGAGATCAAGTCCAAGCTCAAACCGTCTGACGCCTCCTTGGTGGGTTTTTCAGGGGAACGAGTACACCCCCTAGGGAAGCTCACACTTAGCGTCTGTTTCCGGGACGGAGACTTATCAAGGACAGAGGAGCTGACCTTCTCTGTTATCAGGTACCTCTCAAGTAACATCGTCATCTTTTCACTGTCAAGGACAGAAGAGTTGATCTTCTCTGTTATCAGGTACCCTTCCAGCTATAACGTCCTAATTGGGAGGATGGGCATAGCGACCTTCGGAGCAGTGGTCTCGACAACACATGGTCTCATGAAGCTCCCAACACCCAATGGGATTGCAACTCTGAAACCAACAGAGGAAGCTCTTCTAATAGCTTCCGTGGAAGAAATGCAAGCTCCCAGGAAGATGAAAGCACCAACCAGTGATCCCGTCCGGGACGTTAGCATAAACCCTGCCTATCCGGAGCAGGCCGTGAAAGTAAACAACCTGCTCCCTGATGAGGTTATGTTTGAACTAATTAATCTTTTGCAGGACAGCAGAGACGTATTTGCTTGGTGTCTCGGGGACATGACTGGAGTTCCCAGAAGGTTGGCAGAACATTCCCTCAACATAGCTCCCTCTTACAAGCCTGTTGTCCAGAAGAAAAGGAGCCTGGCACCTGTCCGGAGCCAGGCTGCCTGCCAAGAGGTTGAAAAACTAGTAGAAGCAGGGATTTTGAGGGAGGTACAGTACCACTCGTGGGTGGCTAATCCAGTCATGGTAGCTAAACAAGATGGTTCCTGGAGGATGTGTGTGGATTTTAAAGATCTAAACAAGGCCTGTCCCAAAGACTGCTACCCGCTGCCCGAAATCGATTGGAAAGTAGACTCTCTCACCGGTTTCCAATACAAGTGCTTCCTGGACGCCTATAAGGGGTACCACCAGATCCAAATGAAGCAGGAAGATGAAGAGAAGACTGCCTTCCACACTGATAAGGGGATTTTTTGCTACCGAAAGATGCCCTTTGGCTTGAAGAATGCGGGGGCAACCTATCAAAGGCTGGTGGATCAGGCCTTCTCAAAACAGATTGGGAGAAATATGGAAGCCTATGTAGACGACTTGGTCATTAAAAGCGAGTCTGGGAAGGCAATGATCGAAGACATCCGAGAAACATTCGACAACCTCAGGGCCATAAACATGAAGCTTAATCCTGTAAAATGCTCCTTTGGATTTGAGGAAGGAAAATTCCTTGGCCACATAGTTGGGAAGCAAAGCATTAAGGCAAACCCAAGCAAGATCCAAGCTGTCCTCGAAATGAAGTCACCCTCCACGAAGAAGGAAGTGCAGAGCCTCAATGGTAAGATTGCTGCCTTAAAACGTTTCCTACCTAAGTCCGCGGAGAAATCCTTACCTTTCTTTAAAACACTCAAAAATTGTATTGATAAGAAGGATTTCCGTTGGACCAAGGAGGCAGAGGCTGCCTTCCTGGAGCTCAAGAAACATATAGCTTCCCTGCCTGAAATGGCAGCTCCTAAAAAGGGGGAAGTCATAACAGCTTATTTGTCTGCAGGATCTGAAGCAGTAAGCCCAGTCCTCCTTGTTGATAGGGGAAAAGAACAGATACCTGTTTACTTTGTCAGCCGAGCTCTCAAAGACGCTGAAATTAATTACGCTCCCATGGAGAAGCTTGTGTTGGCACTAGTACATACCGCCAAGAGGCTAAGGCGGTATTTCCAAGCTCACCCAATGAAGGTGATCACTGATCAACCCCTACGATCCATCCTCGAAAAGCCGGAAGATTCAGGGAGGATGGCAAAATGGGCTGTCGGCCTTGGGGAACACAAGATAGAGTATGTGCCAAGAAGGGCTTACAAAGGGCAGGTGTTCGCCGATTTTTTAACCGAGCTGCCCATCCTGCAGACAGAAGAGGAGATGAATGAGGTTGAAGGTTCCGGGGCTGGTCTCGTCATTAAAGACCCACACGGAACTGAATACACTTATGCCCTCCGTCTGGATTTCCCCTGCACCAATAATGTTGCTGAATATAAAGCCCTGCTGGCCGGCTTGAGATTAGCAAGAAGCATGAACGTTCAATAACTAACGGTGTTTGTTGACTCGAACCTGGTAGTCAAACAAGTGAATGGGGGGTACACCGCTAAAGAACCTTCGATGATTAAGTACAAGGATAAGGTCAAAGAACTGATTCAACAGTTCAAGACCTTTACACTAGAGCAAGTATCGAGAACTAAGAACAAGCAGGCAGATGCCCTAAGCAAGCTGGCCTCCCTAACGTTTGCTCACTTAACGAAGAAAGTTCTGGTCGAAGTACTTAAGGAACCCTCCATCAATGACGAAGAAGTCCAAGACATAGTCACCGAAACGGAATCCACATGGATGAACCCAATAGTGTCCTACCTTCAAGAAGGAAAGCTGCAAGATAACGAGCAAGAAGCAAAGTGGCTGGTCATCAAGTCAAGGCAATACACGATCGAGGAAGGCTAGCTTTACAAGAAACGATACTTGGCACCCCTGCTCAGGTGTGTTGGACCCAATCAAAGTGATTACCTCATCAGGGAGGTACACGAAGGGGTATGTGGAATGCATGCCGGTCCTCGTTCCGTGGTATCTAAGCTCATGAACCTCGGGTATTATTGGCCAACCATGCATAAGGATGCCTTCGAGACAATCAGAAGATGTGAAGCCTGTCAACTGCAAACGCCGGAGAAAACCAGCCCAAAACATGATCTTGTGCCCATCATTTCTGCTTGGCCCTTCTACAAATGGGGGATGGACATAGTGGGACCCTTCCCACTAGCTCCGGGAAGACTGAAGTTCCTCCTAGTGGCAGTTGATTACTTCACTAAGTGGCCGGAAGTTAAACCAATTGCCACCATCTCAGGGAAATATGTGATGAATTTCGTATGGGAACAGATAATTTGTAGATATGGCCTACCAGGAGAGATCGTAACCGACAACGGGAAGCAATTTGCCAACAAGCCGTTCAGTAGCTGGTGCGTCGAGCTGGGCATCAAACAGGTTTTCAGCTCTGTAGCTTACCCCCAGTCCAACGGACAAGTTGAACGTATGAACAGGAGCATTGTGGAAGGCATAAAAGCAAGGCTGGGAGGTACGGCAAGAAATGGGTGGACGAGCTCCCAAGTGTTCTCTGGGCTATCCGAACCTTGGAGAAGACAAGTCACCAGAAAACACCTTACAGCTTAGTCTTTGGAAGCGAGGCCGTCATACCAGCTGAAATTGGGGTAAGCTCAGGAAGAAGCACAAGACGAGATGCACAACACAACGAAAAGGAGGTCTTACTCAATCTGGACCTCCTGGAAGAGTCGAGAGATCAAGCCTCCATCAGAGAAGCTAGATACAAGAAAAAGCTCGAAGCCTACTACAATACAAGGGTTAGAAAGGAAGTCTTCAAACCAGGGGATCTCGTGTTAAGATGCAATGAGGCTAGCAAACACCAAGACAGCTCGAACATGTTCATAACAGGTTACAAGTAACTCCCTAGGCTAAACATAGCCCCGGTTCTTCAACTTAAAAAACCTGGGATTAAAACGAACATTTTATAACCTATAAGAAAGGTTAAAAAGCTAAGCATTGCATCGGTTCCTTGGCCCAGTAGCCTGGGATGGGTGACTGCAGCATCCACCTCATGGCAAAAGGTTAAAGACATTGCAAACACTATAAACGACAAGCACAAATATTCAACACAACCGGAAATTAAATACTAAAAGCATCACCCCTAAAAGGGGGAGCACTTCCACTAACATAAAAGCCCGTAGGCCCAAATCATAAAAGAGTTTTTCAGTACATCAGATTCCCAAAACATAACATAGAAAGATTAAAACATAATGAAGTCATGGAGTGATGGAGTCTTCAGTTTCATCCACAGCATCATCTTCACCAGTGAAGGATAGAACTCGGTTCCCGACATCTTCATAAAGATCCTCGGTGTCAAGGCCTGCAAACGGGTCATCCTCACCAGCAGGAGGGACGGGGTCAACCTTCAAAGCTTGAATAGGGGAGGGGTTTTCAAATACCTGCTCCAAACAAGAAACATCAGACGTACCAGCAGGCTTTAAACGCTTCGAGCTACCCTCCCCACCATCAGCACCCCCCAACATGATCCGAAGGGGCCTCTTTGACACGTAGGCATTAAAGACTTCATCGGCAACCTCTTTCTTCAAACCTTCAGGCTCCAGTCCTTGCAAGAAAGAGATAGGCTGATGGGAGGCCTTGGCAATGTTCGCAATGTAAGGATAGGTGGAGACCTCCATCGCCTTCACTGCACTCACAAATTCATCACCTGAAGAAGGTTTAAAGGCAGGAAGCTCCTCGATCTTCTGACCCTCAACGGCTGCTTTGAAACCAGCTTGTATCCCCCCATGACGTCCGAAAGCAATAGCCTTGGCATAAATGTCAGCCAAGGGAGCATTAAACTCCTGGGAATGAAGCAAGTTAGTAACAAAACGGGGAACCCCCCTTGAGATCAGCCAATCCCTCTCCTCGGTCAGACGATCCACTTGAGCTCTCAACTCCACACCAACCTTCTCCACACCAGCCAGTTCTTGCCTAACAGCCTCCCTGGCCTTAGCATGACCCTCCCTTTCTTCAGCTACCTTCATCTTCTCATCATTCAGACCACGAAACATCTTATCAAACTTCTCTTTCACAAAACCAAGCTGAGTCCTGGCCACCGCCAACTCATGAACCAAGTCCTTCTCCCGAGCAACATATTTAGTTAACTCCTCCTTCACCTTTTGCAATTCCCCCTCATGCTTTTCATAAGCTCCCTCCACTTGCTCACTCCGAACCAACAAACTACCCCACCTAGACATACCATCAGGAAACAATGATAGGAACTGACCGAAATGGAAGTACATCTTCTTCATCAAGTCTTTGTCCGTCCACTCCCGATGTGCAGCCCTTTCGGCATCAGGAACACAATGATCAATCAAGTCTCTGCAGACGGAAGGCCTCTTCAACAAGTCAGAACTCTTAATACCCCACTTTGGAACATAAACCTCCTCACTTTGACCCTGTGGGGCAGGAGCATCAGCACTAACACCAGCAACCGATCTTGAACTCTCCCCTCCTTCGCCTCCTGACAGCAACAGCTTCTGGTCCCCACTCTTGGCTACCACATCCTTAGGCTTTTTAAACACAACATCATCTTTTTTAGGAGAAGACAAAGTCAACTTACCCTTCCCGGTGGCAGGTATACCTCCCATGGCAGACGCAATCAGTGAGGAATCTTCATCCTCCTCCTCAATAACAAGAGGAATGGCAGGAACACTCCCTGGCCCAGAAGAAACGCCTTGAAGTCGCTTGCTGGAGCGACGAAGACTGATGGATCTCTTCACTGATGGCTCCGCGACAGTAGATGGAGAAGAGGTAATGCTGGTATATTCCCCCTGGAAACAGACATGTTCGGTCATAACCACCACATTCTTCCCCTCAGCAGAGGTCCGAACTTTGAACATAACATCGGTAATGTCATCCAAGGCGAGGAATTCAAGAGTGCTCATTACTGCAAAAAAGGAAAAACAAAGAATTAGACGTCACAAAGGAACAAAAAGGAGACAAAAGAAAATAAACCTCAACAACACATACCCTCCCCGCCGTGATAAATCACGGGTTCTGTCTCCGGGTCATCCCAGTTAACACTAAGAGCCATCATAACAAGAAAATCCTCAGGGAAAGTACGGAGACGGGTAGGACAGGTTCGAAGCTTCTCCAATAACTCCTGATCGAGGGTGTCAGACTCAGGCTCTTTTTCATTAAGAGAAGTGTCAGGAGACCTCCTTGGAGCAGTGAATGGAAGAAAATCAGAGTTCAGAAAGAAAAATTTGTCCTTCCAAGTAGACACAAGGCCAATGACACTGGAAATCAGGGCTGGTTCACATTGAGTTTTCTCAATGGTAAACCAGTTTCCATTTTTGGCTAACCTAAAGAACCGACGATACATGGACAAAGAAGGCTCATGGCCAAGACAACGACACACTACTTCAAAATGGATGATACGGGCTACACCGGACGGACACAATTGATCAAGACCCAGTTGGTGGTATTCCAAAACATTTAAGAAAAACCTAGAAAAAGGGTATCGAAGACTACCCTGATCAAACTGACGAGTATACACGGCTAGTTTACCGGAAGGAACAGAGGTTACCGGAGTCTTACCCTTCGGAACGGAGGGTTCAAAAGACAACGGTACACCGATTTCCGAACAAACTGTTCATCGTCAGTCTTAGATAAACGGGTAAATTGAGAAAGAAGATCACTTTTAGCCATAACGACCAGACTCAAGAGTGCACAAGGAAAGGAGGCACTTACCGATTTTATAGGAGAAATAAGGACGCCGGCGGGAGTGGAAATCGTGGGAAAGAGAAGGTGGTTTTACTAAAAAGGGAATGAAATGAGGGATTAAGGGGTTTTCCCCTTTTAAAGTCCAAAAAAATTGAAATTAAATAACCTACAAACGGTTACCAAGGCAAAAATCATCCATCTCCCCATAGGATGACGTCAGCCTGCATAGCCCATCAAATCAGCAGCCGAAGCAGCAGCTGATGGGACATTGGTCTGCCGCCTAAAAAGTAATGATGGCAAGCAGTATTTAATTGCAAAATTAAATGAAGGGACAAGAGTTAGAATAAAATATTAGCAAGGACATGACACAATTTTTACAGCTCCCATAAAGGAGCTTGGGGTCCGTTAAACTCCTCGGCACGCAGGTCCGTTCCACCAACGCTGCTACCGAGGAACGACACATTTTACAAGTCACAAGCACTTATAACTTCTTTACAAATGCTTATGACTGGGGGGCTGATGACGTGGGTCCTAAAACGACCACGTCTAAAACCCTTGTCAAGAAAATAAAGCAAAGTAAAAAAGGTATTAAGGTTTGTAGAACTTCCTGGAGCTGAAACGCTAACATAAGGCAGCACGGCTGCCATATGGTAGCTGTGCAGCAGAAAGTGAACAGTAGAAAATGTTGGAAATATAAAAAGGTGCTTCAGCTTTTGACTATTGGCATAAAACAAAACATCACACAGCTCCATGTCCACCTAGGAAATAGAAAAAGCTGAATATGCACCAAAAGGGTAAAGTCTCACTGCAGGCAGCTGAAAGAGAGTCAACCAGGGCCAGGTATAGTAAGGATGCTACCCTAAGGGAGCTCCTGGGCAGATTTCTGTTGCCTATATAAGGAGACCCTTGGGTTTGCATTCCACACACACTTCTCACTTCTCCTCTTACTCTCATACTCTCTACATTATTAACTCCAAAAGAATACATACTTATTCTCACGCAGGAGACCCCCTCCTGCGTTAAGGCTAACGGTGTTTGCTACCTTGTGCAGGTCCATTCCAGGAGCCGGAGGATCCCCGTAACCATAACTTAAACCTAATATTCCACTAACCCTTTAACCTAAACATCTCGCAACCTAATCCCGGTCATTTTCCTTGTTGTAGCAACAGGGACACAATCAAAGAGGCTACTTTTAGAAACATGAAGCCTGGTCCCAATACGACGAAATCATTGATTTAGTCGATAAATCCCAATACTTTACTGCCCTCACCATTGATCCTCCAATCCACACTGAAACTTGAAATGAGTTCTGGGCAAATGCGGAGACGGTGACAGTGAATGATAAAGTGATCTCCCTCAATTCAACCAACCAAGGGAAAAGAATGGCAATCACACCCGAAACTTTGGGAATTAGACTGAGTCTAGATGATGTGGGTGTCCCAGATCAATTTCCAAACTCTGAAATTCATCTAACCTATGCAGAGTGTGGTTACCAAGGTACTCTCTCACATGCTACTGTTTTTAAGAAATATTTTGAACCTAAGTACAAATTTTTGTTTCACTATATAATAATGTGTTTGAGTCCAAAAACTGGATTTTATGATCAGATGCCCTCTACTTTTCAACCTATTTTTCATTCCATTGTGAATGAAACAAAATTCAGTGCATCAGCACTTTTCTTTAATGAGTTGGTGTTACATCATATCAATTCTAAAAAGAAGTTTTTGTTGTATCCAAGATTTATTATGTAATGCATAATAAAGGAACTTGGAGAAGAGGTGCTTGTGGGTAAAACAACTGCTTTAAACCCATTAACCTCACAAGCATACTCTAGGCACAATAAACCAGCTACCTGGCCAGAAGATGACCAAGGGGAACACACAACAGTCCCCAAGGAATCCTCATCTTCCAAACCTTCACCCAAAGAGCCCTTGTAAGATGACAAACCTCCTCCCTAGACAATAGAACTTACCTAAAACACATTGATGAACCTATCTAAGTGGCCGATTATTTTAAGTATGACACATACATACCTTCTTACACCAAAGAGGATATAAGACAAAGATCCTAAAACACATAATCATGCATGAAAATCCTTCCACTTATGGCTAAGAAAACAATCAGCCAACACCTCATCATAGTATGACCATCACCTACACTCACAAGTCACTATCTAGAGCAAACTTCAAGGCATAATCCAACATCTTACACTCCTCAATTTCTTGTCCTCACCTAGTCGAAATAACAAGGAAAAGGATCCAAGGACTTGTCACTTTCACAAAGGTTTCTAGAACCCAACCTAGGAAATGAGGCACCAATCAAATGTTAGGAAGAATGTGGCATGAATCATCACAATCACCCAAGGTCATGATACTTTCTCATGATTTAGGATCGGCCGAAGCTATACAAGAGCACAAGCTCATGCTTTGTTGGCGACATTCACCAAAAAGCACACCAAAACAAGAGAAGAAATCCTACTAACCAAGTCAATCCATCCCTTAATTGTCTAGTCCAATCGTTCGGCCCTACAAGGGCAAGCATGCCATCCTTTTTGTTTGTTTATAGCATAGACAAGTCTTGCACACAATAGGGGTTAAAGCGTTAAACATTGCATCATTCTAGGCTTACTCATTTGCCATTTTGAACATCCTTTGTCCATATCCATAGCCTATATAAGGAGCTTCAAGATCACCAAGTTTCCTTGCACCAACACCTCATAACACCCCTACCTCACCCTCTTTTCCTACGGCCAAAGGAAGCCACAACCGAAGCAAAGGAAGCTCGAAGGTGGGATCAGGATCCAAGCATTCGGCCAACCCCTTTGCATCCACTAGGTAAGTTATCGAGCCAACTTAATCTCTAGCTACCCTCGGCTATGCCATGTTCACCAAACATACCTTTAGTCCCTTGTAATCGGTTATACATACATGTATATCGTCACACATTGCACCACTAGTACATAACCAGCCTAACACATCAAAATGGCAATACTTTTGTCACACCCTCAAATTTCCACTGCGGGGTTTATACCGCGAGGCGCGTGACATACCAGGATCCCATAGCCATAAGTCATAAGAACGACTCTAAATGCCCAAACCATTTAGTTCGTTAATGAAAATTCACGTTTAGTGTTTACCAAAAAGTTCAGTTAAGTTGCGGAAGCGTAATTCAAACATAACCATTTAAGTTCATGCGCAAAACAACGCGCCCAAAATAAAACAGTTAAATGCAAAGCAAAGTATAAATTAAATAATGTTCACAGCCCATGACACAATGATGCATGTCCTATCGTGCTCCGTACCTAGAGACCTGCAAAAGCATACTATCGTATGTCAACATAAAGTTGGTGAGTTCACAAAGTAAAGTAATTTAATATGCAAAAGCGCTGGTTTTCAAAACCACGTGAGTAAGTAAGTTATGTTGGTGCCCCGCACCGTGTAACCACTAATTCATCGCATGTCAAGGGTAGCTAACCCATTCATGATAACTAACCGAATATACCGAACTGCTATGTACGTGTAACCACATAAGTGTGCCGTATGTGTGACATCATTGCCTATCCACAATGATAATGTTTCGTTAAGTTATAGTTCACGCCCGCGCTCCCCGAGCCGGTGTGAGGTTTGTAAAACCTAATAGCGCTATCAACTAATAACACGCTTGCCAACCCTGGCAACTCATTCGGTACGTGAGGACTTACAAATGATAGAAATGGTTTAGTTTATCAAGGACACAATTGCGAACTAGCAAAGTGACCGACCCTCATAAGGATCCATGGCATCCCAACCCGGGATGTGTGAGTAGTCCCAAACCGGACTAGAAAATGTTAAGTAAAGTGTCTCATACCTGAGACACATGCTTTTGAGAAAAAGAGTAGTGAAACTCACCTTAGGTCGCAAGTGAAAATCCGAATTCCACGAATAGTAACGTGCTACCGACTCCCTATTACAAATGTCACTAGGTGAGTATACGTGCATAACCAACACACCATGTAACTCGTTTATCCAAGACTTTTAAAAGTTCAAAACCGTGTAGCGACACCTAATGACTCTACATGCTCAAGTATGTCCTACGTATCCCGTTGGTGATCATAGCAATTATTATCAGTTTAATACATCAAATACATCTCGTACAAGTTTCCACACAAGTACATGTCAATTACATACCACATAGAACTCCAAATAGTCACTTAAAGACCCCGTACACAATCTGCGTTTTTAGGACAGATTGTGCGCTGTGAAAAACAATTTATTTAAAATACTTAACGAATGAATTAGAGTCCCAAATTTTTAATGAATTTTATTTGGGATTCACTCGACAATACATATTTTTGTTTTGTCTTAATTCCAAACACAAAAATTATAAAAATTCGTAAAACACAGCTATGTCCAGAAAATTTCCTCAACAGGTCAGTTTAGTAGGAAAATTCTTAAAAATTGTGTATTCATCCAAACGAGATGAATCCACTTGGAAAAGCTCTATTTTTCTAGTATTGACCTACTGTAAAAATTTCATAACCTAACTCCTTGTAAATCTCAAGTTATGACCATTTAAAGTTAGCCCAATTTACAAATCCAAAAATCAGATATGACCCCTAATCAATTAAAATTCCAAAAACAACTCAAACGATGTCCAAATTCGATGGTTTTGCCCATTATGAAAAGCTAAGACCTTGTACATTACAATCATGCAAAGAAATCATCAAAACAATCGATTTACCAACCCATTACAGCCCCTATAATACGTTTAAACGAATCTGTCAGAATCTTAAACTTGCATCCCTAACACATACAATATTAGCGAAACACCATATTAACATAGCAAAACACATATATTATCATGTGAAAACCCTAATCATGGCTACTAATAACAATCATCATCATCAAATCATCAAGAACATTCAAGAACTCCTATACATACATACATGCGATTCTATATATATTATTTTTAGGGTTTTTAAAGTTTTTCAATCATTATAATTCATCAGAAATCATAAGAACGTATACCTTGCGAAAGATTAAACTCCCTAGAGCCTTGAAATCAAATCCGAACTAGCTTGATTAGTGAAGGATTACATGATTGCTTGAAAACAAAGAGAGAGGGGGTGGGGGAGGTTCGCACGGCGCACAAGGGGAAGAAGAAGTAGGGTTTTTTTTTTTTTTTTTGTCTCCTAATTACAAGAGGGCTTTGCTTGTTCCCCAAGCAATTGGGTATTAGGGCCCTTCTAGTCCATTAACTTGACCCGTTAATCATGTTCTAGCCCAATACCGGACCCAATATTATTAATCACCCTAAATTGCATAAAAACCATTGTTTTTATCATTACATAGCATATTACTCATGTTGTGCACGTAATTTGCATAATCTACGCATTACCTTTCAGTTAGACGATCATTAACAAAAACATGTAATTCACATAAGCACGTACTTCATGTTCACCATAATTCAATTGTATATATTATTGCTATGTATGTCACATAATTCACCAACGTTTGGGATACAGGACTCATGTGTGTGTTTAACAAGGATTTTCCTGCTTATAACATATGTTAACATCATCTAACATATGTTAAACCTACTTAACTAACCCTAGTTAAGTATCTAGCCATGTATGAACATGTAAGTTAACTAGAGTTCAGTAAAAGTATTTAACCTGAAAATGCGGGGTGTCACATCATCCCCAAGTTGAAAAGAATTTCGTCCCAAAATTCAGCAGGTAAACAGTAAAGCCAGCTATAAAAATGTGTGCTTGGTTCCCGGATGTCACATCATCCCCAAGTTGAAAGGAATTTCGCCCCGAAATTCACTTTGAAAGAGCTGCTTTATGTTCCGCGTTGGATCTATGTACGATTTCAGGTTCAGTAAAGAGGTGTGGGTATTTGAGCCGCATCTGATCTTTGCGCTCCCACGTGTATTCCGGTCTTAGACGGGAATTCCACCATACCTTAACAATAGGTATAGTACTTTGTCTGAGTTTCTTGACGCCCTGCTCAAGAATCTCCATTGGTTCTTCCACGAACCGCAGCTGATCGTCCACCTGGGTCTCCTCCAGTGGTACTACCAGTGTCGTATCAGATAAGCATTTCTTCAAGTTTGAGACGTGGAATACATTGTGTACTCCACTGAGTTCATCTGGTAGATTTAGCTGGTAAGCTACTGGACCAATCCTTTTAACGATCTCGAAAGGTCCGACGTATCTGGGATTTAACTTCCCTCGTTTCCCAAAGCGTATCACTCCTTTCCACCGTGACACCTTTAACAAAACCTTGTCCCCAACCTGGAACTCCAAAGGTTTTCGACGTTTGTTAGCATAACTTTTCTGTCGGTCCCGAGCAGCAGCCATCCGGTTTCTAATTTGCACTATCTTCTCAGAAGTTTCGTGCACATGTTTGGGACCTGTTAGTTGACTATCCCCAACCTCAGTCCAACAGATAGGAGACCTACACTTGCGCCGGTAAAGTGCCTCGAAAGGCGCACACTGTATCGAAGTGTGGTAACTGTTGTTGTAAGAGAATTCGATTAAGGGCAAGTGCTTATCCCAGTTATTACCAAAGTCCACTACGCATGCTCGTAGCAAATCCTCTAATGTTTGGATGGTACGTTCACTTTGTCCATCCGTCTGTGGGTGATAGGCTGTGCTCATATCAAGACGAGTTCTTATAGCATCTTGGAGAGTAGTCGAGAAACGAGAAGTGAATCGCCCATCGCGATCAGATATAATGGAAGTAGGCACCCCATGCCTAGAGACTATCTCCTTGATGTATAGGTTCGCCAGCTATTCTAACGAATCCGTTTCTTTTATTGCCAGGAAGTGGGCCGATTTGGTTAAACGGTCCACGATAACCCAAATCATGTTATGGCCCGTTGGCGTTCTAGGAAGCTTTGTAATGAAGTCCATGGAACCATCCCATTTCCACATTGGAATCTCTGGTTGTTGGAGTAGGCCTGAAGGTTTTTGATATTCAATCTTAACCTTCGCACAAGTCAAGCACTTACTAACATAAGTGGCTATCTCGGCTTTCATGTTTGGCCACCAGTACAGAGTCTTAAGATCTTGATACATCTTGTCCGAACCAGGATGTACCGAATAGCGAGGGGTATGTGCTTCATCGAGCACCAGTTGTCTGAGATCCCCAAATCGTGGTATCCAGACTCGATTCATGAAGTACTGCAGACCGTCTGTTCTCAGTTCTAAGTGCTTATCTGCACCATGTAGGGTCTCAAGCCCGATGTTTTCTTCTTTCAATTCCTCGCCCTGGGCTGCACGTATCTTATCAGGAAGGTTAGAGTGAATGGTGAGTTGTAAGGCTCGCACCCTTTTGGGTTTCGTTTCCTTTCAACTGAGGGCATCAGCTACTACGTTAGCTTTCCCTGGATGATACTTGATGGCACAGTCATAATCGTTCAAAAGTTCAACCCAACGACGTTGCCGTATGTTTAGTACCTTTTGGTCAAATATATGCTGAAGGCTCTTGTGGTCAGTGAAAATTGTGCACTTGGTTCCATAGAGGTAGTGCCTCCAGATTTTGAGATCGAAAACTACCGCTCCCAGTTCCAAATCATGAGTGGGGTAGTTCTTCTTATGGACCTTCAGTTGTCGCGATGCATATGCAATTACCTTATCACGTTGCATCAGTACGCACCCTAAGCCTTGGATAGACGCATCACAATATACTACAAAGTCCTCTGTACCCTCATGCAACGATAATATCGGTGCACTGCAAAGTTTGGACATTAGTAGCTAAATGGCAGATTCTTGGGCATCTCCCCACTTATATGTTATACCTTTCTGCGTTATGGCGGTGAGAGGTTGAGCGATCTTAGAAAATCCCTCAATAAACCTGCGATAATATCCCGCGAGACCAAGAAATTGGCGCACTTCAGTAGGGGTCCTAGGAGCCTCCCACTTCTTGATAGCGTCAATCTTGGCTGGGTCCACATGTATTCCTGCCTTGTTGACCACATGCCCAAGGAATTGGACCTCCCGAATCCAAAAATCACATTTAGAAAACTTTGCATACAGCTGCTCATTCCTCTGTAGTTCCAAGATTAACTGCAGGTGCTGCTCGTGCTCCTCTCTGCTCTTGGAATAGATCAATATGTCATCTATGAACACTATGACGAATTTGTCCAAGTAAGGCTTGCACACACGTTTCATTAGATCCATGAACACCGCAGGTGCATTAGTTAGCCCAAATGGCATAACCAAAAACTGATAATGTCCATAACGGGTTCGAAACGCCGTTTTCGCCACATCCTCTTCTCGGACTCTCAGTTGATGGTACCCCGACCTCAAATCAATCTTAGAGTAGAAGCTCGACCCTTGCAGTTGGTCGAACAAATCATCAATACGAGGCAAAGGATATCGGTTCTTAATCGTTACCTTGTTCAACTCCCGATAATCTATGCACATACGAAAGCTCCCATCTTTCTTCTTAACAAATAGAACTGGAGCTCCCCATGGCGAAGAAATGGGTCTAATGAAACCCCTATCCAATAGCTCTTGGAGTTGGGTAGACAGTTCTTGAAGCTCCCCTGGTGCTAAACGGTATGGTGCGCGCGCAACTGGCGCTGCTCCAGGTGCAAGGTCAATCTGAAACTCCACTTGACGAACGGGTGGAGTCCAGGTAGTTCCTCTGGGAAGACATCTTGGAAGTCTCGGACCACTGGGATGTCCTCAATTCTAGTTTCGGTTTCGGCTCGAGTATCAGATATGTTAGCCAAAATGGCCGGACAGCCCTTGCGAATACACTTCTGGGCCTTCATATAGGAGATGATGCCCACCATGGCACCACCCCGATCACCCTGTATGGATAATAGTTCTCCACTTGGGAGAGGAATGTGAACAATTTTCTCCTGACAGAGAATTTCCGCGCGTTGCTTGGACAACCAGTCCATGCCAACCACGAGATCAAAGCTACCTAGGGTGATAGGTAAGACGTTGATGGCAAACAATTACTCCTTCAACTCGAGCTTACAGTCACGATGTATATGGGTTACCTCGACAGGCTTCCCATCAGCCAGTTCAGTAGAGTATGGGGTATCTAGAAGAGTAGGAACCATCCCTAATTGTTTACTAAGTTTTGATGAAACAAAACTATAGTCCGCACCAGTATCATATAAAACACAAGAAAGAGTGTCGTTCAAGGAACACGTACCCGTCACGACGTTGTTATCGGTCCTAGCCTCTCCAGAGCCAATCACGAATGCTCTACCACGAGCCCCATTGTTGTTCCCGTTGTTGTTGTTGTTCCCAGCATTGGTGGTGTTGTTGTTTCCTGCCCTGTTACCACCACCATTGTTGTTGTTACCCCTATTGTTGCAATTTCCATTACCATTCCCCTGACCATTCAGCTGTGGACAGTCCTTCTTGAAATGATTCTCACTTCCACACTGAAAACAACCCTTACGATTGCCCTGCTGCTGCCCTTGCTGAGCTGTTAGCTGGTTTCCACGAGGGTTACTCCTACATTCCCTAGCCAGATGTCCCATCCGACCACAGCGATCACATTTGTTGTAGTTACATGCCCTAGTGTGATGCCTGTAGCACTTATTGCACTTTGGTAGGGTCCCATGATAACCTCCCTGGTTGTTGTTGCGATTGTTATTACTACCATGGCTGTCATGTTTCTTATTCTGTTGCTGCTGTTAACTTCCATTTCCTGGGGGTTTGCCAGATGCATTCTCCCACTTCCTCTTGTTATCAGTAGTGCCAGAAGATGAGGTGCCACGAGGAGGTAACACTCCCTCTTCCACCTTTTGATCAGTCAGTTGATGAGCCATCCTAATAACCTGCTGGATGGTATTGAGATTAGCAGCAGTGACCATGCTCTTAATCTGGGGCACCAAGCCCTTGACATACAGCTCAATCCTCTTGTAAGGCGGGTTGGAGTAATTTGGGCACATAGCTGCCAGTTCATGCGATCTGGTGGTGTACTTCTCAATCTCCGATCCCACCATCTTTAGATTGAGATACTCAGTTTCTAGCTTCTGGATTTCGTCTCGAGGACAGTATTCCTCCTTCATCAGTTCCTTAAAATCTGCCCAAGGTGTTGCGTTAGCCACTTCCACACCTAGCATCTGCACTTGAGAGTTCCACCAGGTTAATGCCAAGTTCTAGAGAGTAGCAGAGGCATACCTCACCCTGTCAGCCGGTGGACAGTTACACATTGCAAAGCAAGATTCCAGTTTCTCAAACCACCGCAGTAGTCCGACTGCCCCTTCAGATCCACCAAAGTTATGAGGCTTGCAGTCAATGAAGGACTTGTAGGTGCAGGCTGGAGGGTGATGTCCAGGTTGACCTGAGAGTAAAAGTGAAGGAATCACGAATGAATAAAAGAGCGTAACGTTGGAGCATAAAGGAAAGTCTAGAGCAAGGTAAAGTTACCAGCTTGAAAAGCTGCGATAGCCTCTACTATCCTGTCATTGATAAGGGCATTCAACTTTGCTTGTGTCATGTTAATGTTGCCTCTCCCGTGTCCTCTTCCCGCCATAGCAATTCTACATTTACCCTATACTCATAAGAAAACAATAATATGTCCCACATACAATTGTTCACACAGTACAAGTAAACTAGAATATATAAAACATGCGCGAGAATAGAATAAGGAATTTTTAAGCGATAGTAGTAAATAAGAATCCAACCACAAAACAAAGAATCCTCAAGTCTCACAACGTTAGGAATGAACAAAAGTCATAATACTAATATATGCATACTAAAAAAAAAATAAGGAATCAGTCGTCGTCGTGATCCATGGAGATGCATGAGCCCTCATCCTCGCTCACATCCTCAATCTCTATCTCCAATGGCTCATCCTCCTCAGGCTCAAATTCTTCCTCGAGCGCTGCATCCAATGCTGCCTCGGGGTCATCAAATCCCCCAACTGCAGGCTCCTCATCAGGATCCTCTTCCGGATCCTCCTCTGGATCCGCACCATTCTGAGCTAGAGCTTCCTCAAGCTTGTTACTGACCAGGGTCAACTCTTCCCTTAATAGTGCTGTCTCCTGAATAGCAATCGATCTCTCGTGCCTATCTTCTGTAGCTTCCCTTTCAACCCTTTCCAATTTGCTACTAACCTTCTCCAACTTACTGTTAGTCTTTTCCAGTTCCCCAAACAGTTGGTCGATCTCTCTTTCCATGTGCTTAATTGATCCATCGGCGTTCTGCCTCCAAGACTGAAATTGCCTTACTACATTATAGGCATTCTCTAGCTCCGTGTGTACGTGCCTAACCATCCCTGCCAGAGACCTCTCCAATGAGTCAATGATGGGAGGGACCGGATCTGGCACTCCGTACCCTACTACCCACGAATGTAACATATTTGTAAACCACACCCAGCGATTTGTATCTTCCTCCGAGTTCCCTGTCTGGGCTGGCTGTTCGTACGGGTTCAAAGACGTGTTCTGTGAACTTCCAAGAGGGTGGTAAGAAGAATAATTACGGTGAGCAGGGTTATTCATGTTTTCCTGCAATACGTTAGATCAGCATACGTATCCAAGAAATAGTTAGTAGTGTGCTGCGAATAGTGAGTGTACTAATACTTATGCTATGATGGTTATAGTCTAGATGCAAATCCTAGTTCACTATAACCAATGGCTCTGATACCAATCTGTCACACCCTCAAATTTCCACTGCGGGGTTTATACCGCGAGGCGCGTGACATACCAGGATCCCATAGCCATAAGTCATAAGAACGACTCTAAATGCCCAAACCATTTTGTTCGTTAATGAAAATTCACGTTTAGTGTTTACCAAAAAGTTCAGTTAAGTTGCGGAAGCGTAATTCAAACATAACCATTTAAGTTCATGCGCAAAACAACGCGCCAAAAATAAAACCGTTAAATGCAAAGCAAAGTATAAATTAAATAATGTTCACAGCCCATGACACAATGATGCATGTCCTATCGTGCTCCGTACCTAGAGACTTGCAAAAGCATGCTATCACGTGTCAACATAAAGTTGGTGAGTTCGCAAAGTAATGTAATTTAATATGCAAAAGCGCTGGTTTTCAAAACCACGTAAGTAAGTAAGTTATGTTGGTGCCCCGCACCGTGTAACCACTAATTCATCGCATGTCAAGGATAGCTAACCCATTCATGATAACTAACCGAATATACCGAACTGCTATGTACGTGTAGCCACATAAGTGTGTCGTATGCCTGACATCATTGTCTATCCACAATGATAATGTTTCGTTAAGATATAGTTCACGCCCGCGCTCCCCGAGCCGGAGTGAGGTTTGTAAAACCTAATAGCGCTATCAACTAATAACCCGCTTGCCAACCCTGGCAACTCATTCGGTACGTGAGGACTTACAAATGATAGAAATGTTTAGTTTATCAAGGACACAATTGTGAACTGGCAAAGTGACCGACCTTCATAAGGATCCATGGCATCCCAACCCGGGATGTGTGAGTAGTCCCAAACCGGACTAGAAAATGTTAAGTAAAGTGTCTCATACCTGAGACGCATGCTTTTGAGAAAAAGAGTAGTGAAACTCACCTTAGGTCGCAAGTGAAAATCCAAATTCCACGAATAGTAATGTGCTACCGACTCCCTATTACAAATGTCACTAGGTGAGTATACGTGCGTAACCAACACACCATGTAACTCGTTTATCCAAGAATTTTAAAAGTTCAAAACCGTGTAGTGACACCTAATGACTCTACATGCTCAAGTATGTCCTACGTATCCCGTTGGTGATCATAGCAATTATTATCAATTTAATACATCAAATACATCTCATACAAGTTTCCACACAAGTACATGTCAATTACATAACACATAGAACTCCAAATAGTCACTTAAAGACCCCGTACACAATCTGCGTTTTTAGGACAGATTGTGCGCTGTGAAAAACAATTTATTTAAAATACTTAACGAATGAATTAGAGTCCCAAATTTTATTTGGGATTCACTCGACAATACCTATTTTTGTTTTGTCTTAATTCCAAACACAAAAATTATAAAAATTCGTACAACACAGCTATGACCAGAAAATTTCCTCAACAGGTCAGTTTAGTAGGAAAATTCTTAAAAATTGTGTATTCATCCAAACGAGATGAATCCACATGGAAAAGCTCTATTTTTCTAGTATTGACCTACTGTAAAAATGTCATAACCTAACTCCTTGTAAATCTCAAGTTATGACCATTTAAAATTAGCCCAATTTACAAATCCGAAAATCTGATATGACCCCTAATCAATTAAAATTCCAAAAACGACTCAAACGATGTCCAAATTCGATGGTATTGCCCATTATGAAAAGCTAAGACCTTGTACATTACAATCATGCAAAGAAATCATCAAAACAATCGATTTACCAACCCATTACAGCCCCTATAAAACGTTTAAACGAATCTGTCAGAATCTTAAACTTGCATCCCAAGTAATCCACAAACCCTAATTTTCCATGAACATCCCTAATACATGTATAACACATACAATACTAACTAAACACCATATTAACATAGCAAAACACATATATTATCATGTGAAAACCCTAATCATGGCTACTAATAACAATCATCATCATCAAATCATCAAGAACATTCAAGAACTCCTATACATACATACATGCGATTCTATATATATTATTTTTAGGGTTTTTAAAGTTTTTCAATCATTATAATTCATCAGCATTCATAAGAACGTATACCTTGCGAAAGATTAAACTCCCTAGAGCCTTGAAATCAAACCCGAACTAGCTTGATTAGTGAAGGATTACTTGATTGCTTGAAAACAAAGAGAGAGGGGGTGGGGGTGGTTCGCACGGCGCACAAGGGGAAGAAGAAGTAGGGTTTTATTTTTTTTTTGTCTCCTAATTACAAGAGGGCTTTGCTTGTTCCCCAAGCAATTAGGTATTAGGGCCCTTCTAGTCCATTAACTTGACCCGTTAATCATGTTTTAGCCCAATACCGGACCCAATATTATTAATCACCCTAAATTGCATAAAAACCATTGTTTTTATCATTACATAGCATATTACTCATGTTGTGCACGTAATTTGCATAATCTACGCATTACCTTTCAGTTAGACGATCATTCACAAAAACATGTAATTCACATAAGCACGTACTTCATGTTCACCATAATTCAATTGTATATATTATTGCTATCTATGTCACATAATTCACCAACGTTTGGATACAGGACTCATGTGTGTGTTTAACAAGGATTTTCCTGCTTATAACATATGTTAACATCATCTAACATATGTTAAACCTACTTAACTAACCCTAGTTAAGTATCTAGCCATGTATGAACATGTAAGTTAACTAGAGTTCAGTAAAAGTATTTAACCTGAAAATGCGGGGTGTCACAACTTTCACTAAAACTATACCTCTGTTTCTAATTAATTGCATGAATATCATGTTTACATACACAAAGCTTTATAGACATGGTTATCAAGGTTCATCACCTCTCAATGGTAGCAATCGGCTAAATCGTTACATACATAGCTTGAATAAAGCTTTAACATCGAGTATGATTTGATTTAACAACACTATGAACCGGTTTTTGTTGATCGCTTGAAAGCAGCTCGAGTTCATCAAAAGAGCTACGCTGATCGCCGTCGTAAACCACTCGAGTTTCAAGTTAGCGATAAAGTACTCTTAAAAGTCTCACCGTGGAAAGGTGTACCACGATTTGGCAAACATGGGAAACTCAACCCCCGATACATTGGTCCATTCGAGATACTTTCTAGAGTTGGTCCCGTGGCAAATAAACGCAAGCTACCCGAAGAGCTGAGTAGTGTTCATGACACTTTCCACGTATCCAACCTAAAGAAATGTGTAACACCCCAACCGATGGCGGAAACATCGGTATGTCACGTATTGATGATTGTTTCAGTAGCACATGGTATATATTGAAATTTTAAATAATTTATTGATAATATAAATATCCAAATGAAAAGATGTCTAGAAATTCAAAAATACATAACATCAAATAAAGCATATAACTTCAAATAACTTCATAGAATTCCTCATGCATACTCTAAGCCTCAGCTTCATTGTTACCTGAAACATGTTAATTTTGAAAATATTTTTGGGTCAACAAAAGTTGGTGAGTATTACATAGGTTTTGCTAATCGAATAAAGCTTGTACAATTCAAGTGTCATGGCAAATCTAGTCCATATGTGAAAACATACTAGAAGTAAATCGAGTGCATAATCAACCCTTGTGACTGTTATAATGTGGTACATCCCATACGCTCATGGTTCACTCGAATATGTTATGCGATAACAAACACCCACGCTACCTTTGTAGGAGGCACGTATCCGGGTGGGATTGTCCGTCCAATAGATCTATCATTGTATACCGTCGGCTGATCAATGTTAATAATTATGCTAGAATATTGTGCTTACCCTAGTCATGTTTAAGACATAATGCAACATAGTGAAACACATATACACTTTATGATTGAATTGCATATAGAATGTTGTAACATGTTTCACCCCAAAAATAGTGATAAATAGAAAAGGGGCTATGTAAAACTCACATTGGCTAAGGTGAATTATCCTCTAAGTGTTGTGAATGTATGCGAGGCGAATCCCAAAGACTCAACAACGTAGCTAGTCCAAATTGAGGAAAACGAAAAAGAAAGAATATCAAACTTCCAATTCGCCAATTACAAGAGCTTATAATTAAAGCTTCAATTGTAGAAGTAATAGAATATAGAAGAAAGGTATGAGGGAAAGTTTAATCGGATTGAAACAATCGATTTAGAGGTGCAAAGTATAATGGGTCATAGGTGGGTTTTTATACTAGTTTTGGATTCAATTAGCCATTAAAATTGGTCAACACCATAAAGTAAGGTTTTATGATGAATTGAATATTTGACTAAGACTTTGACTGTTTGACTAAGACTTTGACTCCAAGAATTATGTTGTCAAGACTTTGACTCTTGACTCAAGGCTTTATTTTGAAATGAATTTATATCTTCCTTGTTTGAGATTATATATGTAATTGGAAAAATGATTAGCTTTAAATAAGAAATAAAAAAATCATTAGTTTGAATTAGAAAATAAAAAAAACACCATCTTATAAAATGACGATTTTATAAATAGAATTAGGATAGGACATATGTCATGATTGAAGAATTTTTTTTTTTTTAAGTACAATGATAAAACGAACTTAGAAAAATAGAGTGCACGGATAAAAATAAGAATAGTTAGAAATAAATTAGACTTTATATCATGGATCGGGAAATACTTTAATGCAAAATAAATGGGAAAACTCGTGAGGTTACAGTCTCCCCTACTTTTAGAAACTTCGTCCTGAAGTTATAAAAAAAAACCGGGTTGACAGTGATTGGGTAGAAATTAGGGCAACTGTGGTTTGGAAAAATTTGTGTTAAGACATGACATGAATTTATAGGTAACAGAATAAACTATATCGAATAATTTCGTAAGAGGTTTGATAGGTGTGGGTTTTAAGGGTTGGATTAGGTTCGTCCAAAATAGCAAGGAGAATAAGAATCTAGCAAAACACTAAACTTTAAGTTTTAGGAATCTTAAAAAGAAATGCATGAGTTAATTGACTATAGAAATACTAAACAGGTAACTAGAGTTTATAATTGGTTATCTACCAAAAACCTTGATAGAATTTCACACTACCTTAACGTACCTGTAAATTCATGATTACATTCCGGACCGTAATCACCAATTTACCTTACATTAGGGTTTTGTGTCCTTCTATGACTCTAAACACACATGTAAGTAATGCAAAATAACCTTGTGATTGAATCGTATACAATTTATCCAAAAATGAGTCCAACTGTTGAGCAGGAAAAAGACTTCTACCAGTCAGTGAGTAAGAACCTCTACCGATTGTTGAGCAGGTGCGATAGCCTCTACCAGTCATTGAGCAGGTAGTAGGGCCTCTACCGACTGTTGAGCAGGCATGATGACCTCTACCAATCGTTGAGTAGGTTATTTGGTACTCCACTAACTGTTGAGCAAGTACTTCATCCTCTATCAGTTGTTTGATTAAGTGCACCAATTATTACACACATGAATTGCAAATTGATAATATGTACATGTAAGCAATCAAGTATCAAGTATATCATACGAGTTGTAATAGAGTTGCCCTAGACAAGGTTAATGACTCTAGGTGTGTATATAGCAAATAGTTTATATTCCATGAATTCTAGTTTCAAATGTTCAAATATGGTAGATAGTCGAATCCTCATGTATAACTAAGGATTATGTTTGATGCAACACACAATCAAGTTTCAATAGTTTGGTTATCATGGGTAACTAGCTCATGTGTGAGAAGGTGAAAGATATGAATTTAGTTCTTGAGAGGATGATGAAAAATCTTGAAGCAGAATCAAGATTGTGAGAGATAGTGAATGTGAAGATAGTTTATAAAGAGTTTATTTTATAGTAAGGAGATTATGTAGCAGTGTAAATTTTGGGGTTTGGATCAAAGGTTATAATCAAGTGTATAAGAAAACATGATTGTGATATATGACAAATATTGTAAAAATTTGAACAAGTTGAAAATGAGTGAGCGTCGATGGAGAATTTAGAGACTAGATATTATTCCTATGGATAAAAAAAATCTTATTTTCAAAATTGGTTTTATACATAATGCAAAAGTTGTTAAATAGTACAAGCTAAGTGGGCTTTTGATTAAAATATTCCGGTTAGTTGGAGATTTCAAACATGACATTAGGTTTTGAAGATCAAGGTTCTATTAAGTGAGTTTTAATAGTTTAAAGCATTATATAGAAAATTGTTTGTTACGTCAATAAATAAACAATTGAATTTAAGTTCGAGGACATCTTTTGACAAAAATATGTACTTTGTAAAGTTACTGGGTAATGAAAATACAACAAGATTTAGAAATCTTTAGTTTGTGCTAAGGTATGAGGTTATAGTTTTAAAAAAATAAGTAACATGAGGAGAAATGAAATAATATGATTTGGGTAGGGTGTTGAATATTTAAAAAGTGGCTAAGATGGTAAGGTGAAGTTTGATTGTGAAATCCATAGATGGTTATAAAATGAGATTGATTTAAGCTGTAAAATTTTGAGATTTTAGAGCTTAGTTTAAGGAAAGTGAGTGTAATCATTTATTCATTAATTAAAACGAATAAACGAAAACATTGACTTATCAAAACTTCTAGATTCTAATAACATAGTGAAGACATGCTTTAGCCTATAAGTGAACACTCATCACGAGAATTCCCAGGTAGGCATCCGGGTCCCTCGTCTGATTGGGATTTATGCGCAATGCCAGTCCTAGACAGAAAACTCAGAATACAGGTGTTCACCCTTCCAGATTGCACGTGTTCGTTATTAAAATATAGAACTTCGACGAGATCTTCAAGGTGGTTCAGGCTAAACCTGAGGATTTGTCATATTAGTCTAAGAGTAGATCTTGTGATGGAGAACAATCTTCTTGTAGGGACTAAAGTAGGGATAAGAAGTAGGATGGAGATAGATAATAGAAACAAGTAGGGTTGCAAGTAAAAGGAGCAAGTACTGATTATAATCCTATGGTTATAGACTAGATTATTTTTCTAATAACCCAATTCCCTATAACCATGGCTCTGATACCAATCTGTAACACCCCAACCGATGGCGGAAACATCGGGATGTCACGTATTGATGATTGTTTCAGTAGCACAAGGTATATATTGAAAATTTAAATAATTTCTTGATAACATAAATATCCAAATGAAAATATGTCTAGAAATTCAAAAATACATAACATCAAATAAAGCAAATAACTTCAAATAACTTCATAGAATTCCTCATGCATACTCTAAGCCTCAGCTTCATTGTTACCTGAAACATGTTAATTTTGAAAATATTTTTGGGTCAACAAAAGTTGTTGAGAATTACATAGGTTTTGATAATCGAATAAAGCTTGTACAATTCAAGTGTCATGGCAAATCTAGTCCATATGTGAAAACATACTAGAAGTAAATCGAGTGCATAATCAACCCTTGTGACTGTTATAATGTGGTACATCCCATACGCTCATGGTTCACTCGAATATGTTATGCGATAACAAACACCCACGCTACCTTTGTAGGAGGCACGTATCTGGGTGGGATTGTCCGTCCAATAGATCTATCATTGTATACCATCCATCGGCTGATCAATGTTAATGATTATGCTAGAATATTGTGCTTACTCTAGTCATGTTTAAGACATAATGCAACATTGAGAAACACATAGACACTTTATGATTGAATTTCATATAGAATGTTGTAACATGTTTCACCCCAAAAATA
Organism: Ambrosia trifida; assembly: GCA_028751855.1. NCBI lineage: Eukaryota > Viridiplantae > Streptophyta > Magnoliopsida > Asterales > Asteraceae > Ambrosia > Ambrosia trifida. Next base: position 96,880,132 of record CM054124.1, on the reverse strand, counting down.
GTGATAAATAGAAAAGGGGCTATGTAAAACTCACATTGGCTAAGGTGAATTATCCTCTAAGTGTTGTGAATGTATGCGAGGCGAATCCCAAAGACTCAACAATGTAGCTAGTCCAAATTGAAGAAAACGAAAAAGAAAGAATATCAAGCTTCCAATTCGCCAATTACAAGAGCTTATAATCAAAGCTTCAATTGTAGAAGTAATTGACTATAGAAGAAAGGTATGAGGGATAGTTTAATCGGATTGAAACAATCGATTTAGAGGTGCAAAGTATAATGGGTCATAGGTGGGTTTTTATACTAGTTTTGGATTCAATTAGCCATTAAAATTGGTCAACACTATAAAGTAAGGTTTTATGATGAATTGAATATTTGACTAAGACTTTGACTGTTTGACTAATGCTTGACTAGGACTTTGACTGTTTGACTAAGACTTTGACTCCAAGAATTATGTTGTCAAGACTTTGACTCTTGACTCAAGGCTTTATTTTGAAATGAATTTATATCTTCCTTGTTTGAGATTATAAATGTAATTGGAAAAATGATTACCTTTAAATAAGAAATAAAAAAAAAATCATTAGTTTGAATTAGAAAATAAAAAAAAAACACCGTCTTATAAAATGATGATTTGATAAATAGAATTAGGATAGGACATATGTCATGATTGAAGATTTTTTTTTTTAAGTACAATGATAAAAGGAACTTAGAAAAATAGAGTGCACGGATAAAAATAAGAATACTTAGAAATAAGTTAGACTTTATATCATGGATCGGGAAATACTTTAATGCAAAATAAATGGGAAAATTCGTGAGGTTACAAAATGTCTATCCGACGAATCTTTGATCATTCCTCCCGAAGAGATTCACATCGATGATCAGCTTCATTTCGTCGAGAAACCAATCGAGGTGACTGATTGGAAACACCAAATGAGACACAAGTAACCAGCTCTTTTCCCTGAAACTACTAACACTAGTAGGGAAACTCGATTTCGCGGACGAAATTCCCAAAACAAGGGGAGAATGTGACAACAGTCAACGTAACAGGTCAACGACCATACATGTTTCGTTTATTATGTCAATATATGTGCAATTCTTAGACAATTTGCATATATTATACCCCCAGGCTTGTAGAGCATGACTTAAATAGAAAACTCAACATAATACACTTGTTTAGTCATACAACACCCGGACACACCATCAAAACAAGCATTACAAGAGGTTATGCCCTCTAACACATGCTAATGCACCTTTAACACACGATTGTGAACACAAGGATCGTCATGAGAAAACATTCAACAAACCCATGAAACATGTGAAACAAAATACATGTTAATGTCATCATCAAGAGGCAACAAATTTAACAACCTCTTACTCTTATGAAACCGGATGATATTCCTATATCAAAGGTATACTAGAGACTATTTAACGAACACAGTGTACAATCACAACACTACTAACTTGTGTTAAGGCCGATTTAAGCATAAGACATGATGAGATTTGATCTATTCATCATCGGAACAAACTCTTGACAATATATACATGCGCACAAAACACACGAACATATACAAACATAGATACACAAGTGCATCGGCTACACATGAAGATACACACATGACAAATACATGATATTAGGCTAGTCACTATCACCTCTACAACCTACAAACACATCGGCCACTCCTACCCAAGAACATATGACAATGATAAAGCCTATACTTACACCCAACTTACACCTATTTAGGCAAGAAGCCAAGATAACTCATTCTCCTATACAAGTCAACCTTCCTCTTTCTCCTTTCTTTTCGGCCACCTACAAACAACAACAATAACCTTCCAAGCATCCTACTTACTTACACAACAAAAGAGCCCTTGTAAGATGACAAACCTCCTCCCTAGACTATAGAACTTACCTAAAACACATTGATAAACCTATCTAAGTGGCCGATTATTTTATGTATGACACATACATACCTTCTTACACCAAAGAGGATATAAGACAAAGATCCTAAAACAAATGATCATGCATGACAATCCTTCCACTTATGGCTAAGAAAACAATCGGCCAACACCTCATCATAGTATGACCATCACCTACACTCACAAGTCACTATCTAGAGCAAACTTCAAGGCATAATCCAACATCTTACACTCCTCAATTTCTTGTCCTCACCTAGCCGAAATACAAGGAAAAAGGATCCAAGGACTTGTCACTCTCACAAAGGTTTCTAGAACCCAACCTAGGAAATAAGGCACCAATCAAATGTTAAGAAGAATGTGGCATGAACTCTCACAATCACCCAAGATCATGCAACTTTCCCATGCTTTAGGATTGACCGAAGCTATACAAGAGCACAAGCTCATGCTTTGTTGCCGACATTCACCAAAAAGCACACCAAAATAAGATAAGAAATCCTACTAACCAAGTCAATCCATCCCTTAATTGTCTAGTCCAATCGATCGGCCCTACAAGAGCAAGCATGCCATCCTTTTTGTTTGTTTATAGCCTACACAACTCTTGCACACAATAGGGGTTAAAGCATTAAACATTGTATCATTCTAGGCTTACTCATTTGCCATTTTGAACCTCCTTTGTCTATATCCATCGCCTATATAAGGAGCTTCAAGATCACCCAGTTTTCCTTGCATCAACACCTCACAACACTCCTACCTCACCCTCTTTTTCCTACGGCCAAAGAAAGCCACAACCGAAGCCAAGGAAGCTCGAAGGTGGGATCAAGATCCAAGCATTCGGCCAACCCCTTTGCATCCACTTGGTAAGTTATCGAGCCACCTTAATCTCTAGCTACCCTCGGCTATGCCATGTTCACCCAACATACCTTTGGTCCCTTGTAATCGGTTATACACACATGTATGTCATTACACTTTGCATCACTAATACATAACCGGCCTAACACATCAAAATGGCAATATTATCACTAAAACTTTACCTTTGTTTCTAATTAATCGCATGAATATCATGTTTACATATACAAAGCTTTATAGACATGGTTATCAAGTTTCATCACCTGTCTATGTTAGCAATCGGCTAAATCGTTACATACATAGCTTGAATAAAGCTTTAACATCGAGCATGATTTGATTTAACAACACTATGAACCGGTTTTAGTTTAACAAAGCTTATGGTTTAGAACATGGGTGAACTAAAGTGTTTATAAAGGAAACTATAATCGGATTTCGACTAAACATACACTTTTGAACATTGAAAGGCTTCGGCCATGATAATCAAGCTAAGATTAGTCGATTTCGATCCATCAAATGGATAACATGGAAGCAATGATACACGATAGCTTCGGCTATTATGAGATAACACATGTTAGAATTGAAACAAACACATGTTAACAAACTCTAGGTACTATGATGGCTAAAACATATACTCAAACACTTATTATCACATAAGTTGATCACACATGATCCACTAGGAGCCATTCGAACCCAAAACAAAAACAAGGGGCCCATTTTGGCTACAATTGGTGCTAAATACGGACTTATTCAACACGAAACACTAACTAGCATCGTGAACAATGAAACACACAAAATACAATGGTCCACAAGTGTAGGGTGAACAATTTCTATGATAAACAACATCCGGATGACTTACCGTGTCCATAATGATCATAGGGTATCATTTGTCAGGATGGTGATCATCTACTAGCTCACTAGACCACACACGACTCAAACAGGTGAGTTTTCTATGGCCCCATTTTACTATTTTACATTTTTGGGGGAAATACATGCATCAATACTTGTGTCAATTTCAAGTGTTTGTACATTCTAGCATGACTACCATGTGGAACATGAGACATTTGGTTCATGAGCTCACTAGTCCTCGTACATTGTTCACTGTAACCATTAGCTAGACATTTAGGCATGGAACACTTTAATAGATCTATTGGGTTGACACCCCCACTCTTGGTTAGTGGCTCTAACCGGCCACATGCAAAAGAGTGTTAGTATTCTACTATACATACATTGTCTTTAGTGTACAATACACGAGGCACCACAGTCACGAGGTTTGGTTACAGGACTCATGGTTCTCACAGCGATCATTTGATTAGCTAGCTCATGATTGGTCAAACACGGATGACACGTTCATTTTACAGTACATTCAAAACCCATAGACTCACCAACTTTATTGTTGACAAAACTCCTTATGCATGTGTTTCAGGTAACAAATGGAGGGACACAGAGGATTGAGGGAAGGGTTCAAGCATGCACACCGTGGTATCACTTTGATGGCTTTTGTCAGCTTCAAAACGTTATGTTTTCAATTTCCATAAGACAATGTTCATGTGCTTACACTATGCTTAATTTTCAATAAGATTATGAAAAATTCCATCAATATGGTGGTACTATTTTGAATAAATGTGTATTGCTTGAACCTTGTGCTTGAAAACTTTTCGTTCATTGCATTCCCGTGTTTCCGCCTAGGCGGGGTGTGATAGTTACGTGGTATACGGAGCACTATATTCATGATGAATTCCTTTATTTTCACAAAGAGCATCCATCTATGCATTTTTGAACTCCGTCCCGTTGTCACTCAGAATTCGTTTGATTTTCAATCCATAAACATTCTCTAAACAAGTGAACAGAACTTTCAGATTGTTAAACGTGTCGCTTTTGTATTGCAAGCACATTACCCACGAGAATCTAGAGTAATCCTCAGTAACCACAAGACAGTACAATTCTCCAGCATGACTCTTACACTTGACAGGTCCGAAAAGGTCCATATGCAAACGCTCAAGTGGCATATCTATAGAATTCACTTTCTTCGGTTTCTAGGACTGTTCGTGCTGCTTCCCCTTCTTGCAACTCACACACTTGTCATTGAAATGAAAATGTTTGACATTAACGCCTTCGACAAGCTCATTCTTCACCAGATGATTCATTTTCCTGAGGAGAATGTGTCCCATCCTTCTCGAAACTAACAACTCCATTACTCACACTTCCCTCCATAGTGATGTACCTCCATTATTTCCAGCAAACGCTACATATCCTCCATTGATGTTTCTGATATCGAATAGCAGCGTCAAATAACCTGTCATGTGACTAGAAGCTCCACTGTCGACAATCCAGAGACTGCTAACAGGGCCAGCTGGAGCTCCCTGCACATATCAATGAAAAACATTAGTTCTTTCGGGGGACTCAAGCCTGTTTGGTCTTGGGTTTTTGAACATTTAATTTCAAAGATTCATTAGCACAAACATTTGAATTTGAATCGACCTTTTTCTGATCAATCAAATTTTTCTTACTTTGAGATTTTTCATTAACCTTTGAGGTAGAAGCACCTGGAGAACCCATTGGTGACCAAGATTCTTCCGAACGTTTCAGAATCCTGATCTGAGATTTTGGAGTCTCAGTCAGTTTCTTTGTATCATTCTTGAATGAAACTTTCTTAGTTTCCTTCTCTGATTTAACAGAGACAGGTCCACCTGATGATTTAACAGCAGGTTTTGGTGGAACCATGTGTTTATAAGCAGTTGAGTTGACCACTGGTTTCTTCAGTGGTTTATCCATAGCAATCCAGTTTCTTCGATCATAAGTAATTTGACAATTATCCCTCCTTTCAAAATAACGACTTTGGTTGTAAAATGGTGCTGGTTGAGGGACAAAATGTAACACCCCAACCGATGGCGGAAACATCGAGGTGTCACGTAAGAATGAGTATACGGTAGCACATGGTAACCAAATTTTAATTGAAATAAATTTAAAGTGCAATTATCCAAAAATAGAAATACATAATGAGCTTTAATGTGGAAATCTAGTACATCACAAAGATCAAGCAATCATAGACTTTTAAAAATGAATTTTATGATAATCTGATGAAAAAGTTTCACTCACAATTTTTAGTTTTCAAAAATTAATTTATTTTATATATATAATAATTAAATCAATTTTATTCTATTATATTTATAAAATTCCATTAAAATATCAAAACAATTTTATAAATTTCCACAAAAATTATTCTGAGATTGTATAATAATAAACTTTTTTGAAATGATTTTTAATTCTGAAAAATCATTTATTTAATATTTTTAATCAATTTTTGTTAGTTTTAATCATAATTAAATCATAATAAATCCAATTTTTAATATTTTTGCATCAAAATTTTATACAAATTATTTCTGAATATTTAGAACAGAAATATAAATTTTAAACTAAAAATTCTTTAATTTTAGTATTTTTAAATATTAAAGTTAAATCTTGATAATTTGTAATAAATAGATTTTATAAAAATTATTTTTATACTTCAAACACATTATTGTGACCATTCTAAATTCAAACTTTATAAAAAGACTTTCATTTATTTAATTATCAAATTTCCCTTTATTTATTAAAACATTTTATTATAAATTCAACAAATGGTTATCCCCAAATCGAAACCCTAGAATATACTTGTAGACTAGATAGACTTAAACTTATTTGTTGCCTTATACATAGGGTAATACTTGGCAATCTATTGGGCTACACTCATACTATTCCTCAAGACCTAATACTATACTAAGGTGAGTTTACGTAATCATGTTTATGCGATTCTTTATACTTGCAACATTTTATTTAAGCAATTCAACATGCATGTCTAGTTGTAAACTTTATTGCCTCATGAATTAGTCAACAACAGTTTCAACGAGTTTCAACGAGTTTCAACATTACATAATCATTAGCTATGGCCAAGCCGGCGATACTCAATAATAGATCTATTGGATTGACAACCCCACCCGGATACGTGTACCTCCTACATAGGTAGCGTGGGTGATTGTTATCGTTCCAACATATTACTAAGGTGAACTGTAGATGACGGGATGGACCTAAACTAGTCGGAGGTTTGATTATGTCGATTCAACATATTATGCTTATTCATGTAGACTTAAACTTAGGATAGACATATGAATTGCTAAACTTTTATACTTAAACTATTTGCTTAACATGGATTATGTATTCTCACCAACTTCTAGTTGAACCCCCCCCCCTATTTTTACAACTCTACAGGAAATAATGATGCATGAAGACTAGATTATTTTCGTGAAGACAATATGAAGTCTATGATTGCTTGATCTTTGTGATGTACTAGATTTCCACATTAAAACTCATTATGTATTTCTATTTTTGGATTATTGCACTTTAAATTTATTTCAATTAAAATTTGGTTACCATGTGCTACTGTATACTCATTCTTACGTGACACTTCGATGTTTCCGCCATCGGTTGGGTTGTTACACAAAATGCCTTTTAGGATAACAATGATTGTCAACTGGACTTCTATATGGTTGCTTCATCTCAACTTCGTGTGTTTTATCCCTCACGTACGGGCAGTGAGCAAGCAAATGCCCTCACTCCCCGCACTTGAAACATGCACGGTATTCCTCAAAAATTATTCTTGGCATTCGACTTAGCGTAGGTATTGATTGGATATTGATCATCCACGCATCTACTTCTCAGACAAGGAGCTGGGTCCTTAGAGTAAGTCGGCTCAAGAAAACCATTAACCTTTTCTTTCGGTTTAATGAACTCAGTGACATGAACCTTAGGTTCTTTTGGAGCATCCAGTTATATTTTCTTTAAAATTTCTGGAGGTACATCATTGGTCCTCTCATGTTTAGGAAACCAAATAGTACTTTCCTGCCAGCTTTTCTCGGTTTTAGAATAATTGGAAAATTTTATCGGATACTCCTTGTCAGAGATAATCTTATCGAATCCTTCCATCCGATAAAATACTTTGACGGGTTCGTCAACAGATTCATTTTTCTCAACCTTTTTCTCATTACTAGTAACTGATTGATTCTTTCGATGCACATTAGCCTGAGGATGACAATACTGAGAAGGTGAAACTGGTTCATTTGTGATAATGTAATTTTCCATATGAATATCACACTCTTTCTCAGGTTTCTCATCTTTAGTGTTTGAATCATCAGTCACTGTTGTCACACCCTCATTATTCAATCCTAAAATTGGTCTAACATCAGAATTTGGATCTCCAACACTAAAGTGTTAGATTCATTATCCGATGCAGAGTCAGATTTGATTGAACTCTCTGGTATTATTGCGTGTAAATTGTGATTCTCAAATAACACTAGAGATGGAACAACCTTGTAGTTTGCACTACTAGGTTGTGAGGGTTCTTCAATGATATGGTCAACCACATAAGCAATGTGTTTATAACTTTCAAGCTTTTTGTTGACCTTTTCAGCAAAGCATTTGCTGGTTTCCATTTCTAGTTTAGTTTCTTCAACTTCATTGATATAACTGTTTATGGCAAGTTGTTTTAAAGAAAGAGTTTTCTTCAAATCAGAAATGTCCTTTTTATAACCATCAAGCACTTTATTGAACTCATGTGCTTCTTTGTGATAAGATTGACAGTTGATTCTAGCACTCTCAACTTGAACCATAAGTTGCTTGTTTTCCTCTGTCAATCTATCACATGTTCCACAATATATATCACTATTACCTTGTTTAGCTGGCTGGCTGCACTCCCTCTTGAAATGAGCTTTACCACCACAATTAAAACAAGTAACTTTGGCTTTGCTGAAGCCATATGTGGTGTTAGGTGATGTTGCCATATCAGTCCTACCAGTCTTCTCAATAAACTCGGTCGCCCTTCTCATTACACTAGTGAACGCCCACTGAATATCAATAAGCTCCATGTCCTCCTTATCAATCTGTGAATAATCTTCATTAGTCAGACAATTGTTTCCAATCTGACTCGCCACAAGTCCATTATAAGATTCAACCATTGCTGATTAGATGCAAAAGTGCGACTAAAGCTTTGGATTGTAAAACATAATATGTTTTGGTAATATCAAAGGCGCGAAGGAGAGTTTTAAGAGGTGCGAAGGAAGCATGAAAGGTGCGAAGGAAGATAGTTGGGACGAATGAAGAATTAGATTATTGTAAAGCTTGGTTCGACCTTATGGTTTGGGCGAGCCTGCACATTCGCACAAACAGTTTGGGCGAATGTGCAGTCTATAAATAGACAAGTTTGATTTTTGAATGTAACTTTTGATCATTATTATTCCCTCCACTTTCAGAAACTCTCTCTAGTGTTTTGTTAAACCTGTTTATCGTTCATACCTTGATTGTATCTATATTTCAACGTGTAAACAAGTGTTTTATTAATGAAAACGTTTGAAAATGATGTTCTGTGTGTTTGAATCTGTTTGATTATTATTTTGTGATAGTTTTAGGGTTTCCGCACCTGAAACTAACTTGTTTGATCAATATTTGTTTGTTATCGATCCTTTCACTCACATACAAAGTGGTATCAGAGCCATTTCGGATCAAACAACCACAAATTAATAATCTCTCAGTTGATTTGGACCCAATTTTGGTCAAAAAGTTTCTGTTTTCAATGAACAAACTGATGTGATAAGATTTTGATCGATTACACCTTGATTTCGAGTTTAAATCGGATAATTCTCTTTATTAAAGTTGTTCCAAATCAATTCCGATTCAAAACCTGATTTAGATCATCAAAATCCATCAACATTTGATAAACATGATCAAAATTAACTGATTTTCAAAGAATAACCGTTTCTGAAATCACAGGGGTCAAACGAGAGAGTTTGGTCGAAAGTGGAAATCATTTGGGTCGAAAGAGGGATTTTGTGTACGAAGGAGGTGTTTTAGTGGTCGAAAGAAGACTTTGATTGCTTATTTTTCACATTCGCCCAGTTATTTCACCTTCGTCTGATCGAACGGTCAAAGGAGCCAGAAAAACGGTCGAAAGAGACACTAAAGTGGTCGAAGGAGATTTTGTTGTTTAGTTCACATTCGTATCCATTAAAAACGGTCGAAGGAGAACTATATTTCTCATTCGCACGTCCGTTTATACGAAGGAGCATCCTGTTTTAAAACATTTTTAATCTTTTCGTGTTTAATCGTTTGCAGGACAAGATGTGGAACTTTCCAACAACGCCTAGACCTACTCAAGCACCACAACAGCAGACAACACAAGATGTAACATTACGCATTTATTATACGTTACGAATTAAAACGACTAGTGTATTATTTTTGGTGATATTTTGAACCCCTACAATTATTCATACATATGCTTCACAATAAGCCCACTACTCAAACAGCCCGGCCCATCAATGTATTGGGCCCAAAGCTGAGCCCACACCCCCCTTATCAGCTTATTTAAAAAAAAATGGGTGCTTTGCCTATGCCGGGTATCGAACCGGGACAAACCCACACACACACTCACCCACACAACCAACTGGGCTGAGCCTTCACCTGGAATAAACCCAGACACATATTATATTTATACGCGTTTCAAATCCCTCCAGCTTGACTTTGGAAAGTCAACTGGTGAACGCGATTAACTAATCAATCAAGATTAACTCTTGATTGATCTAATTCTGGCAAACTATTGTGATTACCGATCCTATATGACTCGATTACACGTCAATCTACAATCAATCGTTGACCAATTTAATAATTATACGCGTATGACATAAATCGTAGGTCAAACATTCCAATTAAACCCACCATTGATCCTCAGTATAAATAGACCACCTACGATCCTTGGAAACTCGCTCACAACTCTCTCTCAACCTCCAATTATTCCCTAACACAGATAATTAGCTCCTTTGATCAAACAGTTGACTTTACCTTTGACCCGGCTATTATACTCGAATCAACACTGTGAGTCCTTGTTCTTTTGTGGGTTTTGTTAATCGGCAATCAAACAACAAAAGCCCCAACATCAATCGGGCTCATATTGTCTGATTTGTTTGATTGTTAAAGCTAGGGTTCGTAATATTAATTTGGGGATAACCTGAGTTGATCTTGTGTATTTATTTTATGTTACACGGCTTTCATCACAACCACTGGCCTAGGCCAAGTGGTTGTGACCAAGGCTTGCCACAGCAGTCACCCGGGTTCGAGTCCCGGCTCTGACTTCCCTTTTTCTTTTCTTTTCTTTTTAAAAAAAAACAACATATATATATATATATATATATATATATTTCTTATAAAACTTGTAAATTAGTTTTTAATTAATAAAACCTTTTTATAAATTCTAAAAAAAAATTACATTTATTAAATCTGAGTTAAAAGTGTTATTCACAATTTATATTTTTCAAAAATTCATTTATTTAATATTTTTAATAATTAAATCATTTTTATACTATTATATTTATAAAAATCCATTTATATATCAAAACAATTTAATTAAATTCTCCAAAAATTATCCTGACTTTATATGAAGTTAAACTTTACTGAAATAATTTTTAATTCAGTAAAATCATTTATTTTATATTTTTAATCAATTTTTGTAGATTTAATCATAATTAAGTCATAATAAATTCGATTTTCATTATTTTTGCACCAAAATTTTATGCAAATTATTTTTAAATGTTTAGAACAGAATTATGATTTTTAAAATAGAAATTCTTTAATTTTAGTATTTTTGAATATTAAAGTTAATTGTTGGCAATTTGTAATAAATAGATTTAAAAATGTATTTTAAATTAAATAATTTTATAAAAATTATTTTTATACTTCAAACACTTTAATGTGTACATTCAAAAATTCAAATTTTATAAAAAGACTTTCTTTTATTAATTATCAAATTTTCCTTTATTAATTAAAATTTTAATTTAAATTCAACAATTGGATATCCCCAAATCGAAACCCTAGGATACACTTATAAGTTAATTAGACTTAGACTTATTATATATTACCTTATTATAGGGTGATATTTGGAATCATTTTGGGCAACACTATTATTTCATCTTTTCAACAAGTTTAACATTTGCTAAGGTGAGTTTTACATAGCCCCTTTTATTTATCACCATTTTTGGGGTGAAACATGTTATAACATTATCATTGCAATTCAATCATCAATGTGTCTATGTGTTTTCTATGTTGCATTATGTCTTGAGCATGATTAGAGTAAGCACCATTCTAGCATAATCATTAACTCCGTACAAGCCGACGGTATACATTGATAGATCTATTGGACTGACAATCCCACCCGGATACGTGCCTCCTACAAAGGTTACGTGGGTATTTGTTATCGCATAACATATTCAATTGGACCATGAGCGTATGGTATGTATCATATTATAACAGTCATCAGGGTTGATTATGCACACGATTTATTTCTAGTATGTTCTCACATATGGACTAGATTGACATGACACATGAATTGCACATCATTTTTACTCAATTATCAAAAACCTATGTAATTCTCACCAACTTTTGTTGACCCAAAACATTTTCAACTTAACACGTTTCAGGTTCTATTTGCTTGAAGATTTGAATTGATGCTTGAAGATATGTGTATAGTTTTATTCAATTTGATGTACAAATTCTAGAACAATTGTATGTAATTCATTTAAATTATTTAATGAAATTTGTTATTCACCATGAGCTACTGAACAATCATCAATACGTGGCACCCCGATGTTTCCGCCATCGGTTGGGGTGTTACAGATTGGTATCAGAGCCATGGTTATAGGGAATTAGGTTGTTAGAAAAATAATCTAGTCTATAACCATAGGATTTAACCAGTACTTGCTTCTTTTGCTTGCTATTCTCTATCACCCTCCTACTTCTTATCCCTACTTTCATTCCCCCAAGAAGGTTACTCTCCATCAGTGGATCTACTCTTAGACTAATAGGACAAATTCCTCAGGTTTTAACCTGAACCCCCTTGAGATCTTGTCAAAGTTCTAGATTTTAATAACGAACACGTGCAATCTGGAAGGGTGAACGCCTGTATTCTGAGTCTTCTGTCTAGGCTGGCATTGCGCATATATCCCAATCAGACGAGGGACCCGGATGCCTACCTGGGAATTCTCGGGATGAGTGTTCACTTATAGGCTAAAGCATGTCTTCATATGTTATGAGAATTTAAATCTTTGATAAGTCAACGTTTTCGTTTATTCGTTTTAATTAATGAATAAATGATTACATCCCTTATATAAACTCTCATTCATTTCATTGTGTCTATTACAGATCATGCCTCCTCGTCGCAGCACTCGCAACAGCAATGGTGAGAACCACGAAGAAGGTGGTGACAACCACAACCATGACCAAGTTCCTAACCACAACAACAATGGGGTTGATGCTCAACTGGCTGCAATCATTTCTCAACAAATGGCGCAGCAAATCGCAACTCTGGTTCCCAATTTACTCGCTCAGGTCATCCAATTGAACGGCAACGGGAATGGTCACGGGAACGGAAATGGGAATGGTAATGGGAATGGACCCCAAGCCTGCACCCTTAAGCATTTCAACTCTTGTAACCCTCCAAAGTTTAGTGGTGAAGAAGGAGCTACTGGACTCCTCCAATGGTTTGAGGGTATTGAGAATACCTTCATCAACAGTGAATGCCCCAACAACTTCAAGGTTCGTTACGCCATGAGTGTTCTTCACAAACGAGCACTCACTTGGTGGAATGAGGAAAAGCGCACTCGCGGAGCTGAAGCGGCACTAGCCTTAACTTGGGATCAAGCTATAGACATTATGAAGGCAGAGTTCTGCCCTCGTAATGAAATTAAGAAGCTGGAAGATGAATTTCATGATCTTGCTCAAGACAGTGGGGAAAACCTTGCTTACAACACACGTTTTCACGAACTTAGCTTATTACTACCCCACAAAGTCACCCCTTTGCCCATTGCTATCGAAAAATACATTGGTGGTTTACCGATGCAGATTCAGGACACAGTGTGGGGAAGGAACCCTGCTACTTTGGAGGAAGCAAAGCGGTTGGCTGCCACCCTAACAGATAACCATGTGAAGGCAGGAACCCTGACTCGTAAAGGGGAAAAGAAAAAGGATACTCCCCAACCTGCCGTTGATATCAAAACTGAGGCCTCAACCAACGGGAAGAACAAGGTCAGGAATTTTGCAATAGACACCACTGCCCCACCCACCAAGAAACAATACAATGGGAACCTACCTAAGTGTGACACCTGCCAGTATCACCATCCAACTCAAGTACCCTACCGACAGTGCACCAATTGTCAAAGGTATGGGCATCTTGCAGATGCTTGTCGAATCCCTGCTACCGACGCTCTTGATGCTCCAAATAATCCCGCTTGAGACCCCCCAACTACTCAACAGCAAACCCTACCATTTGAATAATATCTACTTTCTCTTTAATTTCATGTATTGCCACTTTTGAATCAAATAATAAATTCAAGTATTATTATAACATCTGTGTGCATGCTTGTTTGAATGTGAACTGATTGCTATATCTATACTTGCTCACTTGTACAAATAGTTGACTACCAAACAATCCACTTAACGATGGGGAGAGGTCATCATGTCTTTCCAACAGTCGGGAGAGGCCCTACCACCTGCTCAACGACTGGTGGGGACTATCAGACCTGCTCAACAATCGGTAAAGTCGTAAAAGGACACAAAACCCTAATGTAAGGTAAATTGGTAATTACGGTCCGGAACGTAATCATGAATTTACAGGTACATTAAGGTAGTGTGAAATTCTATCAAGATTTTCAGTAGTCGACTAATTGTAAACCTAGTGCCTTCCTTTAACTTCGGGACGAAGTTCCTAAAAGTAGGGGAGACTGTAACATTACGCATTTATTATACGTTACGAATTAAAACGACTAGTGTATTATTTTTGGTGATATTTTGAACCCCTACAATTATTCATACATATGCTTCACAATAAGCCCACTACTCAAACAGCCCGGCCCATCAATGTATTGGGCCCAAAGCTGAGCCCACACCCCCCCTTATCAGCTTATTTTAAAAAAAATGGGTGCTTTGCCTATGCCGGGTATCGAACCGGGACAAACCCACACACACACTCACCCACACAACCAACTGGGCTGAGCCTTCACCTGGAATAAACCCAGACACATATTATATTTATACGCGTTTCAAATCCCTCCAGCTTGACTTTGGAAAGTCAACTGGTGAACGCGATTAACTAATCAATCAAGATTAACTCTTGATTGATCTAATTCTGGCAAACTATTGTGATTACCGGTCCTATATGACTCGATTACACGTCAATCTACAATCAATCGTTGACCAATTTAATAATTATACGCGTATGACATAAATCGTAGGTCAAACCTTCCAATTAAACCCACCATTGATCCTCAGTATAAATAGACCACCTACGATCCTTGGAAACTCGCTCACAACTCTCTCTCAACCTCCATTTATTCCCTAACACAGATAATTAGCTCCATTGATCAAACAGTTGACTTTATCTTTGACCCGGCTATTATACTCGAATCAACACTGTGAGTCCTTGTTCTTTTGTGGGTTTTGTTAATCGGCAATCAAACAACAAAAGCCCCAACATCAATCGGGCTCATATTGTCTGATTCGTTTGATTGTTAAAGCTAGGGTTCGTAATATTAATTTGGGGATAAACTGAGTTGATCTTGTGTATTTATTTTATGTTAAACGGCTTTCATCACAACCACTGGCCTAGGCCAAGTGGTTGTGACCAAGGCTTGCCACAGCAGTCACCCGGGTTCGAGTCCCGGCTCAGACTTCCCTTTTTCTTTTCTTTTCTTTTTAAAAAAAACAACAAATATATATATATATATATATATATATATATATTTCTTATAAAACTTGTAAATTCGTTTTTAATTAATAAAACCTTTTTATAAATTCTAAAAAAAATTACATTTATTAAATCTGAGTTAAAAGTGTTATTCACAATTTTTATTTTTCAAAAATTCATTTATTTAATATTTATAATAATTAAATCATTTTTATACTATTATATTTATAAAAATGCATTTATATATCAAAACAATTTTATTAAATTCTCCAAAAATTATCCTGACTTTATATGAAGTTAAACTTTACTGAAATAATTTTTAATTCAGTAAAATCATTTATTTTATATTTTTAATCAATTTTTGTAAATTTAATCATAATTAAATCATAATAAATTCGATTTTCATTATTTTTGCACCAAAATTTTATGCAAATTATTTTTAAATGTTTAGGACAGAATTATGATTTTTAAAATAGAAATTCTTTAATTTTAGTATTTTTGAATATTAAAGTTAATTGTTGTCAATTTGTAATAAATAGATTTAAAAATCTATTTTAAATTAAATAATTTTATAAAAATTATTTTTATACTTCAAACACTTTAATGTGTACATTCAAAAATTCAAATTTTATAAAAAGACTTTCTTTTATTAATTATCAAATTTTCCTTTATTAATTAAAATTTTAATTTAAATTCAACAATTGGATATCCCCAAATCGAAACCCTAGGATACACTTATAAGTTAATTAGACTTACACTTATTATATATTACCTTATTATAGGGTGATATTTGGAATCATTTTGGGCAACACTATTATTTCATCTTTTCAACAAGTTTAACATTTGCTAAGGTGAGTTTTACATAGCCCCTTTTATTTATCACCATTTTTGGGGTGAAACATGTTATAACATTATCATTGCAATTCAATCATCAATGTGTCTATGTGTTTTCTATGTTGCATTATGTCTTGAGCATGATTAGAGTAAGCACCATTCTAGCATAATCATTAACTCCGTACAAGCCGACGGTATACATTGATAGATCTATTGGACTGACAATCCCACCCGGATACGTGCCTTCTACAAAGGTTACGTGGGTGTTTGTTATCGCATAACATATTCAATTGGACCATGAGCGTATGGTATGTATCATATTATAACAGTCATCAGGGTTGATTATGCACACGATTTATTTCTAGTATGTTCTCACATATGGACTAGATTGACATGACACATGAATTGCACATCATTTTTACTCAATTATCAAAAACCTATGTAATTCTCACCAACTTTTGTTGACCCAAAACATTTTCAACTTAACACGTTTCAGGTTCTATTTGCTTGAAGATTTGAATTGATGCTTGAAGATATGTGTATAGTTTTATTCAATTTGATGTACAAATTCTAGAACAATTGTATGTAATTCATTTAAATTATTTAATGAAATTTGTTATTCACCATGAGCTACTGAACAATCATCAATACGTGGCACCCCGATGTTTCCGCCATCGGTTGGGGTGTTACACAAGATCCGTGGTCCATTGCAGCTCAAAAGACTAGTCAACCATCACAGCCAATCAATTATATGGCAATGACTAGTTCGGCTCCAAAACAAGTTGTTCAACCATTACCACAACCGATTGACAACTATTGGGGAGTCGCAGCAGCAGCAGTCCATTCACAGACGACCAACGCTATATCCACTCTTATTCATGATCTATCTTCTGGAAGCGGCAATCGTCCACCAAAGCTAATGGACATGAAGGAGTATAATACTTGGAAGACTAAGTTCAAGATCCATGTTGAGGGACAAGGACTTGAGGGAGCCGAGGCATGGCAAATGATTGTGAAAGGTTATGTTGCTCCCATTCTCGAGAATACTGGAGAACCGATCCCTTTGGAGAATTTGGCGGATGATGAAAAGAAGAGGTTTGCAATAGAGAAGAAGGCATTCTCTCAGCTATCCCAGGCGATCAACACTGATCTTTTGCATCAGTTTGGATCGTGCACAACATCCAAACAACTATGGGATATGCTGAGAAATCGACATGATGGAAATGAGAAGACCAGGAAGCTAAGGATGGAAGAGCTTCGGAAGGAATTTGAAAACTTCAGTTACATGGGTAATGAGACCCTAAAAGAGTTGGTTCCACGGTACTGCCATTTGCTCACTGAATTGTCGAGCTATGAGATCAGCATTCCAATGTCGGAGTTAGTAGATAAATTTGCTGATGCTTTACCACCCTACTGGAACCAACACATCGAAGTGTTAAAGGAGAAGGATGCTTACCAGTATTGGACTATTAATGAGTTCATTCAAAAGCTGGAAAACAAAGAGATGGAGGAAAAGAGAAAAGCTAAGAGAGCTCAGATTCCACAGAATCCTGATTATATGTGAGTGGTACATCTAACTCTATTTCTGCTTCAAGCACTACTTCTAATGTTGCACCTCACATAGCATGTGTATCCAACGTTTTTGAACCAACAAAAGCACCCATTAACTACCTTGCTCAAACTTCATCCTACACACCATCATACACACAACAACCTTATCAAACACCAAACTTTATTCCACCATTTTCACCTTTACAACAAGCCGCATGCTACACATCAAGTCAACCTCAACAACAACAACAATATCCTCCTCAAATGAATCAGATGCAGATTACTCAAGCACAGTCATGTCAAAACCCGATTGTGTTAGAGACCTCAAACCTTAACAATGTGACTGTTGAAATTGCTCAACAGCATGTTGCTCTTTTATTTGCTATGGTTGCTTCTTATAACGGTTTGGTAGCGAGTCAAATTGGTAACAATAATCTCACCAATGAAGACTACGCTCAAATCGACAAAGAGGAGATGGAGTTGATGGACATTCAGTGGGCTTTTGCAAGCATTATGAGGAGAGCCACTGACTTTATTCAGAAGACTGGCAGAACTGATCTCTCAACCTCTCCTAACACCACATACGGATATAACAAAGCAAAAGTTACATGCTTCAACTGTGGTGAAAAGGGACATTTTAAAAGAGAGTGCACACAGCCAGCACAAAAGGTAACCGAAACCCTTTCAATTCAACATACCAAAATAGACAAAACCAAAACCAAAATCAAGTGTCATACAACAGTCCAAACATCTCAAGCTTTCAACCACAAAACACTTATCAGAACCGTCAACAAAACAACAACACTAGACAATCCACAACTCAAAACCAACCTCAACAAAATCCAAACCGAACTATTGTTCCTATCACTACACCTAACACACAAAACCAAAACCTAACTGACAATCAAAACCAAGCACTTGTGATCCAAAAGGATGAAGGTTTTGATTGGACTGGAATGCAATTGGGGGTGGAGGAGATCACTGCTGGGAATGTGGCATGTGTGGCACAACAGATGAATTTGGATGAGAATGAGAAGATTGAAGAAGAGGTTGTGATTGAAAAGGTGTCGGAGTTGAAGATTGAGGAAGTGAATGAGGATGTGATTGCTGAGAGTGAAGACAAGAGATCGGGGATGATTCTTGATTCTGTCACTGATGTTGGAGACCAAGACGATTCAGCTTACTCGGACATGGAGATTGAATATGATTCAGAGGCTAGTGTGAATTCACTAGATGATGACATTGACCAACTGTTAGCTGAAGCTGATTTCCTGATGACCCGCAAGTCATGTATGGTGGATGATGCGTGCACTAAGATTGACTACTCTAAATTCTTTGCAGGGAAGGAAGCTCACTTCGCTTTGATGGCCATGACAGAACCTCCTAAGCCGGTAAGTACTGAAACTCAATCTCAAGCGTGTGTTAAATGTGATAAATGTGCTGATTTTGAAAAACTGACTGATGAAAATAAGCTTCTCAAGGTCCAACTTGAGTGTGCAAAAATCAACTGTCAGATTTATCAAAAGGACTTAAAAGATTTCAACAAAGTTCTTGATGGTTATAAAAAGGATGTGTCTGAACTTAAAAAGACATTGTCAATCAAACAACTTGCCATTAATAATTACATCAATGAAATGGAAAACACTAAATTGGAAATGGCAACCATCAAGTGCTTTGCGGAAAAAGTTAACAAAAAGTTAGAAAGTTACAAGCACATAGCATATGTAGTCGACCATATCATAGAAGAACCCTCCCAGTCAAATAGTGCAAACTATAAGTCGGTCCCATCTCCGGTATTGTTTGAGAATCACACTTTACATGCAATACCACCGGAGACTTTAATCAACTCTGATTCCACATCAGAAAATGAACCTAACACTTCTAGTGTCGGGGATCCGTATTCTGATGTGAGAACAGTACTGGGAAATAGTGAGGGTGTGGTCGCTACTGATGATTCAGATGAAGAAGATGATCCATCTGAGACGGTTGAAAGTGATAGTGATATCCCTGATGAAAATCATATAATCACTATTGAGCCAGTCTCACCGTCTCAGATCATTCATCCAATGGCAAATGCTCATCATAAAAATAAGGTTAAGAAAAATGAAAAGTTTGTTGGTAAGTGTTTTGAAAAGAAAGAGGTAAAGAAGGTTGAGAAAAATGTGAGAAAACCGGTAGAAAAGAAAAATGAAACCAAATTTGAGAAAAATGTGGTAAAACCGGTTGATAAGAAAAATGAGCTTAAATCTGAAAAATCTAATGATGTGAGCAATGAATCGTGTGATAAACCTGTCAAAATTTTCTATCGGATGCAAGGCTCCGATAAGATTTTATCCGATGATGAATATCCGAAAAAGTTTGTCAATTATTCAAAAATAGAAAAGATCTGGCAGGAAAGTACGATTTGGTTTCCAAAATTTGAAAGAACCAATGACATTCCTCAAGAAATTTTAGAGAAAGATAAAGTGGCTAAGGTCAATGTCACACAATTTGTTTTGCCTGTTCATAAAGAAAATAGTTTTATTGAACCGACTTACTCGAAGGACCCAGCTCCTGAGAGTTTAAGGAAACAATGCATGGTTGATCGATATCCCATTGCTAGCTTTTCCAAGTCGCCGATCAAGGAAAACTATGAGGAATACCGTGCGTGTTATAAGTGCGGGGAACGGGGACATTTACTTGCCGCCTGCCTGTACGTACAACACAAAAGGCACGAGGTGGAGATGAGGAAACATCATGATTATCCGGTTGATAACTACGGCTATCAACAGAGACGGTATTACCCTCAGCAAGAACCATATTTTAATCAAAACAAATTTTATAACAAGAGGGAAAACCGTCCGATGACGTATGATAAGCGCAACCGGATGACCACTGATAAATCTGTTAAGAAACCTATGATGAACTCAACTGCTGATAACAAAAAGGTTGCTCCTAAACCTAATGGAAAACAAGCAGTTGGACCTGTCTCTGTTAAATCAGAGAAGGTAACCAAGAAGGTTGCTTTTAAAGATGAAGTAAAGAAACCGACTAAGACTTCAAAATCTCAGATTCGGATCTTGAAAAGATCTGAGCAATCTTGGTCATCTAAGGAATCTGAAGGAGCTTCTACTTCACAGAATGAGAAGAGTGAGAAAAAGAAAATTGTGAGTGAGAAGAAAGGGGTTGAAGTAACCCAAGATGCTTGTGATTCAAAAGACTCTTTGAAACAACCTGTTCAAAGACCCAAGACCAAACAGGCTTGGGTCCCCCGAAAGAACAAACTGCTTTACTTTAAATGTGCAGGGAGCTCCAGCTAGCCCTGTTAGCAGCCTATGGATTGTTGACAGTGGAGCTTCTGGTCACATGACAGGGGACCTCACGCTACTCTTTGACATCAAAAACATTAACGGAGGTTATGTGGCATTTGCTGGTAATAAGGGAGGCTACATTACTATGGAGGGTAGTGTAAGCAATGGGGTCGTAACATTTGAGCGGATATCTTATGTGAAACAGATAGACTATAATTTGCTCAGTGTTAGTCAAATTTGAGATAAACAATTTTCTGTGTATTTTGATGACAAATCCTGCTACATCTTGAAACCTGGGTTTGAGCTACCGAAAGAGTGGGTGATGCTGAAGGCACCGAGAGTAAACAACTTGTATATTCTCAACATGTCCAAAGCAATGACCACCCATGGCCAAGTCACGTGTTTCCTCTCCAAGGCTACAGAAAAAGAATCGATTATGTGGCACAGGAGAATGGGACACATCCATTTGCGAAAGATGAATCAGCTTGTGAAGAATGACCTTGTCACAGGAGTTAATGTCAAACACTTCCATTTGAATGACAAGTGTATCAGTTGCAAAAAGGGAAAGCAGCACAAACAATCCCATAGACCAAAGAAAGTTAATTCCGTTAAGCTGCCACTTGAACGTTTGCATATGGATTTATTCGGTCCAGTAAGACGTAAAAGTCATGCCGGGGAGTTATACTGTCTTGTGGTGACTGATGATTATTCGAGATTTTCATGGGTAATGTGCTTGCATCAGAAGAGCGACACTTTTGACAACTTGAAGGTTCTGTTTACACGTCTGGAGAATATACATGGTCTGAAGATCAAAAGAATCCGGAATGACAATGGGACGGAGTTCAAAAACGCTCAGATGGAGGATCTTTGTGCAAACAAAGGAATTCATCATGAATATAGCGCTCCGTATACACCCCAACAGAACGGTGTCGCAGAGAGAAAGAACAGGACTCTTATAGAGACGGCGAGAACTATGCTTGCGGATTCAAATCTTCCAGTCATGTTCTGGAACGAAGCTATTTACGCGGCATGTTATACTCTTAACCGTGTTTTGACAGTGAAGAAGTTTGGCAAGACTTCTTATGAGCTGTTGAACCGACGCAAGCCGAATCTGGAGTATCTAGAACCATTTGGTGCCCCGTGTACAATGCTGAATCCTTCGGAGAAGTTTGCACCAAAGGCTGAAGAAGGTTATTTTGTTGGATATGCAACCCCATTAAAAACGGGTATTCAACAAAAGAACTAGAAAAGTCGAGGAGTGGACTAACGTCAAAGTTCAAAGATATACACAAAATGTACAGGGTGGAGGACCAGATTGGATGTTTGATTACAAGGACTTCTTTGAATCATTCAATCTAGATAGCATTGTTGAAGAAGCTGTACTTCGCTTATACTACGAGGTCGAAAACGCCGTAACTTCACCGTTAGTGCGTCCGATCACGGTAAACCCCCAAACAGCTTCTAATGATACCACTGCTCCTGTATTGGAAGAAGAGGTGTTCCAAGAGGCTGCTACATCGCTTAATTCATCAGAATCAGAATATGAAGATGATGATGCAACAAGTGAAGCTATTCTGGACAACGCTACAGTGACACCACCAGTGAACCCATCTAATACTGATGCTATAACATCGAATGTGGGTAATGATCTGGTTTCTACAGAGAATTTGACAACTCAAACGGGAGTACAAGTACCTGATTATCCGGAATCTCGGATACATCGGATACACCAGCTTGAACAGGTTATTGGTGATCCTGGTAGCAGTGTGATGACAAGAGGGCAGTTGAGAAATGCTCAAGCACCAGAAAATATTGGCAACCTTGCTTTATATGCCAAAATTCAGAAATCTGGTTTTCAAAATGACTGGTCATTTGCTTGTTATGTTTCGCAGGTCGAGTCGCGGACATACAAGGATGCTCTTTTGGATGACACCTGGGTGGAAGCAATGCAGGAGGAGTTATTACAATTCAAGAAACTTGGTGTATGGACCCTGACAGATTTGCCCCTAGGAAGAAAGAAAATTGGAACCAAATGGGTGTTTAAATGCAAAAAGGATGACAGAGGAGTCATAGTGCGAAACAAAGCTCGTTTGGTAGTTCAAGGTTTTCATCAGGTTGAAGGAATCGACTACAATGAAATCTATGCACCGGTTGCACGCTTGGAAGCTATCAGAATGTTCCTAGCATTTGCATCATGGAAGAAATTTAAGGTGTATCAGATGGATGTAAAGAGCGCTTTTCTTTACGGTGTGGTCAAAGAGGAAGTTTACGTAGGTCAACCGCCAGGCTTTGAGGACCCTATTCACCGGGATAAGGTTTATGTGTTAAACAAAGCTCTCTACGGGTTGCACCAGGCTCCGAGACAATGGTATGAGGAGCTGAGCACGTATCTTCTCTTGAAAGGATTCAAACGCGGACTGGTAGACTGCACAGTGCTCACGAAACGAACAGGAGATGATTTGCTTCTTGTACAAATTTATGTTGATGATATTATTTTCGGGTCAACTAACGAACTTCTGTGCAGGGAATTTGAACAAGTTATGCAGGAAATGTTCGAAATGAGCGCAATGGGAGAAATGCAGTTTTTCCTCGGCTTGCAGGTGGAGCAAAGACCAACGGGGATCTTTATTCACCAGACGAAATACGTTTATGAAGTCTTGAGCCGATTCCAGATGGATGATTCGAAGCCGATGGATACCCCGATACAGCCCAATCACAGGATTGGAGTTGACCTTAAGGGGGAGCTGACTGATCCATTTACATACAGATCAATCGTCGGATCTCTGATGTATCTCACAGCGTCAAGACCTGATATAATGTTTGCGACATGTCTTTGTGCGTGATATCAATCGAAGCCGAAACAGAGCCATCTTGCAGCTGTCAAGCGTATCCTTAGATATCTGAAGGGTTGTCCATCGGAAGGACTTTGGTACCCTCATGATGATAATTTTGACCTAATCGCTTTTAGTGATGCAGATCGGGGCGGCTGTGACAAAGACAGCAAATCCACAACGGCTGGATGTCAGTTTATGGGGAGCAGGTTCGTGACCTGGCAATGCAAGAAACAAACCACAGTTGCACTATCCACATGTGAAGCAGAATACGTTTCAGCATCGAGCTGCTGCTCACAGGTTCTTTGGATTCAACAGCAGATGGTGGATTACGGTTTGCATTTTCATAAAACCCCTATTTATCGTGATAATGAGGCCGCAATCGCATTAACAAAAGACTTAGTAAATCACTCAAAGGCTAAACATATCCGGATTAAATATCATTTTATCCGTGATTGTTATGCTAAAGAGTTGATCGATATGGTCAAAATCCACACTGATTATCAACGCGCAGATCTTTTTACCAAAGCTTTTGACAAATCCAGATTTGATTATCTTTTAAAAGCTAATGGTATTAAAGAAAAACAGGACTGATCACCACCTCAGTCTATCACTTTTTAGTTTAAATTTAGACTGTTTTTCAGAAAAATTTCGAAAATACAAAAACATTGAAAAATTTCAAAATCCATAAAAATTAGAAAATTTCTTTGCTGACTGCTATATCTTCTTCCCTTAGATTAATGCCGTCAGATTTCTGTGAACAAACGATATGTGGGCAGTCACATATTTGAAATGCTCCAGCTTATTCTTGGGAACAGTAAATTCGAAAATCTATAAAAATCAGAAAATTCTAAAATGATTTCCTGGAGTATAAAGGGAAATGATAGTACATCAGTGGGGATCTGACACATTCTAAATAATGTAATGCTATATAGGGCGTGTGTCTGAGTCTGTGCGATGTGCTGATAGGCTTCGTAGACCTATTACTGCGTGCCTGATACATACATATCAAACGAATTGTGTGGATGAACTCCTCATAGGCATATAGTCTTAGTACCGTAATTTCGTTTGATAGGGTATCTGTACAAAACTCGGAGGTTTAGGGTCGTTATGTTATTAAGTTGTCTGGGGATAGCCTCTCTGATCTTCTGCTGTAAGTCATTACGGACCTAGATCAGACAGGATGTCTTTATAAAAGAGCTATATGCCAAATCCTAAAGTTACCGAATTGAGGAACATTCCATGTTATATGATGATCAAAGATTATCTATTACATCGTATTGATCATTGATGCAAATCATGATTAATATCAGTCCTCAACCTGGTATAGTGCATATGTTGCTTTGCTGCATTAATTTGCTGACCTGTATACCTCTATGCATTATATCATGTACAATTACAGACAATGAAAGCATAATCACGCTTTTCAATGAGTCTTTGTGCATTTACTTCTTGATACGGGAGTATGTCGTGTGCGTGGGAACCACAGACAATTGCGTTTATACTATAAATATCAGTATCAGTATAAAGCACTGCACAAAAGTCTGCATGTGAGTTTATGTGAATCACAATATCAGCAATTGCCAGATCACACATTGTCTTTAATGATAATAATTTCAAAAAGATCAACGGTGTGATCAGATTTCTCAATAACTGATATGATTCCTTTACCGGAAATCCCAAAAATATTTACAGTTTTTCATTTACATTTCTGCATTTTATTTTATCGTCAAAAATTACAAAACTCAAAAAGATTTTAGGTGTGTTTTAGCATAAACTTTAGAAAATCCAAAAAGATTTTTCTTTTTTATCTTATTTTTGATAACTGATGGTGGTTGATGTCGATTTTCTAAACCTGGATACACCATTTGAGCTTTGTAACTTTTAAAATGTGAAAACATGAATGTTGGATGCTTAAACGTTGGAAAATAATTGGACCGGGACTCGTTTTTGAGATTTGGAAAATTTTCAAAAAAATCCCAAGTCTCATTCGCCCATTCGGTTGGTCGAATGTGGGATTTTGTTTGTTCATTCGTATGTTTTGATGGGCGAAGGAGAGTGTTCATGAATTTTTCTCATTCGAACCCTTTTAGCCTCATTCGTACCCTTTCAATAGGGTCGAAGGAGACAAAAGTTTCTCCTTCGTATGACCAAAACGGGCGAAGGGACAAGCCTATATATACCCAACATCTCATTCGAACCCCTTCAAAAAATTTTCCAGAATTTTTCACTGTAAACTCACCTTATTGCTCGTTTGTTTAAAATCATTCCATTGTGTTCGTACATTTACACTGATTATTGTGCTATCATTTTAACAGGTTATCATCAAGGATTTAGCTCTTAATCTCTGTTTTAGTTTATGAGCCCTAACTGTCCAAACTTGTTTAAAAACAACATAATAATCACAATTGTTGCATAGGGTTTATTGTGTGTGTGTTTTAAGGGGAGAAATAACCAAAAACATGGTTTCAAACTTATCAGATTGATCAATCATGGTTTAAACCCTAGTTTTTGGGTGAAAACACAAACACAATATATAATTGTTGAAACTGTTAGTTTACAAATGTTTATCGGCATTATTAGGCTTGAATACAATCAAATGGACATGTTCAGAATCATTAGATTTCAAAATTGAAATTTCAAAAACATGAACTGTTTCCTTCGACCAGATCGAATGGGCGAAGGAAGAATTCAAAACGGGCGAAAGAGAATTATTTGGGCGAAAGAAATATTTTATCAAATCCAATACATTCGTACCTATTAGTTCTCATTCGTACCTTTACAAAAACTCCTTCGTACCCCCGTTTGGGCGAAAGAGGAGTTTATGACCAAAAATTTTCATTTTGAAATTTTGTCGATTTTTAATGTGTGTTTTTGTTTGTTTTGCAGATCTAACAATGTCTGAACAACAGAAGACTATGGAACAAGCGGGATCCTCATCACAGCCTGCTAAACAGCTAGATTTTGAGAATGCGCACAACTGCTGTGCATATCTCGGAGACATGAAGAAGCACACAGAATTCGTCAGAATTATTGATTTTCTGAAGAGAAGCAGGGTGATTGATGCCATTGCTACGCCGACAGTTATTTACCGAGATATTCAAGAATTCTGGTCTAATGCTAAACTAGATTTCTGGAAGTGCGAATCTTGCTTAACAAGCAAAATTCAAGGACAACGAGTAATTGTGTGCGAAGAGGATTTAAGAGAAGCATTGAATCTGAATGATGATCTGAAAGATCCAATGGAGTTTACATTCATCGATCAACGAAAGTGCTTTCTCAGGATGAAGTATAACGGACCAATCACTGACGGTTCGTTGCATAAAGGAAAACTGTGCCCACAATTCAAGTATCTGGCACACGTTTTGATTCACGTTTTCGGATCTGCAGCAGGAGGTTATGATTTGATGAGGAAGAGCAGCAGTTCTATGATGGTTGCTTTAGTATTGAACAAACCGTTCAATGTCTCAGGCATGCTGATGTCTCATTTACTGGAACCTGTAAACGGCACGAGGAATCTCAAGTTTTTACATTATCCTCGTTTCCTCCAAATGATATTCGATCACAAGTACAAAGAGCTGAAGAGAGATCCTAAACACATTGTTGTTCAGGAACATATGTCGTTGAACACACTCGCTAGGATGAAAGCTTATAAAGGTTTGTCTGTTGAAGAACGTCCTCCAGTTAGACGTTTGTTTGGACACCTAGCTAGAGTGGATTACACAGATCCGGGTGAGGGGCTTGTAAGGAATGTTAACAGTGATTCTGATCAGGATAATCCTTTACATCATGTTGATCCTGACGCTAAGCGCAAGAGACAAGTTGTGAATGTAGGCACGAAGAGTGGTAAGACAAAGAAACCAGAGATAAGGATAGAGGTTTCTGAACCAGAGAAGAAGAAATGTACTGAGAAAAGAAATAAGAGAACGGCGAAAAAGGGATTGAATTTAGTTGATGAAGCGTCTATTGATTCAGAAGAGACGATAGGGGAAGAACAATGGAATTCTGATGCTGAGACGGTAGAGACAACCATGCCCAAGGCCACTGAGGCAGGAGCGTCTGCTAGCCAGAATGTTGAGGATCAAGGGAACAAAAGTCCTATTCCTGTTGATGTAGAAGAGCTGGGTTTTAATGTTGAAGAGACGTTTGTTGGTTCTCCTGTGCAAGCTGCTAGAAAAGAAAAGAAGAAACAGGAGAAGCCAAGTATAAAGAGGAAGAAAGAGATAGAATCTTTGATAGCTGGTAAGAAACTGCCACCAGCTACAAGTTCTAAATCACCGGTTATTGCACCAGTTTATAAGAAACAGAAGACTGCGACAACATCTAGCACACCACAAACTGAAGAAATACCGATGGATGATGTTAATGAAGCATTGGATAATGTGCTAAAGAAGATCAGAAAAGGTAAATTACCTGATGCTGTTGAACCACCAAAGAAGACAAAAGTATCGGTGGACAGTGATATTATGACTGCTGTGAATCAGAGATTTTCTGAAATGATGAATCTGATTAACAAACAACAGACGGAGATTGAGCAGTTAAAGTCTAATGATAAGAAGATGTTGGAAGTCGTAGTCACATCGGCAGATGATAATGAGACCTTGAAGAAGACAATCAAGAGATTGAAGAGAGAAAATAAGAAGTTGCTGAAGCATGAGCAACGAAACACCAGGAGGATTATAGTCTTGAAGGAGGAGAATAAACAGCTGAAAAAGAGTAACAAGCATATGGATGATCTGATCAAGAACATGTACTCTCAAGCTCCTCAACTTCAAGCTGGTGAAGTAGAAAAAGAAAGAGAAGAAGAGCTAGTTGATTACGAACTGTCTGATGAAGAAGAAGATGATGAACTTGATGAAGATGCTGGAAATGATACAAAGAAGAAGAAGAAGGATGATAAGGATGATGGAGGATCGGATGATGGTTCGAGTGATGGAGACGGCTCTGCGTTTGATGATAGTAGTGATGACGATGATGATGACGCTGATAAATTTACATATGAAAAGCGTGACTCAGATAAGGGTGGTGAATCGAGCTCTAAGGCTCCTGGTGAGAATGTTGACGATGATATATTCTGGAACGAGAAATTGCAGTCACTGTCTGAAGAAGATAAGAACATGTATTGCCAGATGCTCACTGATAGAGTCTGGACGATCGACATGACTAGCAGGTTTCCAGAAATATTTGAATCGAACAATAAACTATTCGAGTTGGAGTTTGATGACCCTGATCTTGAGGATGGGGAAGTTTCTGCGGCAATTTCGAAAGAGATTCTTGAAGGTTTAGCAAAGCAAGTGGGCAAGACTTTAGAAGAATTACTTGCAGACAACTTCATTCCTAAAATACCTGAGAAGGAAGCCGAGAATCATTCTGATGACCGTGACGTTCCTGCATTCGAAGAAGTTGAAATGGAAGACATTACGAGCGAAGAATATCCACAATATTTCAGGACAAATCAAGATTGTGGATTTTCTTTCTCAGATGAACTGCTAAACCATGCCGAGAAGCTAGCAAAAGAAAAGAGCAAAGTCTTTGAAGATGAAATCTTTAAAGGGCATGACAAGCCACGGTTCGAGCAGTCAGAAAGCTTGAAAGAGTTGTTGAAGAAGTTGAAAGAAAAGGAAAACAATCGTCCGAAACCTGATATTCAAGGAAGCTTTTACAAACTTCACAATAGGATTTTCAAAGGTCGTGCATTGGCCTGGAAGTTTGTTAAAGAGTTGAGATGCTTCGCAGTAAAGTGGGAGAAGGGGATCTTGTATTTCGACAGGTTTCATCACTTGAAGACCCTTCCATATTGGGCAATCCGTGATATTTGTCGTCACCGTTTAACGGGAGCGTCAAATAGTCAGATTACGTACTTTGCTGAGAAGATGACTAGGGAAAGCCGAACCAAGTGGGACTTGTTTACACCACAATATCCAAAGAGAATTGTTCATAAGAAGGATATTGATTTGATAACTGGTATGCCCAAGGTGACTTTGAAATACAAACCACCGCGAGTGTTGAAAAAGATTCCTATGATGCCTATTCCACAACACTTCGCCAAAGTCCTCATCTGGTGGTATTATGATTGGAAGATTGCAGAGGCCGTGATTGTGTTGAAAAATGGAGAGACGAATTACAAGAAAGTGCATATCTTTGATCCCATGTGGTTGATAAACTGTTCACATGAGGATATTATCATGCTGTTCTATAATCCGATCTATTCAGATGCAAAATATGCTGAGCAAGCAGGAAAGTACCAACGTGTGGTATTTCTATGCTTTGCGTTTGATATCAATGCTGGATGTGATTATGATGAGAAGTTGGGAAAGTTTGTGGAGAAGCAAAAGGTGCCAGAGCTGAAAACGAAGAAGCAAAAGCAATTTCATGAACCGGTGTTGACAAGAGAACAAAGAATTCAAAGACACATCAGACTGATGAACATAAGGATGGACGAACAACGACGAACACAATCCAAGCAATAGTCGAGGGGGAGTTTGTAGATGCAAAAGTGCGACTAAAGCTTTGGATTGTAAAACATAATATGTTTTGGTAATATCGAAGGTGCGAAGGAGAGTTTTAAGAGGTGCGAAGGAAGCATGAAAGGTGCGAAGGAAGACAGTTGGGACGAATGAAGAATTAGATTATTGTAAAGCTTGGTTCGACCTTATGGTTTGGGCGAACCTGCACATTCGCACAAACAGTTTGGGCGAATGTGCAGTCTATAAATAGACAAGTTTGATTTTTGAATGTAACTTTTGATCATTATTATTCCCTCCACTTTCAGAAACTCTCTCTAGTGTTTTGTTAAACCTGTTTATCGTTAATACCTTGATTGTATCTATATTTCAACGTGTAAACAAGTGTTTTATTAATGAAAACGTTTGAAAATGATGATCTGTGTGTTTGAATCTGTTTGATTATTATTTTGTGATAGTTTTAGGGTTTCCGCACCTGAAACTAACTTGTTTGATCAATCTTTGTTTGTTATCGATCCTTTCACTCACATACAGCTGAGACCAACGCAATGTGTTCCTGAGCAACTTCAACAGTTACATTATCCATGTTGGAAGTTTCCAATACAATAGGACTTTGGCTAGAAGAAACTTGTGCTGTGTTGGGAACATAAGGTTGTTGTTAAGATGTGTTGGATGAATAACATGCGGTGAATATTTGAGGTTGTGGTTGTGGTGGAATGTAATAATTTGTGGTGTAGTTTGGTGGATAAGTTGATGTTTGTGCAAGATAGTTAATGGGTTGTCTGGGTGGTTCAATAACACTTGACACACAAGATATATGTGGCGCAACATTTCCTGCCACACTTGAACTATTCACGGAAGTAGATGAAGAGGCATATTCGGGATTTTGTTGGAATTGTCATCACCTAGCTTTCCTCTTCTCCTCCAACTCCTTATTCTCTAACTTCTGGATCAGCTCATTGATAGTCCAATATTGATCAGCATCTTTCTCTTTTAGGACCTCAATGTGTTGATTCCAATACGGTGGTAGAGAATTAGCAAACTTATCGACCAACTCGGACATTGGAATCTTAATGTCATAATTTGACAATTCAGTCAAAAGATGGCAATATCGAGGAATCAATTCCTTCAAAGTCTCATTTCCCACATAGCTAAAGTTCTCAAATTCTTTTCTCAATTCCTCCATTCTCAACTTTCTGGTTTTCTCAATTCCATCATGATGATTCTTCAACATATCCTGTAGATGTATTTTGTGCGACTAATGCTTTGGATTATGATTAACATATGTTTATGTGTTTTGTCATTTGGTTGAAGGAAGAAGAATATGGGCGAAGGAGATTTTCTGAATGGGCAAAGGAGAGTTAAAGGTGCGAAGGAGAGAAGAAGGTCGAAGGTAGAATTAGATGTTAATGTATAGCTTGGTTTGACCATAGTGATTGGGCGAACCTGCACATTCGACCAAGCAAAGTGGGCGAATGTGCAGGCCTATAAATAGGTCAAGTTCATTTTGAATGTTAGTGGTTGTCATTTTTGTTTCCCTCCTGTTTGAGTCTCTCCCTAGGGTTTTGTGTAAACATAATTCACGTCTTGTTTTGATTGTAAAGCTTATTATAACGTGTAATTGAGTTTGTTTATCAACAAAATGAAGCTTTTAAAGATGATTTCTGCGTTTTGTTAGTATTGTTATCATTTTGTGATTGATTCAGGGATTCCGCACCTGAATCAAACTTGTTTGATCATAATCTTTGTAGATTTGACGATCCTACGCGCATACAAAGTGGTATCAGAGCCATATGGATCAAACAACCACAAATTGATAATTTTATAGCTGATTTGGACCCTATTTTGATCAAAAACTTTCTTTTTTCATTGATAAAACTGAATTGATGATAATTTGATTGATTAGAGCTTGTTTTCATGGATAAAATGCATAATTCTCTTTGATAAACTTGTTCAACTTTTGAAAAATTTGATCAAAATTAACTGATTTTCAAAGAATAACCGTTTTTGAAAGTGCAGGGTCGAACCTACGGAGAATGGTCGAACGTATGTGTTAATTTGGTCGAACCAAAGGATTTTTGGTCGAAGGTGGTGTTTTAGCTGGTCGAATCTAGAGTTTGTTAGAGTATTGTTGTTCATTCGACCGTAGTTGTCTCATTCGACCATTCAGACGGTCGAAGGTGAAATCAAACGGTCGAAAGAGGGTGTAAAGAGTCAAAAGTGATTTGTGTTTGTTGTATTTCTCATTCGTATCTTTTCAAACGGTCGAAGGAGAAGAGTTTGGCTGATTCGACCACTCGCTACATACGAAGGTAGAGTCTGTTTATAAACTTTTCTAATCTTTTCGTGTTTAATCATTTTCAGATCAAGATGTGGAACTTTCCTACTACACCAAGACCTAATCCAACACCACAACAGCAGACAACCAGGGATCCTTGGTCGGTTGCTGCCCAAAAGTCTAGTCAACCATCACAACCAATCAATTATATCGCTATGACTAGTACTATTCCTCAACACGTTGCCCAACCACAACCGCAACCGATTGGTGATTATTGGGGAGTAGTAGCAGCAGCGGTTCACTCACAGACGACTAATGCCATATCAACTCTTATCCAAGACTTGTCATTGGGAAGTGGAAACCGTCCACCTAAGCTTATGGAGATGGTCGACTACAACACGTGGAAGACCAAATTCAAGATCCATTTGGAGGGAATGGGTTTAGAGGTAACTGAGGCGTGGCAGATGATTGCGAAAGGCTATGTTGCTCCGATCTTGGAGAACATGGGAGAGTCTATTCCATTGGAAAATCTTGCAGATGATGAAAAAAAGAAATTTGCTATTGAGAAGAAGGCGTTTTCTTAATTGTCTCAAGCTATCAACACTGATTTGTTGCATCAGTTTGGTTCTTGCACAACTTCTAAACAGCTGTGGGACATGTTGAAAAATAGGCATGATGGAAATGAGAAGACTAGGAAGCTAAGGATGGAAGAGCTTCGAAAAGAGTTTGAGAATTTTAGTTACATGGGTAACGAGACGTTGAAAGAGTTGGTCCCAAGGTATTGCCACTTACTCACGGAGCTTTCAAGCTATGAGATAAGCATACCTATATCTGAATTGGTGGATAAGTTTGCCGATGCATTGCCACCGTATTGGAACCAACATATTGAGGTGTTAAAAGAGAAGGATGCGTACCAGTATTGGACTATCAATGAGTTCATACAGAAACTGGAAAACAAGGAGATGGAGGAAAAGAGGAAAGCTAAAAGAGCTCAAATTCCTCAGAATTCGGAATTGTATCTTGGTGGTACATCTTCTTCCCATTCTACTTCAAGTTCTACTTCTAATGTTGCTCCACACATCGCGTGCGTATCTAACATTGTTGAACCACCCAAAACACCAATCAATTACCTTGCTCAAACATCTTCATATATCTCACCATCATATCCAACAAATACTTACATTCCACCATTTTCACCCATGCAACAAGCAGCATGTTACTCTGCTAGCCAGCCTCAACAACAACCATACAATCCTCAAATGAACCAGATGTAAATTACCCATAGAAAAACTAACCAAAGCCCGATTTTGTTGGAGACATCAAATCTAATCAATGTTACTGTTGAGATTGCTCAACAACATGCAGCATTAGTTTCAGCAATGGTAGCATCATACAATGGATTGGTTGCTAGTCAAATTGGGAACAACAACTTGACCAATGAGGACTAT
This sequence comes from Ambrosia trifida, assembly GCA_028751855.1. Taxonomy (NCBI): domain Eukaryota; kingdom Viridiplantae; phylum Streptophyta; class Magnoliopsida; order Asterales; family Asteraceae; genus Ambrosia; species Ambrosia trifida. Next base: position 96,845,923 of record CM054124.1, on the reverse strand, counting down.
GCACAGATTGACAAGGAAGCAATGGAACTCATGGATATTCAATGGGCCTTTGCAAGTATCATGAGAAGAGCCACTGATTTTATTCAAAAGACTGGGAGAACTGATCTTTCTACTTCTCCTAACACCACTTATGGCTTCAACAAAGCCAAAGTCACTTGTTTCAACTGTGGTAAGAAAGGTCATTTCAAAAGAGAGTGCACACAGCCAGCACAACAAGGTAATAGAAATCCATTCAACTCTAACTACCAAAACCGACAAAACCAAAATCAGGTATCATATCAAAGTCCCAACATTTCACGTTTTCAACCTCAAAATAACTATCAAAACTGTCAAAATACCCAACAAAATAACAATGCTAGACAATCCACAACACAAAACCAAACATAACAGAATTCAAACCGAACAATCATTCCCATTTCTACACCAAACACACAAACCCAAAACGAGAATTCAAATCAAGCTTCGGTGAAACAAAAGGATGAGGGTTTTGATTGGACCGGATGCAGTTAGGTGTTCAAGAAATCACAACTGGTAATGTGGCTTGTGTGGCATAGCAAATGAATTTGGATGAGCCGGTGGAGGTTGAAGAAGAAATTGTGACTGAGCAGTTGACAGAGTTGAAGATTGAGGAGTTGAATAAAGAGATGAATATTGATTGTCCTGAGAAGAAATCTGGCATATGATTCTTGATTCAGTTACTGATATTCTAGAGCAGTTTGATTCTACTTATTCTGATGAGGAGAGTGAGTCTGATTCTAAATCTAGTGTTAACTCACTGGATGATGACATTGACCAGTTGCTTGCTGAAGCTAACTTCTTGATGACCCAGAAATCATGCATAGTGGATGATGCTTGTACCAGGATTGATTATTCCAAGTTTTTCGCTGGGAAGGAAGCACACTTTGCACTGATGTCCATGACAGAACCTCCAAAACAGGTAAGTACCGAATCTGCTATTTATTCAAATTCAAATTGTTTTAAACATTGCAAAGCTTGTGATAAATTGACAGATGAAAATAAGCAACTCAAAGTTCAACTTGAGTGTGCAAAAATCAACTGTCAATCTTATCAGAAAGAAGCAAAAGAGTTTAACAAAGTACTTGATGGTTATAAGAAACACGTTTCAGAATTGAAAAAGACTTTGTCTTTAAAACAAATGGCCATAAATAACTATATCAATGATTTAGAAAACACAAAACTTGAAATGGCCACCATCAAGTGCTTTCAGAGAAAGTAAACAAAAAGCTTGAGAGTTATAAGCATATCGCTTATGTTGTTGACCACATAATAGAAGAGCCTTCACAGTCTAGTAGTGCAAACAACAAAGTTGTCCCAGCTCCGGTGTTGTTCAAAAACCATCATTTGCACTCAATAGCACCGGAGAGCTCAGTTAAATCTGATTCTACATCGGATGATGAGTCAAACACATCTAGTGTGGGAGACCCTTATTCTGATGTTAGACCTGTTCTGGGAAATAATGAGGGTGTGGTTGCTGCTGATGATTCTGATGAAGAGGATGAACAGTCTGAGAAGGTTTCTGAAAAAGCGTGTGATATTCCTGATGAAAATCACATAATCACTACTGAACCTGTTTCACCATCTCAGATTGTCCATCCCATGGCTAACGCTCATAGAAAGAATCATTCAGTGAAGCCTGTTGAAAAGAAAGTTGAGAAGAAAATTGAAAAGAAAAATGAAAAGAAAATTGAAAAGTCAAATGAAGAGGAAAATGAATCGTGTGATAAACCTGTTAAAGTTTTCTATCGGATGCAAGGATCCAATAAGATCATTTCTGATGAAGAATATCCAATCCAATTTGCAAATTATTCAAAACTTGAAAAGCTCTGGCAGGAAAGTACCATTTGGTTCCCGAAACATGAGCGAACAAATGATATACCTCCAGCAATCTTAAAGAAAATTCATTCGGATATTCCTAAAGAACCAAAGGTCCATGTCATACAATTTATTAAACCAATAGAGAAGTCAAATGGTTTTCTTGAGCCGACTTACTCAAAGGACCCTGCTCCTAAGAGTTTGAGAAGAAGGTGTAGGAAAAGAGGAAAGCTAAAAGAGCTCGAATACCTCAGAATCCAGAATTGTATCTTGGTGGTACATCTTCTTCCCATTCTACTTCCAGTTCTACTTCTAATGTTGCTCCACACATCGCGTGCGTATCTAACATTGTTGAACCACCCAAAACACCAATCAATTACCTTGCACAAACATCTTCATATACCTCACCATCATATCCAACAACCACTTACATCCCACCATTTTCACCCATGCAACAAGCAGCATGTTACTCTGCTAGCCAACCTGAACAACAACCATACAATCCTCAAATGAACTAGATGCAAATTACCCAAAGTCAAACTAACCAAAGCCTGATTGTGTTGGAGACATCAAATCTAAATAATGTTACTGTTGAGATTGCCCAACAACATGTAGCATTAGTTTCAGCAATGGTAGCATCATACAATGGATTGGTTGCTAGTCAAATTGGGAACAACAACTTGACCAATGAGGACTATGCACAGATTGACAAGGAAGCAATGGAACTCATGGATATTCAGTGGGCCTTTGCAAGTATCATGAGAAGAGCCACTGATTTTATTCAAAAGACCGGGAGAACTGATCTTTCTACTTCTCCTAACACCACTTATGGCTTCAACAAAGCCAAAGTCACTTGTTTCAACTGTGGTGAGAAAGGTCATTTCAAAAGAGAGTGCACACAGACAGCACAACAAGGTAATAGAAATCCATTCAACTCTAACTACCAAAACCGACAAACCCAAAATCAAAATCAGGTATCATACCAAAGTCCCAACATTTCAAGTTTTCAACCTCAAAACAACTATCAAAACTGTCAAAATACCCAACAAAATAACAATGCTAGACAATCCACAACACAAAACCAAACACAACAGAATTCAAACCGAACAATCATTCCCATTTCTACACCAAACACACAAACCCAAACCGAGAATCCAAATCAAGCTTTGGTGATACAAAAGGATGAGGGTTTTGATTGGACCGGTATGCAGTTAGGTGTTGAAGAAATTACAACTGGTAATGTGGCTTGTGTGGCACTAAAAATGAATTTGGATGAGCCGGTGGAGGTTGAAGAAGAAATTGTGACTGAGAAGTTGACTGAGTTGAAGATTGAGGAGTTGAATGAAGAAATGAATGCTGATTGTGAAGAGAAGAAGTCTGGAATGATTCTTGGTTCAGTTGCTGATATTCCAGAGCAGTTTGATTCTACTTATTCTGATGAGGAGAGTGAGTCTGATTCTGAATCTAGTGTTAATTCAATGGATGATGACATTGATCAGTTGCTTGCTGAAGCTGACTTTTTGATGACCCGGAAATCATGCATAATGGATGACGCTTGTACTAGGATTGATTATTCCAAGTTTTTCGCTGGGAAGGAAGCACACTTTGCATTGATGGCCATGACAAAACCTCCAAAACAGGTATGTCCTGAATCTGCTGTTAATTCAAATTCAAATTGACAGATGAGAATAAGCAACTCAAGGTTCAACTTGAGAATGCAAAAATCAACTGTCAATCATATCAAAAAGAAGCAAAAGAGTTTAACAGAGTACTTGATGGTTATAAGAAAGACGTTTCAAAATTGGAAAAGACTTTGTCTTTAAAATAAATGACCATAAATAACTATATCAATGATTTAGAAAACAAAAAACTTGAAATGGCCACCATCAAGTGCTTTGCAGACAAAGTAAACAAAAAGCTTGAGAGTTATAAGCATATTGCTTATGTTGTTGACCACATAATAGAAGAGCCTTCACAGCCTAGTAGTGCAAACTACAAGGCTGTCCCAGCTCCGGTGTTGTTTGAAAACCATAATTTGCACACAATAGCACCGGAGAGCTCAGTTAAATCTGATACTACATCGGATAATGAGTCAAACACATCTAGTGTGGGAGACCCTTATTCTGATTTTAGACCTGTTCTGGGAAATAATGAGGGTGTAGTTGTTGCTGATGATTCTGATGAAGAGGATGAACAGTCTGAGAAGGTTTCTGAAAAGGTGTGTGATATTCCTGACGAAAATCACAACATCACTACTGAACCTGTTTGACCATCTAAGATTGTCCATCCCATGGCTAACGGTCATAGAAAGAATCAATCAGTGAAGCCTGTTGAAAAGAAAGTTGAAAAGAAAATTCAAAAGAAAAATGAAAAGAAAATTCAAAATACAGATGAAAAGCAAAATGAATCGTGTGATAAACCTATTAAAGTTTTCTATCGGATGCAAGGATCCGATAACATCATTTATGATGAAGAATATCCAATCCAATTTGCAAATTATTCAAAAATTGAAAAGATCTGGCAGGATAGTACCATTTGGTTCCCGAAACATGAGCGAACAAATGATATACCTCCAGCAATCTTAAAGAAAATTCACTCGGATATTCCTAAGGAACCAAAGGTCCATGTCACACAATTTATTAAACCAATAGAGAAGTTAAATGGTTTTCTTGAGCCGACTTAATCAAAGGACCCCGCTCCTGAGAGTTTGAGAAGAAGGTGTATGGATGATCAATATCCCATCACTAATTATTCAAAGTCGAATGCCAAGAATCATTTTGAAGAGTACCGTGCGTGTTTTAAGTGCGGGGAGAGAGGACATTTACTTGCTGACTGCCCGTATGTAAGACATAAGAGGCACGAGGTGGAGATGAAGCAAAAGTATGAATATCCGGTCGATAATCATTGTTATCCACATAGACAATGTGTCCCTCAACCAGCACCTTTTTATAACCAAAGCAATTATTTCAAAAGGAGGGAAAATCGTCCAATGACATATGATCGCCGCAACCGGATAGCCACTGAAAAACCGTTTAAGAAACCAATGGTGAACGCAATTGTTGACAACAAAAAGGTTCCTGTTAAACCTAATGTCAAACCAACAGCTGGACCTGTCTCTGTTAAATCAGAGAAGGTAACCAAGAAAGTATCGTTCAAGGATGAAGTAAGGAAACCGGCTGAGACCCCAAAATCTCAGATCCGGATCTTGAAACAATCTGAACAATCTTGGTCACCAAAGGGTTCTGAAGATGCTTCAACTTCACAACAAAATGTGAAATCAGAGAATGAAAAAGGTTTGTGTGATAAGAAAAAGGTTGATAAAAATCAAGATGTTTGTGAGAAATCTGAATCTTTGAAACAAACTGTTCAAAGACCCAAGACCAAACTGGCTTGGGTCCCCCGAAAAATCTAATTTCTTCACTTAATATGTATAGGGAGCTTCAGCCGGCCCTGTGAGCAGTCTTTGGATTGTTGACAGTGGAGCTTCTAGTCACATGACAGGGGATCTTTCGCTACTATTCGATATTAGAAACATCAATGGAGTTTATGTAGCGTTTGCAGGAAACAAGGGAGTTTATATTACCATGGAGGGTAGTGTAAGCAATGGAATAGTGAGCTTCGAGAAAATATCTTATGTGACGCAAATAGATTACAATCTGCTCAGTGTCAGTCAGATATGTGACAAACAATTTTCTGTGTACTTTGACGACAAATCTTGCTATATACTCAAGCCGGGTTTCGAGTTACCGAAAGAGTGGGTGATGTTAAAGGCGCCGAGAGTGAAAAACTTGTACATTCTCGATATGTCGAAAGCAATGACCACCCAAGGCCAGGTCACGTGTTTCTCTCCATGGCTACAGAAAAAGAATCAATTATGTGGCATAGGAGAATGGGGCATATTCACCTAAGAAAGATGAATCAATTGCTGAAAAATGAACTTGTCACAGGCGTGAACGTTAAACATTTTCACTTAAATGACAAGTGTGTGAGGTGCAAAAAGGGTAAGCAGCACAAACAATCCCATAGGCCAAAGAAAGACAATTCCGTTAAACTGCCACTTGAACGTTTGCACATGGATCTGTTTGGACCAGTCAAACGTAAGAGTCATGCTGGGGAATTGTATTATCTTGCGGTGACTGATGATTTTTCAAGATTTTCATGGGTTATGTGCTTACACCAAAAGAGCGACACTTTTGATAATTTGAAAGTTCTGTTCACTCGACTGGAAAATATCTATGGTCTCAAGATCAAGAGGATTAGGAGTGATAATGGGACGGAGTTTAAAAATGCACAGATGGACGATCTTTGTGAAAACAAGAGTATTCATCATGAATACAGTGCTCCGAATACCCCACAACAGAACGGTGTCGCCGAACGCAAAAACAGGACTCTAATATAAACGGGGAGGACAATGCTTGCGGACTCAAATCTTCCAGTAATGTTCTGGAACGAAGCAATTTACGCAGCTTGTTATACTCTTAATCGTGTTTTAACGGTGAAGAAGTTTGGTAAAACTTCTTATGAGCTGTTGAATCATCGAAAGCCGAATTTAGAGTATATAGAACCGTTTGGAGCTCCTTGTACTATGCTTAATCCATCTGAGAAGTTCGCACCGAAGGCTGAGGAAGGATACTATGTTGGATATGCAACCCCGCTCAAACGGGTATTCAACAAAAGAACTCGTCAGGTCGAGGAGTGGGCTAACGTTGAAGTGCAATGGTATACTCAGAATTTACAGGGAAATGGTCCAGACTGTATGTTTGATTACAAAGATTTCTTTGAATCATTCAACCTAGATAGCTTGGTTGAAGAGGCTGTATTACGTTTATATTACGAGGTCAAAAACGCAGTGACATCACCGTTGGTGCGTCCGATCACCGTGAACCCCCAAACAGCTTCTAATGATACCAATGTTCCTGTAGTTGAAGAAGAGGTATTTCAAGAAGCTTACACAACTTTGAATTCATCAGAATCAGAAGATGACAATGATGAGGTTACAAGTGAAGCTATCATAGATCATGCTACAGTGACACCACCAGTGAACCCAAATACAAATGGTGCTTCATCATCGACCGTGGGTAATGATCTGGTTTCTGCAGAGAATTTAACTACTCAGACGGGAGTCCAAGTACCAGATTATCCGAAATCTCGGATACATCTAATTCACCCGATTGAGCAGGTTATTGGTGATCCTGGTAGCAGTGTGATGACGAGAGGTCAATTGAGGAATGCTAACTCACCGGAAAACCTTGGCAATCTTGCTTTATATGCCAAAATACAAAAATCAGGTTTTCAGAATGACTAGTCTTTTGCTTGTTATGTTTCGCAGGTTGAGCCGCGAACTTACAAGGATGCTCTTTTGAATGACGCTTGGGTGGAAGCAATGCAAGAGGAGTTGTTGCAGTTACAGAAACTTGGCGTTTGGACATTGACAGATTTGCCCCCATGAAGAAAGAAGATTGGAACGAAATGGGTATTCAAATGCAAAAAGGATGATAGAGGAGTGATCGTAAGGAACAAAGCTCGTTTGGTTGTACAAGGATGTCATCAAGTTGAGGGAATCGATTACAACGAAATCTATGCACCAGTTGCACGCTTAGAGGCAATTCGAATGTTTCTGGCGTTTGCATCTTACAAGAAATTTAAGGTATATCAAATGGATGTCAAGAGCGCGTTTCTCTACGGTGTGGTCAAGGAGGAAGTATACGTAGGTCAACCACCAGGCTTTGAAGATCCTATTCACCGGGATAAGGTCTACGTTTTGAACAAAGCTCTTTACGGGTTGCACCAGGCTCCAAGGCAATGGTATGAGGAGCTGAGCACGTATCTTCTTTCAAAAGGATTCAAGCGAGGTTTGGTAGATTGCACACTGCTCACTAAACAAACAGGCGATGACTTGCTTCTACTCCAGATTTATGTTGACGATATTATATTTGGGTCTACTAACGAACTTCTTTGCAGAGAATTTGAACGTGTTATGCAGGAAAAGTTCGAGATGAGCGCAATGGGAGAGATGCAGTTTTTACTAGGCTTGCAGGTGGAACAAAGACCAACGGGATCTTTATTCACCAGACGAAATACGTTTCTGAAGTCTTGAGCCGATTCCAGATGGATGATTCGAAGCCGATGGATACCACAATACAACCTAATCACGGGATTGGAGTTGACGCTAAGGGGGAGCTAACTGATCCATTTACATACAGAGCAATTGTCGGATCTCTGATGTATCTCACCGCCTCCAGACCAAATATAATGTTTGCCACATGTCTCTGTGCACGTTATCAGTCGAAGCCGAAACAGAGTCATCTTGCAGCTATCAAACGTATCCTTAGATATCTGAAGGGTTGTCCATCGAGAGGACTATGGTACCCTAATGATGATAATTTTGACCTAATCGCTTTTAGTGATGCAGATTGTGGCGGCTGTGACAAAGACAGCAAATCCACAACGGCTGGATGCCAGTTTATGGGGAGCAGGCTCGTGACCTAGCAATGCAAGAAACAGACCGCAGTTGCATTATCCAAATGTGAAGCAGAAAACGTTTCAGCATCGAGATGCTGCTCACAGGTTCTTTGGATCCAACAACAGATGGTGGACTACGGTTTCCAATTTCTTAAAACCCCTATTTACTGTGATAATGAAGCTGCAATCGCATTAACAAAAGACTTAGTAAATCACTCAAAGGCTAAACATATCCGGATTAAATACCATTTTATCCGTGATTGTTATGCTAAAGAGTTGATTGATGTGGTCAAAATCCACACTGACTATCAACGTGCAGACCTTTTTACCAAAGCTTTTGATAAATCGAGATTTGAATATCTTTTGAAAGCTAACGGTATTAATGAAAAACAAGACTGATCACCACCTCAGTTTATCGCTTTTAGTTTAGTTTTATTGCTTTTCAGAAAAATTCGAAAATCCAAAAACATTGAAAAATTTCAAAATTCATAAAAATTAGAAAATGTTTGTTGACTGCTATATCTTCTTCCCTTAGATTAATGTCGTCAGATTTCTGTGAACAAACGATATCTGAGCAGTCACATATTTGAAATGCTCCAGCTTATCCTTGGAAACAATAAACTCAAAAATTTATAAAATCAGAAAAACCCAAAATGACTTCCTGGAGAAAAAGGGGAAATGGTAGTACATCAGTGGGGATCTGACACATTCTAAAGAAATGTAATGCAATATGCAATATAGGGCGTGTGTCTGAGTCTGAGTGATGTGCTGATAGGCATCGTAGACCTATTACTGCGTGCCTGATATATACATATCAAACGAATTGTTGTGTGGAGGAACTCCTCATGGGCATATGGTCTTAGTACCGTAATTTCGTTTGATAGGGTATTTGTACAAAACTCAGAGGTTTCGGGTCGTTGTATTATTAGTTGTCTGGGGATGGCCTCTCTGATCTTTTGCTGTAAGTCATTACGGACCTAGATTCGATAGGGTGTCTTTATAAAAGAGCTTTAAGCCAAATCCTAAAGTTACCGAATTGAGGAACTTTCCATGTTTTATGATAATCAAAGATTATCTATTACATCGTATCAATCACTGATGCAAATCATGATTGTTATCAGCCCTCAACTGGTAGAGTGCACATGTTACTTTGCTGCATTAAATTGCTGACCTGTATACCTCTGTGCCTCAAACCTTGTAAATTACAGTCGACGAAAGCATAATCACGCTTTACAATGAGTCTTTGTGCATTTACTTCTTGATACGGGAGTATGTCGTGTGCGTGGGAACCACAGACAATAGCGTTTATACTATACATAATATCAGCAGTTTATGTGTATCATAATATCAGCAGTTGCCAGATCACATATTGTCTTTAATGATAATCAAAAAGATCAACGGTGTGGTCAGATTTCTCAATAATTGATATGATCCCTTTACCGGAAATCCCAAAACATTTACTGTTTTGTCTTTACATTTTTGCATTTTATATTTCTCGTCAAAAATTGCAAAACTCAAAAAGATTTTAGGTGTGTTTTAACATAATTTTAGAAAATCCAAAAAGATTGTACATTTCTATCTTATTTTTGATAGCTGATGGTGGTTGATTACGATTTTCTAAAACTTGATGAACCATTTGAGCTTTGTTATCTTTAAATGAGAAATAATGTTTGTCGGATGCTTAAAAGTTGGAAAATATTTTGAACAGGATTCGATTTTGAGGCTTGGTAAAATTTACAAAAATTCCAGGTCACTTTCGCCCCTTCGTTGGGTCGAAGGAGGAATTTTCTGCTCATTCGTATGTTTATGATTGGGCGAATGTGAGTGTTCATGTGTAATTCTCTCATTCGAACCCTTTTGCCACATTCGAACCTTTAATTAGGGTCGAAGGAGGCAAAAGTTTCACATTCGACCGGCATAAACGGGCGAAGGAACAGCCTATATATACCCTGATCTCTTCATTCTACCACATTCGAAAATTTTTTCAAAATTTCTGTTGATAAGTCCACTTGTTGCTCGTTGTTTTAAAATCATTCCATTGTGTTCGTCTGCTTATACTGATCATTTTGCCACTTTTCTTATAGGTTTTCATCCATTTATCACTAATTAATCGGCATTTTTAAGTCTGAGCCCTAACTGATATAGAACAGGGATTTAAACATGTTAAATGCACATATTTTTTATAGGATTTCATTTATTGAGTGTTTTAGGGGGAGAATATGCAAAAACATTGGATTAAGAACAATCAGAATGCATAATCGATTGATTAAAGTCATTCGAACCCTAGTTTTTGAAATAAAACACTAAGTCAGTGAACAACTGATAAAATTGATTGTTAGGAAAGCTTAATCGTTGGTTTTAGGTGCTAGAAAAATCAAAATGATAGATTGAAACTTACTGATTTTAAAATTGAAATTTGAACTGATGAACTGACACCTTCGCCCATTGACGAACGGTCGAACGTGAAAATTTGGGCGAAGGAGAAAGTTTATTTGGGTGAATGAATGTTAAACGGTCGAATGAAATAATTTTTCAAAACATTTTACATTCGAACCATTGAAACTTCACATTCGCACTCAAAATTTCTCATTCGAACCTTCAATTGGGCGAATGTAGAAATTAAAAACCAAATTTTCAGATTTTGTTTATTTTGTTTGTTTCTAACGTGTTTACTTGATTTGTTTTGCAGTATTAACTATGTCTGAACAGGAAGATACAAGTGTTCCTGCTGGATCATCCTCACAAGCTGCCGAGACAGAGAGGACTGCTATTTTACCATTTGAGAATGCACACAACTGCTGTGCATATCTAGGAGATGTGAAGAAGCACACGGTGTTTACTGGGATAATCGAGTTTTTGAAGAGGAGCCGAGTGATCGATGCGATTGCTACACCCGCTATCATTTACCGAGATATATTACAGGAGTTCTGGACAAATGCAAAAATGGACTTCTGGGATGGTGAATCTTCTCTGGTTAGCAAGATTCAAGGAGAGCTGATTATTGTGTCAGAGAATGATATTAGAGAGGCGTTGAAGCTTGAAGACGTCAAGACGGATCCCAGAGAACTCAGCTGGACTGAACAACGTAAGTGCTTTCTTAGAATGAAGTATAACGGACCGATTACTGATGGTTCGTACATAAGGGAAAGCTTAGTCCCCAGTTCAAGTATTTAGCTCATGTGATGATACATGTCTTCGGGTCAGCAGCTGGTGGTTATGATTTGATGAGGAAAAGCATTAGCTCATTGATGGTGGCACTCATATTGAACAAACCATTCAATGTTTCCGGAATGCTAATGGAACACTTATTGGAACCAGTGAGAGGTACAAGGACTAGGAAGTTTCTGTTATATCCTAGATTCCTTCAGATGATTTTTGATTTAATGTATAAGAAATTGAAGAGAGATCCAAAGCAGATTATTGTTCAGGAGCATATGAACATTAATACACTTGCTAGAATGAAGGCGTATAAAGGTGTGCCTGTGAACAAACGACCACCAGTGAGGCGTCTATTTGGTCACCTGATCAAGATAGATTATGAAGATCCTGGTAAAGATAAGGTGAGGCATGCTGACAGTGCATTAGATGAAGACAATCCGTTACATCCAGTTGACCCTGAGGCAAAACGAAAGCGTCAGGTGGTGAATGTAGGAGCAAAGAGTGGAAAAGGTAAAGAAAAAGAAACTGAAACAGAAGCTGAACCAGCTAAGAAGAAAGTTACAAGACGACATAAGAGTATGGCGAAGAAGGGATTGCATTTGGTGGATGAAGCATCTGTTGCTTCAGAGGAGACGCAAGAATATGAAAGATGGGATTCTGATGCAGAAACTGTTAAGAGCACCACGCCCAAGGCCACTGTGGCTGGTGAGTCTTCTAGTCTCAATAAGGCGTTGGAGGAACAGAGAACTAAAAGCCCAATTCATTTAGATGAAACTGATGAGGGATTAGGCTTGGGATCAGGAGATTTTCCTGGATCGCCAATGCAAGGGGAGAAACAGAAGAAACCCCAATTCAAGAAGACAGATAAGATATTGAAGCCCATGGAGAAGAGAGCTAGAGAGATTGAATCACTGATTGCTGGAAAGAAACTTCCACCAGCATCTAGCTCGAAATCACCGGTTGCTAGTCCAGTTGCCAAGAAGCAGAAAAAGACATCAGGTACTGAGAAAGAGACTGATTTACCTGTTGATGAATTTAATGATGCACTGGATAGAGTGCTAAAGAAGATTAAGAAAGGAAAGTTGCCTGCTGTTGCTGAAGCTTCTACACCAAAGGTCAAAGTTGATAGTGATGTGACGAACGCTGTGAACCGGAAGCTAGCCGACATGATGAAGATAATGAATCAGCAGCAAGCAGAGATTGAGAAATTGAAAAACAACGATCAGAAGATGCTAGACGTTATTGAAACATCTCATGAGAATCAGGAAGCACTTGAAGCTGAAATTAAAAGACTCAGTAAAGAAAACAAGAAGTTGTTGAAACACGAACAAAGAAACACCAGATGATACATAGCTTTGAAAGAAGAGAACAAGAACCTAAAAGAGAGTAACAAGAACATGGACAACCTGATAAAAGATTTGTACTCTCGAGCTCCTCAACTAAAAGAAGGTGAAGAGGACAAAGAACAAGATGAGGAGCAGGTCGATTTTGAACCGTCGGATAATGAGGAGGAGGAAGATGAGGATCTAGATGAAGATGCTGGAAATGCTCCTCAAAAGAAGAAAAAGAAAGATGATGGAGATGATGATGGTTCGGATGGTGAATCTGGTGAAGGAAACAGCTCTGCAAGCTTTGATAGTGATGATGATGATGATGATGATGATGATGATGATACCGATAAGTACAAATGTGAGAAACGTGGATCTGGAAAAGGAGGTGAATCTAGTTCAAAAGCTCCTGGAGGATCTGTTGATGATGATACGATCTTTTGGAATGAGAAGCTGAGGTCATTGTCTGAAGATGATAAACTGATGTATCGCCAGATGATAACTGATCGAGTCTGGACGATAGACATGACTGGTGGATGGTGAAGTTTCTGCGGCAATGTCAAAGGAGATTTTAGAAGGTTTGGCAAAACAGGTTGGGAAGACGTTGGAAGAACTACTGGCTGATAATCAGATTCCCAATATACCTGAAAAGGAAGCCGGTAATCATTCTGATGACCGTGATGTACCTGCATTTGAGGAGATTGAACTTGAAGATTTAACCAGTGAAGAGTATCCAGAATATTTCAAGAAAGATAAAGATTATGGATTTACTGAGTTCAATAAAGAGTTACTAAAAGAAGCCGAGAAACTTGCTCAAGAAAAGAGTGAGAAGTTTGTTGAAGAAGTTTTCAAGGGGCATCATAAACCGAATATTGAACAATCAGACAGTTTGAAAGAGTTACTAAGGAAATTGAAAGAGAAAGAAGCAAATCGTCCCAAAGCAGAGATCCAGGGAACTTTTTATAAGCTACACAACGAGATGTTTAAAGGAAGAGCGTTGGGATGGAAGTTTATAAAACAGTTGAAATGTGTTGCTGTTAAGTGGGAGAAGGGGATACTTTATTTTGACAGATTTCATGATCTGAAGACTCTTCCGTAATGGGCTATTCGTGATATTTGTAGACATCGGTTGACTCGATCTTTGAATGATCACATTGCTTATTTTGTTGATCGAATGGCGAGGGAAAGCAGGACGAGGTGGAATTTATTTGAACCTCAGTATCCGAAGCGAATTGTTCACAAGAAAGATATTGATACTATTACAGGTTTGCCCAAGGTGACTTTGAAGTACAAACCACCGAAAGTGTTGAAATACATTCCATTATTTCATATTCCACAACACTTTGCGAAAGATTTTATCTGGTGGTATTATGATTGGAAGATTGTAGAGGCTGTGACTGTTTTGAAGGACGGAGAAAAGAATTTCAAGAAGATACACATATTTGATCCTATGTGGTTGATTAATTGTTCACATGAGGATATCATTATGTTGTATTACATTCCGATATACAGTGTGGTGAAGGATGCTGAACAAGGAAGTAAATACCAGCGTGTGGTATTTCTATGCTTTGCTCATGACATAAATGCTGGATGCGATTTTGATAAGAAGCTTGGTAAGTTCGTGAAGATTCAAGAGGTTCCTGATGTCAAGAAGAAAAAGTCGAAACAAGTTTTTGAACCGGTGATGACCAAAGAACAAAAGATGATACTACACATAAAGCTCATGAACAAGATAATGGACCAACAACGTAAACAATCCAAGCAATAGTCGAGGGGGAGTTTGTAGATGCATTTTGTGCGACAAATGCTTTGGATTACTATTAACATATGTTTTTGTTCTTGGTCGAATGGGCGAAGGAAGAAGAATATGGGCGAATGAGAGTTTTTGTTTGGGCGAAGGAGAGCTAAAGGTGCGAAGGAGAGAAGGAGGTCAAAGGTAGAATTAGAAGTTAATGTATTGCTTGGTTCGACCATAGTGTTTGGGCGAACCTGCACATTCGACCAAGCAAAGCGGGCGAATGTGCAGGCCTATAAATAGGTCAAGTTCATTTTGAAAGCAAGTTGTTGTCATTTTTGTTTCCCTCCTTTTTGAGTCTCTCCCTAGGGTTTTGTGTAAACTTAATTCACGTCCTACTTTGATTGTAAAGCTTATTATAACGTGTAATTTAGTTTGTTTATCAATGAAATGAAGCTTTTAAAGATGATTTTTGCGTTTTGTTAGTATTGTTATCATTTTCTGATTGATTTAGGGATTCCGCACCTGAATCAAACTTGTTTGATCATAATTTATGTAGATTTGACGATCCTACGCGCATACAGTTTGTGGTGGAGAAGAAGGCATTCTCACAACTATCCCAGGCTATTAACACTAATCTTCTACATCAGTTCGGGTCGTGCACAACCTCAAAGCAGCTGTGGGATATGTTGAAGAATCGTCATGATGGGAATGAGAAAACAAGGAAGTTAAGAATGGAGGAGTTGAGAAAAGAGTTCGAGAATTTTAGTTATATGGGAAATGAGAAATTGAAGGAGTTGATTCCGAGGTATTGTCATTTATTGACTGAGTTGTCAAGTTATGAGATCAATATACCTATGTCTGAATTGGTGGATAAGTTCGCTGATGCATTACCACCATACTGGAATCAACACATTGAGGTCCTAAAGGAGAAAGATGCATACCAGTATTGGACCATCAATGAATTCATTCAGAAATTGGAGAACAAAGAGATGGAAGAGAAGAGGATAGCAAAAAGAGCACAAGTTCCTCATAATCCAGAGTTATATCATGGTGGTACATCTTCATCTCTGACTAGTTCAAGTTCTAGTAGTTCTGTTGCTCCACACATAGCTTGTATTTCAAGCATTGTTGAACCAACCAAAACCCCAATAAACTATCTTGCTCAAACCTCATCTTATACGCCACCATCATATCCTACCAATTACATCCCACCATTTTCACCTATACAACAAGCTGCATGCTATTCAGCTAACTTGAGTCAACCCCAACAACAACCATACATTCCTCAAATGAACCCAAGTCAACCAAACCAAAGCCCAATTGTTTTGGAGACATCAAATTTGAACAATGTCACTGTTGAAGTTGCACAGCAACATATAGCTTTGGTATCTGCTATGGTCGCTTCGTATAATGGTTTGGTAGCTAGTCAGATTGGTAACAACAACTTGACTAGTGAAGACTATGTTTAAATTGATAAGGAAGAGATGGAGCTCATTGACATTCAGTGGGCATTTCTTAGTGTCATGAGACGAGCGACTGAGTTTATAGAGAAAATGGGTAGAACTGATCTTTCTACATCTCCCAACACCACATATGGCTTCAACAAAGCCAAAGTCACATGTTTTAATTATGGTGGGAAAGGTCACTTCAAAAGAGAATGCACACAGCCAACTCAACAGGGAAACATGAATCCTTTCAACACTAATTACCATAACCGTCAATCTCAAAATCAGGTATCTTATCAAAGTCAAAACAACACCAACAACCAACCACAAAATAATTACCAAAACCGACAAAACGCCTCACCAAACAATTCTGTTAGACAAACCACTACACAAAATCAGAACCAAAATCAAACACCACATAATCCAACCAGAACAATCATTCCAATTTCTACACTAAATAGCCAAACCCAACCAGATAACCAGAACCAGGCATTGGTTATTCAGAAGGATGAAGGATTTGATTGGACTGGTATACAACTTGGTGTTGAGGAGATTACAACTGGTAATGTGGCGTTTGTTACACAGAAGATAGATTTGGAGGAGCCGGTGTTAGTTGAAGAAGATTGGGAGATTTAGAAGAAATCTGAGGTAAAGATTGAGGAATTGGTGGAAGAAACTGATGTTTGTGTTGAAAAGAAGTCAGGATTGATTCTTGACTCGGTCACTGATATTCCTGAACAGTGTGACTCTGTTTATTCTGATTCGAAGAGCGAGTCTGATTCTGAAGTTAGTGCTAACTCACTAGATGATGACTGTGATCAACTTCTGGCCGAAGATGAAGAAGTGTCCATGATTTCCTTGACATCCTGACTATCAATGTCAGCAAGGTCAAAGAAGGCAGGTTTCTTTGCTGAGAAAAGTAAAAGAAGCACCAGATTAAACAGGCATACGTAATAGGACAAAGGCATCCTTAGGATGTAACAGGTGATACATACCAGACATTTCTGTAGCTTGGCTAGTGGAATAACTTTCCTCTGCTTCAAAGGTTCTGGCTTTCTCAGGAAAATCTAAAACAACTTTACACCTGATGAAAGAATCAATTAAAGGAGGAGCTAGCTTAGCAAGTGGAGTACCTGTCATAAAAAAATTTAAGATGTTATTGGCATCTTCAGAATATGACCACAAAAACCTTTTTATCTCTAAAAAATAAACTCTATGATGTTGAAAAACTTTACCACTTTTCAACCAAGACATAGGGATATCATCTCCATAAGAAATGGAATCCCTCTTTACAAAGAAAAATGTAGACTTCCAGGATCTTTAAGAATAAGCTGGAGAACATAGCGGTTTGAACCATGAGTTTTCAGTTTATAAATATAAGTCAGGTCACCAATCTGAATATTGATGCCATGGTTCTCAATGATATTATTACAGACCATTAAGATCCTCCATATCTCAGGCATGGCCTGGGCATATTCCATCCCAGTCACATCAAAGAATTCTTTGATGAATGGAGGGAATGGATACCTAAGGCCAAGAAGAAAAGGCAGGTATAGAAAGCAAAACCCATACCGAGGATGCAAAATCAGATTTTGCACCCATGTCATCGGGACAAAATTCTGCGGAACTGGGAAAGGCTCCTGAATCCTTTAGAATTTGTATGTCCCTATCAGTAAAGGAACAGATCTCTTGTTCTCGATTACTTAGCAGGTTTTGAGATGTCAAATCCTTTGGGATTCCAACAGTGCCAGTAGATCTGGTTGATTTCCTGCCCATCTTCAGAATATTATCGTAAATGTTTTGAAGAAATTAAAGAGAACAGGGGAGAAGAAGATATAAGTTACCTTTTCAGATAATCTTTGGTGATTATAAAGGAGAAAATGAAGGCCTAGATATAGGTGGTAGAAAGTGATGAGGTTTAACGGTCATCACCAAATATCAGCCTGAAAACTAGCTGTTATCCATCCTAACAAGCGTCCAATCAACTTCAGAGATAAGCTTGAGCCATTAAAAATATTATAAACGTTATAGGTATTAACGGTAACGTATTTTTGGCGACAATTGTTGTAGGTGAAATCCTCAGGATGGATTTACCTTAAAAATTCTATGTGACATCCTCGGGATGGTGAAGGACTAAGCAGACTTCAGGATGTAACAACATTCCGACATATGTATATCCTGAGGATAGACTAACGAATTATCTTGTCTTAATATTTTTGCAGGTACAATCAATGGATGAATAAGACTTGTAACTCCTCTCCAACGACCATAAAGTCTTATAAAGTCAATGAATTTAAGGATGCAAGAGTAATACGCGTATAAGCTTAAAGAGCGAGTCAAAGTGTAACCGCCAAAATGAGGAATGCTAGACGAAAAAGGTGGAAATTGCTATCCAGCGTCCATTTCAGTTGAAACATCCTCAACAACCACCTGAAACAGTCCACATGATCATTGAAGACAACAGATATTGTGGGATCCTGTATTTATTATCATGTAAACTATATATAGAGGTATGATGAACGAAAATAGGACACTTTGGAACACACTTTAATATTAACAAGCAAAGTTGTAACACTTTTTCACCATTTTAATATTAACAAGCAAGGCAGAGGCCTAGACTCCTCCCGAGGTTTTGTACCGGCGATCATCAAGTGATCAAGGGCTTTCCTCGTACATCGAGTGTTGTTTTCTTATTGCATTACATACACAATCACCTATCATTGCTTATCTCACAATTCTGACAGACAGTTACATCCTGAGGATATAACTGTCCATCCTGAATCATATCTTTGCCATCCTAAAAATAGTTGTCATAATATCGTTTCTTTATATCTATACAGTACCATCTTGAATATAACACTAAGTTTTTACTATATCTCACACGTTTAGCACCCTACCTCACATTTACTAATTTGGAAAACAAAATTATTTCTATTAGGTAATTTTTGACCAAAACATAGAGGATTCCACACTCTAGTAAACTGATCAATCTTATAATCGATCCATTTCAAAGTACCTACATATATTTGAAATGAAATTGGACCTTCAATTTGCAAATAAAAACCTTGAAAGTCTAGCTAGCTTATCTTTTGTTAATTTATACATTACTTCAAGTGCCCCTTAATGCCTAGTTTATTAAAATTTAGGAATATTCACACTTTTGGTTACGAAATCACCATTTTAATCCAACTTTCACAATAGTTAATACATACGCCACAAACATGAGTTGTTATTTATTGCTAAACAAAAAGCATAGCACACTAATTTATGATATTTCAACAAATTAATCCTTAGATACTGTCATACACATGGGGAGCTAGCCTCGGCTTTGGGCGCACCATCAATGGCTCGGCCTTTTGAAGGGTTAGACCATAAGATTCGTCCATGTTGAGCTTCTCTGGCTTCAACCCGTTAGCCAATTCCCAATCAAAGCTTTGAACCAATGTCTCAATAAGCAATTGGACCATTCTCAACCCTAGGTTCATACCCACGCACATCCTTCGTCCTACTCCAAATGGTATGACCACAAAGTCATGCCCTCGAATATCAACATTGGACTTTTCACCTCCAGGAAAAAACCGTGTGGGTCGAAATTCAAGTGAATCGGTCCATATTTTTTTGTCACGGGCAATTGCCCATAAATTAGAAAGGAGCGTGGATCCTTTAGCAATGTAATACCCATCCACTTCACAACTCTCGGATGCATTTCTTGGTAGCGCGATTGCAGATGGAGGGTGGAGCCTAAAGGTCTCCTTTGTAATGGCTTGGATAAATGTTAGTTCACTTAGGTCCAATTCGGTTACAAGCAGGTTTTGACCAACTACAATGTCCATTTCTTCTTGTGCTTGTTTTAGTAGTCGTGCATGGTGAATGAGTTCGGCTATTGCCCATTCTACTGTCCCATTTATTGGGTTAGTTCCTGCTGTGAATAAGTTCTGGAACATTCACAATTTCTAGTTAGACTCGTATCAATATTAATATCTAGTTGATGAACAAGTAGCAAAACCATTGATGCGAATATTATTTGTTAATAACGATTAGCATACGTCTCATGTTATGGTCTGAATAAAGAAAATATTAGTAGTTAGTGAATAAGATTTATAAATTATAAATGATATATTGATATAAATATATGTAAAAAAAATTAAATATAAATAGGTGAAATAAGATAAGCCGAAAAGAAATATAAAATATAAAATATTTTGTATATTGTATATTTTATAACACACCAATTAGTTATTCACTTTTTTAAATAAAAAACAATCGAAAATTATATCAAAAAATTGAAATTAAATTTTTCTTTATAAATTTTTAGTTGCATGTAGATCACCCACACGTTAGGAACATACCAGAAACAAAGCTTTGATTTCAATATCTAAAAGCTTCTTTCCCTCTCCATCAGCATAATCCTTCAGTATGGTCAACAAGTTAATGTGATCCGGCTCACCCTTGTTGCCGGACTTATGTTCTTCGAAAATCGCATTAAAGAACGAATCGAATCGAGTGTGTAGTTTCTTCATCTTTTTCGTAATGCCTTGCAGGTCAAGCCAGTCAAGCGAGGGGATGAAGTCACTAATGTTGAATTCTCCACCCAACACCATCAGTTAAATCACCATTTCTTTGAACTCGTTAGCCTTTAGGTCACCATTTTCGAATACTCTTCGGCCTAATAATACTCGTGCTAATGTGTTTGTGGTTCACACGTTTATTACTTAACCTACTCTCACTGTTGATTGTCCCGCACTGACCAAAACACGCGCGAGTTTCGCTACCTCTTCCTAGGGAAAATAAGTCACATGTAATTTTTCGCAATTATGTGCTAAAAAATAATTACAATTAAAAAAAAATAAGTCACGTGTTTTAAAAACACTATTTTGGTAAATATTTTTTAAAACCCGCATTTGAAAAACATAACTTCATGTTTCGTATCTAAATTTGCATGTTTGAGATAGTTATCTAGCAAAGTTGTCATATGAATGTGAATGTTGATTGTTGTACTTGCCCTAGTATGTTATTTTATGCTAAGAAAGTGAAGAATTAGCTTTTTAATTACTCTATATTATGGACAACAAATATTGAGTGATTTTTATATTCTATTCTTTGGGTAATTAATACTTTTGCTAATGCAAATAGGGGTTAAAGCGTTAAACATTGCATCATTCTAGGATTACTCGTTTGCCATTTTGAACATCCTTTGTCCATATCCATAGCCTATATAAGGAGCTTCAAGATCACCAAGTTTCCTTGAACCAACACCTCATAACACTACTACCTCACCCTCTTTTCCTACAGCCAAAGGAAGCCACAACCGAAGCCAAGGAAGCTCGAAGGTGGGATCAGGATCCAAGCATTCGGCCAACCCCTTTGCATCCACTAGGTAAGTTATCGAGCCACCTTAATCGCTAACTACCCTCGGCTATACCATGTTCACCTAACATACCTTTAGTCCCTTGTAATCGGTTATACATACATGTATATCGTCACACATTGCACCACTAGTACATAACCGGCATAACACATCAAATTGGCAATACTTTCACTAAAACTATACCTCTGTTTCTAATTAATCGCATGAATATCATGTTTACATACACAAAGCTTTAAAGACATGGTTATCAAAGTTCATCACCTCTCTAAGGTAGCAATCGGCTAAATTGTTACATACATAGCTTGAATAAAGCTTTAACATCGAGTATGATTTGTTTTAACAACACTATGAACCGGTTTTCGTTCATCGCTTGAAAGCAGCTCGAGATCGTCAAAAGAGCTACGCTGATCGCCGTCGTAAACCACTCGAGTTTCAAGTTAGCGATAAAGTACTCTTAAAAGTCTCACCCTGGAAAGGTGTACCACGATTTGGCAAACGTGGGAAACTCAACCCCCGATACATTGGTCCATTCGAGATACTTTCTAGAGTTGGTCCCGTGGCAAATAAACTCAAGCTACCCGAAGAGCTGAGTAGTGTTCATGACACTTTCCACGTATCCAACCTAAAGAAATGTGTAACACCCCAACCGATGGCGGAAACATCGGATGTCACGTATTGATGATTGTTTCAGTAGCACATGGTATATATTGAAATTTTAAATAATTTATTGATAATATAAATATCCAAATGAAAAGATGTCTAGAAATTCAAAAATACATAACATCAAATAAGCAAATAACTTCAAATAACTTCATAGAATTCCTCATGCATACTCTAAGCCTCAGCTTCATTGTTACCTGAAACATGTTAATTTTGAAAATATTTTTGGGTCAACAAAAGTTGGTGAGAATTACATAGGTTTTGATAATCGAATAAAGCTTGTACAATTCATGTGTCATGGCAAATCTAGTCCATATGTGAAAACATACTAGAAGTAAATCGAGTGCATAATCAACCCTTGTGACTTTTATAATGTGGTACATCCCATATGCTCATGGTTCACTCGAATATGTTATGCGATAACAAACACCCACGCTACCTTTGTAGGAGGCACGTATCCGGGTGGGATTGTCAGTCCAATAGATCTATCATTGTATACCGTCGGCTGATCAATGTTTATCATTATGCTAGAATATTGTGCTTACCCTAGTCATGTTTAAGACATAATGCAACATAGAGAAACACATAGACACTTTATGATTGAATTGCATATAGAATGTTGTAACATGTTTCACCCCAAAAATAGTGATAAATAGAAAAGGGGCTATGTAAAACTCACATTGGATAAGGTGAATTATCCTCTAAGTATTGTGAATGTATGCGAGGCGAATCCCAAAGACTCAACAACGTAGCTAGTCCAAATTGAAGAAAACGAAAAAGAAAGAATATCAAGCTTCCAATTCGCCAATTACAAGAGCTTATAATCAAAGCTTCAATTGTAGAAGTAATAGACTATAGAAGAAAGGTATGAGGGAAAGTTTAATCGGATTGAAACAATCGATTTAGAGGTGCAAAGTATAATGGGTCATAGGTGGGTTTTTATACTAGTTTTGGATTCAATTAGCCATTAAAATTGGTCAACACCATAAAGTAAGGTTTTATGATGAATTGAATATTTGACTAAGACTTTGACTGTTTGACTAAGACTTGACTAGGACTTTGACTGTTTGACTAAGACTTTGACTCCAAGAATTATGTTGTCAAGACTTTGACTCTTGACTCAAGGCTTTATTTTGAAATGAATTTATATCTTCCTTGTTTGAGATTATAAATGTAATTGGAAAAATGATTATCTTTAAATAAGAAATAAAAAAAAAATCATTAGTTTGAATTAGAAAATAAAAAAAAACCCCGTCTTATAAAATGACGATTTTATAAATAGAATTAGGATAGGACATATGTCATGATTGAAGAATTTTTTTTTAAGTACAATGATAAAAGGAACTTAGAAAAATAGAGTGCACGGATAAAAATAAGAATACTTAGAAATAAATTAGAGTTTATATCATGGATCGGGAAATACTTTAATGCAAAATAAATGGGAAAATTCGTGAGGTTACAGTCTCCGCTACTTTTAGAAACTTCGTCCTGAAGTAATAAAAAAACCGGGTTGACAGTGATTGGGTAAAAATTAGGGCAACTGTGGTTTGGAAAAATTTGTGTTAAGACATGACATGACTTTATAGGTAACAGAATAAACTATTTCGAATAATTTGGTAAGAGGTTTGATAGGTGTGGGTATTAAGGGTTGGATTAGGTTCGTCCAAAATAGCAAGGAGAATAAGAATCTAGCAAAACACTAAACTTTAAGCTTTAGGAATCTTAAAAAGAAATGCATGAGTTAATTGACTATAGAAATACTAAACAGGTAACTAGAGTTTATAATTGGTTATCGACCAAAAACCTTGATAGAATTTCACACTACCTTAACGTACCTGTAAATTCATGATTACGTTTCGGACCGTAATCACCAATTTACCTTACATTAGGGTTTTGTGTCCCTCTATGACTCTAAACACACATGTAAGTAATGCAAAATATCCTTGTGATTGAATCGTATACAATTTATCCAAAAATGAGTCCAACTGTTGAGCAGGAAAAAGACTTCTACCAGTCAGTGAGTAAGAACCTCTACCGATTGTTGAGCATGTGCGATAGCCTCTACCAGTCGTTGAGCAGATAGTAGGGCCTCTACCGACTGTTGAGCAGGCATGATGACCTCTACTAGTCGTTGAGTAGGTTAATTGGTACTCCACTAACTGTTGAGCAAGTACTTCATCCTCTATTAGTTGTTTGATTAAGTGCACCAATTATTACACACGTGAATTGCAAATTGATAATATGTACATGTAAGCATCCAAGTATCAAGTATATCATACGAGTTGTAATAGAGTTGCCCTAGACAAGGTTAATGACTCTAGGTGTGTATATAGCAAATAGTTTATATTCCATGAATTCTAGTTTCAAATGTTCAAATATGGTAGATAGTCGAATCCTCATGTATAACTAAGGATTATGTTTGATGCAACACACAATCAAGTTTCAATAGTTTGGTTATCATGGGTAACTAGCTCATGTGTGAGAAGGTGAAGGATATGAATTTAGTTCTTGAGAGGATGATGAAAAATCTTGAAGCAGAATCAAGATTGTGAGAGATAGTGAATGTGAAGATAGTTTATAAAGAGTTTATTTTATAGTAAGGAGATTATGTAGCAGTGTAAATTTTGGGGTTTGGATCAAAGGTTATAACCAAGTGTATAAGAAAAGATGATTGTGATATATGACAAATATTGTAAAAATTTGAACAAGTTGAAAATGAGTGAGTGTCGATGGAGAATTTAGAGACTAGATATTATTCCTATGGATAAAAAAAATCTTATTTTCAAAATTGGTTTTATACATAATGCAAAAGTTGTTAAATAGTACAAGCTAAGTGGGCTTTTGATTAAAATATTCCCGTTAGTTGGAGATTTCAAACATGACATTAGGTTTTGAAGATCAAGGTTCTATTAAGTGATTTTTAATAGTTTAAAGAATTATATAGAAAATTGTTTGTTACGTCAATAAATAAATAATTGAATTTAAGTTCGAGGACATCTTTTGACAAAAATATGTACTTGGTAAAGTTACTAGGTAATGAAAATACAACAAGATTTAGAAATCTTTAGTTTGTGCTAAGGTATGAGGTTATAGTTTTAAAAAAAATAAGTAACATGTGGAGAAATGAAATAATATGATTTGGGTAGGGTGTTAAATATTTAAAAAGTGGCTAAGATGGTAAGGTGAAGTTTGATTGTGAAATCCATAGATGGTTATGAAATGAGATTGATTTAAGCTGTAAAATTTTGAGATTTTAGAGCTTAGTTTAAGGAAAGTGAGTGTAATCATTTATTCATTAATTAAAACGAATAAACGAAAACGTTGACTTATCAAAACTTCTAGATTCTAATAACATAGTGAAGACATGCTTTAGCCTATAAGTGAACATTCATCCCGAGAATTCCCAGGTAGGCATCCGGGTCCCTCGTCTGATTGGGATTTATGCGCAATGCCAGTCCTAGACAGAAAACTCAGAATACAGGCGTTCACCCTTCCAGATTGCACGTGTTCGTTATTAAAATCTAGAACTTCGACGAGATCTTCAAGGTGGTTCAGGCTAAACCTGAGGATTTGTCCTATTAGTCTAAGACTAGATCTTGTGATGGAGAACAATCTTCTTGTAGGGACTAAAGTAGGGATAAGAAGTAGGATGGAGATAGAGAATAGAAACAAGTAGGGTTGCAAGTAAAAGGAGCAAGTACTGATTATAATTGTTGATGCGTTTTGCGACTAATGATTGGATAGGCATAATTAACATATGTTAAAGACTGGTCGAAGGTATGTTATTGTGGACGAAGGTAGATAAAAGGGGCGAAGGTAGAAGAAGACTGGGCGAAGGTACAAGATTACTGATCAGAAGAAACACATTCGTACCATAGTAGTGGGCGAATGTGGAAAAGTTCCACATTCGACCAGTGCTTGTGGGCGAACGTGCAGAGTCTATATATAGAATTTGTGTTTTTGTGAATGTAATAGAGTTGTCAGTTGTGTATGTGTTCAGGTCAGGTTCCAGGTCATTTTGTGAAAGTTTGTATTTGATCTAGATTAACGTGTAAGTCGTTGTAAAAGCTTATTTGACAAAAGTTAATCTATGAAAAGATGTTGAAAATGATCTTGATTGTGTTTTGATTAGAGTTTCATCAATTTGTTCAAAACTAGGGTTTCCGCACCTGGTTTTGTGACTTGTATGATCATATAATCCTGTTTTAATCAAAATCTTTCGCTTACAAAGTGGTATCAGAGCCATACGGATCATACAACAACAAATTTGATAAACTCAGAGCTGATTTGGACATGTTTTTGATCAAAATACATCTGTTTTTGCATAAACATGGTTTATGAGTGTTTTTGATTGATTTAGAGTTGAATTAGTGGTTAAAATCAAGTTTTCCAAGAATTAAAGTTGCTCCAAATCAATTCCGAAGCATAACCTGATTAAGATCATTCAAATCCATAAACTTTTGAAAATCTGAGATCAAAAATAACCGTTTTTCAAAGTGTAACCGTTTTTCAAAGTATGATCTGGGCAAAATGGGCGAACCTGGAACTTGAGTGGTCGAACCTGAGTGTGTTTGGGCGAACCTGATTAGTTGTTGGTCGAACCTGAAATTTCTTGTTGAAGTTCTCACTTTCGGGTAAATTTTTCCACATTCGACCGGTATACTTTGGGCGAAAGTGGAATTGTGTTAGTTTGTTTTACTTTCTGGTGACTATCTACATTCGGGTGTTACTATTTGGGCGAATCTACATCAGAAAGGGACGAAAGTAGGATTATTTGGGCGAACCTAGGACATTTTGGGCGAACCTAGACCTTAGTTTTTGGAAAATTTTCTAAGTGTTGAAGTTTTCTAAGTTCGTGATCATGTGGCATTTTCAAAATACTCCGAAACCAGCAACGACACAACCACAACAGCAAACGATGGACCCATGGACAGTGGCAGCACAAAAGATGAACACACAGTCTTCGCAATCGATTAACTACATGGCAACGACTAGCTCGATGCCTCAAAGCGTAGCACATCCAGCACCACAATCTGACTACTGGGGAGTAGCAGCAGCGGTGGTAAATACTCAAACTACTAATGCTATTTCTACTTTGATTAAAGATTTGTCTTCAGGTAGCGGGAATCGGCCACCGAAGCTCATGGAGATGCAAGAATATAATCAGTGGAATACCATGTTCAAAATCCACTTGGAAGGCATGGGAGTAGAAGGAGCAGAGGCATGGAGAATGATTGCTACAGGTTATACACCACCAGTGTTGGAGAATACCGGTGAACCAGTTCCATTGGAGAGTATGTCTGAGGAGGAGAAAAAGAAGTTTGCGGTGGAGAAGAAAGCTTTTTCTCAATTGACACAGGCAATCACAAGCGACCTGTTGCATCAGTTTGGGACATGCACCACATCTAAGCAACTATGGGACAAGCTTAAAAGGAAGCATGATGGTAATGAGAAGACTCGAAGCTTGAGGATGGAAGAATTGATAACGGAGTTTGAGAATTTTTCTTACATTAACAATGAAACTTTAAAAGAATTAACTCCTAGATATATGCATTTGCTATCTGAATTGTCTAGTTATGGTGTACAGATTCCTATGACTAAGCAGGTGGATAAGTTTGCAGATGCTCTACCACCTCAATGGGATCAGCATGTGGAAGTTCTCAGAGAGAAGGATGCTTACCAGTTCTGGACTATTTCAGAGTTCATCGAGAAGCTGGAAAACAAAGAGATAGAGGATAGGAGGAAAGCTAGAAGATCACAGATTCCTCAGAATCCTAGCTTATATTTTGGAGGCACTTCAGTTCCAGTCAGTAACTCAAGTTCAGGAGGTGTTGCACCACATGTTGCTTGCATTTCCAATGTTATGGAATCACCAAAACCAACCACCAACTACATGACACAAACATCATCCTACTCACAATCATCATACACACCACCACAATACAACAGTTCCTACATTTCACCACTCTCCCCAATGCAACAAGCAGGTTTCTACACTGCTAGCCAATCACAACAACCAATGAACCAAGTTACTCAACCTAATCAACATCCGGTGGTTTTGGAGACTTCTAACTTGGGTAATGTGACAGTGGAAATTGCTCAACAACATATTGCACTAGTCTCAGCAATGGTTTCATCCTACAATGGACTCGTTGCTAGTCAAATTGGGAATAACAACTTAACCAATGAGGACTATGCACAGATCGGCAAGGAAGAGATGGAACTCATTGATATTCAATGGGCTTTTGCAAGCATCATGAGAAGAGCAACAGAGTTTATCGAGAAAACAGGTAGAACAGATTTGGCAACTTCTCCCAACACAACCTACGGGTTCAACAAGGAGAAAGTTACTTGATTTAACTGTGGAGAGAAAGGTCACTTTAAAAGAGAATGCACCCAGCCACCAAAACAAGGTAATAGAAACCCATTCAATGCAAACTACCAGAACCGTCAACAACAAAATCAAGTTTCTTACCAAAATAACCACAACTACCAAAACCGACAGAACAATTTTAACAACCAAAACAGACAACCAAACACATCAAACCAGATTCAAAACCAATCTCCTAACAACACTAACCGAACAGTTATACCGATCACTACACCAAATAAGACACAACAGAACACGAGTCAGAATCAAGCATTGGTGACTCAACAAGATGAAAGGTTTGACTGGTCAGGTATGCAAATAGGAGTGGAAGAAGTTACTACTGGTGGAAATGTGGCATGTGTTGCTTATCATGTTGATATTGAAGAGTCGGTAATGGAGGAAGAAAAGAAAGAAACTGAGGAGTGTGATAGTGATGATTCTGAGACTGAAATGGATGTTGAGAATGAACCTGTTGAGGTTAAGGCTGAGGAACCTAATTCTGGAATGGTGATTGATTCTGTTACCGATGTTCCTGAGGAGTGTAGATCAGTTTATTCAGACTCAGACAGTGAATCGGACACAGAGGCAAGTGTTGATTCTTTAGATGATGACATTGATCAGTTGTTAGCAGAAGCTGATTTTCTGATGACGAGGAAGTCGTGCATTGCTGATGATGCTTTCACCAAGATTGACTATTCCAAGTTTTTCACTGGAAAGGAAGCTCATTTCGCATTGATGGCCATGACTGAACCGCCAAAACCTGTAAGTTCTGAATCTAGCACTGATATTAAAATTGATAAACATTGTGATAAATGTGATAGATTGACTGAGGAGATTAAACAACTCCGTGTTGAACGTGATAGTGCTATCATGAACAGTCAATCTACTCGCAAAGAGTTGAATGCTTTCAACAAAGTATTAGATGGCTACAAAAAGGACATTTCCGACTTGAAAAATACTTTATCATTGAAACAATTGGCAATTAACAACTATATCAATGAAATTGAAAATACCAAGTTGGAAATGGCAGCCATAAAATGCTTTGCTGAGAAAGTAAACAAAAAGTTGGAAAGTTATAAGCACATTGCTTATGTGGTAGACCATATCATTGATGATAACACCACTAATTACAAGTCTGTACCATCTCCGGTTCTTTTTGAAAATCATAACTATCACCAAGTTATACCGGAGAGCTCGGTAAAATCAGACTCATCATCGGAAATGGAATCTAATACCTCGAGTATTGGTGATCCTCATTCCGATGTGAGACCGATTTTAGGCTTGAATGATGAGGGTGTTTATGCTGAAAGTGTGAATTCAGACTCAGAGAATGATGATACTGGTAATGACCAAACTGTTAATGCATGTGAAATTCCGAAAGAAAATCACATCATTACTACTGAACCAGTGTCACCATCTCAACATGTGCATCCGATGGCAACTGCTCATCGTGAGAAAAAGTCTGAAAAGAATGAGATTAGAAAGGACCTTGAGAATGAACCATGTGACAAACCTGTCAAGGTGTT
Source organism: Ambrosia trifida (assembly GCA_028751855.1). Lineage (NCBI taxonomy): Eukaryota > Viridiplantae > Streptophyta > Magnoliopsida > Asterales > Asteraceae > Ambrosia > Ambrosia trifida. Next base: position 96,816,034 of record CM054124.1, on the reverse strand, counting down.
TTATCGGATGGAAGGATCCAATAAAATCATCTCTGATGAGGAATTTCCAATCAAAAATGCTAACTATGCTAAAATAGAAAAGATTTGGCAAGAAAGCACTATTTGGTTTCCATAACATGAGAGAACAAACGAAATTCCACCAGAAATTTTAAAGAAATTGTTTTTGGATGTTCCTCAAGAACCAAAGGTCCATGTCACAGAGTTCATTCGACCAAATGACAAAGCAAATGGTTTTCATGAGCCCACTTACTCAAAAGGACCACTTCCTGAGAGTTTGAGGAATCAACAGTATAATGATCAATATCCTGTTATATCATTTGCTTCACCAAATGCTCATTATGTTTTTGAAGAGTATCGAAAATGCTTTAAATGTGGGGAACGTGGGCATTTACTTGCTCAGTGTCCATATGTAAGGCATAAAAGACATGAGGTTGAAGTTAGAAATTCCATGAGAAAACCGATTGATCATTATGTTCCACCACATAGACGAGTTGTTCCTCAACAACAACAGTTTTATAATCAAAACAATTTTCATCAAATGAGGAACAATCGTCCAATTCAATATGATCAAAGAAATCGGATTGCTATGGAACAATCATGGAGGAAGCCTGTGGTGAACGCAACAATTGATAGGCAAAAGGTTCCACAAAAACCAATTGTCAAATCAAATGTTGGACCTAAGTCTGTTAACTCAGATAAGGTAGCCAAGAAAGTTACTTTTGTTAACAATGTTCAGAAACCAATTGAGAAACCAAAATCTCAAATTCGTATTCTTAAAAGGTCTGAACAATCTTGGTCACCCAGTGGTACTTCAGGAGCTTCTACTTCTAAAGTCAATGAGAAAAAGGAAAATGTTTGAACAATCAGAAAAAGATTGATCCAAAACAAAAGGTTGTTGAAAATGTGAATGAAAATGTTTCTTTGAAAGCTGATATTCAAAGGCCCAAGACTCAGGCTTGGGTCCCCCGAAAGAACTAAATGATTTACTTTTTGTGTGCAGGGAGCTTCAGCTGGCCCTATTAGCAGTCTATGGATTGTTGATAGTGGAGCATCAGGCCACATGACAGGGGATCTTGCATTGCTGTTCGACGTGAAAAACATCAATGGAGGGTATGTCGCTTTCGCGGGTAATAAAGGTGGATATATCACAATGGAGGGAAGCGTGAGTAATGGGATAGTGACTTTCGAGCGGATATCTTATGTGAAACAGATAGATTATAATCTGTTGAGTGTCAGTCAAATATGTGATAAACAATTTTCTGTGCATTTTGATGACAAATCCTGCTATATTCTCAAACCGGGCTTCAAAATTCCAAAGGAGTGGATAATGTTGATGGCACCTCGCGTCAACAATCTTTATATTCTTGATATGTCCAAGGCGATGACATCACAGGGGCAAATAACATGTTTTCTATCCAAAGCGACTGAGAAAGAATCGATTATGTGGCACCGCAGAATGGGGCACATTCATCTGAGAAAAATGAATCAACTTGTGAGAAATGGGCTTGTCGATGGAGTAAACGTGAAACATTTCCATCTGAACGACAAGTGTGTAAGTTGTATGAAGGGGAAGCAACACAAACAGTCCCATAAAGTGAAGAAAGTTAACTCTGTAGAGATTCCGCTTGAGCGATTGCACATGGACCTATTCGGACCGGTCAAGCGCAAAAGTCATCTTGGAGAGCTTTATTGTTTAGTTGTCACTGATGACTATTCAAGATTTTCATGGGTGATGTGTTTGCAGAACAAAAGTGACACCTTTACCAACCTACAAGTTCTGTTCACTCGATTGGAGAATATCTACAATTTGAAGATAAAAAGAATTAGGAGTGACAATGGGACGGAGTTCAAAAACGCCAAGATGGATGAACTTTGTGAAAGCAAAGGGATACATCATGAATATTCGGCTCCGTATACCCCACAGCAGAACGGTGTTGCTGAACGAAAGAATAGGACTCTAATTGAAGCGGCTAGAACAATGCTCGCTGATCCAAATCTTCCGGTAATGTTCTGGAATGAGGCGATTTATGCAGCAAATTATACATTAAATCGGGTTCTAAAAGTGATGAAGTTTGGAAAAACATCTTATGAACTGTTACACCGACGAAAGCCCAACTTAGAGTATCTAGAACCTTTCGGGGCGCCATGCACGATGTTGAATCCAGGTGAGAAGTTTAGTCCTAAAGCCGAGGAGGGATATTTTGTTGGATATGCAACCCCGCTCAAACGAGTATTCAACAAGCGAACTCGTCAAGTGGAGGATTGGGCTAACGTGGAAGTTCAACGATACACTCAAAATTTGCAAGGCACGAGTCCTGATTGGATGTTTGATTACAAAGATTTCTTTGAATCATTCAACCTAGATAGCTTGGTTGAAGAAGCTGTTATCAGATTACTTTACGAGTGTGAAAACGCGGCGACTTCACCGTTGGTGCGTCCAATCACCGTGAACCCCCTACCAGCTTCTAATGATACCAGTGCTCCTATACAAGAGGAAGAGGTGTTTCAAGAGGCTTCAACTTCATTAGACACTTCAGAATCTGAAGATGAACAATTTGAAGAAGCCGTTCTTGAACATGCAGAAGAATTAGAGGCGCAACCAGTGAACCCAACTCCAAATCCAGATGTTGCTTCATCATCAAACACGGGTCATGATCTGGATGCTCTAGAAAACTTGACTGCTCAGACGGGAGTTATTGTACCTGTTAATCCGGAATCTCGGATTCATCGTATTCACCCGCTGGAGCAAGTTATCGGTGATCCTGGAAGTGGTGTTATGACCAGAGGGCAGCTGAAAAGCGTTAACTCGCCAGAGAGTTTTGGTGCTTTAGCATTATATGCCAAAATTCAAAAATCTGGTAGTCAAAATGATTGGTCGTTTGCATGTTATGTGTCGCAGGTAGAGCCAAGGACATACAAGGACGCTTTGAATGAAGATGCCTGGGTTGAGGCAATGCAGGAGGAGTTATTGCAATTCCAGAAATTGGGAGTTTGGACGCTCACAGATTTGACGTCGGGAAGGAAGAAAATAGGCACTAAATGGGTGTTTAAGTGCAAAAAGGATGATCGTGGGGTTATTGTTCGCAACAAAGCCAGATTGGTCGTGCAGGGTTTCCATCAAATTGAAGGAATTGATTACAACGAAATCTATGCACCAGTAGCACGGATTGAAGCTATTCGGATGTTCCTCGCGTTTGCTTCATACAAGAAATTCAAAGTTTATCAAATGGATGTCAAGAGCGCATTTTTGTACGGAAAAGTCAAGGAGGAGGTTTATGTCGGGCAGCCACCAGGCTTTGAGGACCCAATCATCCGGGATAAGGTCTACGTACTGAACAAAGCTTTATATGGTTTGCACCAGGCTCCAAGACAGTGGTACGAGGAGCTAAGTACATACCTCATCTCCAAAGGATTCAAGCGCGGCCTCGTCGATTGCACCCTCTTCACGAAGAAGACGGGAGATGATTTGCTTCTAGTACAGATTTACGTTGATGATATTATATTTGGTTCAACTAACGAACTTTTATGCAGGGAATTCGAAACTGTTATGCAAGAAAAGTTCGAAATGAGCGCAATGGGGGAGATGCAGTTTTTCCTCGGCTTGCAGGTGGACCAAAGTCCCGACGGGATCTTCATTCACCAGACGAAATATGTATCCGACATCTTGAGCAGATTCCAGATGGAGGATTCTAAGATGTCGGATTCTAAGCCGATGGATACCCCGATTCAACCCAATCACGGGATTGGAGTGGACGCTAAGGGGGAGCTGACAGACCCATTTACATACAGAGCAATCATCGGATTTCTGATGTATTTAACAGCGTCTCGACCAGATATTATGTATGCAACGTGTCTCTGTGCTCGCTATCAATCGAAGCCGAAACAAAGTCATCTGACGGCGGTCAAGCGTATCCTTCGATATCTGAAGGGTTGTCCATCAAAAGGACTTTGGTACCCTAATGATGATGATTTTGATTTTATTGCTTTTAGTGATGCAGATTGGGGCGTCTGCGACAAAGATAGCAAATCTACTACAGCCGGTTGCCAGTTTTTAGGGAGTAGGTTAATTACCTGGCAATGCAAGAAACAGACTTACGTGGCGCTGTCTACCTGTGAAGCTGAGTACATTGCAGCCTCAAGTTGTTGTTCGCAAGTACTCTGGATCCAACAACAGATGGTGGATTACGGTTTGCAGTTTCTTAAAACCCCTATACACTGTGACAACGAAGCCGCAATTGCATTAACTAAAAATACTGAAAATCATTCTAAAGCGAAACATATCCGGATTAAATATCATTTTATCCGTGATTGTTACGCTAAGGAATTGATAGATATGGTCAAAATCCATACTGACTACCAACGTGCAGATTTGTTTACAAAAGCTTTTAACAGATCCCGCTTTGAATATCTTTTAAAAGTAAACAATATAAAGGAAAAACAAGACTAATCAGCACCTCGGTTTATCGGTTTTTAGTTTTAGTTTTTAAATTTTTGATAATTGGGAATTTCTCTTTGCTAATTGGGAATTTCTCTTTACTATCATAATCCTCAAAGAAGTTGATGCTTTCAAGAGGATTGTTTAATCCTCAAAGAAGTTGATGCTTTCAAGTGGATTGTTTCTTTCAAATTTTTGTTTTGTTTTTCAGAAAAATTAAAAACCCAAAATATATGTTCTTTATTTTAGGGGGAGTCATTTGATCAGAAAAACCAAAAACATTGAAAAAATTTCAAAAGACCTAAAAATTAGAAAAACCAAAATGATTTCCTGGATTAAAAGAGGAAATGATAGTACATCAGTGGGGATCTGACACAGGCTAAAGAATTGTATAGTATAATGAGACGTATGTTGATTACGTGTGATATGCTGATAGGCTTCGTAGACTAAATATTGCGTGCATTAGTGATACAAACATAACAAACTACGCGTTCGTGGCTGAACACCTCATGGGCATATGGTCTTAGTACCGTAATTTCGTTTGATAGGATTGCCAAAATCTGAGGTTTCGGGTCGTTATGTTATTGTTATCCGGGATATTCTGATTACACTTCTGTAGTATTGATTTACGGACCTAGTTTCATCAGAATATTTGCAAAAGAGCTTATTGCCAAAACCGAAAGTTACCGAATTGAGGAACTTTATGTTTTATTGATCAAAGATCATTATTACATCGTATTGACTTTCTGATGCAAATCAGTGGTTAATATCAGCCTCAACCTAGTGTATACGCACATGTTACTTTGCTGCATTCATTTGCTGACCTGTACACCTCTGTGCTATATACTTTGTAAACTTTACGGATAACTTTGGCATAATCATGCGTTACGATGAAGCTTTGTGCAATTACTTGATACGGGAGTATGTCGTGTGTGTGGGAACCACAATGTGTTAGTCTAAAACACCTAACTCGTATCATTTTAAAGCATTGCGTAATTGTCTGCATGTGAGCTTATGTGGACAACAATATCAGCAATTGCCGTGTCACATATTGTTTCTAATGATAATATTAAAACAGATCAACGCTGTGCTCAGATTTCTCAGAAAACTGATATGATCCTCTTACTGGATATCACAAAATGTTTACTGCTTTCATTTTACTTTGTTGCATTTTATTTTTATTGTCAAAAAGATACAAAATCCAAAAAGATTTTAGGTGTGTTTTGATAAAATTTCAGAAAAAAAACCAAAAATATTTTTATTTCTGCTTTATTTTTGATAACCGGGGATGCTTGATGGTCCATTTCTGAGATTTGATAACGCCATCTGGGCTTTGTATCATTCAAAATGTGAAAATTTGAGTTTTGGAAGTTTAACACATTGAAAAATGTTGAACGGGATTCGAATTCGTGATTTGGCGAAGTTTTCAGATTTTTCCATTTCACATTCGCCCCTTAATTGGGTCGAATGTGGAAAAATCTTACTTTCGACCGTTTCAGCTTGGACGAATGTGGGTCATTTTAACCTCCGGGTATAAATTCCACCTTCGGGTGACAAGTTTCACATTCGGGTCATTAGTTTGGGGCGAATGTGGAATTACCTCACATTCGTCCATATACAACGGGCGAACGTGGCCTCTACTTATAAGCCATTCCAGATTCGTTCCTTCATTCACAAAATTTTTCAAAATTTCCTCAATACCAGACCTTGTTGCTTTGATTTCTTGTGATTGTCAGATTTGTTCTCTGCTTAATACTGATCATTTTGAGACTAAAATTACAGGTAATGGTGCCCTATACAGATCAGAATCAATGGTTTTTTAACCGGACTTAGGGTTTCAACATTAAGGGTCTTAGAGTCTGTTTTCATGTTTGATTTTGATTCACATTCAATCTTCATCAGTTTTAGGGGGAGATAATATGAGGAATTAGGATAATAACAATGTTTAGATGATTGATTGATCGATTGAAGCTTATAAACCCTAATTTCACTTTAAAACTAATGAAAATTGAATAATCATTACAATTGATGGTACACGAGTGTTGATCGGTCATTATAGGACACATTTGGATCAAAATGATATGTTAAAAGCAACTTTGGCAAATAATTAAATTTTGGGGTTTATCATTTTTCACGTTTGGTTCTTAAAAACGGGCGAAAGTGGAAAATGATGGGCGAAGGTAATTATAAAACGGGCGAATGTGATGTATGTTCAAAATTTTTACACATTTGACCTGAAGATGTCATCTTCGTCCACAATTTCACACATTCGACCAGTGAAAAACGGGCGAATGTGCAGAGGTTAAGCCATAAAATTTTTAATGTTTTTGTCGTTTTTGTATTTTGACGTTTGTTTTTGTCTTTGATGTGCAGATGGCTGATCAATCTGAAAACGTTGAGGCACCAGTGGAAAATGTTGAAGCTCCAGCAGAGAATGTTGTTCCAGTTCCGGTACAAGAGGCTGAAGCATCTGTTCCAAGCAGTTGGCCATTTGAGCGATCTCACAACTGCTGCACGTATCTTGGTGACGTGGAGAAGAATACAGAATTCACCAGGATCATAGAGTTCTTGAAGAGGAGCAGAATTGTACATGCATTAGCCACACCGACGATTATATACAGAGACATTATTGAAGATTTCTACCGAAATGCGAAGTATGACTTCTGGGATAATCAGACGATTATTAAGAGCAAGATTCAAGATATGGAGATGTTTTTGACGGAGTCTGATATACGGGAAGCACTGCAGATCAAGTTCGAAGTCAGTGAAGATCCCAGAGAGTTATCATGGACTGAGCAGAAAGCTTGTTTCTTACGGATGAAGTACAAAGGTCCGATTACTGATGGATCTATGTATAAAGGGAAGCTGAGCGTGCAGTTCAAGTACTTTGCACATGTTATTATCCACGTATTTGGATGTGTGAACGGTGGATATGACGTAATGAGAAGAAGTTTGAGTTCGTTAATGGTTGCGTTGACTCTCAACAAACCATTTAACGTATCTGGTATGATTCTAGACCATATGCTGGAGATGCTGAAAGGTATGAAGAACAAGAAGTTCATGCTATATCCGAGATTTCTGATGATGATCTTTGACCACAAGTTTCCAGAGTTGAAGAAGGATCCGACTATGATCCTAGGTCAAGATCACATGAATATTCGTACTTTGGTGAGAATGAAAGGTTACAAAGGTGTGCCAGACAATGAAAAGCCACCTCACAGGAGATTATTTGGAGCTTTGGCTAGTCAGGATTACACTGATCCTGGCAAGAACAGAGCAAGACATGATGATAGTGATTCGGATAATGATGATCCTTTAGTGTATGTTGATGCAAGCACTAAGAGGAAGAGACATGTAGTCAATCCTGGAGCCAAAGGGAATGGCAAAGGAAAGATTGATCAGGGAAGCTCAAAGCAACAGGCGGTTAGACAAAAATCAACGGCAAAGAAAGGTTCAGGTTTGGTGGATGAAGAGTCAGTTGATTCAGAGGAGACTGAGGTAGACGAGCAGTGGGATTCTGATGCTGAAAACGTTAGGGCCACCAAACGTAAGGCCACTATGGTTGGTGAGTCTGAATCTTTGAATAAATCCATTGAAGAAGCTGAGAAAAGAAAGAAATCAGTGAATATTGAAGATGAAAGTCTAGGTGTTGATTTGGAAGAGTTGAATGTTGGAGACACGGTGGTTGTAAACCTGCCCAAAGCGAAGCACAAGACTATGTCTAAGAAGACCAGCACTAAACAGTTGAGAGAGAAAGAGTTAGCACAACTATTGAAAGGGAAAAGAGTGCCCGATGCTGGTACATCATCAAAGCTATCTTCACCTGTCACCAAGAAGCAAAAGAAATCCAAAGAAGCAGAACCAATATCAGCTGATCAACTTAATGTTGCACTGGACAATGTACTTGACATGTTCAGAAAGCCTCAGAAAGAAAAAGAAGTTGAGCCATCCAAATCCAAATCCAAGAAAGTCACTGTAGATGATGATGTAATGAAGCAGGTGAACAGGAAAATGGATGATATGATGAAAATGATTGTAGCTCAACAAGCCGAGATAGCCATGTTTAAGCAAAATGAAGAGAAAATGCTTCAAATTGTGGTTGCTTCTAAATCTAATCAAGATGAGATCAATGAGAAGGTTAAGATGCTTGAAGCAATGAATGAAAAGCTTGAAGGAAAGTGTGCAAGAAACAAGAGAAGGATTAAGTTGATTAAAGCAGACAACAAAGAACTAAGGGCTGAGAACAAACGCCTTAGTGATTTGATTGATGATTTGTATAACACTGCACCTAAGTTGAAGGAGGGTGAAGAAGATAAAGAAGAAGAAGAAGAAGAGAAAGTTGATTATGAAGATTCTAAATCGGATGAAGAAAAAGATGATGATGAAGATGATGATGAGTCAGATAAAAATGATGATGAGGATGATAATGATGATGATGATGATGCTGAAGGGTCTGGGAGACAGAGAGAGGATGATAGTGAGAGTAATGATGATGATGATGGAGGTGATGATACTTCAAAGTTTACATTTGAAGAAAGAACATCCAAAAAGAAGAGTACTGGAGAATCAAGTTCTAAGAAGAAGAAAGGTGAGAACGTTGATTCAGATGAAAGTATCTTCTGGAATGAGAAGGTGAGGTCTTTATCTGATGATGCTAAACAATTGTACAAAGATATGTTGGAGAAAAGAGAATGGACCATTGAGTTCACAGGATGCTTTACTGAAATATTCTAGACTGATGATATGCGATATGAATTGGAATATGAAGATCCTGATCTTGAGGAAGGAGAATTACCTGCATCTGTGGCAAAGGAAATTCTAGATGGTCTTGCACAGAGGGTAGGGAAGACTTTTGAGGAGTTTTTAGTGGACGAGTCGATTCCAGATATTCCTGAAAAGGATATTAAAAGTCACTCAGATGATAAGCAGACTCCTGAAAACGATGAAGTGGAGATTGAAGATATAACTCACGAAGAGTTTCCACAGTACTTCAGGCAAACTAATGAAGAAGAGGTATTTCCTGATTTTACTGAAGTACCAAACAATTCTGCAAAGAATAAGGCAAAGCAGAGGAGTGCAGAGTTTGTTGAGAAAGTGTTCGGTACTGATAAGATAGAATCTTCAAATCAGTCTGATGAATTGAAGAGTTATTTGAGAAAATTGAGGGATATGGATGAGAACCGACCGAAGCCTGAAGCTCAAGGTAACTTTTATAGATTTCACAATGCCAAGTTCAAAGGCAGAGCTCTCGGGTGGACATACTTAGGCAGGCTGAAGTGCATAGCTGCTAAATGGGAAACAGGAATCTTGTACTTCAATAGATTCTGTGATTTGCTTACTCTACCGTACTGGGCGGTCAGAGATTTATGTAGATTCCCAATGTCAGGTGCAGAAGTTAATGGTTCGCATGTTGGTTGGTGCGCAGATAAATTGGTTTGGGAAAGTCGAACAAGATGGAATAGATTCAAGCCTCAATATCCCCGAAGGAAAGTTCATAGGGATATTGATCCTCAAACCAATATGAAAAGGGTTACGTTGATATACAAAGCACCTGAAGTGATGAGAAAAATACCTTTGATGCCTATGCCACAACATTTCAGTGCTGATTTTATTTTCTGGTATTATGATTGGAGAAAGGCTGAAGCGGTGATTGTGCTGAGAGACGGGAAGGATAAATACAAGCATGTTCATGTATTTGATCCTATGTGGTTGATTAATTGCACTTTTGAAGACATCATCATGCTTTTCTACAATCCGATTTACTTTGAACCGAAAGACGCTGCTCAAGCAAGAAAATATACTCAAGTGGTTGGAGTTTGTTTTGCTTATGACATTAATGCGGGAAGCAATTTGGAGAATAAGCTTGGTAAGAAGGTGAAGATGGCGAATGTGTCTAAACCAGTGAAGAGAACATTTGAGCCTCCAATGACTACTGAGCAGAAGAAACAGCTCAGAATCAAGTTGATGAACAAAACAATGGACCAAAAGAGAAGACAATCCAATCAATATTCGAGGGGGAGTTTGTTGATGCGTTTTGCGACTAATGATTGGATAGGCATAATTAACATATGTTAAAGACTGGTCGAAGGTATGTTATTGTGGACGAAGGTAGATAAAAGGGGCGAAGGTAGAAGAAGACTGGGCGAAGGTACAAGATTACTGATCAGAAGAAACACATTCGTACCATAGTAGTGGGCGAATGTGGAAAAGTTCCACATTCAACCAGTGCTTGTGGGCGAACGTGCAAAGTCTATATATAGAATTTGTGTTTTTGTGAATGTAATAGAGTTGTCAGTTGTGTATGTGTTCAGGTCAGGTTCCAGGTCATTTTGTGAAAGTTTGTATTTGATCTAGATTAACGTGTAAGTCGTTGTAAAAGCTTATTTGACAAAAGTTAATCTATGAAAAGATGTTGAAAATGATCTTGATTGTGTTTTGATTAGAGTTTCATCAATTTGTTCAGAACTAGGGTTTCCGCACCTGGTTTTGTGACTTGTATGATCATATAATCCTGTTTTAGTCAAAATCTTTCGCTTACAATAATCCTATGGTTATAGACTAGATTATTTTTCTAATAACCCAATCCCCTATAACCATGGCTCTGATACCAATCTGTAACACCCCAACCGATGGCGAAAACATCGGGATGTCACGTATTGATGATTGTTTCAGTAGCACATGGTATATATTGAAATTTTAAATAATTTATTGATAACATAAATATCCAAATGAAAATATGTCTAGAAATTCAAAAATACATAACATCAAATAAAGCAAATAACTTCAAATAACTTCATAGAATTCCTCATGCATACTCTAAGCCTCAGCTTCATTGTTACCTGAAACATGTTAATTTTGAAAATATTTTTTGGTCAACAAAAGTTGGTGAGAATTACATAGGTTTTGATAATCGAATAAAGCTTGTACAATTCAAGTGTCAAGGCAAATCTAGTCCATATGTGAAAACATACTAAAAGTAAATCGAGTGCATAATCAACCCTTGTGACTTTTATAATGTGGTACATCCCATACGCTCATGGTTCACTCGAATATGTTAGGCGATAACAAACACCCACGCTACCTTTGTAGGAGGCACGTATCCGGGTGGGATTGTCAGTCCAATAGATCTATCATTGTATACCGTTGGCTGATCAATGTTAATGATTATGCTAGAATATTGTGCTTACCCTAGTCATGTTTAAGACATAATGCAACATAGAGAAACACATAGACACTTTATGATTGAATTGCATATAGAATGTTGTAACATGTTTCACCCCAAAAATAGTGATAAATAGAAAAGGGGCTATGTATAACTCACATTGGCTAAGGTGAATTATCCTCTAATTGTTGTGAATGTATGCGAGGCGAATCCCAAAGACTCAACAACGTAGCTAGTCCAAATTGAAGAAAGCGAAAAAGAAAGAATATCAAGCTTCCAATTCGCCAATTACAAGAGCTTATAATCAAAGCTTCAATTGTAGAAGTAATAGACTATAGAAGAAAGGTATGAGGGAAAGTTTAATCGGATTGAAACAATCGATTTAGAGGTGCAAAGTATAATGGGTCATAGGTGGGTTTTTATACTAGTTTTGGATTCAATTAGCCATTAAAGTTGGTCAACACCATAAAGTAAGGTTTTATGATGAATTGAATATTTGACTAAGACTTTGACTATTTGACTAAGCCTTGACTAGGACTTTGACTGTTTGACTAAGACTTTGACTCCAAGAATTATGTTGTCAAGACTTTGACTCTTGACTCAAGGCTTTATTTTGAAATGAATTTATATCTTCCTTGTTTGAGATTATAAATGTAATTGGAAAAATGATTAGCTTTAAATAAGAAATAAAAAAAAATCATTAGTTTGAATTAGAAAATAAAAAAAAAAAACAATGTCTTATAAAAAGACGATTTTATAAATAGAATTAGGATAGGACATATGTCATGATTGAAGATTTTTTTTTTTAAGTACAATGATAAAAGGAACTTAGAAAAATAGAGTGCACGGATAAAAATAAGAATACTTAGAAATAAGTTAGACTTTATATCATGGATCGGGAAATACTTTAATGCAAAATAAATGGGAAAATTCGTGAGGTTACAAAATGTCTATCCGACGAATCTTTGATCATTCCTCCCGAAGAGATTCACATCGATGATCAGCTTCATTTCTTCGAGAAACCAATCGAGGTGACTGATTGGAAAGACCAAATGAGACACAAGTACCCAGCTCTTTTCCCTGAAACTACTAACACTAGTAGGGAAACTCGATTTCGCGGACGAAATTCCCAAAACAAGGGGAAAATGTGACAACAGTCAACGTAACAGGTCAACGACCGTACATGTTTCGTTTATTATGTCAATATATGTGCAATTCTTAGACAATTTGAATATATTATACCCCCAGGCTTGTAGAGCATGACTTAAATAGAAAACTCAACATAATACACTTGTTTAGTCATACAACACCCGGACACACCATCAAAACAAGCATTACAAGAGGTTATGCCCTCTAACACATGCTAATGCACCTTTAACACACGATTGTGAACACAAGGATTGTCATGAGAAAACATTCAACAAACCCATGAAACATGTGAAACAAAATACATGTTAATGTCGTCATCAAGAGGCAACAAATTTAACAACCTCTTACTCTTATGAAACTGGATGATATTCCTATATCAAAGGTATACTAGAGACTATTTAACGATCACAGTGTACAATCACAACACTACTAACTTGTGTTAAGGCCGATTTAAGCATAAGACATGATGAGATTTGATCTATTCATCATGGGAACAAACTCTTGACAATATATACATGCGCACTAAAACACACGAACATATACAAACATAGATACACAAGTGCATCGGCTACACATGAAGATACACACATGACAAATACATGATCTTAGGCTAGTCACTATCACCTCTACAACCTACAAACACATCGGCCACTCCTACCCAAGAACATATGACAATGATAAAGCCTATACATACACCCAACTTACACCTATTTAGGCAAGAAGCCAAGATAACTCATTCTCCTATACAAGTCAACCTTCCTCTTTCTCCTTTCTTTTCGGCCACCTACAAACAACAACAATAACCTTCCAAGCATCCTACTTACTTACACAACAAAAGAGCCGTTGTAAGATGACAAACCTCCTCCCTAGACTATAGAACTTACCTAAAACACATTGATAAACCTATCTAAGTGGCCGATTATTTTATGTATGACACATACATACCTTCTTACACCAAAGAGGATATAAGACAAAGATCCTAAAACAAATGATCATGCATGACAATCCTTCCACTTATGGCTAAGAAAACAATCGGCCAAAACCTCATCATAGTATGACCATCACCTACACTCACAAGTCACTATCTAGAGCAAACTTCAAGGCATAATCCAACATCTTACACTCCTCAATTTCTTGTCCTCACCTAGCCAAAATACAAGGAAAAAGGATCCAAGGACTTGTCACTTTCACAAAGGTTTCTAGAACCCAACCTAGGAAATGAGGCACCAATCAAATGTTAAGAAAAATGTGGCATGAACTCTCACAATCACCCAAGATCATGCAACTTTCTCATGCTTTAGGATCGACCGAAGCTATACAAGAGCACAAGCTCATGCTTTGTTGCCGACATTCACCAAAAAGCACACCAAAATAAGATAAGAAATCCTACTAACCAAGTCAATCCATCCCTTAATTGTCTAGTCCAATCGATCGGTCCTACAAGAGCAAGCATGCCATCCTTTTTGTTTGTTTATAGCCTACACAACTCTTGCACACAATAGGGGTTAAAGCATTAAACATTGCATCATTCTAGGCTTACTCATTTGCCATTTTGAACCTCCTTTGTCTATATCCATCGCCTATATAAGGAGCTTCAAGATCACCCAGTTTCCCTTGCACCAACACCTCACAACACTCCTACCTCACCCTCTTTTTCCTACGGCCAAAGAAAGCCACAACCGAAGCCAAGGAAGCTCGAAGGTGGGATCAAGATCCAAGCATTCGGCCAACCCCTTTGCATCCACTTGGTAAGTTATCGAGCCACCTTAATCTCTAGCTACCCTCGGCTATGCCATGTTCACCCAACATACCTTTGGTCCCTTGTAATCGGTTATACACACATGTATGTCATTACACATTGCACCACTAGTACATAACCGGCCTAACACATCAAAATGGCAATATTATCACTAAAACTTTACCTTTGTTTCTAATTAATCGCATGAATATCATGTTTACATATACAAAGCTTTATAGACATGGTTATCAAGTTTCATCACCTGTCTATGTTAGCAATCGGCTAAATCGTTACATACATAGCTTGAATAAAGCTTTAACATCGAGCATGATTTGATTTAACAACACTATGAACCGGTTTTCGTTTAACAAAGCTTATGGTTTAGAACACGGGTGAACTAAAGTGTTTATAAAGGAAACTATAATCGGATTTCGACTAAACATACACTTTTGAACATTGAAAGGCTTCGGCCATGATAATCAAGCTAAGATTAGTCGATTTCGATCCATCAAGTGGATAACATGGAAGCAATGATACACGATAGCTTCGGCTATTATGAGATAACACATGTTAGAATTGAAACAAACACATGTTAACAAACTCTAGGTACTATGATGGCTAAAACATATACTCAAACACTTATTATCACATATGTTGATCACACATGATCCACTAGGAGCCACTCGAACCCAAAACAAAAACAAGGGGCCCATTTTGGCTACAATTGGTGCTAAATACGGGCTTATTCAACACGAAACACTAACAAGTATCGTGAACAATGAAACACACTAAATACAATGGTCCAAGTGTCGGGTGAACAATTTCTATGATAAACAACATCCGGATGACTTACCATGTCCAAAATGATCATAGGGTATCATTTGTCAGGACGGTGATCATCTACTAGCTCACTAGACCACACACGACTCAAACAGGTGAGTTTTCTATGACCCCATTTTACTATTTTACATTTTTGGGGGAAATACATGCATCAATACTTGTGTCAATTTCAAGTGTTTGTACATTCTAGCATGACTACCATGTGGAACATGAGACATTTGGTTCATGAGCTCACTAGTCCTCGTACATTGTTCACTGTAACCATTAGCTAGACATTTAGGCATGGAACACTTTAATAGATCTATTGGGTTGACACCCCCACTCTTGGTTAGTGGCTCTAACCGGCCATATGCAAAAGAGTGTTAGTATTCTACTATACATACATTGTCTTTAGTGTAGAATACACGAGGCACCACAGTCACGAGGTTTGGTTACAGGACTCATGGTTCTCACAGCGATCATTTGCTTAGCTAGCTCATGATTGGTCAAACACGGACGACACGTTCATTTTACAGTACATTCAAAACCCATAGACTCACCAACATTATTGTTGACAAAACTCCTTATGCATGTGTTTCAGGTAACAAATGGAGGGACACAGAGGATTGAGGGAAGGGTTCAAGCATGCACACCGTGGTATCACTTTGATGCTTTTGTCAGCTTCAAAACGTTATGTTTTCAATTTCCATAAGACAATGTTCATGTGCTTACACTATGCTTAATTTTCAATAAGATTATGAAAAATTCCATCAATATGGTGGTACTATTTTGAATAAATGTGTATTGCTTGAACCTTGTGCTTGAAAACTTTACGTTCATTGCATTCCCGTGTTTCCGCCTAGGCGGGGTGTGACAGTTACGGGGTATACGGAGCACTATATTCATGATGAATTCCTTTATTTTCACAAAGAGCATCCATCTATGCATTTTTGAACTCCGTCCCGTTGTCACTCAGAATTCGTTTGATTTTCAATCCATAAACATTCTCTAAACAAGTGAACAGAACTTTCAGATTGTTAAACGTGTCGCTTTTGTATTGCAAGCACATTACCCACGAGAATCTAGAGTAATCCTCAGTAACCATAAGACAGTACAATTCTCCAGCATGACTCTTACACTTGACAGGTTCGAAAAGGTCCATATGCAAACGCTCAAGTCGTATATCTATAGAATTCACTTTCTTCGGTTTCTAGGACTGTTCGTGCTGCTTCCCCTTCTTGCAACTCACACACTTGTCATTGAAATGAAAATGTTTGACATTAACGCCTTCGACAAGCTCATTCTTCACCAGATGATTCATTTTCCCGAGGTGAATGTGTCCCATCCTTCTAGAAACTAACAACTCCATTACTCACACTTCCCTCCATAGTGATGTACCACCTTTATTTCCAGCAAACGCTACATATCCTCCATTGATGTTTCTGATATCGTATAGCAGCGTCAAATAACCAGTCATGTGACTAGAAGCTCCACTGTCGACAATCCAGAGACTGCTAACAGGGCCAGCTGGAGCTCCCTGCACATATCAAAGAAAAACATTAGTTCTTTCGGGGGACTCAAGCCTGTTTGGTCTTGGGTTTTTGAACATTTAATTTCAAAGATTCATTAGTACAAACATTTGAATTTGAATCGACCTTTTTCTGATCAATCAAATTTTTCTTACTTTGAGATTTTTCATTAACCTTTGAGGTAGAAGCACCTGGAGAACCCACTGGTGACCAAGATTCTTCCGAACGTTTCAGAATCCTGATCTGAGATTTTGGAGTCTCAGTCAGTTTCATTGTATCATTCTTGAATGAAACTTTCTTAGTTTCCTTCTCTGATTTAACAGAGACAGGTCCACCTGATGATTTAACAGCAGGTTTTGGTTGAACCATGTGTTTATAAGTAGTTGAGTTGACCATTGGTTTCTTCAGTGGTTTTCCATAGCAATCCGGTTTCTTCGATCATAAGTAATTTGACGATTATCCCTCCTTTCAAAATAACGACTTTGGTTGTAAAATGGTGCTGGTTGAGGGACAAAATGTAACACCCCAACCGATGGCGGAAACATCGAGGTGTCACGTAAGAATGAGTATACAGTAGCACATGATAACCAAATTTTAATTGAAATAAATTTAAAGTGCAATTATCCAAAAATAGAAATACATAATGAGTTTTAATGTGGAAATCTAGTACATCACAAAGATCAAGAAATCATAGACTTTTAAAAATGAATTTTATGATAATCTGATAAAAAAGTTTCACTCACAATTTTTAGTTTTTAAAAATTAATTTATTTAATATATATAATAATTAAATCAATTTTATTCTATTATATTTATAAAATTCCATTAAAATATCAAAACAATTTTATAAATTTCCACAAAAATTATTCTGAGTTTGTATAATAATAAACTTTTCTGAAATGATTTTTAATTCAGAAAAATCATTTATTTAATATTTTTAATCAATTTTTGTTAGTTTTAATCATAATTAAATCATAATAAATCCAATTTTTAATATTTTTGTATCAAAATTTTATACAAATTATTTCTAAATATTTAGAACAGAAATATAAATTTTAAACTAAAAATTCTTTAATTTTAGTATTTTTAAATATTAAAGTTAAATCTTGGTAATTTGTAATAAATAGATTTAATATTCTATTTTAAAGAAAATAATTTTATAAGAATTATTTTTATACTTCAAACACATTATTGTGACCATCCTAAGTTAAACTTTATAAAAAGACTTTCATTTATTTAATTATCAAATTTCCCTTTATTTATTAAAACATTTTATTATAAATTCAACAAATGGTTATCCCCAAATCGAAACCCTAGAATATACTTGTAGACTAGATAGACTTAAACTTATTTGTTGCCTTATACATAGGGTAATACTTGGCAATCTATTGGGCTACACTCATACTATTCCTCAAGACCTAATACTATACTAAGGTGAGTTTACGTAATCATGTTTATGCGATTCTTTATACTTGCAACATTTTATTTAAGCAATTCAACATGCATGTCTAGTTGTAAACTTTATTGCCTCGTGAATTAGTCAACAACAGTTTCAACGAGTTTCAACGAGTTTCAACATTACATAATCATTAGCTATGGCCAAGCCGGCGATACTCAATAATAGATCTATTGGATTGACAACCCCACCCGGATACGTGTACCTCCTACATAGGTAGTGTGGGTGATTGTTATCGTTCCAACATATTACTAAGGTGAACCGTAGATGACGGGATGGACCTAAACTAGTCGGAGGTTTGATTATGTCGATTCAACATATTATGCTTATTCATGTAGACTTAAACTTACGATAGACATATGAATTGCTAAACTTTTATACTTAAACTATTTGCTTAACATGGATTATGTATTCTCACCAACTTCTAGTTGACCCCCCCCCCCCATTTTTACAACTCAACAGGAAATAATGATGCATGAAGACTAGAGTATTTTCGTGAAGACAATATGAAGTCTATGATTGTTTGATCTTTGTGATGTACTAGATTTCCACATTAATACTCATTATGTATTTCTATTTTTGGATTATTGCACTTTAAATTTATTTCAATTAAAATTTGGTTACCATGTGCTACTGTATACTCATTCTTACGTGGCACCTCGATGTTTCCGCCATCGGTTGGGGTGTTACACAAAATGCCTTTGAGGATAACAATGATTGTCGACTGGACTTCTATATGGTTGCTTCATCTCAACTTCGTGTGTTTTATGCCTCACGTACGGGCAGTGAGCAAGCAAATGCCCTCACTCCCCGCACTTGAAACATGCACGATATTCCTCAAAAAATATTCTTGGCATTCGACATAGCGTAGGTATTGATTGGATATTGATCATCCACGCATCTACTTCTCAGACTATCAGGAACTGGGTCCTTAGAGTAAGTCGGCACAAGAAAACCATTAACCTTTTCTTTCGGTTTAATGAACTCAGTGACATGAACCTTAGGTTCTTTTGGAGCATCCAATTATATTTTCTTTAAAATTTCTGGAGTACATCATTGGTCCTCTCATGTTTAGGAAACCAAATAGTACTTTCCTTCCAGCTTTTCTCGATTTTAGAATAATTGGAAAATTTTATCGGATACTCCTCGTCAGAGATAATCTTATCGAATCCTTCCATCCGATAAAATACTTTGACGGGTTCGTCAACTGATTCATTTTTCTCAACCTTTTTCTCATTACTAGTAACTGGTTGATTCTTTCGATGCACATTAGCCTGAGGATGACAATACTGAGAAGGTAAAACTGGTTCATTTGTGATAATGTAATTTTCCATGGGAATATCACACTCTTTTTCAGGTTTCTCATCTTCAGTGTCTGAATCATCAGTCACTGTTGTCACACCCTCATTATTCAATCCTAAAATTGGTCTAACATCAGAATTTGGATCTCCAACACTAAAGTGTTAGATTCATTATCCGATGCAGAGTCAGATTTGATTGAACTCTCCGGTATTATTGCGTGTAAATTGTGATTCTCAAATAACACTAGAGATGGAACAACGTTGTAGTTTGCACTACTAGGTTGTGAGGGTTCTTCAATGATATGGTCAACCACATAAGCAATGTGTTTATAACTTTCAAGCTTTTTGTTGACCTTTTCAGCAAAGCATTTGATGGTTTCCATTTCTAGTTTAGTTTCTTCAAGTTCATTGATATAACTGTTTATGGCAAGTTGTTTTAAAGAAAGAGTTTTCTTCAAATCAGAAATGTCCTTTTTATAACCATCAAGCACTTTGTTGAACTCATGTGCTTCTTTGTGATAAGATTGACAGTTGATTCTAGCACTCTCAAGTTGAACCATGAGTTGCTTGTTTTCCTCTGTCAATCTATCACATGTTCCACAATATTTATCACTATTACCTTGTTTAGCTGGCTGGGTGCACTCCCTCTTGAAATGACCTTTACCACCACAATTAAAACAAGTAACTTTGTCTTTGTTGAAGCCATATTTGGTGTTAGGTGATGTTGCCATATCAGTCCTACCAGTCTTCTCAATAAACTCGGTTGCCCTTCTCATTACACTAGTGAACGCCCACTGAATATCAATAAGCTCCATGTCCTCCTTATCAATCTGTGAATAATCTTCATTAGTCAGACAATTGTTTCCAATCTGACTCGCCACAAGTCCATTATAAGATTCAACCATTGCTGAGACCAACGCAATGTGTTCCTGAGCAACTTCAACAGTTACATTATCCATGTTGGAAGTTTCCAATACAATAGGACTTTGGCTAGAAGAAGCTTGTGCTGTGTTGGGAACATAAGGTTGTTGTTGAGATGTGTTGGATGAATAACATGCGGTGAATATTTGAGGTTGTGGTTGTGGTGGAATTTAATAATTTGTGGTGTAGTTTGGTGGATAAGTTGATGTTTGTGCAAGATAGTTAATGGGTTGTCTGGGTGGTTCAATAACACTTGACACACAAGCTATATGTGGCGCAACATTTCCTGCCACACTTGAACTATTCACGGAAGTAGATGAAGAGGCATATTCGGGATTTTGTTGGAATTGTCATCACCTAGCTTTCCTCTTCTCCTCCAACTCCTTATTCTCTAACTTCTGGATCAGCTCATTGATAGTCCAATATTGATCAGCATCTTTCTCTTTCAGGACCTCAATGTGTTGATTCCAATATGGTGGTAGAGAATCAGCAAACTTATCAACCAACTCGGACATTGGAATCTTAATGTCATAATTTGATAATTCAGTCAAAAGATGGCAATATCGAGGAATCAATTCCTTCAAAGTCTCATTTCCCACATAGCTAAAGTTCTCAAATTCTTTTCTCAATTCCTCGATTCTCAACTTTCTGGTTTTCTCAATTCCATCATGATGATTCTTCAACATATCCTGTAGATGCATTTTGTGCGACTAATGCTTTGGATTACGATTGACATATGTTTATGTGTTTTGTCATTTGGTCGAAAGAAGAAGAATATGGGCGAAGGAGATTTTCTGAATGGGCGAAGGAGAGTAAAAGGTGCGAAGGAGAGAAGGAGGTCGAAGGTAGAATTAGATGTTAATGTATAGCTTGGTTTGACCATAGTGATTGGGCGAACCTGCACATTCGACCAAGCAAAGTGGGCAAGGGCGAATGTGCAGGCCTATAAATAGGTCAAGTTCATTTTGAATGTTAGTGGTTGTCATTTTTGTTTCCCTCCTGTTTGAGTCTCTCCCTAGGGTTTTGTGTAAACTTAATTCACGTCTTGTTTTGATTGTAAAGCTTATTATAACGTGTAATTGAGTTTGTTTATCAACGAAATGAAGCTTTTAAAGATGATTTCTGCGTTTTGTTAGTATTGTTATCATTTTGTGATTGATTCAGGGATTCCGCACCTGAATCAAACTTGTTTGATCATAATCTTTGTAGATTTGGCGATCCTACGCGCATACAAAGTGGTATCAGAGCCATATGGATCAAACAACCACAAATTGATAATTTTACAGCTGATTTGGACCCTATTTTGATCAAAAACTTTCTTTTTTCATTGATAAAACTGAATTGATGATAATTTGATTGTTTAGAGCTTGTTTTCATGGATAAAATGCATAATTCTCTTTGATAAACTTGTCAACTTTTGAAAAATTTGATCAAACTTAACTGATTTTGAAAGAATAACCGTTTTTGAAAGTGCAGGGTCGAACCTAGGGAGAATGGTCTAACGTGTGTGTTAATTTGGTCGAACCAAAGGATTTTTGGTCGAAGGTGGTGTTTTAGCTGGTCGAATCTAGAGTTTGTTAGAGTATTGTTGTTCATTCGACCGTAGTTGTCTCATTCGACCATTCAGACGGTCGAAGGTGAAATCAAACGGTCGAAAGAGGGTGTAAAGGGTCGAAAGTGATTTGTGTTTGTTGTATTTCTCATTCGTATCTTTTCAAACGGTCGAACAGAAGAGTTTGGCTGATTTGACCACTCGCTACATACGAAGGTAGAGTCTGTTTATAAACTTTTCTAATCTTTTCGTGTTTAATCATTTTCAGATCAAGATGTGGAACTTTCCTACTAGGGAGAATGGTCGAACGTGTGTGTTAATTTGGTCGAACCAAAGGATTTTTGGTCAAAGGTGGTGTTTTAGCTGGTCGAATCTAGAGTTTGTTAGAGTATTGTTGTTCATTCGACCGCAGTTGTCTCATTCGACCATTCAGACGGTCGAAGGTGAAATCAAACGGTCGAAAGAGGGTGTAAAGGGTCGAAAGTGATTTGTGTTTGTTGTATTTCTCATTCGTATCTTTTCAAACGGTCGAAGGAGAAGAGTTTGGCTGATTCGACCACTCGCTACATACGAAGGTAGAGTCTGTTTATAAACTTTTCTAATCTTTTCGTGTTTAATCATTTTCAGATCAAGATGTGGAACTTTCCTACTACACCAAGACCTAATCCAACACCACAACAGTAGACAACCAGGGATCCTTGGTCGGTTGCTGCCCAGAAGTCTAGTCAACCATCACAACCAATCAATTATATGGCTATGACTAGTACTATTCCTCAACACGTTGCCCAACCACAACCGCAACCGATTGGTGATTATTGGGGAGTAGCAGCAGCAGCGGTTCACTCACAGATGACTAATGCCATATCAACTCTTATCTAAGACTTGTCATTGGGAAGTGGAAACCGTCCACCTATGCTTATGGAGATGGTCGACTACAACATGTGGAAGACCAAATTCAAGATCCATTTGGAGGGAATGGGTTTAGAGGGAACTGAGGCATGGCAGATGATTGCGAAAGGCTATGTTGCTCCGATCTTGGAGAACACGGGAGAGCCTATTCCATTGGAAAATCTTGCAGATGATGAAAAAAAGAAATTTGCTATTGAGAAGAAGGCGTTTTCTTAATTGTCTCAAGCTATCAACACTGATTTGTTGCATCAGTTTGGTTCTTGCACAACTTCTAAACAGCTGTGGGACATGTTGAAAAATAGGCATGATGTAAATGAGAAGACTAGGAAGCAAAGGATGGAAGAGCTTCGAAAAGAGTTTGAGAATTTTAGTTACATGGGTAACGAGACGTTGAAAGAGTTGGTCCCAAGGTATTGCCACTTACTCACGGAGCTTTCAAGCTATGAGATATGCATACCTATATCTGAATTGGTGGATAAGTTTGCCGATGCATTGCCACCGTATTGGAACCAACATATTGAGGTGTTAAAAGAGAAGGATGCGTACCAGTATTGGACTATCAATGAGTTCATACAGAAACTGGAAAACAAGGAGATGGAGGAAAAGAGGAAAGATAAAAGAGCTCAAATTCCTCAGAATTCGGAATTGTATCTTGGTGGTATATCTTCTTCCCATTCTACTTCAAGTTCTACTTCTAATTTTGCTCCACACATCGCGTGCGTATCTAACATTGTTGAACCACCCAGAACACCAATCAATTACCTTGCTCAAACATCTTCATATATCTCACCATCATATCCAACAAATACTTACATTCCACCATTTTCATCCATGCAACAAGCAGCATGTTACTCTGCTAGCCAGCGTCAACAACAACCATACAATCCTCAAATGAACCAGATGCAAATTACCCATAGTCAAACTAACCAAAGCCTGATTTTGTTGGAGACATCAAATCTAATCAATGTTACTGTTGAGATTGCTCAACAACATGCAGCATTAGTTTCAGGAATGGTAGCATCATACAATGGATTGGTTGCTAGTCAAATTGGGAACAACAACTTGACCAATGAGGACTATGCACAGATTGACAAGAAAGAAATGGAACTCATGGATATTCAGTGGGCTTTTGCTAGTATCATGAGAAGAGCCACTGATTTTATTCAAAAGACTGGGAGAACTGATCTTTCTACTTCTCCTAACACCACTTATGGCTTCAACAAAGCCAAAGTCACTTGTTTCAACTGTGGTAAGAAAGGTCATTTCAAAAGAGAGTGCACACAGCCAGCACAACAAGGTAATAGAAATCCACTCAACTCTAACTACCAAAACCGACAAAACCAAAATCAGGTATCATATCAAAGTCCCAACATTTCAAGTTTTCAACCTCAAAATAACAATCAAAACCGTTAAAATACCCAACAAAATAACAATGCTAGACAATCCACAACACAAAACCAAACATAACAGAATTCAAACCGAACAATCATTCCCATTTCTACACCAAACACATAAACCCAAAACGAGAATTCAAATCAAGCTTCGGTGAAACAAAAGGATGAGGGTTTTGATTGGACCGGTATGTAGTTAGGTGTTCAAGAAATCATAACTGGTAATGTGGCTTGTGTGGCATAGAAAATGAATTTGGATGAGCCGGTGGAGGTTGAAGAAGAAATTGTGACTGAGAAGTTGACTGAGTTGAAGATTGAGGAGTTGAATAAAGAGATGAATATTGATTGTCCTGAGAAGAAATCTGGCATATGATTCTTGATTCAGTTACTGATATTCCAGAGCAGTTTGATTCTGCTTATTCTGATGAGGAGAGTGAGTCTGATTCTGAATCTAGTGTTAACTCACTGGATGATGACATTGACCAGTTGCTTGCTGAAGCTGACTTCTTGATGACCCGGAAATCATGCATAGTGGATGATGCTTGTACTAGGATTGATTATTCCAAGTTTTTCGCTGGGAAGGAAGCACACTTTGCACTGATGTCCATGACAGAACCTCCAAAACAGGTAAGTACCGAATCTGCTATTTATTCAAATTCAAATTGTGTTAAACATTGCAAAGCTTGTGATAAATTGACAGATGAAAATAAGCAACTCAAAGTTCAACTTGAGAGTGCAAAAATCAACTATCAATCTTATCAGAAAGAAGCAAAAGAGTTTAACAAAGTACTTGATGGTTATAAGAAAGACGTTTCAGAATTGAAAAAGACTTTGTCTTTAAAACAAATGGCCGTAAATAACTATATCAATGATTTAGAAAACACAAAACTTGAAATGGCCACCATCAAGTGCATTGCAGAGAAAGTAAACAAAAAGCTTGAGAGTTATAAGCATATCGATTATGTTGTTGACCACATAATAGAAGAGCCTTCACAGTCTAGTAGTACAAACTACAAAGCTGTCCCAGCTCCGGTGTTGTTTGAAAACCATAATTTGCACTCAATAGCACTGGAGAGCTCAGTTAAATCTGATTCTACATCGGATGATGAGTCAAACACATCTAGTGTGGGAGACCCTTATTCTGATGTTAGACTTGTTCTGGGAAATAATGAGGGTGTGGTTGCTGCTGATGATTCTGATGAAGAGGATGAACAGTCTGAGAAGGTTTCTGAAAAAGCGTGTGATATTCCTGATGAAAATCACTACTGAACCTGTTTCAACATCTCAGATTGTCCATCCCATGGCTAACGCTCATAGAAAGAATCATTCAGTGAAGCCTGTTGAAAAGAAAGTTGAGAAGAAAATTTAAAAGAAAAATGAAAAGAAAATTGAAAAGTCAAATGAAGAGGAAAATGAATCGTGTGATAAACCTGATAAAGTTTTCTATCGGATGCAAGGATCCAATAAGATCATTTCTGATGAAGAATATCCAATCCAATTTGCAAATTATTCAAAAATTGAAAAGCTCTGGCTAGAAAGTACCATTTGGTTCCCGAAACATGAGCGAACAAATGATATACCTCCAGCAATCTTAATGAAAATTCATTCGGATATTCCTAAAGAACCAAAGGTCCATGCCATACAATTTATTAAACCAATAGAGAAGTCAAATGGTTTTCTTGAGCCGACTTACTCAAAGGACACTACTCCTGAGAGTTTGAGAAGAAGGTGTATGGATGATCAATATCCCATCACTAGTTATTTAAAGTCGAATGCCAAGAATCATTTTAAAGAGTACCGTGCGTGTTTTAAGTGCGGGAGAGGGGGCATTTACTTGCCGACTGCCCGTATGTAAGACACAAGAGGCACGAGGTGGAGATGAAGCAGAAGTATGAATGTTTGGTCGATAATCATTGTTATCCACAGAGACGATTTGTCCCTCAACCAGCACCTTTTTTAATCAAAGCAATTATTTCAAAAGGAGGGAAAATCGTCCGATGACATATGATCGCCGCAACTGGATAGCCACTGAGAAACCGTTTAAGAAACCAATGGTGAACGCAACTATTGACAACAAAAAGGTTCCTGATAAACCTAATGTCAAACCAACAGTTGGACCTGTCTCTGTTAAATCAGAGAAGGTAACCAAGAAAGTCTCGTTCAAGGAAGAAGTAAAGAAACCGGCTGAGACCACAAAATCTCAGATCCGGATCTTGAAACGTTCTGAACAATCTTCATGACCATAGGGTTCTGAAGGTGCTTCAACTTCACAACAAAATGTGAAATCCGAGAATGAAAAAGGTTTGAGTGATCAGAAAAAGGTTGATAAAAATCAAAATGTTTGTGAGAAATCTGAATCTTTGAAATAAACTGTTCAAAAACCCAAGACCAAACAGGCTTGGGTCCCCCAAAAAATCTAACTTCTTTACTTGATATGTGTAGGGAGCTTCAGCTGGCCCTGTGAGCAGTCTTTGGATTGTTGACAGTGGAGCTTCAGGTCACATGACAGGGGATCTTTCGCTACTATTCGATATTAGAAACATCAATGGAGGTAATGTAGCGTTTGCAGGAAACAAGGGAGGTTATATTACCATGGAGGGTAGTGTGAGCAATGGAATTGTGAGTTTTGAGAGAATTTCTTATGTGAAGTAAATAGATTACAATCTGCTCAGTGTCAGTCAGATATGTGACAAACAATTTTCTGTGTACTTTGATGACAAATCTTGCTATATATTCAAGCCGGGTTTTGAGTTACCGAAAGAGTGGGTGATGTTAAAGGCGCCGAGAGTGAACAACTTGTACATTCTCGATATGTCGAAAGCAATGACCACCCGACGCCAAGTGACGTGTTTTCTCTCCAAGGCTACTGAAAAATAATCAATTATGTGGCATAGGAGAATGGGACACATTCACCTAAGAAAGATGAATCAATTGGTGAAAAATGAACTTGTCACAGGCGTGAACGTTAAACATTTTCACTTAAATGACAAGTGTGTGAGTTGTAAGAAGGGTAAGCAGCACAAACAATCCCATAGGCCAAAGAAAGTCAATTCCGTTGAACTGCCACTTGAACGTTTGCACATGGATCTGTTTGGACCAGTCAAGCGTAAGAGTCATGCTAGGGAGTTGTACTGTCTTGTGGTGAGTGATGATTTTTCAAGATTTTCATGGGTTATGTGCTTACACCGAAAGAGCAACACGTTTGATAATTTGAAAGTTCTGTTCACTCGACTGGAAAATATCTATTGTCTCAAGATCAAGAGGATTAGGAGTGATAATGGGACGGAGTTTAAAAATGCACAGATTGACGATCTTTGTCAAAACAAAGGTATTCATCATGAATACAGTGCTCCGTATACCCCACAACAGAACGGTGTCGCCGAACGCAAAAACAGGACTCTAATAGAAACGACGAAGACAATGCTTGCGGACTCAAATCTTCCAGTAATGTTCTGGAACGAAGCAATTTACGCAGCTTGTTATACTCTTATTCGTGTTTTAACGGTGAAGAAGTTTGGCAAAACTTCTTATGAGCTGTTGAATCGTCGTAAGCCGAATTTAGAGTATCTAGAACCGTTTAGAGGTCCTTGTACTATGCTCAATCCATCTGAGAAGTTCGCACCAAAGGCTGAGGAAGGATACTTTGTTGGATATGCAACCCCGCTCAAACGGGTATTCAACAAAAGGACTTGTCAGGTCGAGGAGTGGGCTAACATTGAAGTGCAACGGTATACTCAGAATTTACAGGGAAGCG
This sequence comes from Ambrosia trifida, assembly GCA_028751855.1. Classification (NCBI taxonomy): domain Eukaryota; kingdom Viridiplantae; phylum Streptophyta; class Magnoliopsida; order Asterales; family Asteraceae; genus Ambrosia; species Ambrosia trifida. The sequence goes on along the minus strand of CM054124.1, from coordinate 96,787,918 downwards.
GTCCAGACTGGATGTTTGATTACAAAGATTTCTTTAAATCATTCAACCTAGATAGCTTGGTTGAAGAGGATGTATTACGATTGTATTATGAGGTCGAAAACGCAGTGACATCACCGTTGGTGCGTCCGATCACCGTAAACCCTCAAGCAGCTTTTAATGATACCAATGTTCCTGTCGTTGAAGAAGAGGTATTTCAAGAAGCTTCCACAACTTTGAATTCATCAGAATCAGAAGATGACGACAATGAGGTTACAAGTGAAGCTATCTTAGATCATGCTACAGTGAACCACCAGTGAACCCAAATACAAATGGTGCTTCATCATCGAATGTGGGTAATGATCTGGTTTCTGCAGATAATTTAACTACTCAGACGGGAGTCCAAGTACCAGACTATCCGGAATCTTGGATACATCAAATTCACCCGATCGAGCAGGTTATTGGTGATCCTGGTAGCAGTGTGATGACAAGAGGTCAATTAAGGAAAGCTAACCCACCGGAAAACCTTGGCAATCTTGTTTTATATGCCAAAATACAAAAATCAGGTTTTCAGAATGACTGGTCTTTTGCTTGTTATGTTTCGCCGGTTAAGCCGCGAACTTACACGGATGCTCTTTTGGATGACGCTTGGGTAGAAGCAATGCAAGAGGAGTTGTTGCAGTTTCAGAAACTTGGTGTTTGGACACTGACAAATTTGCCCCTAGGAAGAAAGAAGATTGGAACAAAATGGGTTTTCAAATGCAAAAAAGATGATAGAGGAGTGATCGTAAAGAACAAAACTCGTTTGGTTGTACAAGGATTTCATCAAGTTGAGGGAATCGATTACAACGAGATCTATGCAACAGTTGCACGCTTAGAGGCAATACGAATGTTTCTGGCGTTTGCATCATACAAGAAATTTAAGGTGTATCAAATGGATGTCAAGAGCGCGTTTCTCTACGGTGTGGTCAAGGAGGAAGTATACGTAGGTCAACCACCAGGCTTTGAAGATCCTAGTCACCGGGATAAGGTCTACGTTTTAAACAAAGCTCTCTACGGGTTGCACTAGGCTCCAAGGCAATGGTATGAGGAGCTGAGCACGTATCTTCTTTCAAAAGGATTCAAGCGAGGTCTGGTAGATTTCACACTGTTCACTAAACGAACAGGCGATGATGTAGATGCATTTTGTGCGACTAATGCTTTGGATTACTATTAACATATGTTTTTTTTCTTGGTCGAATGGGCGAAGGAGTTTTATATGGGCGAATGAGAGTTTCTATTTGGGCGAAGGAGAGCTAAAGGTGCGAAGGAGAGAAGGAGGTCGAAGGTAGAATTAGAAGTTAATGTATTGCTTGGTTTGACCATAGTATTTGGGCGAACCTGCACATTCGACCAAGCAAAGTGGGCGAATGTGCAGGCCTATAAATAGGTCATGTTCATTTTGAAAGTTAGTTGTTGTGATTTTTGTTTCCTTCCTGTTTGAGTCTCGCCCTAGGGTTTTGTGTAAACTTAATTCTCATCTTGTTTTGATTGTAAAGCTTATTATAACGTGTAATTGAGTTTGTTTATCAATGAAATGAAGCTTTTAAAGATTATTTCTATGTTTTGTTAGTATTGTTATCATTTTGTGATTGATTCAGGGATTCCGCACCTGAATCAAACTTGTTGATCATAATCTTTGTAGATTTGACGATCCTACGCGCATACAAAGTGGTATCAGAGCCATATGGATCAAACAACCACAAACTGATAATTTTACAGCTGATTTGGACCCTATTTTGATCAAAAACTTTCTGTTTTCATTGATAAAACTGAATTGTTGATAATTTGATTGATTAGAGCTTGTTTGGTTGTACAAGGATTTCATCAAGTTGAGGGAATCGATTACAACGAGATCTATGCAACAGTTGCACGCTTAGAGGCAATACGAATGTTTCTGGCGTTTGCATCATACAAGAAATTTAAGGTGTATCAAATGGATGTCAAGAGCGCGTTTCTCTACGGTGTGGTCAAGGAGGAAGTATACGTAGGTCAACCACCAGGCTTTGAAGATCCTAGTCACCGGGATAAGGTCTACGTTTTAAACAAAGCTCTCTACGGGTTGCACTAGGCTCCAAGGCAATGGTATGAGGAGCTGAGCACGTATCTTCTTTCAAAAGGATTCAAGCGAGGTCTGGTAGATTTCACACTGTTCACTAAACGAACAGGCGATGATGTAGATGCATTTTGTGCGACTAATGCTTTGGATTACTATTAACATATGTTTTTTTTCTTGGTCGAATGGGCGAAGGAGTTTTATATGGGCGAATGAGAGTTTCTATTTGGGCGAAGGAGAGCTAAAGGTGCGAAGGAGAGAAGGAGGTCGAAGGTAGAATTAGAAGTTAATGTATTGCTTGGTTTGACCATAGTATTTGGGCGAACCTGCACATTCGACCAAGCAAAGTGGGCGAATGTGCAGGCCTATAAATAGGTCATGTTCATTTTGAAAGTTAGTTGTTGTGATTTTTGTTTCCTTCCTGTTTGAGTCTCGCCCTAGGGTTTTGTGTAAACTTAATTCTCATCTTGTTTTGATTGTAAAGCTTATTATAACGTGTAATTGAGTTTGTTTATCAATGAAATGAAGCTTTTAAAGATTATTTCTATGTTTTGTTAGTATTGTTATCATTTTGTGATTGATTCAGGGATTCCGCACCTGAATCAAACTTGTTGATCATAATCTTTGTAGATTTGACGATCCTACGCGCATACAAAGTGGTATCAGAGCCATATGGATCAAACAACCACAAACTGATAATTTTACAGCTGATTTGGACCCTATTTTGATCAAAAACTTTCTGTTTTCATTGATAAAACTGAATTGTTGATAATTTGATTGATTAGAGCTTGTTTGGTTGTACAAGGATTTCATCAAGTTGAGGGAATCGATTACAACGAGATCTATGCAACAGTTGCACGCTTAGAGGCAATACGAATGTTTCTGGCGTTTGCATCATACAAGAAATTTAAGGTGTATCAAATGGATGTCAAGAGCGCGTTTCTCTACGGTGTGGTCAAGGAGGAAGTATACGTAGGTCAACCACCAGGCTTTGAAGATCCTAGTCACCTGGATAAGGTCTACGTTTTAAACAAAGCTCTCTACGGGTTGCACTAGGCTCCAAGGCAATGGTATGAGGAGCTGAGCACGTATCTTCTTTCAAAAGGATTCAAGCGAGGTCTGGTAGATTTCACACTGCTCACTAAACGAACAGGCGATGATGTAGATGCATTTTGTGCGACTAATGCTTTGGATTACTATTAACATATGTTTTTTTTCTTGGTTGAATGGGCGAAGGAGTTTTATATGGGCGAATGAGAGTTTCTATTTGGGCGAAGGAGAGCTAAAGGTGCGAAGGAGAGAAGGAGGTCGAAGGTAGAATTAGAAGTTAATGTATTGCTTGGTTTGACCATAGTATTTGGGCGAACCTGCACATTCGACCATGCAAAGTGGGCGAATGTGCAGGCCTATAAATAGGTCAAGTTCATTTTGAAAGTTAGTTGTTGTGATTTTTGTTTCCTTCCTATTTGAGTCTCGCCCTAGGGTTTTGTGTAAACTTAATTCTCATCTTGTTTTGATTGTAAAGCTTATTATAACGTGTAATTGAGTTTGTTTATCAATGAAATGAAGCTTTTAAAGATTATTTCTATGTTTTGTTAGTATTGTTATCATTTTGTGATTGATTCAGGGATTCCGCACCGGAATCAAACTTGTTGATCATAATCTTTGTAGATTTGACGATCCTACGCGCATACAAAGTGGTATCAGAGCCATATGGATCAAACAACCACAAACTGATAATTTTACAGCTGATTTGGACCCTATTTTGATCAAAAACTTTCTGTTTTCATTGATAAAACTGAATTGTTGATAATTTGATTGATTAGAGCTTGTTTTCATGGATAAAATGCATAATTCTCTTTGATAAACTTGTTCCAAATCAAATCAGAAGCAAAACCTGATTAGAATCATCAAATTCTATCAACTTTTGAAAAAATTTGATCAAAATTAACTGATTTTCAAAGAATAACCGTTTTTGAAAGTGTAGGGTCGAACCTAGGGAGAATGGTCGAACGTGTGTGTTAATTTGGTCGAACCAAGGGATTTTGGTCGAAGGTGGTTGTTTAGCTGGTCGAATCTAGAGTTTGTTAGAGTATTGTTGTTCATTCGACCATAGTTGTCTCATTCGACCATTCGGACGGTCAAAAGAGGGTGTAAAGGGTCGAAAGTGATTTGTGTTTGTTGTATTTCTCATTCGTATCTTTTCAAATGGTCGAAGGAGAACAGTTTGGCTAATTCGACCACTCGATACATACGAAGGTAGAGTCTGTTTATAAAGTTTTATAATCTTTTCGTGTTTAATCATTTTCAGATCAAGATATGGAACTTTCCTACTACACCACGACCTAACACGACACCACAACAGCAGACAACCAGGGATCCTTGGTCGGTTGCTGCCCAAACGTCTAGTCAACCATCACAACCTATCAATTACATGGCGATGACTAGTACTATTCCTCAACATGTTGCGCAACCACAACCGCAACCGATTGGTGACTATTGGGGAGTAGCAGCAGCAGCGGTTCACTCACAGACGACTAATGCCATATCAACTCTTATCCAAGACTTGTCATCGGGAAGTGGAAACCGTCCACCTAAACTTATGGAGATGGTCGACTACAACACGTGGAAGACCAAATTCAAGATCCATCTGGAGGGAATGGGTTTAGAGGGAACTGAGGCATGGCAAATGATTGCGAAGGGCTATATTGCTCCGATCTTGGAGAACACAAGAGAGCCTATTCCATTGGAAAATCTTGCAGATGATGAAAAGAAGAAATTTGCTATTGAGAAGAAGGCGTTTTCTCAATTGTCTCAAGCTATCAACACTGATTTGTTGCATCAGTTTGGTTCTTGCACAACTTCTAAACAGCTATGGGACATGTTGAAAAATAGGCATGATGGAAATGAGAAGACTAGGAAGCTAAGGATGGAAGAGCTTCGGAAAGAGTTCGAAAATTTCAGTTACATGGGTAACGAGACGTTGAAAGAGTTGGTCCCAAGGTATTGCCAGTTACTCACGGAGCTTTCAAGCTATGAAATAAGCATTCCTATGTCTGAATTGGTGGACATGTTTGCCGATGCATTGCCACCGTATTGGAACCAACATATTGAGGTGTTACCGAGTTCATTCAGAAACTGGAAAACAAGGAGATGGAGGAAAAGAGAAAAGCTAAAAGAGCTCAAATTCCTCAGAATCCGGAATTGTATCTTGGTGGTACATCTTCTTCTCATTCTACTTCCAGTTCTACTTCTAATGTAGCTCCACATATCGCGTGCGTATCTAACATTGTTGAACCACTCAAAACACCAATCAATTACCTTGCTCAAACATCTTCATATACCTCACCATCATATCCTACAACTACTTACATTCCACCATTTTCACCCATGCAACAAGTAGCATGTTACTCTGCTAGCCAACCTCAACAACAACCATACAATCCTCAAATGAACCAGATGCAAATTACCCAAAGTCAAACTAACCAAAGCCCGATTGTGTTGGAGACATCAAATCTAAATAATGTTACTATTGAGATTGCCCAAAAACATGTAGCATTAGTTTCAGCAATGGTAGCATCGTACAATGGATTGGTTGCTAGTCAAATTGGGAACAACAACTTGACCAATGAGGACTACGCACAGATTGACAAGGAAGAAATGGAACTCATGGATATTCAGTGGGCTTTTGCTAGTATCATGAGAATAGCCACTGATTTTATTCAAAAGACCGGGAGAACTGATCTTTCTACTTCTCCTAACACCACTTATGGCTTCAACAAAGCCAAAGTCACTTGTTTCAACTGTGGTGAGAAAGGTCATTTCAAAAGAGAGTGCACACAGCCAGCACAACAAGGTAATAGAAATCCATTCAACTCTAACTACCAAAACCAACAAAACCAAAATCAGGTATCATACCAAAGACCCAACATTTCAAGTTTTCAACCTCAAAACAACTATCAAAACCGTCAAAATACCCAACAAAATAACAATGCTAGACAATCCACAACATAAAACAAAACACAACAGAATTCAAACCGAACAATCATTCCCATTTCTACACCAAACACACAAACCCAAACTGAGAATCCAAATCAAGCTTTGGTGATACAAAAGGATGAGGGTTTTGATTGGACTGGTATGCAGTTAGGTGTTGAAGAAATTACAACTGGTAATGTGGCTTGTGTGGCACAGCAAATGAATTTGGATGAGCCGGTGGAGGTTGAAGAAGAAATTATGACTGAGAAGATGACTGAGTTGAAGATTGAGGAGTTGAATGAAGAGATGAATGTTGATTGTGAAGAGAAGAAGTCTTGAATGATTCTTGATTCAGTTACTGATATTCCAGAGCTGTTTGATTCTACTTATTCTGATGAGGAAAGTGAGTCTGATTGTGAATCTAGTGTTAACTCACTAGATGATGACATTGACCAGTTGCTTGCTGAAGCTGATTTCTTGATGACCCGGAAATCATGCATAGTGGATAATGCTTGCACCAGAATTGATTATTCCAAGTTTTTAGCTGGGAAGGAAGAACACTTTGCATTGATGGCCATGACAAAACCTCCAAAACAGGTAAGTACTGAATCTGCCGTTAATTCAAATTCAAATTGTGTCAAACATTGCAAAGCTTGTGATAAATTGACAGATGAGAATAAGCAACTCAAGGTTCAACTTGAAAGTGCAAAAATCAACTATCAATCACATCAAAAACAAGCAAAAGAGATCAACAGAGTACTTGATGGTTATAAGAAAGACGTTTCAAAATTGAAAAAGACTTTGTCTTTAAAACAAATGGCCATAAATAACTATATCAATGATTTAGAAAACACAAAACTGGAAATCGTAACACCCCAACCGATGGCGGAAACATCGGGACGTCACGTATTGATGATTGTTCAGTAGCTCATGGTTAAAAATAAATTTAATTAAATGATTTTAATAAATTACATACAATTGTTCTACAAGAATTCGTACATCAAAATGAGTAATACTATGTACACATCTTCAAGCATTAACTCAAATCTTCAAGCAAGTAGAACCTGAAACATGTTAAGTTTGAAAATATTTTGGGTTAACAAAAGTTGGTGAGAATACATAGGTTTTCGAATATAATAGATAACAATAGTTTGTACGACAATCACAGTTGTATAATGATAGAGTATGAGTACGACATGTAACAATGCGTCTTTGTACAATCACACCTTGTGTCAACTCATGACCTAACTCGCAAGTTAGTTAAATGTTGTTACTGTTATCGATCATCCCTGAATTTATGCGGGGGGATGGGTATGTCAGACCTATAGCGCTATAATCTAAACAGGCAGCTTGATCAATGTTAATGATTGTACTGTGTCTTTTTCTTACAGTCAAATGATAGAATGAGTAAATGATAATGTAGTTGAATCACAAGTTTCAACAATGTAAGAATGAGTAAATGATAGTGTATAAAATGTTTAAACATGTTTCACCCCAAAATAGTGAAAAAGAAAAAGGGGCTATGTAAACTCACCTTAGTGTTAGAATGATGACCCTTGTTATATAAGTAAATGTGGCTTGTGTGTATCCAAATATCACCCTATTTCATGGTAATAAATAAATGTTGAGGAAAACTTAATAATTCTAAGTTTTCTAGTCTAAAGTGTGCAAGGGTTCCTAATTTGGGGATAATTAATTGATTTATGATTAAATTTGAATAATTTAAATAAAAAAAGAAATAATTAATGAAAGTTTTTTCTGATCAAAATTAACTAAAAGTGGTTGAATTATAATGTATTAAATGTGAAAATAATTTTTATATAATTATTTTCTTAGTTCATGAATATTTAAATATTTATACTTATTTGACAAAATATAGACTAAAAATTTATATTTCTTATCTAAATGATTAATAATAATTTATGTGAAATTTTGATGCAAAAATATTGAAAAATGAATTTATTATGATTTATTTATGATTAAAAGGACAAAAATTGATTAAAAATATTAAATAAATTATTTTTCTGAAACAAAAATTATTTCCGGAAGGTTTATTCATTTATAAGTTTAGAATAATTTTTGTGGAATTTCATAAAATCGTTTTGATATTTTTATAGAATTTTATAATTATAATAGAATAAACTTGTAATATTTATTATATATAATAAATAAAAGAATTTTGAAAAAATAAAAGTTGTATGATAACCTTCATCATTAGAATGGCCTAAAATAATTTTTATAGGATTTATAAATCGTTTTTAGTATTTAAAAACTATTATAAAATATAATATTATAAATATATGAAAGATAAGGATCTTAAAAAAAATGTGGTTTGTGGGGATCGAACCCGGGTCAGACCCGGCCCCCATGACTTCACAAACGTCTTGACAACCATCTGGTCTACACCAGATTTATTGATTTGTTTCATTTAAAAAATCATTTAACTCAAAAGCCTGAGAGTCATCTTCCCCAATTTAGCTTATAAACCGTAGAATCTACAATCGATCTAATACCACTATGATAACTGAGATGACCATAAGGCTTCTGATCGGGATAGCAAACGACATAAAAAAATAAATATCAGCGACTTACAATGTGATTATCGCAGAATTTGTCAGGTCAACGAAACTCAAAGTATGTTGGTGCTTCTTGATTACGAAGAATTCACAGGAATTAGAATTGTATGTGTGTTAATCGGCCCTTTTATGTTGTAGGACAGGATCCAATTTATACTATTATGTATGATTAAACGATTTTAGAAGGTTTGACCCTAGATGGTCAAAACGCGTGAATTAAGCTCACTACGAGCTGTAATCGTTCAATTATTGCTTCGAATTAGAGCAGGATTGAAGTGTTAATAATAATCATAAATCCTAATCAATGATCTTACCAAAAATAGGGCTCAATTAAGTGGTCAAAATTAGAGGCTTTGATGGTCAAAGGTGGGTCTTGGCTTGAAGGAGTGCAGCGAACAAGAGAGCAGGAAAGAAAAAAATTACGTTGGGCCAGGTTTTGGATGATGGGCTGACAGTGGAGTGGGCTCAGGGAGTGGGCTTTGGTTTGGACTATGGATTAACAAGTTTTGGGTGGGTTTGGTTTAGTTATTTGTTTGGTTTTCTTAAAAAAAAAATTGAAAGTACATAACTAAAAAAAAAAAAACTACAAATCTGATTTTTTTTTTATTTTTTTATAATTATTATTATTATTATTATTATTATTATTATTATTTTAAAAAAAATGTTTTGAAATAAATAATAAATATTAGACAAGGTTATTAAAGTAGTATAATATGGATAAAGTTGTGTTTTTTTTACTAATACATAAATTGGGAAAAATTCGCGATGTTACAGTCTCCCCTACTTTTGGAAACTTCGTCCCGAAGTTGTTAAAAAAAACACAGGGTTGAGGATGATTGGGCAGAGATTAGGGCAACTGTGGTTTGGAAAATTTGGGTTAAGGCACGACATGAATTTGTATGTAATAGAATAATCTGTTTCGAATAATTTGGATAATAGGATTGATATGTGTGATTTTAAGGATTGGATTAGGTTTGTCTGAAATAGCATGGGGTAGCAAAACACTAAACTAAAGTTTTAGGAATTCTAAAAGAAATGCATGAGTTGATTGACTAAATGAACTACTAGATAACTAGAGTTTACATTTGGTTATTTCCCGAAACCTCGATAGAATTTCACACTACCTTAACGTACCTGTAAATTCATGATTACATTCTGGACCGCAATCACCAATTTACCTTACAATAGGGTTTTGTCTCCTTCTATTACTCTAACACACATGTGAGTAATGCAGAAATAATCATGTGGTTGAACCTTTGTATATAATGAGTCCAACCGTTGAGCAAGGAAAAGACTCTCACCAGTTAGTGAGTAGGAACCTCTACCGATTGTTGAGCAGGTTCGATGGCCTCCACCAGTTGTGGAGCAGGTTGTAGGGCCTCTCTCGACTGAGCAGGTTCGATAGCCTCCACTAGTCGTGGAGCAAGTTGTAGGGCCTCTCCCGACTGTTGAAAAGGCATGATGACCTCTACCAATCGTTGAGTAGGTTATTTGGTACTCAACTAACTGTTGAGCAAGTACTTTATCCTCTCTTAAGTGTAGCAATTATTATACACATAAATTGCAAATTGATAATATGTTTATGCATGCAAGTTTATAAGTACAACGAGTATAGTATATGAGTTGTAGTTGTAAAGATTTAGATATTGATATAGCAATTAGTTCACATTCAAACCAGCATGCATCCAAGTGTTTTGATTATACCATATAAAAAACTCTCAGACAAAAATTTCAATACTAGAATTTATTACTTGAATCAAATAGCGTCAATACATAGAATAAAAAAAGCAAACAATATTCAAATGGTGGGACTTGCTGTTAAGTAGCTGGAGGGTCTTGATCTCGGTTTAGTTTAGGGCATCGGTTACGGAAGTAATTTGGGTCTCCACATTCATAGCATTGACCATAGTTGTATCTACCAGGACGATTAGGAGTAGCAGCCTGAGCAGGGTTGGTTGGTTGGTTGGCATTAGGATTTGGGGCCTCACGACATGTGTTGACTAGGTGGCCGTACTTACCACAATTGGTGCACAAGCGACACGCTGAAGCAGTGGGATGATGTCGTTTGTATGTGTACACAATGGATAGTTTCCTATATAAGGTTTCTTGTTAGAAGCTTGTGTAGTGAGGTTTGCATCAGGATCCCTGGTCTTACGCTTCTGGTTCTCAGTAGTTATCGCGGCTACAATACTTGCTTTCTCGCCTTTTCGAACTAAGGTCCCGTTCTTTACGTGATTGTCAGTTAAGGTAGCTGCTAGACGCTTGGCCTCTTCGAGGGTAGCAGGGTTCCTTCCCCATACCGTGTCCTGAATCTGCATGGGTAAACCACCGATATATTTCTCAATGGCTACAGGTAGGGGAGTGACCTTATGAGGCAACAACAGACTGAGCTCATGGAAGTGGGTATTATAAGCAAGGTTTTCCGCACTATCCTAAGCAAGGGTGTGGAACTCGTCCTCTAATTTCTTGACCTCGATACGTGGGCAAAATTCAGCTTTCATTATCTCCTTGGCTTGATCCCGGGTCATTGTAAGTGCAACTTCAGCTCCTCGGGTGCGTTTTTCCGCATTCCACCCAGTGAGTGCTCGTTTGTGAAGAACACTCATAGCATAACGGACCTTAAAGTTATCGGGACACTCACAGTTAATGAAGGTATTCTCAATACCCTCGAACCATTGTAGGAGACCAGTAGCTCCTTCATCTCCACTGAACATAGGAGGATTACAAGTATTAAAGTGTTTGAGAGTGCAGGCTGGGAGGCCATTCCCGTTTCCATTCTCGTTCCCATTGTGGTTTCCATTGCCGTTTCCGTTGCCGTTTCCGTTTCCATTGCCATTTCCGATCATCTGGATGACTTGGGCCAGTAAGTTAGGAACCAGAGTTGCTATTTGTTGCGCCATTTGTTGGGAAATGATCGCAGCCAGTTGGGCATCAACGCCATTGTTGTTGTTGTTGTGGTGGTTAGTGTTGTGGTTACTACTCCCTTCATCATGATTGTCACCACTGTTAAGGCGAGCGCTGCGGCGTGGAGGCATGATCTGTAAGAGACACAATGAAATGAATGAGGTAATATAAGGAATGTAATCATTAATCCATTAATGAATAAACTAAAACGTGGACTTATCAAAGATTCTAGATTCTAATAACATAGTGAAGACATGCTTTAGCCTATAAGTGAACACTCATCCCGAGAATTCCCAGGTAGGCATCCGGGTCCGTCGTCTGATTGGGATATATGCGCAATGCCAGCCTAGACAGACGACTCAGAATACAAGCATTCACCCTTCCAGATTGCACGTGTTCGTTATTAAAAATCTAGAACTTCGACTAGATCTCAAGGTGGTTCAGGCTTAACATGAGGATTTTGTCCTATTAGTCTAAGAGTACATCCAGTGATGGAGAGCAATCTTCTTGTAAGGATTAAAATAGGGATAAGAAGTAGGAGGGAGATAGAGAATAGGAATAAGTAGAGAAGCAAGTAAGAGAAACAAGTATTGGTTAAATATTGTGGTTATAGACTAGATTATTTTTCTAATAACCTAATTCCCTATAACCATGGCTCCGATACCAATCTTTAACACCCCAACCGATGGCGGAAACATTGGGATGTCACGTATTGATGATTGTTCAGTAGCTCATGGTGAATAATAAATTTCATTAAATAAATTACATACAATTGTTCTACAAGAATTCGTACATCAAAATGAGTAATACTATGTACACATCTTCAAGCATTAACTAAAATCTTCAAGAAAGTAGAACCTGAAACATGTAAAGATTGAAAATATGTTGGGTCAACAAAAGTTGGTGAGAATACATTGGTTTTCGAATATAATAGATAACAATAGTTTGTACAACAATCACAGTTGTATAATGATAGAGTATGAGTCCGACATGTAACAATGCGTCTTTGTACAATCAAACCTTGTGTCAACTGATGACCTAACTCGCAAGTTAGTTAAATGTTGTTACTGTTATCGATCATCCCTGAATTTATGCGGGGGGATGGGTATGTCAGACCTATAGCGCTATAATCTAAACAGGCGGCTTGATCAATGTTAATGATTGTACTGTGTCTTTTTCTTACAGTCAAATGATAGAATGAGTAAATGATAATGTAGTTGAATCACAAGTTTCAACAATGTATGAATGAGTAAATGATAGTGTATAAAATGTTTAAACATGTTTCACCCCAAAATAGTGAAAAAGAAAAAGGGGCTATGTAAACTCACCTTAGTGTTAGAATGATGACCCTTGTTATATAAGTAAATGTGGCTTGTGTGTATCCAAATATCACCCTATTTCAAGGTAATAAATAAATGTTGAGTAAACTTAATAATTCTAAGTTTTCTAGTCTATAGTGTGCAAGGGTTCCTAATTTGGGGATAATTAATTGATTTATGATTAAATTTGAATAATTTAAATAAATAAAGAAATAATTAATGAAAATTTTTTCTGATCAAAATTAACTAAAAGTGGTTGAATTATAATGTATTAAATGTGAAAATAATTTTTATATAATTATTTTCTTAGTTCATGAATATTTAAATATTTTTACTTATTTGACAAAATATAGAATAAATATTTAAAAATATTTAAATTTATAAATTTTGAATAAAAAATTTATATTTCTGATCTAAATGATTAATAATAATTTATGTGAAATTTTGATGCAAAAATAATGAAAAATGAATTTAATATGATTTATTTATGATTAAAATGACAAAAGTCGATTAAAAATATTAAATAGATTATTTTTCTGAAACAAAAATTATTTCCGGAATGTTTATTCATTTATAAGTTTAGAATAATTTTTGTGGAATTTCATAAAATCGTTTTGATATTTTTATAGAATTTTATAATTATAATAGAATAAACTTGTAATATTTATTATATATAATAAATAAAAGATTTTTGAAAAACTAAAAGTTGTATGATAACCTTCATCATTAGAATGGCCTAAAATAATTTTTATAGGATTTATAAATCGTTTTTAGTATTTAAAAACTATTATAAAATATAATATTATAAATATATGAAAGATAAGGATCTTAAAAAAAATGTGGTTTGTGGGGATCGAACCCGGGTCAAACCCGGCCCCCATGACTTCACAAACGTCTTGACAACCATCTGGTCTACACCAGATTTATTGATTTGTTTCATTTAAAAAATCATTTAACTTAAAAGCCTGAGAGTCATCTTCCCCAATTCAGCTTATAAACCCTAGAATCTACAATCGATCTAATACCACTATGATAACTGAGATGACCATAGGACTTCTGATCGGGATAGCAAACGACATAAAAAAAATAAATATCAGCGACTTACAATGTGATTATCGCAGAATTTGTCAGGTCAACGAAACTCAAAGTATGTTGGTGCTTCTTGATTTCGAAGAATTCACAGGAATTAGAATTGTATGTGTGTTAATCGGCCCTTTTAGGTTGTAGGACAGGATCCAATTTATACTATTATGTATGATTAAACGATTTTAGAAGGTTTGACCCTAGATGGTCAAAACGCGTGAATTAAGCTCACTACGAGCTGTAATCGTTCAATTATTGCTTCGAATTAGAGCAGGATTGAAGTGTTAATAATAATCATAAATCCTAATCAATGATCTTACCAAAAATAGGGCTCAATTAAGTTGTCAAAATTAGAGGCTTTGATGGTCAAAGGTGGGTCTTGGCTTGAAGGAGTGCAGCGAACAAGAGAGCAGGAAAGAAAAAAATTAGGTTGGGCCAGGTTTTGGATGATGGGCTGACAGTGGAGTGGGCTCAGGGAGTGGGCTTGGTTTAGTTATTTGTTTGGTTTTCTTAAAAAAAAAAAAAATTGAAAGTACATAACTAAGAAAAAAAAAAGAACTACAAATCTGATTTTTTTTTTATTTTTTTTACAATTATTATTATTATTATTATTATTATTATTATTATTATTTTAAAAAAAATGTTTTTAAATAAATAATAAATATTAGACAAGGTTATTAAAGTAGTATAATATGGATAATGTGGTGTTTTTTTTTTACTAATACAAAAATTGGGAAAAATTCGCGATGTTACAGAAATGGCCACCATCAAGTGCTTTGCAGAAATAGTAATCAAAAAGCTTGAGAGTTATAAGCATACGCTTATGTTGTTGACCACATAATAGAAGAGCCTTCACAGTCTAGTAGTGCAAACTCCAAAGCTGTCCCAGCTCCGGTGTTGTTTGAAAACCATAATTTTCACTCAATAGCACCGGAGAGCTCATTTAAATCTGATTCAACATCGGATGATGAGTCAAACACATCTAGTGTGGGAGACCTTATTCTGATGTTAGACCTGTTATGGGAAATAATGAGGGTGTAGTTGCTGCTAATGATTCTGATGAAGAGGATGAACAGTCTGAGAAGGTTTCTGAAAAGGTGTGTGATATTCCTGACGAAAATCACATAATCACTACTGAACCTGTTTCACCATCTCAGATTGTCCATCCCATGGCTAACGCTCATAGAAAGAATCACTCAGTGAAGCCTATTGAAAAGAAAGTTGAAAAGAAAATTGAAAAGAAAATTGAAAATACAGATGAAAAGCAAAATGAATCGTGTGATAAACCTGTTAAAGTTTTCTATCGGATGCAAGGATCCAATAAGATCATTTCTGATGAAGAATATCCAATCCAATTTGCAAATTATTCAAAAATTGAAAAGATCTGGCAGGAAAGTACCATTTGGTTCCCGAAACATGAGGGAACAAATGATCAACAATTTTATCCGTAAAATCTAGTCCGAATCAATCAATTATCAACAAAACTCATTGTTCATTCAAAACAGAAAAATTTTGATCAATTTTGGGTCCAAATCAGTTCAAAAACTATCAATTCGTTGTTGTATGATCCGTAATGGCTCTGATACCACTTTGTGGAGGATCGGTTTGACAAAAACAAGTTAGTTGATCATACAAATCTACCAATTTAGGTGCGGAATCCATAAATCAGTTACGAAATGATAGTAATCGAGTCAAATACGCAAATTCACCTTCTCAATATCCATTTCATTAATAAACACTTGATAAAACTTTACAATTGATGTTTACAATGAAATAATAAAGTTTCAGACTCTTTTAGATAACCTAGAGAGAATTCAGATTGAACTAGACAAACAAATGACAAAAAGTTAATGTTAAAATGAAATTTCAAGTTTATATAGGCTTGCACATTCGCCCCCCGTAAGGGTTGAATGTGCAAGTTCGACCCTTCATATGGTCGAACAAACAAATAAGCTTCAATTCTTCACGTTCGTTTGAATTCTTCTACATTCGACCTTCACAAATCTGGAGGAATATCATTGGTCCGTTCATGTTTCGGAAACCAGATGGTACTCTCTTGATAGATTTTATCAATTTTGGAATAAGTGACCAACTGTATCGGATAATCTTCATCAGCAATGATCTTATCGGATCCTTCCATCCGATAGAACACTTTAACAGGTTTGTCAACCGGTTCATTTTTCTCAATTTGCTTAACTGATTGATTCATTTTGTTGACAGTTTTCTGAGGAGGAGAAACCTGAGATGGTGAGATTATCTCATTTGTTCTAATATGATTTTCCAAAGGAATATCATCATATTTCTTAGGTTCCTCTTCTTCAGTATCTGAATCATCAGTTACTGCTATAACACCTTCATCATTCAACCCAAGTACCGGTCTTACATCGGAGTTTGGATCACCAATACTAGAGGTATTGGATTCATTGTCCGATAAAAGAATCCGATCTCACTGAACTCTCTGGTGTTACTGAGTTCAAATTGTGATTCTTAAATAACACTGGAGTAGGAACAACCTTATAATTGGCATCATTGGATTGAGATGGCTCTTCAACAATGTGGTCTAGAACATAAGCCACATGTTTATAAGTTTCCGATTTCTTGTTCACTTTTTCACTAACACACTTGATCTTTGCCATTTCTAGTTTTGTTTCCTCAATTTCATTGATGTAATTGTTTATGGCAAGTAGTTTCAAAGATAAAGTTTTTGTCAGTTCAGAAACATCCTTTTTATATCCTTCAAGTGTTTTATTGAAATCGTGTTCATCCTTACGATACGATTGAATGACTATTTTAGCACTCTCAAGCTGATGCCTGAGTTGCTTAACTTCATCATTCAATCTATCACAAGTTCCACAATATGGATTTTCACTAGTAGTAGAGTTAAGACTTACCGGTCTTGGAGGATCTATCATGACCATAAGTGCAAAATGAGCTTCCTTCCCAGCAAAGAACTTCGAATAATCAATCTTGGTGAAAGCATCATAAACCATGCACGACTTTTTCGTCATCAGAAAGTCAGCTTCGGCTAGCAACTAGTCAATATCATCATCCAGTAAGTTAACACTAGCCTCAGAATCAGATTCGCTTTCTGAGTAAGAATATACAGATTCTGGCTCATCAGAGACATCGGCAACGGAATCAATTATCGTTCTTGAAACCGTTTCAACAACCGGTTCATCATCCTTCTCTGGAACCTCTTCAACAATATCTTCAACAATCTCCTCAATCACTACCTCAGAAACCTTCTCAGTCACATTCTCACCATCTTTCTCAGAAACCTTCTCAACATCTTCTATCACCGGCTCCTCTTAAACCATTTGTTGCGCAAAGCAAGCTACATTTCTGTCACACCCTCAAATTTCCACTGTAGTGTTTATACCGCGAGGCGCATGACATACCAGGATCCCATAGCCATAAGTCATCTGAACGAACTCTAAATGCCCAAACCATTTAGTTCGTTTTCAAAAACCAAGTTTAGTTAAGTTGCGGAAGCGTAAACCAAATTTAAACCTTTAAAAACCATGCGCAAAACAACGCGCCCAAATTAAAACCATACGAAAGAAAATGTAAAAGCATAATATGTAATTTAGGTGTATGCCCAAGACTCAAATGCAGTGAAGTGTGCAGTGCTTTCTAATCCTGGCACCGGAAGCTAACTACCTGCAAAAGCATGTATATCATGGGTCAACAAACAATGTTGGTGAGTTCACTAAGTAAAGTAAATGAGTATGTAAATGCGCAGGCATTCTTGGTGCGGCTCCTGACCAGGCCTATACGGCCACTTTATCCCCTACAGATATCCAATAGGCCCTTTATGCTTTTTCTCTCCAGCAGCAAGATCCACATGGCGTCATGGATACTGGGGCATCCGGTCATATGGAAACCCCACAAGGTACTAACTTTTCGTCTTCTTTTAATACTTGCACTAACAAATTTATTGTCGTTGGTAATGATATAACTATTCCCGTGATTGGTCAAGGCAACCTCACCCTACCGACTCCATTCCCGCCCTTTAAATTAAACAATGTCCTTTATGCCCCAAACCTTGTCAAAAATCTTATATCTGTCCGTAAACTTACTACTGATAATTTATTGTCCATTGAATTTGACCCCTTCGGTTTTAATGTGAAGGATCTCAAGACCAAGGCACACCTCCTCCGATGCAATAGCACGGGAGATCTTTACCCCCTGACAGCACCGCTTTCGTCCACCACCACCTCTACAGCTCTTGTGGCCACCTCTCAGGAACGTTGGCATCAACGCCTTGGACACACTAGTTTTTCCATTTTGAATTCAATTCCTTTATCTGTTTCTAGTTCTTCTAATAAACATGACAAAACATTATGTCAGGCTTGTGTTTTTGGTAAAAGTGTGCGCTTGCCATTTTCTGATTCTTGTAATCGTACTTGTTTACCTTTTGATATTATTCACAGTGACCTTTGGACGTCCCCGGTGCCTAGCACCGGGGGCCACCGGTATTACATTTTGTTTTTAGATGACTTTACCAATTTTCTTTGGACCTTCCCCCTAACTAATAAATCCAATGTGTTATCCATTTTCACCATCTTCCACAACTACATTACCACACAATTTAACACCAAAATCAAACAGTTTCATTGTGATAATGGCAAAGAATATGATAAAATGCTTTTCATAATTTTTTCTGTACCCATGGAATGCATTTTAGATTTTCTTGATTTTGTTTTATTGCAGGGATTCATCCAAAGCAAGTCTGACATATCTCTGTTCATTTATCATCATGGACAGGACACTGCATACTTACTTCTCTATGTGGATGACATCATTCTCACCTCGTCCTCCACGGCTCTTCGTGAGCGCATTATTACCTCATTATCTGCTGAGTTTGCAATGAAGGATTTGGGCCCCTTATCTCACTTTCTTGGTATCTCTGTCACACGAAATGGAGATAGCATGTTCATTATCTCAGCAGTTATATGCCAGGGACATTATTCACAGAGCTGCCATGGACTCCTGCAAACCAGTTGCTACTCCGGTCGACACTGGCCCCAAATTAGCCACGTCCGGATCCGCCTTGTTTCATGACCCTACCACTTATCGCAGTCTGGCAGGTGCTCTTCAGTACCTTACCTTCACGTGACCGGATATTTCCTATGCTGTTCAGCAGATCTGTATGCACATGCACTCTCCCACAGATGATCACTGGAATGCTCTCAAACGCATCATCAGGTACATTCAAGGAATTACAGCTTACGGCCTATCTCTCAATCCTGCTCCAAACATCTCCCTTCGTGCTTACACTGATGCTGATTGGGCAGGCTGCCCAAATACCCGCCGCTCTACTTCAGGCTACTGTGTCTATCTTGGAGACAACTTACTTTCCTGGTCATCCAAAAGGCAGCCAACAGTATCACGTTCAAGTACAGAAGCTGAGTACCGAGGAGTCGCTAATGTTGATTCGGAGATTTGTTGGCTTCGCAACCTGTTGCTCGAGTTGCACCAACCGCTGCTTAAGGCTACACTCATCTACTGCGATAATGTCAGCGCCATTTATTTGTCTGGTAATCCTGTTCAGCACCAACAAACCAAACATATTGAATTCGACATCCATTTTGTTCGTGAGCAGGTACAACGGGGGTGTGTTTGAGTCTTACATGTACCTTCTCGCTACAAGGTTGCTGATATTTTCACCAAAGGCTTACCACGCATTTTATTCGATGATTTTCGCTCCAGTCTCAACGTCCGTCAACCTCCCGATTCGACTACGGGGGTGTAATAGCAATTGTGAGTATTTATTATGTAAATTTGGCTAATTGCATTATCTTAGGAAAGTTGTTGTATAGCCTTAACTAAGTTTCCTAGATAAAGGACACTCTTGTATTATTTATAGGATGTTTTGATAATGGAGAATTCATTAAGTAAAATTCCTATTTCCAATAATTAACATATATAACAAACATCCAAGATATCCTACACATGTTGATTTGCGATTTTAACATAAGTACTTCTCAGGGTTTTTACAACTTTTCCAGCCTTAAAACTTATCATACAACACATAAAATATATACCTTGAATCGCTTAAGTCCTTAAAACCCCAAGATAGCATCCGAATCACTTGAACTTGTAAGGAATTGATACAAGATTGAAAGTGAAGAAGAGGGTACACCCTCTTGAAAACCCACGGCGCAAATGGAGGCTAGGGTTCGTGTTTTTTTTATAAACATAATACACTAGGGTTAAGATCATGGGCCAAAGTTTCGGGTTTATGGGCCTTTTCTTGATAAACGGGCCCGTTAATACGGATTTAATCCCGAGAATAGTCTCGATAATATTTGTAACACCCCAACCGATGGCGGAAACATCGGGATGTCACGTAATGATGATTGTTCAGTAGCTCATGGTGAATAATAAATTCCATTAAATAATTTAAATGAATTACATACAATTGTTCTAGAATTGGTACATCAAATTGAATAAATCTATACACATATCTTCAAGCATCAATTCATATCTTCAAGCAAATAGAACCTGAAACATGTTAAGTTGAAAAGATTTTGGGTCAACAAAAGTTGGTGAGAATTACATAGGTTTTTGATAATTGAATAAAAATGATGCGCAATTCATGTGTCATGTCAATCTAGTCCATATGTGAGAACATAGTAGAAATAAATCGAGTGCATAATCAACCCTGATGACTGTTATAAAATGATACATACCATACGCTCATGGTCCAATATGTTATACGATAACAAACACCCACGCTACCTTTGTAGGAGGCACGTATCTGGGTGGGATTGTCAGTCCAATAGATCTATCAATGTATACCGCCGGCTGATCAATGTTAATGATTATGCTAGAATGGTGCTTACTCTAATCATGCTCAAGACATAATGCAACATAGAAAACACATAGACACATTGATGATTGAATTGCAATGATGATGTTATAAACATGTTTCACCCCAAAAATGGTGATAAATAAAAAAGGGGCTATGTAAAACTCACCTTAGCAAAACGTTATCTCTTGAAAAATAGTGTGTTGTCCAATGTATCAAGTATCACCCTATAATGAGGTAATATATATGTCTAAGTCTACCAAGTCTATAAATGTATAAGTTCTAGGGCTTCGAATTGGGGATAAGTGCTCGTTTGATTAATAAAAAAAAAAATAATAAAAAAAAAAAAAAAAAAAACTATTGATGATTATATTTAGCTTCTTGTGAAAAAAAATCTGCTTTTATATTTATTATTATTATTATTATTATAAAAAAATGCATTATATATACATATATATATATATAAGTTGCGAGTTAGGGAAAATAAATATGGACTCGGGCACATTAGTGTAGAATTAAGGATAAAATAGGGGCTTTTTCGTATCAAAATTGGGTGAAAATTTTGCGATGTTACAGTCTCCCCTACTTTTGGAAACTTCGTCCCGAAGTTAAGAGAAACACTAGGTTCACAATTGGTCAACTACTGAAAACCTTGATAAAATTTCACACTACCTTAACGTACCTGTAAATTCATGATTACGTTCCGGACCGTAATTACCAATTTACCTTACATTAAGATTTTGCGTCCTTTTATGACTTTACCGATTGTTGAGTAGGTCTGATAGTCTCCACCAATCGTTGAGCAGGTGGTAGGGCCTCTCCCGACTGTTGGAAAGACATGATGACCTCTATCAATCGTTAAGTAGGTTATTTGGTACTCAACTAACTGTTGAGCAAGTACTTCATCCTCTACCAGTTGTTTGATTAAGTGTACCAATTATTTCACACATAAATTGCAAATTGATAATATGTACATATAAACAATCAAGTATCAAGCATAGCATGCGAGTTGTAATAGTGTTGTCCTAGATAAGGTTAATGACTCTAGGTGTGTCTATAGCAAATAGTTTATATTCCATGATTTCTAGTATCAAATGTTTAAATATGGTAGATAATCGAATCCTCATGTATAACTAAGGATTAAGTTTGATGCAACACACAACCAAGTTTCAATAGTTTGGTTATCATGGGTAACTAGTTCATGTTTGAGAAGGTGAAGGATATGAATTTAGTTCTTGAGACGATGATGAAAAATCTTGAAGCAGAATCAAGGTTGTGAGAGATAGTGAATGTGAAGATAGTTTATAAAGAGTTTATTTTATAGGAAGGAGATTATGTAGCAGTGTAAATTTTGGGGTTTGGATCAAAGGTTATAATCAAGTGTATAAGAAAACATGATTGTGGTATATGCCAAATATTGTAAAATTTTGAACAAGTTGAAAATGAGTGAGTGTCGATGGAGAATTTAGAGACTAGATATTATTCCTATGGATAAAAAAAAAATCTTATTTTCAAAATTGGTTTTATACATAAAGCAAAAGTTGTTAAATAGTACAAGCTAAGTGGGCTTTTGAGTAAAATATTCCCGTTAGTTGGAGATTTCAAACATGACATTAGGTTTTGAAGATCAAGGTTCTATTAAGTGATTTTTAATAGTTTAAAGCATTATATAGAAAATTGTTTGTTACGTCAATAAATAAACAATTGAATTTAAGTTCGAGGACATCTTTTGACAAAAATATGTACTTTGTAAAGTTACTAGGTAATGAAAATACAACAAGATTTAGAAATCTTTAGTTTGTGCTAAGGTATGAGGTTATAGTTTTAAAAAAATAAGTAACATGTGGAGAAATGAAATAATATGCTTTGGGTAGGGTGTTGAATATTTAAAAAGTGGCTAAGATGGTAAGGTGAAGTGTGATTGTGAAATCCATAGATGGTTATAATATGAGATTGATTTAAGCTGTAAAATTTTGAGATTTTAGAGCTTAGTTTTAAGGGAAGTGAGTGTAATCATCTATTCATTAATTAAAACGAATAAACGAAAACGTTGACTTATCAAAACTTCTAGATTCTAATAACATAGTGAAGACATGCTTTAGCCTATAAGTGAACACTCATCCCGAGAATTCCCAGGTAGGCATCCGGGTCCCTCGTCTGATTGGGATTTATGCGCAATGCCAGTCCTAGACAGAAAACTCAGAATACAGGCGTTCACCCTTCCAGATTGCACGTGTTCGTTATTAAAATTTAGAACTTCGACGAGATCTTCAAGGTGGTTCAGGCTAAACCTGAGGATTTGTCCTATTAGTCTAAGAGTAGATCTTGTGATGGAGAACAATCTTCTTGTAGGGACTAAAGTAGGGATAAGAAGTAGGAAGGAGATAGAGAATAGAAACAAGTAAGGTTGCAAGTAAAAGGAGCAATTACTGGTTAAAATCCTATGGTTATAGACTAGATTATTTTTTTTTTCTAATAACCTAATTCCCTATAACCATGGCTCTGATACCAATCTGTAACACCCCAACCGATGGCGGAAACATCGGGATGTCACGTAATGATGATTGTTCAGTAGCTCATGGTGAATAATAAATTCCATTAAATAATTTAAATGAATTACATACAATTGTTCTAGAATTGGTACATCAAATTGAATAAATCTATACACATATCTTCAAGCATCAATTCATATCTTCAAGCAAATAGAACCTGAAACATGTTAAGTTGAAAAGATTTTGGGTCAACAAAAGTTGGTGAGAATTACATAGGTTTTTGATAATTGAATAAAAATGATGCGCAATTCATGTGTCATGTCAATCTAGTCCATATGTGAGAACATAGTAGAAATAAATCGAGTGCATAATCAACCCTGATGACTGTTATAAAATGATACATACCATACGCTCATGGTCCAATATGTTATACGATAACAAACACCCACGCTACCTTTGTAGGAGGCACGTATCTGGGTGGGATTGTCAGTCCAATAGATCTATCAATGTATACCGCCGGCTGATCAATGTTAATGATTATGCTAGAATGGTGCTTACTCTAATCATGCTCAAGACATAATGCAACATAGAAAACACATAGACACATTGATGATTGAATTGCAATGATGATGTTATAAACATGTTTCACCCCAAAAATGGTGATAAATAAAAAAGGGGCTATGTAAAACTCACCTTAGCAAAACGTTATCTCTTGAAAAATAGTGTGTTGTCCAATGTATCAAGTATCACCCTATAATGAGGTAATATATATGTCTAAGTCTACCAAGTCTATAAATGTATAAGTTCTAGGGCTTCGAATTGGGGATAAGTGCTCGTTTGATTAATAAAAAAAAATAATAATAAAAAAAAAAAAAAAAAAAAAACTATTGATGATTATATTTAGCTTCTTGTGAAAAAAAAATCTGCTTTTATATTTATTATTATTATTATTATTATAAAAAAATGCATTATATATACATATATATATATATATAAGTTGCGAGTTAGGGAAAATAAATATGGACTCGGGCACATTAGTGTAGAATTAAGGATAAAATAGGGGCTTTTTCGTATCAAAATTGGGTGAAAATTTTGCGATGTTACAATATTATTCATACTAACTTATGTAAAAACTATTGTTTTTATCATCTCATAACATATTAATCATAGAGTGCACGTAATTTGCATGGTTTACGTACTAACTATCAGTTAAGCAGTAATTTGCATAAACACGTAATTCACATAAACATGTTACTTCACGTTCATCATATTTCAATTGTACACATTATCATGTATGCTAGACAAATCACCAACGTTCGGGATACAGGACTCAGGTGTGCATTGTGATGATAACTTTACTTATTATAATATAACATATGTTATTATCACATAACATATGTTATTACCCTATAACATATAGGAAGACCTTCCTAACTAACCCTAGTTAAGTGTTTAGTCACGTATGAACATGCAAGTTAACTAGAGTTTAGTTAAAGTAGGAACCTGAAAATGCGGGGTGTCACGTCATCCCAAAGTTGAAAAGAATTTCGTCCTGAAATTCAGCAAGTAAACAGTAAAGCCAGCTAGAATAATGTGTGCTTGGTTCCCGGATGTCACGTCATCCCCAAGTTGAAAGCAATTTCGCCCCGAAATTCACTTTGAAAGAGCTGTTTTATGTTCCGCGTTTGATCTATGTACAATTTCAGGTTCAGTAAAGAGGTATGGATATTTGAGCCGCATTTGATTTGCACTATCTCCTCAGAAGTTTCGTGCACAAGTCCGGGATCTGTTAGCTGGCTATCCCCAACTTCAGTCTAGCAGATGGGAGACCTACACTTACGTCCATAAAATGCCCCTAAAGGCGCACATTGTATTGAAGTGGGGTAACTGTTGTTATATGAGAGTTCAATCAAAGGCAAGTACTTATCCCAACTGTTGCCAAAATCCGCCACGCACACTCGTAGCAGATCTTTCAATGTTTGGATGGTTCGTTCACTCTGTCCATCCGTCTGTGGGTAATAGGCTGTGCCCATATCTAAGCGAGTTCCCAAAGCGTTTTGGAGAGTAGTCAAAAAAATGAGAAGTGAATCGCGCATCGCGATCAGATATAATAGAAGTAGGCACCCCATGCCTAGAGACTACCTCCTTGATGTAGAGATTAGCTAGTTTCTCCATCGAGTCTGTTTCCTTTATTGCCAGAAAGTGTGTCGATTTGGTTAAACGATCCATGATAACCCAAATCATGTTATGGCCAGTTGGCGTTCTAGGAAGCTTTGTGATGAAATCCATAGAAATCCCATCCCATTCCACATAGGGATTTTCGGTTGCTGGAGTAGGCCTGAAGGTTTCTGATATTCAATCTTAACCTTCGCACAAGTCAAGCACTTACTAACATAAGTGGCTATTTCAGCTTTCATGTTTGGCCACCAGTAAAGAGTTTTGAGATATTGGTACATCTGGTCCGAACCAGGATGTACCGAATGTCGAGAGGTGTGAGCTTCAAGAAGTATTGAAGACCATCCGTCTTCTGTTCCAAGTGCTTATCAACACCATGTAAATTTTCAATCCCGATGTTTTCTTCCTTCAAAGCCTCGCCCTGGGCTTCACGTATCTTATCAAGAAGATTAGAATGTACGGTAAGTTGTAAAGCTCGCACTCATTAGGGTTTCATTTCCATACGAGTGAGGGCATCAGCTACTACGTTAGCTTTCTTGGGATGATACTTGATGGCACAGTCATAATCATTCAAAAGCTTAACCCATCGACGCTGTCGCATGTTAAGCTCCTTTTGATCGAATATGAGTTGGAGGCTCTTGTGGTCAGTGAATATCGTACACTTCGCCCCATAGAGATAATGCCTCCAGATCTTTAGAGCAAAAACAATTGCTCCCAGTTCCAAGTCATGGGTGGTGCAATTCTTCTCATGAACCTTTAATTGACGTGAGGCATACGCGATCACCTTATCACGATGCATCAGCACACACCCTAACCCTTGGATAGACGCATCACAGTACACCATGAAGTCCTCTGTACCCTCAGGTAGTGATAGTATAGGTGCACTGCAAGGTTTCGACTTTAATAATTGAAAAGCAGATTCTTGGGCATCTCCCCTCTTGTAAGTAATACCCTTCTGTGTCAAAGCAGTGAGGGGTTGAGTGATCTTAGAGAATCCCTTAATGAATCTACAATAATATCCCGCAAGACCAAGAAACTGGCGCACCTCTGTGGGATTTTTGGAGCCTCCCACTTTTTAATAGCATCAATCTTGGCGGGATCGACATGTATTCCTGCCTTGTTAACCACATGTCCAAGAAATTGGACTTCTCGAATCCAAAAGTCACATTTAGAGAATTTTGCATACAACTGCTCATTTCTCAAGAGTTCCAAGATCAGTTGCAGATGTTGCTCGTGCTCTTCCCTGCTCTTGGAATAAATCAGTATGTCATCTATGAACACTATGACGAATTTGTCCAAATAAGGCTTGCACACGCGGTTCATTAGATCCATGAACACAGCCGGTGCATTGGTTAGCCCAAATGGCATCACCAAAAACTCATAATGTCCAAAACGAGTTCGAAAGTTCGCCACATCCTTCTCTCGGACTCCCAGTTGTTGGTATCCTAACCTCAAGTCAATCTTAGAATAGAAACTCGACCCTTGAAGCTGGACGAACAAGTCATCAATACGAGGCAAAGGGTAGCAGTTCTTAACCGTTACATTGTTCAACTTCCGATACACATGCGGAAACTCCCATCCTTCTTCTTATCAAACAGAACTGGAGCTCCTCATGGCAAAGAACTAGGTCTAATAAAGCCCCTATCCAATAGCTCTTGGAGTTGGGTAGACAGTTCTTGAAGTTCGCCTAGTGTTAGGCGGTATGGTGCGCGTGCAACTGGAGCTGCTCCAGGTACAAGGTCAATTTGAAACTCCACTTGACGAACATGTGGAAGTCCAGGTAGTTCCTCTGGTGAAAATATCTGGGAAATCTCAGACTACTGGGATGTCCTCAATCTATGCTTCAGTTTCAGTTTCAGTTTCAGCTCGAGTGTCAGATATGTTAGCCAAAACGGCTGGATAGCCCTTACGAATACACTTCTGGGCCTTTCAAGAAAGAGATGATGCCGACCATGGCACCACCATGATTACCCTGTATAGATAAAAGTTCTCCACTTAGGAGGGGAACACGAACAATCTTCTCCCGACAGAGAATTTCAGCGGGATGCTTGGACAACCAGTCCATGCCAACCACGAGATCAAAGCTTCCAAGGGTGATAGGTAGAATGTTGATGGCAAACGATTACCCATTCAACTCGAGCTTACTGTCACAATGGGTGTGGCTTACCTCAACAGGCTTCCCATCAGCTAGCTCTATGGTGTACGGGGTATCAAGAAGAGTAGGAACCATCCCTAGTTGTTTGCTAAGTTTTGATGACACAAAACTATAGTCTGCACCAGTATCATGTAAAATAGAAGCAAGAGTGTCGTACCCGTCACGACATTGTTATCAGTCCTAGCTTCCACAGAGCCAATCACAATTGCAATTCCACGAGCCCCATTGTTGTTGTTACCGTTGTAAGGACTTGTACCTCAGACTATCCCACGTTCTCTTGCTATCGCCAAAAGTAGAAGATGAAGCTCCATGCTTCGGAAAAGTACCATGCTCAACAGCTGCAATGGCCAAGCCATGAATATGAGGGATCCACCCTTTTGGTATGAAATTCGATCCGCTGGTAAAGTTGGTTAATTAGATTCGAGCACAAAGTATCTAACTCCTGTAGCTTGGTAGTGTAGGCATCGATCTCAGACCCATCCGTCTTTATATAACAAATTTCTAAGTTTCATGACAGGGTGTTACGTTCTCCATCCAGGTATCTGTAACTCATTGAGTGTGCATGTAGCATACATTACCCCATCCTGCCTGGGACAAATGCACATGGAAAAGACTTATACTAACGAAGCAATCAGACGGTCTCCTTCAGTTCCGTTGGAGTTATCGAGGTTTACAACAAATAAAAGGCTTGAAAATACGATGTGCGTTCAAGGTATAAGAAAGTTCAAATGTGGAAGTCAGGGGAAAAGAATGATTTAGCAAAATAGATCTTTACTAGCTTGGAAAGATGCGAGGGCCTCAATCACCCTATCGTTGATCATAAGAACTCAGTCTTATCTAAGTTAGGAAAGGGAAATGAAAGAAAAGATAGGTAAGAAAAGGTAAGAGCCAATTGTCGCTACACTCTATCTTAGATATTAGATCATTCATCCTCACTTCCCATGTGCTTGTCCTGCTCAGGTTCCCCTTCCATCCCATATCCTTCCTCTTTCGCGATGTCAATGTTATATGGTTCTCATCACTTACAGTCTCCTTCTCCGGTCCTATATAAGTAAGCTCAATGGTCAACAACACCATTCGTTCCTCCAATTGTGACTGTCGGTCACTAGTAGATTTCGTCTTCCTTTGAGATGTTGCACTGCATCGCAGACCTTCGTAACTCCCCAAATGTATGTGTAACAAGCCCCAATCTAATGTGTTCCCATGAATCTACCATATACTTATGAGTAACAGGGATATGCAGTAATACGTCCGCCCGTTCATACTACGTGTAAGGTACTAAAGTAAGAAATAAGTTCTATATGTGTAACCCAGTCCCGTCTGAGTTTCGAATGGGAGTAAGAAAGATCAAGTAACAAGGAACAGAAACTAATTGTCTCCTTGCTCAGTAAAAAAAAGGATAAGTCTCAGTATTTGAGTTTCTTCACAGTTGATTCAATTTAATGGTATCACGTCATGCGCATCGTGCAGCTTCCTGTGTACATGTGCCACAACACTCGCAAGGGCTCCCTCCCTTGTATTATTGTTGTTTCCTCATCCATGAGGTTTGTTAAGATACTACTCCCAGTAATGCGCCACCTGGTGTAACCCTGGGTTCCCACCATTGACGTGTTGAGAATTAGGTCTAGAAATAGAAGATAACATATCTCCCAAAATCATATGTTGTAGATATATGTAGTTAAAAGCTAGTTGTGCACTTAAGTTGTGAGTGTACTTATGCTATGATGATTATAGACTAGACTCAACATGTAGTCCTAGTTCACTATAACTAATGGGTCTGATACCATCTATAACATCCGGCCCCTCTCACCACCAATATTGTCTGCTTTGCCCCGATGGGTTGCCCATCCAGTTCTCACGGATTTGTTTTTAGGTGCCCATTAGAGATTCCCAGGAGGTCACCCATCCTGAAATTGCTCCCCCCTGAGCACGCTTAACTGTGGAGTTCTCCTCATCCACTAACATTAAGCCCCAAAAATGCGTTGGTGATTTAATAGGCAAGACATTACTTATGAACCAAGGATCTCTCCTGGCCACGGCCGATGTGGGATTTTCCTGGGGTGTCACATTCACCCCCCGTTAGAGTCTCATCGTCCCTGATGAGGTTAGAGTCTCATCGTCGCTGATGAGGTTTGACATACCAGGATCCCATAGCCATAAGTGATATGAACGAACTTTAAATGCCCAAACCATTTAGTTCATTTTCAAAAACCATGTTTAGTTAAGTTACGGAAGCATAAACCAAATTTAAACCTTTAAAAACCATGCGCAAAACAACGCGCCCAAATTAAAACCATACGAAAGAAAATGTAAAAGCATAATATGTAATTTAGGTGTATGCCCAAGACTCAAATGCAGTGAAGTGTGCAGTGCTTTCTAATCCTGGCACCGGAAGCTAACTACCTGCAAAAGCATGTATATCATGGGTCAACAAACAATGTTGGTGAGTTCACTAGGTAAAGTAAATGAGTATGTAAATGCACTGGTTTCCAAAACCACGTAAACAAATAATTGAGTTGGTTCCAAGAACCGTGTAAACACTAGTTCATCTCATGTCATGGGTAGCTAACCCATTCATGATAACTAACACCGATATACCGAACTGCTGATGTACGTGTAGCCACAAATGTGAGCCGCATGCCTTACATCATTGCCTATCAACAATGATAAAATCTATTAAGTTATAGTTCACTCCCGCACTCCCCGAGCTGGTGTGAGGTTTGTCAGACCTAATAGCGCTATCAACTAATAACCCGCTTGCCATAACCCGGCAACTCATTCGGTATGTGAAGGACTTACAGATGATAGAGTTGGTTTAGTTCATCAAGGACACAGTTTGCGAACTAGCAAAAACTGACCCACACAAGGATCCATAGCATCCCAACCCGGGATGTGTAAGTAGTCCCAAACCGGACTAGAAAGTAGTAGTCCCAACCCGGACAAGAAAATAGTAGTCTCAACCCGGACTAGAAAAAGTTAAGTACGTTGTCTTAACCCGAGACGCATGCTTTTGAGAAACGAGTAGTTAAACTCACCTTAGGTTACACGTGAATAATTCAAATTCGTCAAACAGAAATGAGCTACCGACTCCCTATTACAAATGTCACTAGGTGAGTATATGTGCATAATCAACACACCATACAACTCGTTTGTCCAAGACTTTGAAAGTTCAAACCGTGTAGTGAGACCTAATGACTCTACATGCATAAGTAAGTCCTACGTATCCCGTTAGTGATTATATTGATTATTATCAGTTTTATACCTCATACACATCTCGTATAAGTATTCATGCAAGTTCATGTCAAATACATACCATATAAGACTCCAAATAGTCACGTAAACATCCCTTACACAATCTGCGTTTTCAGGGCATATTGTACACTGTGAAAAACGAATTATTTAAAATACTTAACGAACGAATTAAACTCCCAAATTTTTACTGAATATTCATTGGGATTCATTTGATAACCCATAATTTTGTTTTGTCTCACAACCATACACAAAAATTATTAAAATTCATACAACACAGCTATGTCCAGAAAATTTCCACAGTAGGTCAATTTAGTAGAAAAATTCACAAAAATTGTGCTATCACCCAAACGAGGTGACTCCAATTGGAAAAGCCAAGTTTTTCCAAGGTTTATCTACTTTTCAAATTTCATATATTAACCTTTTGTAAATCTCGAGTTATGGCTGTTTAAAGTTGCCCCAATTTATAATTCCGAAAATCTGATTATACCTTTAAACTTATAAAATCATGAATATATGTCAAAACAAGTCCAAAACGCATGATTTTGGACTTTTTGAAAAGCTAACATCATAAGTTATGTTTTAGTATCAGAAAACAATAGGATTATATATGTTAATCACCCTATAACAGCCATACAAGTCGTTACAGATAATCTGCCAGAAATCAGAATTTTAACAACATGACTCTTATGAACCCTAATCATCCTTAATAACCAACAATCATGCAATTATCACGTTTAACCTCTGATTTTTATCACGTTTAACCTCTGATTTTTATGTACCATGTGCTCTAGATATGATTTTTATCAACAATACTCATTAACATACATAACAAACATCCAAGATATCCTACACATGTTGATTTGCGATTTTAACATAAGTATTTCTTAGGGTTTTTACAACTTTTCCAGCCTTAAAACTTATCATACAACACATAAAATATATACCGTGAATCGCTTAAGTCCTTAAAACCCCAAGATAGCACCCGAATCACTTGAACTTGTAAGGAATTGATGCAAGATTGAAAGTGAAGAACAGGGTACACCCTCTTGAAAACCCACGGCGCAAATGGAGGCTAGGGTTTGTGTTTTTTTTTATAAACATAATACACTAGGGTTAAGATCATGGGCTAAAGTTTCGGGTTTATGGGCGTTTTCTTGATAAACGGGCCCGTTAATATGGTTTTAATCCCGAGAATAGTCTCGATAATATTATTCATACTAACTTATGTAAAAACTATTGTTTTTATCATCTCATAACATATTAATCATAGAGTGCACGTAATTTGCATGGTTTACGTATTAACTATCAGTTAAGCAGCAATTCGCATAAACACGTATTCACATAAACATGTTACTTCACGTTCATCATATTTCAATTGTACACATTATCATGTATGCTAGACAAATCACCAACGTTCGGGATACAGGACTCATGTGGGCATTGTTATGATAACTTTACTTATTATAATGTAACATATGTTATTATGACATAGCATATGTTATTGCCCTATTACATATAGGAAGACCTTCCTAACTAACCCTAGTCAAGTGTTTAGTCACGTATGCACATGCAAGTTAACTAGAGTTTAATTAAAGTAGGAACCTGAAAATGCGGGGTTTCACATTTCCACCAGTAACCTTCTCAACTCCCAATTGCATGTAGTTCCAATAAAAACCATCATCCTTCTGAATCACTAATGCCTGGTTTTCGTTTTGAGGTTGGGTATTCGGTGTAGTAATATGAACAATGGTTCTGGTTGGGTTAGAGTTTGGTGTGGTTTGGTTTGGTTAGATGTAGTTGTTTGTCTTTGTGTGGTATTTGGAGAGGTGTTTTGTCAGTTTTGGTAATTGTTTTGTTGTGGACAGGTGTTGCTGTTTTGGCTATGATAGGTGACTTGGTTTTGTGTTTGGTGATTCTTGTAGTTGGAATTGAAAGGATTGCGATTACCTTGCTGCATCGGCTGAGTACATTCTCTTTTGAAATGTCCTCGAATGCCATAGTTAAAACAGGTTACCTTGGCTTTGTTGAAGCCATAGGTAGTATTAGGTTAGTGGCAAGGTCAGTTCTACCTATCGTCTCAATGAATTCAGTCGCTCCACTCATCACGCTAGCAAACGCCCACAGAATATCGATCAACTCCATTTCTTCTTTGTCGATTTGGGCATAATCCTCATTGGTCAGGTTCGTATTACCAATCTGACTCACCACAAGTCCATTATAGGAAGCAACCATTGCTGAAACTAAAGCAACGTGTTGTTGTGCTACTTCCACTGTCACATTATTCATGTTGGATGTTTCCAACACGACTAGACTTTGGCTGGAAGATGCTTGAGGCATCATCTGAGGAATGTACTGTTGTTGTGGCATTAATGAGGTATAGCAAGCTGCCGACATTTGTGGTTGTGTTGAGGTATATGAAGCGGGTGTATAAGATGGTCCGGGTGCAAGATAGTTAATGGGAACTCGTTGTAGTTCAACAACATTAGAAATACATGCAATATGTGGTGCAACCGTTCCACCAATGGATGATGTAGACATAGAAGCAAATGACATAGCATGATATAACTCCGGATTTTGTGGAGATTGAGCTCTTTTAGCTTTCCTTTTCTCTTCCATCTCCTTGTTTTCCAGCTTCTGAATAGGATCGTTGATCATCCAATACTGGTACGCATCTTTCTCCTTTAGCACCTCAACATGCTGACTCCAGTACGGAGGCAACGAATCTGCAAACTTATCTACCAGTTCCTGCATAGACATGTTAATATCATAATTCGACAATTCAGATAACAAGTGACAATATCTAGGAATGAGCTCCTTCAACGTCTCATTTCCCACGTAGCTGAAATTCTCGAATTCTTTCTTCAATTCTTCATTACGAAGCCTCCTGGTCTTCTTGTTCCCATCATGTCTAACCTGCAAGCAATCCCAAAGCTGCTTTGATGTAGTACATGATCCGAATTGATGTAGTTAATCTGTGTATAATGCTTGAGACAAATGGGACATGGCTTTCTTCTCAAGTGTGAACTTCTTCTTTTCATCGTCTTTCAAATCTTTAAGTGGAATCGGGATATTCGTGTTCTCAACCGTCGGTGTGACATATCCCTTCATGATCATCTTCCATGCTTCTCCACCTTCTAAACCCAAACCTTAAGATGAATCTTGAAGTTCTTCTTCCACTGATAATAGTTCGACATATCTAACAACTTAGGAGGACGATTCCCACTACCCGAAGATAAGTCATGAATAAGTGTGGAAATCGCGTTGGTAGTCTGAGACTGAACCGCTGCTGCTGCAACACCCCAAAGATCAGTTATTGGTTGTTGTGGAGGTTGAGTAACAAGTGGTGGAGTCGAAATAGTCATAGCTATATAATTGATCGGTTGTGATGGTGTAGTGTTGTTGTTCTGAGAAGCAACCGCCCATGGATTCATCGGAACATGTTGTTGCTGAGTTGTTACTAGTCTAGGTATAGACTGTAATCCCCAAATGTTATCCATGATGTTCGAAATGTAAACACTTCGAAAAATCTCCAAATATCACTCAGGTTCGACCTCTGAAACACTATCGTGAGTTCGAATGTAACAAATCCTTGGTTCGACCCTCTGTGACAGACTCAAATGAAGAAAGTAATACACAAGACTCTTTCGACCTAGACAAATAACAACTTCGACCCCTCATATGGTCGAATGCACACAACTTGGTCGAATAAACCAACAACTCACTTGAAAATATCTGATTTGACCTAAAACCCTCCTGGTTCGACCTAAACAA
Source organism: Ambrosia trifida (assembly GCA_028751855.1). Classification (NCBI taxonomy): domain Eukaryota; kingdom Viridiplantae; phylum Streptophyta; class Magnoliopsida; order Asterales; family Asteraceae; genus Ambrosia; species Ambrosia trifida. The sequence goes on along the minus strand of CM054124.1, from coordinate 96,753,328 downwards.
CACTGGTTCAACCACAAAACTCACACGTTCGACCCCATTCTCTCTGGTTCGACCTAAGCTTTTGAAAAATGGTTATTCTTCAAAAATCAGTTTGTTTAATCCCAATTTTTCAAAAGTTTGTAGATTTTGATGATCTTTATCAGTTTTTGCTTCGGATATTATGGAGATCAACTTTAATGAATGAAAATTTTGGTTTTATCTGTAAAATCTAGTCCAAATCAATCAATCCCCATTAACATTCAAAGTTTTTGCAAAACAGAAAAGTTTTAGAAGTTTTTGGATAAAATTCTGATCGAAATCTATCAAATTGCAATTGTATGATCGAGATAAGCTCCGATACCACTTTGTAGAGGACCGGTTTTACGCGAAAACACTAGATGATCATACAAGTGGAACAATCTAGGTGCGGAAACCCTAGATCGTATGCAATTTGATAAAGATCAAACAGAAACACAATCAAGTACCTTTTCAATCACCATTTCATTCATAAACATTGTTAATAAAGCTTTGGAACCTTTCAGAACCTAGAGAGAATACATACAGAAAACCTGGACACAAAATGACCAAAACTTAGTCCCAAACAAAAACAAAAAGTTTATATAGGACTGCACAATCGACCTCCCGTAAGGGTCGAATGTTTCCTTCGACCTTCACTAAGGCTCGAACAATCACAATCTTCTCTCTGATTCTTTCTTTGACCTATATATGGCTTCCTTCGACCTCACGCTGGTCGAACCAAGCATATTATCAGCATATAATCTTCAAAATAACGCTATATGCACAATCCAAATCCGATAGTCACAATCCATGAACTCAAATCTAACGACGACGTTGATTACGAGCACCACCGTGGATGAGGGGCCACCGGGAACTCTAGGAAGGAGAACGTCAGTCTCCTTCTAGGTGTCACTGTTTGGTTGTCGGGAACACTTACACTGGTTTTGGTGCTTGGCGTTCCCGCAGATTATGTTACAGTGGTGGCGTGGGGGCGGTGAATGACGTATGTTTCAAGGTTGTGGATCTACTTCCGCCCAGCCTCAACGCGGTTTTCATCTTTGTTGTGCCCCCACCCACCCAAATGGACGTTTTTTATCTAGTGGCCCAGTTGGCTAGTCTTGAGAGTGGCTTATATTTCCAACTTGAGACTGTAACAATTGTCTATAAGACGGCCATAGCCGTTGTGGTAATCACAAAATTTTATGGTATCCACATTTTTCTGCTTTCCAAGGGCTTGAGGCTCCTTGAAGGTGATTTGCTCAGTCTTGAGGACTTGAGAAGGTGTCTTGGTGAGAGGGGTCCAATCAGTGTTTTTCTTGGAGTGCCCCCTCTGTTCTCGTGTTTGCTTGTTGATGATCGTTTGGCGGGCGTTGTTAGCGGAGAAATACTTGCCTTCGTCCGTAGATCAGAGATACGCGACCAGATAGACTGCTTCTTTTTGTTTTTGTTGTTGTTGTGGGTTTGATGGAAACCACGCTGTTTCTTAAGGGAGCGTTCAGAGGATGCCAAGATTTTGGATGCTTTGATAACTGTATCCCAGGAATCTGGGAACCCATCTTTACCCGACAGGATTATCAGGAGTTCCTTACTGTGGACTCCCTGAATGAAGCCCACGCGTGTGCGTTCTTTGCCGCATCCGATTTGCATCACTTCCTTGTGGTAGTGCAAGATATAGTCCTCGATGGACTCGTAATAGTGGTACTAGCATAATAGGACATGTGACTTGTCCTTTTTGTGTGTCATGAGGTGGGAGAAATGGTCTTTAAACTTTCGGATGAGATCATCGACGTCCGTGATTTCTCCCACCGGGAGAATGTAACACCCCAACCGATGGCGGAAACATCGGGATGTCACGTATTGATGATTGTTCAGTAGCTCATGGTGAATATTGAATTCCATTAAATGATTTAAATGTATTACATACAATTGTTCTAGAATTTGTACATCAAATTGAATAAAACTATACACATATCTTCAAGCATCAATTCAAATCTTCAAGCAAATAGAACCTGAAACATGTTAAGTTGAAAATGTTTTGGGTCAACAAAAGTTGGTGAGGATTACATAGGTTTTTGATAATTGAATAAAAATGTTGTGCAATTCATGTGTCATGTCAATCTAGTCCATATGTGAGAACATACTAGAAATAAATCGAGTGCATAACCAACCCTGGTGACTGTTATAATATGATACATCCCATACGCTCATGGTTCACTTGAATATGTTATACGATAACAAACACCCACGCTACCTTTGTAGGAGGCACGTATCCGGGTGGGATTGTCAGTCCAATAGATCTATCAATGTATACCATCGGCTTGTACGGAGTTAATGATTATGCTAGAATGGTGCTTACTCTAATCATGCTCAAGACATAATGCAACATAGAAAACACATAGACACATTGATGATTGAATTGCATAAATGATGTTGTAACATGTTTCACCCCAAAAATGGTGATAAATAGAAAAGGGGCTATGTAAAACTCACCTTGGTAAAATGTTATATCTATTGAAAAATTGCCAAATGGTGTTGCCCAAATGTATCAAGTGTCACCCTATAATAAGGTAATAAATATGTCTAAGTCTATCTACAAATGTATATGTTCTAGGGCTTCGAATTGGGGATAATTGCTCGTTTGATTATTATTAAAAATATTCGCCAATTGAGAGAAATTTAGTAAATAGGTAACCAAAAGTCTTTTTGTGAAATTTAAATTTAGGATGGTCACAATAATGTATTTAAAGTATAAAAATAATTTTTATAGAATTATTTTCTTCAAAATAGATTATTAAATCTATTTATTACAAATTGTCAAACTTTAACTTTAATATTTAAAAATTACTAAAATTAAAGAATTATCAGTTTAAAAATTATATTTCTGTTCTAAATGATTCGAAATAATTTGTATAAAATTTTGGTGCAAAAATATTAATAATTGAATTTATTATGATTTAATTATGATTACAACTAACAAAAATTGATTAAAATATTAAATAAATGATTTTTCTGAAATAAAAATCATTTCAGAAAAGTTTATTGTTATATAAACTTAGAATAATTTTTGTGGAAATTAATAAGATCGTTTTGATATTTTTATAGATTTTTATAAATAAAATAGAATAAACTTGATTTAATTATTATAAATATTAAATAAATAAATTTCAGAAAACTAAAAATTGTAAGTTGAACTTTTACATGAGATAAATATAAGGTAATTTTTGTAGAATTTTTAAGAGAGGTTTGGTATTTAAAATGAATTTTTAAAAAAAATAAGGAAATATATTTGTTTGTTAAAGAAAACAAAGCAAATGAAAAAAAAGAAGTTGTGGTTGCAGGGATCGAACCCGCGCCTATTGTGTATCAAACCAACAACACAACCACTTGGTCTAGACCTGTGGTTGTGTTTTGATTCAGTTTGATTAAATTAAATAGATTAACTGTTCTTGGTGTTCTTCCCCAATTCATGTTTGCGAGCCCTAGATTTCCCAATCAAACGATTTACCCAATGTTAATCTAATTAATCTTAGGGTAAATACTGAGCAAGTGCCGATTAACGAAACCCACAAACAAAATTAGACTTACAATTACGTTTTGAGCTCGATTGAACAGTCAACCAAAAAGTCAAACACTCGTTCGCAAATCAAGATCAGAAGCTTATAGGTAGAAATTGGAGGTGTAGGAAGGATTAGTGGCGAGTTGTGATTGTTCACAGGGGTTCAATTTATAGGCTCATGCTCGAATTGGAAGGTTTCAATTTCTTGACTAAAGTCAAGTCAAAAACGCGTATGATTAAAGAATTGGAGTGAGTTTTGGCAATAATCATGGATTATAATCATAGGGGTTTGTTAGTCGGTCAATTAGGAGCATTTATTGGTGATTATCGTCCCACCATTCACGGCTTGATGGCTGTTCACACAGGTCAGCGTGCAGCAGTTTAAGGAAGAAGGGATTAAGGGTTTCAGCAGGTATAATAATAATATGTGTTGGGGTTTCATCAAATTGAACTTGTGGCTCAGTTGGTTGACGCGTGCGTTGGAGTTTCTGACCTGGCTTTGTGCCAGGGTTCGAGTCCGGTTGGCTTCAAATTTTTTTTTTTTTTTTTTTTTTAAACAGGGAAAGGGGAGGAGGGTGGTTAGTGGGCTTGGTATTGGGTTTGGGCTGGGATGATGTTTGGGCCGAAAATTTAGGAAGAGTTGGGTTTGTTTTAAAGGTGAATTTTAAGTATGTGAGTATTATTATTATTATTATTATTATTATTATTATTATTATTATTATTATTATTATTAGTATTATATATATATTGTGTGGTCGGGAAATAAAACTTAGGCACATTATACGTATTATAATTTGAAAATTTGGCGATGTTACAGTCTCCCCTACTTTTAGGAACTTCGTCCCGAAGTTAAAAGAAAACCAGGGTTACAATTGGTCAACTACCGGAAACCTTAATAAAATTTCACACTACCTTAAATTACCTGTAAATTCATGATTACGTTCCGGACCGTAATTACCAATTTACCTTACGTTAGGGTTTTGCGTCCTTTTATGACTCTACCGATTGTTGAGCAGGTTCGATAGTCTCCACCAGTCGTTGAGCAGGTGGTAGGGCCTCTCCCAACTGTTGGAAGACATGATAACCTCTACCAATCGTTGAGTAGATTGTTTGGTAGTCAACTAATTGTTGTACAAGTAAGCACGTATGATTATAAATATAGTAATTAGTTCACATTAAAACAAGCATGCACACAGATATTATGGTAATACTTGAATTTATTACTTGAATCAAAAATGCCATTACATAGAATTAAAAGCAAACAACATTTAAATGGTGGAACTTGCTGTTAAGTAGCTGGAGGTCTTGATCTCGGTTTAGTTTAGGGCATCGGTTACGGTAGTGATTTGGGTCCCCACATTCATAGCATTGACCATAGTTGTATCGATTAGGATTATCAGCATGAGCAGGGTTGGTGGGTTGATTGGCATTAGGGTTTGGGGTCTCGCGACATGTGTTGACCAAATGGCCATACCTACCACAATTGGTGCACACGCGACATGCTGAAACAGTGGGATGATGTCGATTGCATGTGTTACACAATGGAAAGTTTCTTGTATAAGGCTTCTTGTTAGAGGCTTGTGTAGTGAGGTTTACATTAGGATTCCTGGTCTTACGCTTCTGGTTCTTGGTAGTTACCGCGGCCACAATACTTGTTTTCTCGCTTTTCCGAACTAAGGTTCCGTTCTTCATGTGATTTCCATTGCCATTTCCATTTCCATTGTTGTTCCCATTCATTGGGATGACTTGAGCCAACAAGTTAGAAACCAGGGTTGTGATTTGTTGTGCCAATTGTTGAGAAATAATCGTAGCTAGTTGAGCGTCTCCTCCATTGTTGTGGTTAGTGTTGTGGTCGTGGTTGTGGTTGCTGCTCTCTTCTTCATGATTGTCACCACTGTTAATGCGAGTGCTGTGGCGCGGAGACATGATCTGTAAGGAACACAATGAAGTCTCAATGAGGCATGAAATGAATGAGGTAATATAAGGAATGTAATCATTTATTCATTAATTAAAACGAATAAACGAAAACGTTGACTTATCAAAGATTCCAGATTCTAATAACATATGAAGACATGCTTTAGCCTATACGTGAACACTCATCCCGAGAATTCCCAGGTAGGCATCCGGGTCCCTCGTCTGATTGGGATATATGCGCAATGCCAGCCTAGATAGAAGACTCAGTGTAACATTTCGCATTTAATAATTGTACGTTAAGGAATTAAAACGACAAGTTTTATTTTTGGTGATATTTTGAACACTTATACAAAGATAATTATTCACACACATATATATATGTATATATATAAACTTATATAATAATAATAATAGTAATAATAATAATAACCTATAACCATAACTGATTGTTTATTTTACCCAACCCAGTTCTGAGCCCAGACAAATACCCAGCCCAATCACCCAGGCCCAGACCCCAAGCCCAACACAACCAAGGCCCTCCTCCCCTTTTCTGCATTAATCAAAAAAAATGAGGTCTTAGCCGGGTTTCAAACCGGTGACCTTCTACACACACACATACCTCCAAACCAACTGTGCTACAACTCATATCTGTTTAAACTCCACCCCGCATTAAATATATACTAACTTACTAAACCAACAGTTGACTTAGAAAAAGTCAACTGTTGCAAGCGATCACCACAAATCAACACCCTTTAATGCATGATTGAACCAAAATAGGAAAGTTCACATAATTATCGGCCATCTATGACTGTGATACACGTTTATTGACAATCAATTGATGCCCAATTTAATACTATACGCGTATGTATTCAAAGATGGGTCAACACATACCAATTCGAACACCAAGACATCTCCCTATAAATTAAAGGCTTCTGGACCATCTCACATCGCCGAATATCCTACCCCAATCCTCAATTCTTCGTATACAAACCTCTGTTCTTGATAATTGTAGCACGTTTGACTTTTTAAACTGACCGAACAATCGTATTCATATCAACGTTGTAAGTACAATTTTTTTTGTGGGTTATGACCTTCGGCACTCACACATCAATAGCCCTAAGGTTAATTGGGCTATTGATGTGTGAATCAAGCAATTGCTGTAATTAGGGTTCGAAGGTTTGTAAATTGGGGATAAACTCGTTTTACATATACTATTTATGTTTTTAAAACTGAGATAAATCACAACCACAGGCCTAGGCCAAGTGGTTGTGACTGTGGCTTGTGACCGGTACCATCTGGGTTCGAGACCCGGCTGGGACGCCTTTTTCCACCATTTTTTTTTCACTTTTAAAAACAAACCAAAGAATATATATATATATTGCATTTAAACTTGTAAATTCATTTTAAAATATTAAAACCTTTTTATAAATTCTAAAAAAATTATATTTATCAAAACTGTGGTAATGGTTTTATCTACAATTTTTATTTTTCTGAAATTCATTTATTTAATATTTATAATAATTAAATCAATTTTATACTATTATATTTATAAAAATCCATTAAAATATCAAAACAATTTTATTAACTTCCACAAAAATTATCCTATGTTTGTACAATGGTAAACTTTACTGAAATGATTTTTAATTCTGAAAAATCATTTATTTAATATTTTTAATCAATTTTTGTTAGTTTTAATCATAATTAAATCATAATAAATCAAATTTTTAGTATTTTTGCACCAAAATTTTATACAAATTATTTCTGAATATTTAGAACAGAAATATAATTTTTAAGTTAATAATTCTTTAATTTTAATATTTTTAAATATTAAAGTTAAAATTTGACAATTTGTAATAAATAGATTTTAAAAATCTATTTTAAGGAAAATAATTTTGTAAAAATTATTTTTATACTTTAAACACATTCTTGTGACTATCTTAGATTTAAAACTTATAAAAAGATTTTTGGTTATTTATTTACTAAATTTCTCTCAATTGTCGAATATTTTTAATAATAATCAAACAAGCATTTATCCCCAAATTTGAAGCCCTAGAACGTATACATTTATAGGCTAGATAGACTTATTTATTACCTTATTATAGGGTGATACTTGACATACTTGGGCAACACCATTATTCTACTTTTCAAGAGATAACACTTTTGCTAAGGTGAGTTTACATAGCCCCTTTACTCTATTTTCACTATTTTTGGGGTGAAACATGTTCAAATATTTTGTACTATTATTTACTCATATTTACTTGTGATTCAATTACAACATCATCCTATCATTTGACTGTAACAAAAAGACACAGTACAATCATTAACAATGATCAAGCCGCCTGTTTAGATTATAGCGCTATAGGTCTGACAAACCCATCCCCCGCGTAGACTCAGGGATGATCGATAACAGTAATAACATTTAACTAACTTGCGAGTTAGTCAGCAGTCGTCACAAGGTTTGGTTGTACAAAAGACGCATTGTTACATGTCGGCATCATACTCTATCATCATACAACTTTGAATGTTGTACAAACTATTGTAATCAATTATTTTCAAAAACCTATGTATTCTCACCAACTTTTGTTGACCCAAAATATTTTCAACTTAACATGTTTCAGGTTCTACTTGCTTGAAGAATTGCTTGAAGATATGTGCATATTTTATTCAATTTGATGTACGAATTCTTGTAGAACAATTGTATGTAATTTATTTAAATCAATTAATGAAATTTATTATTCACCATGAGCTACTGAACAATCATCAATACGTGACTTCCCGATGTTTCCGCCATCGGTTGGGGTGTTACAGATTGGTATCAGAGCCATGGTTATAGGGAATTAGGTTATTAGAAAAATAATCTAGTCTATAACCATAGGATTTAACCAGTACTTGCTTCTTTTACTTGCTATCCTCTATCTCCCTCCTACTTCATATCTCTACTTTCATCCCTACAAGAAGGTTGCTCTCCATCACTGGATTCACTCTTAGACTAATAAGACAAAATCCTCAGGTATAACCTGAACCACCTTGAGATCTCGTCGAAGTGCTAAATTTTAATAACGAACACGTGCAATCTGGAAGGGTGAACGGCTGTATTCTGAGTCTTCTGTCTAGGCTGGCATTGCGCATATATCCCAATCAGACGAGGGACCCGGATGCCTACCTGGGAATTCTTGGGATGAGTGTTCACTTATAGGCTAAAGCATGTCTTCATATGTTATTAGAATTGAGAATCTTTGATAAGTCAACGTTTTCGTTTATTCGTTTTAATTAATGAATAAATGATTACACTCCTTATATAATCTCATTCATTTCATTGTGTCTCTTACAGATCATGCCTCCACGTCGCAGTGCTCGTCTTAACAGTGGTGAAAATCATGATGAAGGAAGTAGCAATCACAACCACAACCACGATACTAACCACAACAACAACAACAACAATGGTGTCGATGCCCAACTGGCTGCAATCATTTCTCAACAAATGGCTCAGCAAATCGCAACTCTGGTTCCCAACTTACTAGCTCAAGTCATCCAGTTGAACGGCAACGGGAATGGCAACGGTAACGGGAATGGAAATGGAAACCACAACGGGAATGGACTTCCAGCCTGCACTCTCAAGCACTTTAATTCTTGCAATCCCCCAAAATTCAGTGGAGAAGAAGGAGCTACATGACTCCTACAATGGTTTGAGGGTATTGAAAATACCTTCATCAACAGTGAGTGTCCCGATAACTTTAAGGTCCGTTATGCTATGAGTGTTCTTCACAAACGAGCACACACTTGGTGGAATGAGGAAAAGCGTACCCGAGGAGCTGAAGTTGCACTTACTATGACATGGGATCAAGTCAAGGAGATAATGAAAGATGAATTTTGCCCACGTAACGAGGTCAAAAAATTAGAAGACGAGTTCCACACCCTTGCTCAGGATAGTGGGGAAAACCTTGCCTACAATACCCGCTTTCACGAGCATAGCTTATTGTTACCCCACAAAGTCACTCCCCTGTCGGTAGCCATCGAGAAGTACATCGGTGGTCTGCCCATGCAAATCCAGGACACGGTGTGGGGAAGGAATCCTGCCACCTTTGAAGAAGCCAAACGTTTAGCAGCTACCTTAACTGATAATCACGTAAAGAACGGGACTTTAGTTCGGAAAGGCAATAAAACAAGTATTGTAGCCGCGGTAACTACTGAGAATCAGAAGCGTAAGGCCATGGATCCTGATGTCAACCTCACTACACAAGCTTCTAACAAGAAACCTTATACAGGAAACCATCCATTGTGTAACACATGCAACCGACATCATCCCACTGCTTCAGCGTGTCGCTTGTGCACCAATTGTGGTAGGTATGGCCATCTAGTTAATACATGTCGCGAGACCCCAAATCCCAATGCCAACCAATCCACCAACCCTGCTCAAGCTGCTAACCTTAATCAATACAACTATGGTCAATGCTATGAATGTGGAGACCCAAATCACTTCCGTAATCGATGCCCTAAACTGAACAGAGATCAAGACCCTCCAGCTACTTAATAACATGTCCCACCACTTGAACGTTGTTTACTTTTGTTCTATGTATTGACTCTATTTGAATAATAAATTCCAGTATTGAAATTTTTGAGAGTTGTTTACATGGTGCATGATTGTTTGAATGTGAATTAATTATATAAATCTATACAACTACAACTCGTACACTGTGCTTGTTATACTTGCTTGCATAAACATGTTATCAATTTGCAATCTGTGTGTATAATAAATGTCATCATGTCTTTTCAACAGTCGGGAGAGGCCCTACAACCTGCTCCACGACTGGTGAAGACTATCAAACCTACTCAACGATTGGTAGAGGTCATTATGCTTTTCCAACAGTCGGGAGAGGCCCTACAACCTGCTCAACGACTGGTGGAGACTATCGAACCTGCTCAACAATCGGTGGAGGCATAGAAGGACGCAAAACCTTAATGTAAGGTAAATTGGTGATTGCGGTCCGGAACGTAATCATAAATTTACAGGTACGTTAAGGTAGTGTGAAATGCTATCAAGGTTATAAACTCTAGTTGTCTGGTTGTTCATTCATGTCATGCTATAACCCAAAATCACAACTATTTTTACCCAATCACCTTCAACCCTACATTTTTAATAAACTTCGGGACGAAGTTTCCAAAAGTAGGGGAGACTGTAACATTTCGCATTTAATAATTGTACGTTAAGGAGTTAAAACGACAAGTTTTATTTTTGGTGATATTTTGAACACTTATACAAAGATAATTATTCACACACACATATATATATGTATATATATAAAATTATATAATAATAATAATAATAGTAATAATAATAATAACCTATAACCATAACTGATTGTTTATTTTACCCAACCCAGTTCTGAGCCCAGACAAATACCCAGCCCAATCACCCAGGCCCAGACCCCAAGCCCAACACAACCAAGGCCCTCCTCTCCTTTTCTGCATTAATAAAAAAAAATGAGGTCTTAGCCGGGTTTCGAACCGGTGACCTTCTACACACACACATACCTCCAAACCAACTGTGCTACAACTCATATCTGTTTAAACTCCACCCCGCATTAAATATATACTAACTTTCTAAACCAACAGTTGACTTAGAAAAAGTCAACTGTTGCAAGCGATCACCACAAATCAACACCCTTTAATGCATGATTGAACCAAAATAGGAAAGTTCACATAATTATCGGCCATCTATGACTGTGATACACGTTTATTGACAATCAATTGATGCCCAATTTAATACTATACGCGTATGTATTCAAAGATGGGTCAACACATACCAATTCGAACACCAAGACATCTCCCTATAAATTAAAGGCTTCTGGACCATCTCACATCGCTGAATATCCTACCCCAATCCTCAATTCTTCATATACAAACCTCTGTTCTTGATAATTGTAGCATGTTTGACTTTTTAAACTGACCGAACAATCGTATTCATATCAACGTTGTAAGTACAATTTTTTTTGTCGGTTATGACCTTCGGCACTCACACATCAATAGCCCTAAGGTAAATTGGGCTATTGATGTGTGAATCAAGCAATTGCTGTAATTAGGGTTCGAAGGTTTGTAAATTGGGGATAAACTCGTTTTACATATAGTATTTATGTTTTTAAAACTGAGATAAATCACAACCACAGGCCTAGGCCAAGTGGTTGTGACTGTGGCTTGTGACCGGTACCATCTGGGTTCGAGACCCGGCTGGGACGCCTTTTTCCACCATTTTTTTTTTCACTTTTAAAAACAAACCAAAGAATATATATATATATATATATATATATATATATATATATTGCATTTAAACTTGTAAATTCATTTTAAAATATTAAAACCTTTTTATAAATCCTAAAAAAATTATATTTATCAAAACTGAGGTAAAAGTTTTATCTACAATTTTTATTTTTCTGAAATTCATTTATTTAATATTTATAATAATTAAATCAATTTTATACTATTATATTTATAAAAATCCATTAAAATATCAAAACAATTTTATTAACTTCCACAAAAATTATCCTATGTTTGTACAATGGTAAACTTTACTGAAATGATTTTTAATTCTGAAAAATCATTTATTTAATATTTCTAATCAATTTTTGTTAGTTTTAATCATAATTAAATCATAATAAATCAAATTTTTAATATTTTTGCACCAAAATTTTATACAAATTATTTCTGAATATTTAGAACAGAAATATAATTTTTAAGTTAATAATTCTTTAATTTTAATATTTTTAAATATTAAAGTTAAAATTAGACAATTTGTAATAAATAGATTTTAAAAATCTATTTTAAGGAAAATAATTTTGTAAAAATTATTTTATACTTTAAACACATTCTTGTGACTATCTTAGATTTAAAACTTATAAAAAGATTTTTGGTTATTTATTTACTAAATTTCTCTCAATTGTCGAATATTTTTAATAATAATCAAACAAGCATTTATCCCCAAATTCGAAGCCCTAGAACGTATACATTTATAGGCTAGATAGACTTATTTATTACCTTATTATAGGGTGATACTTGACATACTTGGGCAACACCATTATTCTACTTTTCAAGAGATAACACTTTTGCTAAGGTGAGTTTACATAGCCCCTTTACTCTATTTTCACTATTTTTGGGGTGAAACATGTTCAAATATTTTGTACTATTATTTACTCATATTTACTTGTGATTCAATTACAACATCATCCTATCATTTGACTGTAACAAAAAGACACAGTACAATCATTAACAATGATCAAGTCGCCTGTTTAGATTATAGCGCTATAGGTCTGACAAACCCATCCCCCGCGTAGACTCAGGGATGATCGATAACACTAATAACATTTAACTAACTTGCGAGTTAGTCAGCAGTCGACACAAGGTTTGGTTGTACAAAAGACGCATTGTTACATGTCGGCATCATACTCTATCATCATACAACTTTGAATGTTGTACAAACTATTGTAATCAATTATTTTCAAAAACCTATGTATTCTCACCAACTTTTATTGACCCAAAATATTTTCAACTTAACATGTTTCAGGTTCTACTTGCTTGAAGAATTGCTTGAAGATATGTGCATATTTTATTCAATTTGATGTACGAATTCTTGTAGAACAATTGTATGTAATTTATTTAAATCAGTTAATGAAATTTATTATTCACCATGAGCTACTGAACAATCATCAATACGTGACATCCCGATGTTTCCGCCATCGGTTGGGGTGTTACACTCAGAATACAGGCGTTCACCCTTCCAGATTGCACGTGTTCGTTATTAAGATCTAGAACTTTGACGAGATTCCAAGGGGGTTCACGTTAATCCTGAGGATTTTGTCCTATCAATCTAAGAGTAGATCCACTGATGGAGAGTAACCTTCTCGTATGGATGAAAGTAGGGATAAGAAGTAGGAGGGAGATAGAGAATAGAGGGTAAAAGAAGCAAGTACTTGTTAAATCCTATGGTTATAGACTAGATTATTTTTCTATATTCCCTATAACCATGGCTCTGATACCAATCTGTAACACCCCAACCGATGGCGGAAACATCGGGATGTCACGTATTGATGATTGTTCAGTAGCTCATGGTGAATATTGAATTCCATTAAATGATTTAAATGTATTACATACAATTGTTCTAGAATTGGTACATCAAATTGAATAAAACTATACACATATCTTCAAGCATCAATTCAAATCTTCAAGCAAATAGAACCTGAAACATGTTATGTTGAAAATGTTTTGGGTCAACAAATGTTGGTGAGGATTACATAGGTTTTTGATAATTGAATAAAAATGTTGTGCAATTCATGTGTCATGTCAATCTAGTCCATATGTGAGAACATACTAGAAATAAATCGAGTGCATAACCAACCCTGGTGACTGTTATAATATGATACATCCCATACGCTCATGGTTCACTTGAATATGTTATACGATAACAAACACCCACGCTACCTTTGTAGGAGGCACGTATCCGGGTGGGATTGTCAGTCCAATAGATCTATCAATGTATACCGTCGGCTTGTACGGAGTTAATGATTATGCTAGAATGGTGCTTACTCTAATCATGCTCAAGACATAATGCAACATAGAAAACACATAGACATATTGATGATTGAATTGCATAAATGATGTTGTAACATGTTTCACCCCAAAAATGGTGATAAATAGAAAAGTGGCTATGTAAAACTCACCTTGGTAAAATGTTATATCTGTTGAAAAATTGCCAAATGGTGTTGCCCAAATGTATCAAGTATCACCCTATAATAAGGTAATAAATATGTCTAAGTCTATCTACAAATGTATATGTTCTAGGGCTTCGAATTGGGGATAATTGCTCGTTTGATTAATATTAAAAATATTCGCCAATTGAGAGAAATTTAGTAAATAGGTAACCAGAAGTCTTTTTATGAAATTTAAATTTAGGATGGTCACAATAATGTATTTAAAGTATAAAAATAATTTTTATAAAATTATTTTCTTTAAAATAGATTATTAAATCTATTTATTACAAATTGTCAAACTTTAACTTTAATAATTAAAAATTACTAAAATTAAAGAATTATCAGTTTAAAAATTATATTTCTGTTCTAAATGATTAGAAATAATTTGTATAAAATTATGGTGCAAAAATATTAAAAATTGAATTTATTATGATTTAATTATGATTACAACTAACAAAAATTGATTAATATATTAAATAAATGATTTTTCTGAAATAAAAATCATTTCAGAAAAGTTTATTGTTATATAAACTTAGAATAATTTTTGTGGAAATTAATAAGATCGTTTTGATATTTTTATAGATTTTTATAAATAAAATAGAATAAACTTGATTTAATTATTATAAAATATTAAATAAATAAATTTCAGAAAACTAAAAATTGTAAGTTGAACTTTTACATGAGATAAATATAAGGTAATTTTTGTAGAATTTTTAAGAGAGGTTTGGTATTTAAAATGAATTTTTAAAAAAAATAAGGAAATATATTTGTTTGTTAAAGAAAACAAAGCAAATGAAAAAAAAGAAGTTGTGGTTGCAGGGATCGAACCCGCGCCTATTGTGTATCAAACCAACAACACAACCACTTGGTCTAGACCTGTGGTTGTGTTTTGATTCAGTTTGTTTAAATTAAATAGATTAACTGTTCTTGGTGTTCTTCCCCAATTCATGTTTGCGAGCCCTCGATTTCCCAATCAAACGATTTACCCAAGGTTAATCTAATTAATCTTAGGGTAAATACTGAGCAAGTGCCGATTAACGAAACCCACAAACAAAATTAGACTTACAATTACGTTTCGAGCTCGATTGAACAGTCAACCAAAAAGTCAAACACTCGTTCGCAAATCAAGATCAGAAGCTTTTAGGTAGAAATTGGAGGTGTAGGAAGGATTAGTGGCGAGTTGTGATTGTTCACAGGGGTTCAATTTATAGGCTCATGCTCGAATTGGAAGGTTTCAATTTCTTGACTAAAGTCAAGTCAAAAACGCGTATGATTAAAGAATTGGAGTGACTTTTGGCAATAATCACGGATTATAAAAACGCATAGGGGTTTGTTAGTCGGTCAATTCGGAGCATTTATTGGTGATTATCGTCCCACCATTCACGGCTTGATGGCTGTTCACGCAGGTCAGCGTGCAGCAGTTTAAGGAAGAAGGGATTAAGGGTTTCAGCAGGTATAATAATAATATGTGTTGGGGTTTCATCAAATTGAACTTGTGGCTCAGTTGGTTGACGCGTGCGTTGGAGTTTCTGACCTGGCTTTGTGCCAGGGTTCGTGTCCGGTTGGCTTCAAAAATATTATTTTATTTTTTTTTATTTTTTTTTTAAACAGGGAAAGGGGAGGAGGGTGGTTAGTGGGCTTGGTATTGGGTTTGGGCTGGGATGATGTTTGGGCCGAAAATTTAAGAAGAGTTGGGTTTGTTTTAAAGGTGAATTTTAAGTATGTGAGTATTATTATTATTATTATTATTATTATTATTATTATTATTATTATTATTATTATTATTATTATTATTATTATTAGTATTATATATATTGTGTGGTCGGGAAATAAAACTTAGGCACATTATACGTATTATAATTTGAAAATTTGGCGATGTTACAGAGAATGTCAAACCAAACCCTCGAGGCATCCGTTAGCGTCTGGGTGAATAAATGGCAACAGACTTGGACCGGCCAAACGACTGTGGTACCCACACATTCAAAGTCGTGCAAGTGATCAGACGGGTCACGCATGCCTTCGTACTTACCGATACTGAAAAGGAGTTTGGCTTGTTTCTCAAAATGAGCGGTAGCAATCCGCGCACAAAATTTGGAGTTGGCGGCAAACGATTTAGGCCTGTAGGGCCTGTTAAGGTTGTCATCCTCTTTTTTGTGTGATGTGGCAGAAGTGTTGCGCGAAGTCCGATGCTTCTTGGATTTGTGGTGGTTCGAGTTGCTCGTAGACTGGTACCCGTCTGACTGGCTCATTGGGCTTTCAGGGTCTTGATCATGTGTATTTCTACCACGACCTCTACCACGAGTTTTGGAGCGGTCAGTTTCTTTTTATTTCCCCTTTCGGCTATGTTTGGCCGAGGGGGAGGCTATGGTTGTTTTACCATCTTTTTGCTTTGCAAGCATGCGCTGGTAGATTTTGGTGTTCTTCATCTGCCATTGGAACAGCCACTCATCCAGGTCGATGGGCCCTGCGGGCGCATCGCCAGACTCCGAGTCCGAGCACATGACTGCTCGGACTATGTGGCGTGTCTTCGAGGCAGCCTCTTTGTTCTGATTAACTGGAGTGCCTGATGTGCCCATCAATATGCCTGTAAGCATAGTGGATGAGGCAAGACCAGGAGCTTCGGCTAGGTTGGGATCTGCCATGGGTTGGCTAAAGGATGTCGTTTAGAAAATCTTGTTTTTAGCCGGTACGGATGGCGCCAATGAAGCAACAACGAGTATAACTTGGGGGATAGCCTAGGGTTGCTACTCTTGTTCACTACATGATATAATCCTTTCCTCACACTGAGACTAGATCTTTGGCCCGTAAGATAAAGAGATGACACACGGATATACAAGATATAAGTGGTTCGGTCTCGTTGACCTACGTCCACTAAAAAAGGTAGTCTTTATTGCTTTGAACGATTACAAAATAAAAGACGAGATACAAGTGTGTGTGCTTCAATGGTAGATTGATGGACCTCTAAAAAGGTAGTGAAGTCTCCCTAAAATAGAGGATGTGTGGGCTGGGTGTTGTGGCCCAAAACCGACGTGATGTGCTTAGGCCTAAGAGTTGGGCTTGCCTTCGAGAAGGCCATCTAGTTGGGTTTCGACCATAGGTTTGCATAAAGCAAACTTAGAGAAAACGCCCGGCCATTGTTCCTCGTGGCGCGCTGTGATCGGTTGTCAGGAGCGGCGCCCTGACACTGGTACACGTGGTGCCTTGTGGTTGACTGCAGGGGACCTCCTTTTCTAGCGGTTGCCAGAGGGTGTTAGGCGGCTGGCTTCATCTAGAAGATTGGCTGAAGTGACGTCTGAAACATAGGAGGTAGTGCAGCAAGTGGGGCTCAAGGAGAGCTACACCTTGTCGCCGTCAGCTGTTACATTTCACGAGTGACCATCGCCAGGACTGGCGCAAGGTTTCACGCGGATAGATTGCACTTCGTATGTGATGCTCATGAAAGCTGAATTCTACGTAGGTGTGTTATGATCTTGAAGTTATCATTTCGAATGGCAAACTCTCCGCGGGTGTATTATAATTGCAATGCTGGGTGGTGGGGTGCTCCTGCGTGCCAGAATTGATGCCCTACCCCTTCACATATATATACCTACGCATGTATATGTATAAGAGTGTAGGTTCCTTGTTTAGTCACCATCATATATAAGCTCACATGGTTATGTAGGTATAGGTTTTTTATCTTATCATCCATGTGTGAGGGGATATGGGACCGTGGATGGTGTGGGAGTGGCCAAATATATATGTAAAAACCCATGGTTTCATGAGCTAGTTATCTTGGTTAGATTATTGTGCACATATGTGTGTGTATATAGCTGACTGTCCATAGATGTTTGGAGATACATAAGGGGTTATTGTCATCCATTAATTATCCATGGGAATGAATCTGTAGATGCAATTGTGCGACTAATTCTTTGGATTGAACAATTAATATGTTTTGTGATTTGTCGTTGGTGCGAAGGAGATTTTGTAGGTACGAAGTAAGGCTTTAGAAGGTGCGAAGGAAGAACAGAAGGTGCGAAGGAGGAAGTGTTGGACGAATGTGAATATTGTTTATTGTATAGCTTGGTTCGACCAGACAGTTTGGGCGAACCTGCACATTCGCACAAACCATTTGGGCGAATGTGCAGTCTATAAATAGACAAGCTTGATTTTTGAATGTAACTTTTTGTCATATTATTCCCTCCACTTTCTGATATTCTCTCTAGAAGTTTATTTAGCTCTTTTCACGTTCTTACCCTGTTTGTATCAATCTTTAAACGTGTAATCGAGTTTATAAATAATGAAAAGCTTTTGAAAATGATGATTTACTTGTTTTGATCTGTTTGACTATTATTTTGTGATTGTTTTAGGGATTCCGCACCTAAAACTAACTTGTTTGATCATTCTTTGTTGTTATACGATCCATTCACACACAAACAAAGTGGTATCAAAGCCATTCTGGATCAAACAACCACAAATTAATAGTTTCTCAGTTGATTTGGACCCAATTTTGATCAAAAAGTTTCTGTTTTCATTGAACAAACTGAATTGATAAGATTTTGATTGATTACAACTTGATTTCAAGGTTAAATTGGATAATTCTCTTCATTAAAGTTGTTCCAAATCAATTCGGATTCAAAACCAGATTTAGATCATCAAAATCCATCAACATTTGATAAACATGATCAAAATTAACGGATTTTCAAAGAATAACCGTTTTTGAATTATCAGGGGTCGAACGTAGAGAGAGTGGTCGAAAGTGGAATTTCATTGGGTCGAAAGAGGGATTTTGTGGTCGAAGGAGGTGTTTTAGTGGTCGAACGTAGACTTTCATTGCTTATTTTGTTCATTCGCCCATTGGTGTTACCTTCGATTGATCGAACGGTCGAAGGAGAAGGAAAACGGTCGAACGAGAGAAGAAAGCGGTCGAAAGAGATTTTGTGATTTCAGTCCACATTCGTATCAATCAAAACGGTCGAAGGAGAAGATTATTTTCCATTCGCACGTTCGATAGTACGAAAGAGTGTCCTGTTTTTAAAACATTTCTAATCTTTTCGTGTTTAAACGTTTACAGGTTAAGATGTTAAACTTCCCAACAACACCAAGACCTACTTAAGCACCACAACAGCAGACAACACAAGATCCATGGTCGGTTGCAGCCCAGAAGACTAGTCCACCATCCCAGCCAATCAATTACATGGCTATGACTAGTTCGGCTCCTCAACAAGTTGTGCAACAACTACAACAACCAATTGACAACTATTGGGGAGTAGCAGCAGCTGCCGTTCATTCGCAGACGACCAATGCCATATCCACACTTATTCATGATCTATCCTCAGGAAGCGGCAATCGTCCACCAAAGCTAATGGACATGAAGGAGTACAACACTTGGAAGACAATGTTCAAGATTCATGTGGAGGGACAAGGACTTGAGGGAGCCGAGGCATGGCAGATGATAGTAAAGGGTTATGTTGCTCCTATTCTGGAGAATACTGGAGAACCAATACCGTTGAAGAATTTGGCGGATGATGAGAAGAAGAGATTTGCGATAGAGAAGAAGGCGTTTTCTCAGTTATCACAGGCGATCAACACTGATTTGCTGCATCAGTTTGGATCGTGTACAACATCCAAACAATTGTGGGATATGCTGAGAAACCGACATGATGGTAATGAGAAGACAAGGAAGCTGAGAATGGAAGAGCTTCGGAAAGAATTTGAGAACTTTAGCTACATGGGCAATGAGACTCTAAAATAGTTGGTTCCACGGTTTTGCCATTTGCTCACAGAACTTTCGAGCTATGAGATCAGCATACCGATGTCAGAATTGGTGGATAAATTTGCTAATGCTTTACCACCATACTGGAACCAACACATTGAAGTGTTGAAGGAAAAGGATGCATACCAGTATTGGACTATCAACGAGTTCATTCAAATGCTGGAAAACAAAGAAATGGAGGAGAAGAGGAAAGCTAAGAGAGCTCAGATTCCACAGAATCCAGATCTGTATGTGAGTGGTACATCTAACTCTCTTTCTGCTTCAAGTACTACTTCAAACGTTGCTCCTCACATTGCATGTGTATCCAATGTTGTTGAACCCACAAAAGCACCTATCAACTATCTTGCCCAAACTTCGTCATACACACCATCATACACACCACAATCTTATCAAACACCAAACTTTATTCCACCTTTTTCACCATTACAACAAGCTGCCTGTTACACAGCAAGTCAACCTCAACAACAACAACAATATACTCCTCACATGAATCAGATGCAGATTACTCAAGCACAATCAAATCAAAGTCCGATTGTGTTAGAGACCTCGAATCATAACAATGTGACTGTTGAAATTGCTCAACAGCATGTTGCTTTAGTTTCTGCTATGGTTGCATCATACAGCGGTTTGGTTGCTAGTCAGATTGGAAACAACAATCTTACAAATGAGGACTACGCACAAATCGATAAAGAGGAGATGGAGCTTATGGACATACAATGGGCTTTTGCGAGCATAATGAGGAGAACCACTGACTTTATGCAGAAGACTGGAAGAACTGACCTTTCAACTTCTCCGAACACCACATACGGCTTCAACAAAGCCAAAGTTACATGCTTCAATTGTGGTGAGAAGGGTCATTTTAAAAGAGAGTGTACACAGCCGGCACAGCAAGGTAATCGAAACCCGTTCAATTCAACCTACCAAAACAGACAAAACCAAAACCAAAATCAAGTTTCATACAACAGTCCCAACATCTCAAGCTTTCAACCCCAAAACAACTACCAGAACCGTCAAAATACACAAAAAAATACCAACACTAGACAACCCACAACTCAAAACCAATCTCAACAAAATCCAAACCG
Source organism: Ambrosia trifida (assembly GCA_028751855.1). NCBI lineage: Eukaryota > Viridiplantae > Streptophyta > Magnoliopsida > Asterales > Asteraceae > Ambrosia > Ambrosia trifida. Next base: position 96,732,289 of record CM054124.1, on the reverse strand, counting down.
AACCATTTTTCCTATCTCTACACCTAACCCTCAAAACCAAAACCAAACAGACAATCAAAACCAAGCACTTGTGATTCAGAAAGATGAAGGTTTTGATTGGACGGGTATGCAATTGGGGGTGGAGGAGATTACTACTGGAAACGTGGCTTGTGTGGCACAGAAGATGAGTCTGGATGAGAATGAGGAGATTGAAGAGGAGGTTGTGATTTAGAAAGTGTCGGAGTTGAAGATAGAGGAAGTGAATGAGGATGTGATTGCTGAGAGTGAAGACAAGAAATCTGGGATGATTCTTGATTCTGTCACAGATGTTGGAGAGCACTATGATTCAGCTTATTCGGATATGGAGAGTGATTCTGATTCGGAAGCTACTGTGAATTCACTAGATGATGACATTGATCAATTGCTAGCTGAAGCTGATTTCCTCATGACCCGCAAGTCTTGCATGGTGGATGATTCTTGCACCAAGATTGACTACTCCAAATTCTTTGCAGGGAAGGAAGCTCACTTCGCGTTGATGGCAATGACATAACCTCCTAAACCGGTATGTTCTGAATCTCAATCTAAAGTATGTGTTAAATGTGTTAAATGTGCTGATTTTGAAAAACTGACAGAAGAAAATAAGCTTCTCAAGGTACAACTTGAGAGTGCCAAAATAAACTGTCAGATTTATCAAAAAGATTTAAAAGATTTCAACAAAGTTCTTGATGGTTATAAAAAGGATGTGTCTGAACTTAAAAAGACTTTGTCAATAAAACAACTTGCCATTAATAACTATATTAATGAAATGGAAAACACCAAGTTAGAAATGGCAACCATCAAGTGCTTCGCTGAAAAAGTAAACAAGAAGTTAGAAAGTTATAAGCACATTGCATATGTAGTTGACCATATCATAGAAGAACCCTCCCAGTCGAATAGTGCAAACTATAAGGCAGTCCCATCTCTGGTGTTGTTTGAGAACCATAATTTACATGCAATACCACCAGAGACTTTAGTCAATTCTGACTCCACATCAGATAACGAGCCCAACACTTCTAGTGTCGGAGACCCGTATTCTGATGTGAGACCTGTATTGGGAAACAATGAGGGTGTGGTCGCTGCAGATGATTCTGATGAAGAAGATGAACAATCTGAGACGGTTGAAAATGAAAGTGATATCCCTGATGAAAATCATATAATTACTACTGAGCCAGTCTCACCATCTCAGATCGTTCATCTCATGGCAAATGCTCATCGAAAGAATGTTGTTAAGAAAACTGAAAAGTCTGTTGGTAAGAGTGTTGAAAAGAAAGAGGTAAAGAAAATTGAGAAAAATGTGGTTAAACCGGTTGAAAAGAAAACTGAAAATAAATCTGAGAAAAATGTGGTTAAACCGGTTGAAAAGAAAAATGAGATTAAATCTGAGAAACCTAATGAAATGAGCAACGAATCATGTGACAAACCTGTGAAAATTTTCTATCGGATGCAAGGCTCCGATAAGATTTTGTCTGATGATGAATATCCGATTAAATTTGTCAATTATTCCAAAATTGAAAAGATCTGGCAGGAAAGCACAATTTGGTTTCCAAAATTTGAACGAACCAATGACATTCCTCCAGAAATTTTAGAGAAAATTTATTCGGATAAAGATGCCAAGGTCAATGTCACACAATTTGTTTTGCCAGTTGATAAAGCAAACAGTTTTATTGAACTGACTTACTCGAAGGAACCAGCTCCTGAGAGTTTAAGGAAACAATGCATGGTTGATCGATATCCCATTGCTAGTTTTTCCAAGTCGCCGATCAAAGAAAACTATAAAGAATACCGTGCGTGTTATAAGTGCGGGGAAAGGGGACATTTACTTGCCGCCTGCCCGTACGTACGACACAAGAGGCACGAGGTGGAGATGAGGCAACATCATGATTATCCGGTTGACAACTACAGTTATCCACAAAGACGGTATTTCCCTCAGCAAACACCTTATTATAATCAAAACAATTTTTACAACAAGAGGGAAAACCGTCCGATGACTTATGATAAGCGCAACCGGATAGCCACTGATAAACCGGTAAAGAAACCTGTGATGAACCTAACTGCTGATAACAAAAAGGTTGCTCCTAAACCAAATGTAAAACCAGCAGTTGGACCTGTCTCTGTTAAATCAGAGAAGGTAACCAAGAAGGTTGCATTTAAAGACGAAGTAAAGAAACCGGCTGAGATCTCAAAATCTCAGATCCGGATCTTGAAAAGGTCTGAACAATCTTGGTCATCTAAGGAGTCTGAAGGTGCCTCAACTTCACAGAATGTGAAAATTGAGAAAAAGAAAGTTGAAAGTGCGAAGAAAGGGGTTGAGTTAACCCGAGATGTTTGTGAATCGAAAGAATCTTTGAAACAACCCGTTCAAAGACCCAAGACCAAACAGGTTTGGGTCCCCCGAAAGATCTAACTGCTTTACTTGATATGTGCAGTGTAACATCGCAAAATTTTCCCCAAAATTTTAATACATAAAAAGCCCTTATATATATATATATATTTTTTTTTATTACACCTTTATCATTAATATTATACAAATGTGCCTAAGTCTTTATTTATCCGAACTCACAACTTATATACATACATAAATGTATATAAATAATAATAATAATATGATTCTAAATTCTTTTTTTTTTTTTTTTCACATACAAGATTTTTTTTTTTAAATAAAGCCTTGAGTCAAATAGTCAAAGTCCTAGTCAAAGTCTTAGTCAAACAGTCAAAGTCTTAGTCAAATAGTCAATTCTTCATAAAACCTTACCTTATGGTGTTGACCAATTTTAATGGCTAATTGACTCCAAAACTAGTATAAAAACCCACCTATGACCCATTATACTTTGCACCTCTAAATCGATTGTTTCAATCCGATTAAACTTTCCCTCATACCTTTCTTCTATAGTCTATTACTTCTACAATTGAAGCTTTGATTATAAGCTCTTGTAATTGGCGAATTGGAAGCTTGATATTCTTTCTTTTTCGTTTTCTTCAATTTGGACTAGCTACGTTGTTGAGTCTTTGGGATTCGCCTCGCATACATTCACAACACATTATTCTATTTTTTTTACGAGACATAACATTTTACCAAGGTGAGTTTTACATAGCCCCTTTTCTATTTATCACCGTTTTTGGGGTGAAACATGTTACAACATCATTTATGCAATTCAATCATCAATGTGTCTATGTGTTTTCTATGTTGCATTATGTCTTGAGCATGATTAGAGTAAGCACCATTCTAGCATAATCATTAACTCCGTACAAGCCGGCGGTATACATTGATAGATCCATTGGACTGACAATCCCACCCGGATACGTGCCTCCTACAAAGGTAGCGTGGGTGTTTGTTATCGTATAACATATTCAATTGGACCATGAGCGTATGGTATGTATCATATTATAACAGTCATCAGGGTTGATTATGCACTCGATTTATTTCTAGTATGTTCTCACATATGGACTAGATTGACATGACACATGAATTGCACATCATTTTTACTCAATTATCAAAAACCTATGTAATTCTCACCAACTTTTGTTGACCCAAAACATTTTCAACTTAACATGTTTCAGGTTCTATTTGCTTGAAGATTTGAATTGATGCTTGAAGATATGTGTATAGTTTTATTCAATTTGATGTACAAATTCTAGAACAATTGTATGTAATTCATTTAAATCATTTAATGGAATTTATTATTCACCATGAGCTACTGAACAATCATCAATACGTGACATCCCGATGTTTCCGCCATCGGTTGGGGTGTTACAGATTGGTATCAGAGCCATGGTTATAGGGAATTAGGTTATTAGAAAAATAATCTAGTCTATAACCATAGGATTTAACCAGTACATGCTTCTTTTACTTGCTATTCTCTATCTCCCTCCTACTTCTTATCCCTACTTTCATCCTTACAAGAAGGTTGCTCTCCATCACTGGATCTACTCTCAGACTAATAGGACAAAATCCTCAGGTTTAACCTGAACCACCTTGAGATCTCGTCGAAGTTCTAGATTTTAATAACGAACACGTGCAATCTGGAAGGGTGAACGCCTGTATTCTGAGTCTTCTGTCTAGGCTGGCATTGCGCATATATCCCAATCAGACGAGGGACCCGGATGCCTACCTGGGAATTCTCGGGATGAGTGTTCACTTATAGGCTAAAGCATGTCTTCACTGTGTTGTTGGAATCTGGAATCTTTGATACGTCAACGTTTTCATTTATTCGTTTTAATTAATGAATAAATGATTACATTCCTTATATCACCTCATTCATTTCATGCCACATTGAACCTTCATTGTGTCCCTTACAGATCATGTCTCCACGTCGCAGCACTCGCAATAACAGTGGTGAAAACCAAGAGGAAAGTAACAACAACCACAACACCAACCACAACAACAACAAAAACAACAAAGGTGTTGATGCCCAACTGGCTGCGATTATTTCCCAACAAATGGCGCAACAAATCACAACTCTGGTTTCTAACTTGTTGGCTCAAGTCATCCCAATGAATGGGAACGGCAATGGAAATGGAAATGGCGATGGAAATCACATAAAGAACGGGACCTTAGTTCGGAAAGGCGAGAAAACAAGTATTGTGGCCGCGGTAACTACCGAGAACCAGAAGCGCAAGACCAGGGATCCTAATGTAAACCTCACTACACAAGCTTCTAACAAGAAACCCTATACAAGAAACTTTCCATTGTGTAACACATGCAAACGACATCACCCCACTGTTTCAGTGTGTCGCCTGTGCACCAATTGTGGTAGGTATGGCCATCTGGTCAACACATGTCGTGAGTCCCCAAACCCTAACACCAACCAACCAACCAACCAACCCTGCTCAAGTTGCTAATCTTAATCGTCCTGGTAAATACAACTATGGTCAATGCTATGAATGTGGAAACCCAAATCATTTCCGTAACCGATGCCCTAAACTAAATCGAGATCAAGACCCTCCAGCTACTTAACAGCAAACCCCACCATTTGAATGATGTCTACTTTTTAATTCTATGTATTGACACTTTTTGATTCAAGTAATAAATTCAAGTATTATCATAACATCTAAGTGCATGCTTGTTTGAATGTGAACTAATTGCTATATCTATAATCATACTTGCTTACTTGTACAACAATTAGTTGACTACCAAACAACCTACTCAACGATTGGTAGAGGTCATCATGTCTCTCCAACAGTCGGGAGAGGCCCTACAACCTGCTCAACGACTGGTGGAGACTATCGAACCTGCTCAACAATCGGTAGAGTCATAAAAGGACGCAAAACCCTAATGTAAGGTAAATTGATAATTACGGTCCGGAACGTAATCATAAATTTACAGGTACGTTAAGGTAGTGAGAAATTTTATCAAGGTTTTCGGTAGTCGACCAATTGTATACCTGGTGTTTTTCTTTTAACTTCGGGACGAAGTTCCTAAAAGTAGGGGAGACTGTAACATCGCAAAATTTTCCCCAAAATTTTAATACATAAAAAGCCCTTATATATATATATATATTTTTTTTTTATTACACCTTTATCATTAATATTATACAAATGTGCCTAAGTCTTTATTTATCCGAACTCACAACTTATATACATACATAAATGTATATAAATAATAATAATAATATGATTCTAAATTCTTTTTTTTTTTTTTTCACATACAAGATTTTTTTTTTAAATAAAGCCTTGAGTCAAATAGTCAAAGTCCTAGTCAAAGTCTTAGTCAAACAGTCAAAGTCTTAGTCAAATAGTCAATTCTTCATAAAACCTTACCTTATGGTGTTGACCAATTTTAATGGCTAATTGACTCCAAAACTAGTATAAAAACCCACCTATGACCCATTATACTTTGCACCTCTAAATCGATTGTTTCAATCCGATTAAACTTTCCCTCATACCTTTCTTCTATAGTCTATTACTTCTACAATTGAAGCTTTGATTATAAGCTCTTGTAATTGGCGAATTGGAAGCTTGATATTCTTTCTTTTTCGTTTTCTTCAATTTGGACTAGCTACGTTGTTGAGTCTTTGGGATTCGCCTCGCATACATTCACAACACATTATTCTATTTTTTTTACGAGACATAACATTTTACCAAGGTGAGTTTTACATAGCCCCTTTTCTATTTATCACCGTTTTTGGGGTGAAACATGTTACAACATCATTTATGCAATTCAATCATCAATGTGTCTATGTGTTTTCTATGTTGCATTATGTCTTGAGCATGATTAGAGTAAGCACCATTCTAGCATAATCATTAACTCCGTACAAGCCGGCGGTATACATTGATAGATCCATTGGACTGACAATCCCACCCGGATACGTGCCTCCTACAAAGGTAGCGTGGGTGTTTGTTATCGTATAACATATTCAATTGGACCATGAGCGTATGGTATGTATCATATTATAACAGTCATCAGGGTTGATTATGCACTCGATTTATTTCTAGTATGTTCTCACATATGGACTAGATTGACATGACACATGAATTGCACATCATTTTTACTCAATTATCAAAAACCTATGTAATTCTCACCAACTTTTGTTGACCCAAAACATTTTCAACTTAACATGTTTCAGGTTCTATTTGCTTGAAGATTTGAATTGATGCTTGAAGATATGTGTATAGTTTTATTCAATTTGATGTACAAATTCTAGAACAATTGTATGTAATTCATTTAAATCATTTAATGGAATTTATTATTCACCATGAGCTACTGAACAATCATCAATACGTGACATCCCGATGTTTCCGCCATCGGTTGGGGTGTTACATGCAGGGAGCTCCAGCTGGCCCTGTTAGCAGCCTATGGATTGTTGACAGTGGAGCTTCTGGTCACATGACAGGGGACCTCATGCTACTCTTTGATATCAAGAACATAAACAGAGGTTATGTAGCGTTTGATGGAAATAAAGGAGGTTACATTACGATGGAGGGTAGTGTAAGCAATGGGGTCGTGACATTTGAGCGGATATCGTACGTGAAACAGATAGATTACAATCTGCTCAGTGTTAGTCAAATCTGTGATAAACAATTTTCTGTGTATTTTGACGACAAATCTTGCTATATCTTGAAACCGGGGTTTGAACTTCCAAAAGAGTGGGTAATGCTAAAGGCACCGAGAGTAAACAATTTGTATATTCTCGATATGTCCAAAGCAATGACTACCCATGGCCAAGTCACGTGTTTCCTCTCTAAAGCTACAGAAAAAGAATCTATAATGTGGCACAGGAGAATGGGACACATTCATTTGAGAAAGATGAACCAGTTAGTGAAGAATGAACTTGTCACGGGAGTTAATGTGAAACATTTCCATTTATATGACAAGTGTGTTAGTTGCAAAAGGAGAAAGCAGCACAAACAGGCACATAGACCAAAGAAAGTCAATTCTGTTGAACTACCGCTTGAGTGTTTGCATATGGATTTATTCGGTCCAGTCAGACGTAAAAGTCATGCCGGGGAGTTGTACTGTCTTGTGGTGACTGATGATTATTCAAGATTTTCATGGGTTATGTGTTTGCATCAGAAAAGCGACACTTTTGACAACCTGAAAGTTCTGTTTACACGTCTGGAGAATATCTATGGTTTGAAGATCAAACGAATCCGTAGTGATAATGGGACGGAGTTCAAAAACGCTCAAATGGAGGATCTTTGTGCAAACAAGGGAATTCATCATGAATATAGCGCTCCGTATACACCCCAGCAGAACGGTGTCGCAGAAAGAAAGAACAGGACTCTAATCGAGACGGCGAGAACTATGCTTGCGGATTCAAATCTTCCCGTCATGTTCTGGAACGAAGCTATTTACGCAGCATGTTACACTCTAAACCGTGTTTTAACAGTGAAGAAGTTTGGCAAAACTTCTTATGAGCTGTTGAACCGACGCAAGCCGAATCTGGAGTATCTAGAACCATTTGGTGCCCCGTGTACAATGCTGAATCCTTCGGAGAAGTTCGCACCAAAGGCTGAAGAAGGTTATTTTGTTGGATATGCAACCCCACTAAAACGGGTATTCAACAAAAGAACTAGAAAAGTCGAGGAGTGGGCTAATGTCGAAGTACAAAGATACACACAAAATGTACAGGGTGGAGGTCCAGATTAGATGTTTGATTACAAAGACTTCTTTGAATCATTCAATCTAGATAGCATGGTTGAAGAAGCTGTACTTCGCTTATATTACGAGGTCGAAAACGCCTTGACTTCACCGTTAGTGCGTCCGATCACTGTAAATCCCCAAGCAGCTTCTAATGATACCACTGCTCCTGTGATGGAAGAAGAGGTGTTCCAAGAAGCTTCTACAACGCTTAATTCATCAGATTCAGAAGATGAAGACGATGATGCAACAAGTGAAGCTATTCTGGACAATGCTACAGTGACACCACCAGTGAACCCAACTACTACTGATGCTTCAACATCGAATGTGGGTAATGATCTGGTTTCTACAGAGAATTTGACAACTCAAACGGGAGTACAAGTTCCTGATTATCCGGAATCTCAGATACATCGGATTCACCCGCTTGAACAGGTTATTGGTGATCCTGGTAGCAGCGTGATGACAAGAGGGCAGTTGAGAAATGCTCAAGCACCAGGAAATATTGGCAATCTTGCTTTATATGCCAAAATACAAAAATCTGGTTTTCAAAATGACTGGTCTTTCGCTTGTTATGTTTCGCAGGTCGAACCGCGGACGTACAAGGAAGCTCTTTTTGATGATGCCTGGGTGGAAGCAATGCAAGAACAGTTGTTACAATTTCAGAAACTCGGTGTATGGACACTGACAAATTTGCCCCCGGGAAGAAAGAAAATTGGAACCAAATGGGTGTTTAAGTGTAAGAAGGATGATAGAGGAGTCATTGTGAGAAACAAAGCTCGTTTGGTCGTTCAAGGTTTTCATCAGGTTGAGGGAATCGACTATAATGAAATCTATGCACCGGTTGCACGCTTGGAAGCTATCAGAATGTTCCTAGCATTTGTATCATGGAAGAAATTCAAGGTGTATCAGATGGACGTAAAGAGCGCATTTCTTTACGGTGTGGTCAAAGAGGAAGTTTACGTAGGTCCATCGCCAGGCTTTGAGGACCCTATTCACCGGGATAAGGTTTATGTCTTGAACAAAGCTCTCTACGGGTTGCACCAGGCTCCGAGACAATGGTATGAGGAGCTGAGCACGTATCTTCTCTCGAAAGGATTCAAACGCGGACTGGTAGACTGCACACTGTTCACGAAACGAAAAGGAGATGACTTGCTTCTTGTACAAATTTATGTTGATGATATTATTTTCGGGTCAACTAACGAACTTCTATGTATGGAATTTGAAAAACTTATGCAGGAAAAGTTCGAAATGAGCGCTATGGGAGAAATGCAGTTTTTCCTAGGCTTGCAGGTGGAGCAAAGAGCAACGGGGATCTTTATTCACCAGACGAAATACGTTTCTGAAGTCTTGAGCCGATTCCAGATGGATGATTCGAAGCCGATGGATACCCCGATACAACCTAATCACGGGATTGGTGTTGACCTTAAGGGGGAGCTGACTGATCCATTTACATACAAAGCAATCGTCAGATCTCTAATGTATCTCACCGCGTCTAGACCGGATATAATGTTTGCGACATGTCTTTGTGCACGATATCAATCGAAGCCGAAACAGAGTCATCTTGCAGCTGTCAAGCGTATGCTTAGATATCTGAAGGGTTGTCCATCGAAAGGACTTTGGTACCCTCATGATGATAATTTTGACCTAATCGCTTTTAGTGATGCAGATTGGGGCGGCTGTGACAAACACAGCAAATCCACAACGGCTGGATGTCAGTTTATGGGGAGCAAGCTCGTGACCTGGCAATGCAAGAAACAAACCGCAGTTGCACTATCCACATGTGAAGTAGAATACGTTTCAGCATCGAGCTGCTGCTCACAGGTTCTTTGGATCCAACAACAGATGGTGGATTACGGTTTGCAATTTCTTAAAACCCCTATTTACTGTGATAATGAGGCCGCAATCGCATTAACAAAAGACTTAGTAAATCACTCAAAGGCTAAACATATTCGAATTATATATCATTTTATCCGTGATTGTTATGCTAAAGAGTTGATCGATATGGTCAAAATCCACACTGATTACCAACGCGCAGATCTTTGTACCAAAGCTTTTGACAAATCCAGATTTGATTTTCTTTTAAAAGCTAATGGTATTAAAGAAAAACAGGACTGATCACCACCTCAGTCTATCACTTTTTAGTTTAAATTTTTACTGTTTTTCAGAAAAATTTCGAAAATCCAAAAACATTGAAAAATTTCAAAATCCATAAAAATTAGAAAATTTCTTTGCTGACTGCTATATCTTCTTCCCTTAGATTAATGCCGTCAGATTTATGTGAACAAACGATATCTGGGCAGTCACATGTTTGAAATGCTCCAGCCTATCCTTGGGAACAGTAAATTTGAAAATCTATAAAAATCAGAAAAATCAAAAATGATTTCCTGGAGTATAAAGGGAAATGATAGTACATCAGTGGGGATCTGACACATTCTAAGTAATGTACTGTTATATAGGGCGTGTGTCTGAGTCTGTGCGATGTGCTGATAGGCTTCGTAGACCTATTACTGCGTGCCTGATACATACATATCAAACGAATTGTTGTGTGGATGAACTCCTCATGGGCATATGGTCTTAGTACCGTAATTTCGTTTGATAGGGTATTTGTACAAAACTCGGAGGTTTAGGGTCGTAATGTTATTAGTTGTCTGGGGATAGCCTCTCTGATCTTCTGCTGTAAGTCATTACGGACCTAACTCAGACAGGGTGTCTTTATAAAAGAGCTTTATGCCAAATCCTAAAGTTATCAAATTGAGGAACTTTCCATGTTATATGATGATCAAAGATTATCTATTACATCGTATTAATCACTGATGCAAATCATGATTAATATCAGTCCTCAACCTGGTATAGTGCATATGTTACTTTGCTGCATTAATTTGCTGACCTGTATACCTCTATGCATTATATCTTGTACAATTACAGACGACGAAAGCATAATCACGCTTTACAATGAGTCTTTGTATATTTACTTCTTGATACGGGAGTATGTCGTGTGCGTGGGAACCACAGGCAATTATGTTTATACTATAAATATCAGTATCAGTTTAAAGCACTGCACAAAAGTCTGCATGTGAGTTTATGTGGATCACAATATCAGCAGTTGCCAGATCACACATTGTCCTTAATGATAATAATTCAAAAGATCAATGGTGTGATCAGATTTCTCAATAACTGATATGATCCCTTTACCGGAAATCCCAAAAACATTTACAGTTTTTCATTTACATTTCTGCATTTTATTTTCTCGTAAAAATTACAAAACTCAAAATGATTTTAGGTGTGTTTTAGCATAAACTTTAGAAAATCCAAAAAGATTTTTCATTTCCATCTTATTTTTGATAACTGATGGTGGTTGATGTCGATTTTCTAAACCTTGTTACACCATTTGAGCTTTGTAACTTGTTAAATTTGAAAATATGAATGTTGGATGCTTAAAAGTTGGAAAATAATTGGACCGGGACTCGTTTTTGAGATTTGGAAAATTTATCAAAAATCCCATGTTCCTTCGTATGTTTTAAACAGGCGAAGGAGAGTGTTCTTGAACATCTGTTTCATTCGAACCCTTTTTGCTCATTCGATCCTTTCACTAGGGTCGAAGGAAACAAAAGTTTCTCTTTCGTACGAACAAAACGGGCGAAGGAGGATGCCTATTTATACCATCCTGTCTCATTCGAACCCATTCAAAATTTTTCAGAAATTTCATCTTAACCTCACCTTGTTGCATTGCTATATTGAATCATATCATTGTGTTCGTCTCTATACACTGATCATTTTCCACTATCTTATACAGGTTAACATCAAGGATTGACGGACTTATCCCTGTTTTTCTGATTCGAGCCCTAACTATTAAAACTGATTATAATCAACTTCATTGTGACAATTGCTAATTAGGATTCATTATATGTGTGTTTTAGGGGGAGAAAAACCATAAAACATGGATTCAAAACCAACAGTATGATCAATTGATCATCTGTTGTGTTTAGAACCCTAGTTTTAATTGAAAACACAAATATAATGAATAATTGATGAATCTGTTAGTATAGAATGGTTAATCGGCATTGTTAGGTGCTATACCAATCAAAAGAACATGATCAGAAACCTTAAATTTCAAAATTGAAAATTTAAAATAAGAACAGACGCCTTCGACCCTTTCGAATGGGCGAAGGAGATAATCAACTGGTCGAATGAAGAAAGTTTGGGCGAATGAAACTTTTTATCAAAATCCATACATTCGTACCATCAAAATTTCTCATTCGTACCTTGTTGTTTCTCATTCGTACCCCCGTTTGGGCGAATGAGAATGTTAATTACCAAAATTTTCAAAGTTTGAATTTTTTTCGATTTTTAACATGTGTCTTTGTTTTGTTTTGCAGAATTAATCATGTCCGAGCAGGAAAAGACGACTGAACAAGCTGGATCATCTTCACAACCTGCCAAGACAGTTCCTGAAGAGCTTTTAGCCTTCGAGAATGCGCATAATTGCTGTGCATATCTCGGAGAGGTTAAAAAGCACACGGAGTTTATCGAAATCATAGAATTCATGAAGAGATGCAGGGTGATAGATGTTATTGCTACACCGACGATTATCTACAGAGATATGATGCAAGAATTCTGGTCGGGAGCGAAGCTTGATTTCTGGAATTACGAGTCGTGTTTGACTAGCAAGATCCAAGGTCAGAGAGTTATTGTTTGTGAGCAAGATCTACGAGAAGCGTTGAACTTAGATGATGAGAAGATAGATCCTAAGGAGTTTAGTATTATGGATCAGCGAAAGTGTTTCTTAAGAAAGAAATACAATGGACCAATCACTGACGGTTCATTGCACAAGGGAAAACTGTGCCCCTAATTCAAATATCTGGCACACGTTTTAATACATGTCTTCGGATCTACAGCTGGAGGATATGATTTGATGCGCAAGAGTATCAGTTCTATGATGGTTGCCTTGGTGTTGAACAAACCGTTCAATGTTTCAGGCATGCTGATGGAACATTTGCTAGAGCCTGTGAACGGCACGAGGAATCTGAAGTTTCTCTTATATCCTCGTTTCCTCCAGATGGTGTTTGACAACAAGTATAAGCACTTGAAAAGTGATCCTAAGCACATAGTTGTTCAGGAACATATGTCGCTTAATACACTTGCTAGGATGAAGGCGTATAAGGGATTGTCAGTCAATGAACGTCCACCAGTAAGGCGTTTATTTGGACATCTAGCAAGAGTTGATTATACAGATCCAGGTGAAGGACTTGTGAGACATGCGAACACTGATTCTGATCCTGATAACCCATTACATCCTGTTGATCCTGATGCGAAGCGCAAAAGACAGGTTGTGAATGTCGGTGCAAAGAGTGGAAAGATTAAGAAGAAAGAGATAAGGTTAGAGGTTGCAACTGAACCTGAGAAGAAGAAAAGCACACCAAGACGTAACAAGACAATGGCAAAGAAGGGTTTACATATAGTGGACGAAGCGTCAATTGATTCGGAAGAGATGCAAGAAGATGAACATTGGGACTCGGAGACTGAATCGTTAAAGACCGCCACGCCCAAGGCCACTGAGGCTGGTGTGTCTACTAGTCAGAATGTTGAAGATCAAGGGAATAAGAGTCCAATCCCAGTTGATGAAGATGAAGTGATTTTGAACTTGGATGAAGTTTTTACTGGTTCTCCTGTACAAGCTAATAAGTCAAAGAAGAAGAAACAGGAGAAACCAAGTATAAAGAGAAAGAAGGAGATTGAATCGCTTATAGTTGGTAAGAAACTACAACCAGCTTCTAGTTCTAAGTCACCGGTTACTGCACCAGCACAGAAGAAGCAAAAGACTGCGACTACATCAAGCACACAACAGAGTGAAGATTTACCTGTTGATCAGTTTAACGAAGCATTGGATAATGTGCTCAAAAAGATTAGGAAAGGCAAATTGCCTAATGTTGTGGAACCACCTGTGAAGAAGAAGGTGTCAGTGGACAGTGATATCATGAGTGCTGTGAATCAAAGATTGTCTGAGATGATGAGTATAATCAACAAACAACAAACTGAGATCAAGCAATTAAAGACAAATGATCAAAAGATGTTAGAAGTCGTAGTCACATCCCATGATGATAATGAAGTTTTGAAGAAAACTATCAAGAGGTTGAAAAGAGAGAATAAGAAGTTGCTAAAGCACGAGCAACGAAACACCAAAAGAATTATTGTCTTGAAGGAGGAGAACAAACAGCTAAAGAAGAGTAACAAGAATATGGATAATTTGATCAAAGACTTGTACTCTTGAGCTCCTCAACTTCAAGCTGGTGAAGAAGATAAGGAAAGAGATGAAGAGCAAGTCGATTTTGAACCATCTGACGAAGAAGAGGATGAAGAACTTGATAAAGATGCAGGTAATGATACTAAAAAGAAGAAGAAGAAAGATGATGGAGATGATGGAGGTTCAGATGGTGGATCGAGTGATGGAAACAGCTTTGCTTTTGATAGTAGCAGTGATGATGATGATGATAACGCTGAAAAGTTTACATATGAAAAGCGTGATTCAAGTAAGGGTGGAGAGTCGAGCTCTAAGACTCCAGGAGAGAATGTGGATGACGATATCTTCTGGAATGAGAAACTGCAGACATTATCTGAAGACGACAAGAACATGTATCGCCAGATGCTCACAGATCGAGTCTGGACGATTGACATGACAAGCAGATTTCCAGAGATATTCGAGTCGAGCAATAAACTATTTGAATTGGAGTTTGATGACCCTGATCTTGAAGATGGAGAGGGTTCTGCGGCGATTTCAAAAGAGTTACTTGAGGGTTTAGCTAAACATGTGGGAAAGACTTTGGAAGAATTGCTTGCTGATAATTTCATTCCAAAGATACCTGAGAAGGAAGCCGGGAATCATTCTGATGACCGTGATGTTCATGCTTTTGAGGATGTTGAAATGGAAGACATAACGAGTGAGGAATATCCACAATATTTCAAGAATAATCAAGATTGTGGATTTCCTGGATTCTCAGATGAATTGCTAAACGAAGCCGAGAAACTGGCGAAAGAGATGAGTAAAGCATTTGAAGATGAAATTTTCAAAGGGCATGATAAACCACGGTTCGAGCAATCGGAGAGTTTGAAGGAATTCTTGAGGAAATTGAAAGAGAAAGAAAACAATCGTCCAAAAGCTGAAATACAAGGAAGCTTTTACAAACTTCATAGTGGTATTTTCAAAGGTCGTGCATTGGCTTGGAAGTCTGTTAAAGAATTGAGATGCATAGCAGTGAAGTGGGAGAAGGGGATCTTATATTTCGATAAGTTTCATCATTTGAAGACTCTTCCTTATTGGGCAATTCGTGATATTTGTCGTCACCGTTTAACGAGAGCGTCAAATAGTCAGATTACCTACTTTGCTGAGAAGATGACGAGAGAAAGCCGAACCAAGTGGGATTTGTTTGAACCACAATATCCGAAAAGAATTGTTCATAAAAAGGATATTGATCAGATTACAGGTATGCCCAAGGTGACGTTAAAGTACAAACCACCGCGAGTGTTGAAAAAGATTCCTTTGTTGCCAATCCCACAACACTTCGCTAAAGATTTCATTTGGTGGTATTACGACTGGAAGATACCAGAGGCTGTGATTGTACTGAAAGACGGAGAGAAGAACTACAAGAAAATACACATTTTTGATCCCATGTGGTTAATCAACTGTTCACATGAGGATATAATAATGTTGTTTTACAATTCGATCTATTCTGATGTGAAGGATGCTGAGCAAGCAGGAAAATACCAACGTGTGGTATTTCTGTGCTTTGCGTATGACATTAATGCTGGTTGTGACTATGATGAGAAGCTCAGGAAGTTTGTTGAGAAGCAAAAGGTGCCTGAATTGACAAAGACAAAGCCAAAGCAATTTCAGGAACCGGTCTTGACTAAAGAACAGAAGATTCAACGACATATCAAACTGATGAATATTAGAATGGACGAACAACGTCGACAGCAATCCAAGCAATAGTCGAGGGGGAGTTTGTAGATGCAATTGTGTGACTAGTGCTTCGGATTGAACAATTAATATGTTTTGTGATTTGTCGTTGGTGCGAAGGAGATTTTGTAGGTACGAAGGAAGGCTTTAGAAGGTGCGAAGGAAGAACAGAAGGTGCGAATGAGGAAGTGTTGGACGAATGTGAATATTGTTTATTGTATAGCTTGGTTCGACCAGACAGTTTGGGCGAACCTGCACATTCGCACAAACCATTTGGGCGAATGTGCAGTCTATAAATAGACAAGCTTGATTTTTGAATGTAACTTTTTGTCATATTATTCCCTCCACTTTCTGATATTCTCTCCAGAAGTTTATTTAGCTCTTTTCACGTTCTTACCCTGTTTGTATCAATCTTTAAACGTGTAATCGAGTTTATAATTAATGAAAAGCTTTTGAAAATGATGATTTACTTGTTTTGATCTGTTTGAGTATTATTTTGTGATTGTTTTAGGGATTCCGCACCTAAAACTAACTTGTTTGATCATTCTTTGTTGTTATACTATCCATTCACACACATACAGAATCTTCGAATGCTAACATACATATGTGTGTTATCTAATGTGTCGATAACATATGTAATTGTATAATATTATTGACCATGTTATAAATACATATGCTAATTGAGGTTAAACATGTGTTGTTGGATGGTATTAACTCATGTTAACACATGCTTGTCCCTCAGATAATGTTTCATGACTTTCTGCGTGTTAATTCCATAGAACATATTGAAAGTTGCTTGGATTTAGAGTGGAATTGTGTAGTTTTTCCACTTTGGTATTGTCACGTGTATTGTTGTTTTGTCCTTTTGTCCATACGTAATAATAGGGTATTCGGTTGCTCTCTATTGAGAGTGTGAATGGCTTGATTGTTCAACGCCAATTGTCTTGGATATTTCGGTTGTTGTATGGGTAAACGGATAATCTACAATAGTTCTGGTTTTACTAGACTGGGGGTATAGTGAGTGCAAAAATGTCTAATACTCACATGAAACGACAATATCAAGTAAAATGTGTGCGGTTGTTGACCTGGATTATTGACTGGTGTCACAGATGAGGTTCTTGATGCTCATGATTGGGTATGGTCTTATTGTTGAATTAACGCCTACCAGATGCTCGATAAAATGCCTAAGTAAAGTAAACGCATACTTGATAGTGTATGCTTAAGGGATTTGCATGCAATATGCGAATTTGACCTGTTAACTAGTAAATGGTGACCATTGTGGTCGAATGTTGATATAATCATGCTCAAACATGTGTTTTAAATTCGTTTGAAAAACAAACCTATATGTAGCATAGGTAATATATTAATAGGTAACGACCGCCGATTATGAGGCATCCTGGACAATGAAAACTTGAGTCGTGTAATGGTTCTAACAAATTGATGAACTATAAACTGATAGGCAAGGAGCACGAATCACCTTCAAGTCAAGGTGAGAAGAAACCGCAGGTGAAAGAAAAGTCTAATGTACGTCATAACTATGACTTTGTATGCAAAACCTATGTACATGCTAGATTATGAATATTCCATCTTTATACATGTTGTATGCAAACCAATAGAAATCAAGTTTGTGGAAGTCGCCATAGCCTTCAATTCGGTCACATGGAACCATTGATGGGTTGAGGGTTAGACAAATTCATTACATAAGGAGTAATGTTCAATACCGAACGTAGCAAGCAAATAAGAGGTTATACGCTATATAGGTATGTAATGTGACCTTTAGGCAAGTAATCAAGACCCGAAATTGACTGTGTATTAAGTCAAGTAAGTGCAGGGCATTGTAGGTAACATAGGTTCGAAATAAGTGGTTGAATGGTTCCTAACAGCAACTAACAACCGTAGCTTACTGCCCCGAGCCGTAAGCTACAGCTCATGAATCAAAAACGAACAACATACGGGAACTGTAAGCTACGGTCGTTCGACCATAGCCTACGACGTGGCTCGGCCAAGAAAAGGCCATGGCTGTAGACTACGGCCTTCAACCCGTAGTTTACGGCGGAGGCTTTCCACGAATTTTTGTTTTTATTCTTTGATGTTTGCTATGGTTATCTTGGATTATTTGGAGTCCTTTATTGGATAATACGTAGTGCAGGTACCCCTTCGGATGACGGTTGATGATCACGCTTGGGTGACATCTTTTGTACATTTTCAAACAAATATGTTAGAAAACACTATGACAATTTCTTAGCAAGTATGAAGGGTCGTTTTGTACTCTCGCCAAGATGTGACTTTTGATTCTAGACATGGTTTAATGGAATGATTAGTTATAATCAAGTTAGTTATTAATCGATTAACTACACGGGTCTTACATTATAGCCAGTGGCCGCTAGGGACTAGGGCGAGTGGCTCCTAGTATAAATACCAAACTTGCTTGCCCAAATCATTTAGTTGTTCATTTTCCATTTAGAGAGAAAACTTGGTGTTTGATGATCAGATTGTATTGGTAACACTCAAGCTTTGTTTTTGTAATAATATTAACCATTTAACCAATTTGACAACTCGTCTTTGTGTGTGTTTATTGTTATTTGTTGTTTAAGCCACAACTTGAGGATTCCGTACTCGTGTCATGTCAAACCCGTGATATTCGGATCATCCATGACAGTCGTAACAAGTGGTATCAGAGCTAGCTAGGTGACCGATTTAAAAAACACAGTTTATTTAGCAATGTAACAGTGTTGACCGATTTTAAAAACACAATTTATTTACCATAAGTCCATAGTATCTCCTTCCTTTCTCTAAACACCACAATCGCCAACACCTGGTGACAAATGACCATCCTTTCATCAAAGGTCTCCCTGAAATCCGGGCACCTCCCTGTCACCCATGTCACCACGTTTCCATCCTATGTAAGTTTGTTGACCGATTAATCAATAAATTTTTGTTATAAAATGTTGTTATTTATATAAAATAATGTTTTTTATAAATATTTTTTTTAAATTTGTTTCCTATAATACCTATAATTATAAAATGTGGTTTGTTTACTAAATATGTTGTTAGGTTACATTTCTTATTTTGATTATAAAATTTGATTGTTTTTATAACAATTATTTTTTTTTGTTATTGTTGCCAACTTGATCAAAGTGTAAGCGTAAACACAAAAAATTATACAAACAACATTTATTTTACATTTTTTTATTTTGATTATAAAATTGGATTGTTTTTATAAAATGCTATTTTTTTGTTAGCGTTGTTGTCTCGATAAAGGTGTAAGCATAAACACAAACGATTATATAAACAAACTAGACAAATATAAATAAACAACTCGTAATTCGCGAAGTTTGTACAATAATAAAAAAACACAAAAAAAAACAAAACTGAACAGTAAAAGTACTACTCGTCCATGTCAGTATACGATGTACCGGACAGTTCGGGCTACATGCCACCTCATGAGGCATCGCAACCTCATGCGCCGTTTGACCAAGGTACTGTAGTACCAACGGTTGGGGTACGTAGGGCTGACCGTTGTATGTGATGTATGGATCGTATAATCAACAAAGAATGATCAAACAAGTTAGTTTTAGGTGCGGAATCCCTAAAACAGTCACAAAATAATAGTCAAACAGATCAAAACACGTAAATCATCATTTCAAAGCTTTTTCATTAATTAGAAACTCAATTACACGTTTACAGATTGAAACAAACAGGGTAAGAACGTGAAAAGAGCTAAATAATATCCTAGAGAGAGAATCAGAAAGTGGAGGGAATAATATGACTCAAAGTTACATTCAAAAAATCAGCTTGACTATTTATAGACTGCACATTCGTCCAAACAGTTCGTGCGAATGTGCAGGTTCGACCAAACCAACCGGTCGAACCAAGCCATACATAAAACTATTCTACGTTCGCCCAAAAACCATTCCTTCGCACCCTTTGATTCTCCTTCGATCAAACAAAATTTGTTCCTTCGCACCTATCATTTCTCCTTCGCACCATCGACAATTATCAAAACAAGTTTATTGTACAATCCGAAGCACTAGTCGCATAACTGCATCTACAAACTCCCCCTCGACTATTGCCTTGGATTGCTGTCGACGTTGTTCGTCCATTCTGATGTTCATCAACCTGATATGTCGCTGAATCTTCTGTTCTCTAGTCAAAACCGGTTCTTGAAATTGCTTCGGCTTCGTCGTTTTCACTTCAGGCACCTTCTGTTTCTCTACAAACTTTTCGAGCTTCTTATCATAGTCACAACCAGCGTTTATATCATACGCAAAGCACAGAAATATCACACATTGGTATTTTCCTGCTTGTTCAGCATCCTTCACTTCAGAATATATCGGATTGTAGAACAACATTATTATATCCTCATATGAACAGTTGATCAACCACATGGGATCAAAAATGTGTATCTTTTTGAAGTTCTTTTCTCCGTCTTTCAACACAATCACAGCCTCTGCTATCTTCCAATCATAATACCACCAAATGAAATCTTTGGCGAAGTGTAGTGGAATCAGCAACAAAGGAATTTTCTTCAACACTCGCGGTGGTTTATACTTTAACGTCTCGGATATTGTGGTTCAAATAAATCCCACTTGGTTCGGCTTTCTCTCGTCATCTTCTCAGCAAAGTATGTAATCTGACTATTTGACGCTCCCGTTAAACGGTGACGACAAATATTACGAATGGCACAATAAGGAAGAGTCTTCAAATGATGAAACTTATCAAAATATAAGATCCCCTTCTCCCACTTCACTGCTATACATCTTAGTTGCTTAATAAACTTCCAGGCCAATGCACGACCTTTGAAAATCCCACTGTGAAGTTTATAAAAGCTACCTTGTACCTCAGCTTTCGGACGGTTATTCTCTTTCTCTTTCAATTTCCTCAAAAACTCCTTCAAATTATCAGATTGCTCGAACCGTGGTTTATCATGCCCTTTGAATATCTCATCTTCAAACACTTTACTCTTCTCCTTAGCCAGTTTCTCGGCCTGGTTTAGCACATCATCGGAAAATCCAGGAAATCCACAATCTTGATTATTCTTGAAATATTGTGGATATTCCTCACTTGTTATATCTTCCATCTCAACTTCTTCAAAAGCAGGAACGTCACGGTCATCAGAATGATTCCCAGCTTCCTTTTCAGGTATCTTTGGAATGTAATTATCAGCAAGTAACTCTTCCAAAGTCTTTCCCACCTGTTTAGCTAAACCTTCAAGTATTTCTTTAGAAACTGCCCCAGAAACCTCTCCATCTTCAAGATCTGCATCATCAAACTCCAACTCAAATAGCTTATTGCTAGACTCGAATATTTCTGGAAATCTGCTTGTCATGTCAATCGTCCAGACTCGATCTGTAAGCATCTGGCGATACATGTTCTTGTCTTCTTCAGATAACGACTGCAGTTTTTCATTCCAGAAGATATCCTCATCAACATTTTCACCTGGAGTCTTAGAGCTTGACTCTCCCCCTTTGCTTGAATCACGCTTTTTATATGTATGCTTCTCAGCGTTGTCATCATCATCATCGTCATCACTATCAAAAGTAGAGCTGTTTCCATCACTCGATCCACCATCTGAAACTCCATCATCTCCATCATCTTTCTTCTTCTTCTTTTGAGGATCATTGCCAGCATCTTCATCAAGATCTTCATCCTCTTCTTCATCAGATGGTTTAAAATCTACCTGCTCTTCTTCTCGTTCTTTATCTTCTTTACCAGCTTGAAGTAGAGGAGCTCGAGAGTACAAGTCTTTTATCAAATCATCCATGTGCTTGTTACTCTTCTTCAGCTGTTTGTTCTCCTCTTTCAAGACTATTATACGTCTAATGTTTCTCTGTTCGTGCTTCAGCAATTTCTTATTCTCTCTTTTTAACTTCTTGATTGTTTTCTTCAATCTTCACTATCATCATGGGATGTGACTACAACTTCCAACATTTTTCGATCATTCGACTTCAATTGCTCGATCTCTGTTTGCTGTTTGTTGATAATGCTCATCATCTCAGATAGCCTTTGATTCACAGCAGTCATTATGTCACTGTCAACTCAAACCTTCTTCTTCATAGGCACTTCAGCAACTTCAGGCAGTTTGCCTTTCCTCATCTTCTTGAGCACATTATCTAACGCTTCATTGAACTGATCAACAGGTATATCATCTCCCTGTTGTGTGCTCGAAGTAGTTGCAGTCTTTTGTTTCTTTGATACTGGTGCAGTAACCGGTGACTTAGAACTAGAAGCTGGTGGTAGTTTCTTACCAGCAATGAGCGATTCAATCTCTATCTTTTGACTTGGTTTCTCCTGCTTCTTCTTCTTTGACTTTGCAGCTTGTACAAGTGAACCAGGAAAATCTTCATCTAAATTCAGAATCACTTCATCATCACCAACAGGAATTGGACTCTTATTCCCTTGATCTTCAACAGTCTGACTAACAGACTCACCAGCCACAGTGGCCTTGGGCGTGGTGGTCTTTAGCGTTTCAGTGTCCGAGTCCCAATGTTCATCTTCTTACGTCTCCTCAGAATCAATTGACGCTTCATCCACAATATGCAAACCTTTCTTTGCCATCGTCTTGTTTCGTCTTGGTGTGCTCTTCTTCTTTTCAGGTTCAGGCACAACCTCTAACCTTATCCCTTTCTCCTTAACCTTTGCACTCTTAGCACCGACATTAACAACCTGTCTTTTGCGCTTCACATCTGGATCAACAGGATGTAATGGGTCATCTGGATCTGAATCACTGTTCGCATGTCTTACAAGCCCTTTTCCCGAATCTGTATAGTCAATCCTTGCTAGATGTCCAAATAAACGCCTTACTGGTGGACGTTCATTGATAGACAATCCTTTGTACGCTTTCATCCTAGCAAGTGTATTGATCGACATATGTTCCTGAACAACAATATGCTTAGGATCTCTCTACAAGTCTTTGTACTTATTATCAAATGCCATCTGGAGGAAACGAGGATATAGCAAAAACTTTAGATTCCTCGTGTCGTTCACTAGCTCTAACAAGTGTTCCATCAGCATTCCTGAAACATTGAACGGTTTGTTCAATACCAGGGCTACCATCATAGAGCTAATACTCTTGCGCATCAAGTCATATCCTCCAGCGGCTGATCCGAAGACATGTATCAAAACATGTGCCAAATATTTGAATTGAGGGCACAGTTTTCCTTTGTGCAATGAACCATCAGCGATCGGTCCATTGTACTTCATTCTCAGGAAGTACTTTCTTTGTTCCATGAAACTCAGCTCCTTAGGATCCGTCTTCTCATCTTGTAGATTCAATGCTTTTCTTAAATCCTGCTCACATACAATAACCCTCTGTCCTTGGATCTTGCTAATCAAGCACGACTCGCAATTCCAGAATTCTAGCTTTGCTCCTGACCAGAATTCTTGCATCATATCTCTGTAAATAATAGTAGGTGTAGCAATCGCATCAATCACCCTACTCCTCTTCAAGAATTCAATAATCTCGACAAACTCAGTGTGCTTTTTAACTTCTCCAAGATACGCACAGCAATTATGCGCATTCTCGAAGGTTAAAAGCTCTTCAGAAGCTTTATTAGCAGGTTGTGAGGACGATCCAACTTGCTCAGTAGTCTTCTCCTGCTCGGACATGATTTAATCTGCAAAACAAAATCAAAGAAACATGTTAAAAATCGACAAAAATTCAAACCTTGAAAATTTGGTATTTATCATTCTCATTCGCCCAAACGGGGGTGCGAATGTGAAAAACATGGTGCGAATGTGAATATTTGATGGTACGAATGTAAAAGTTTTGATAAAAAGGTTTCATTCGCCCACATTTTATTCATTCGACCAGTTTATCATCTCCTTCGCCCATTCGAAAGGGTCGAAGGAGTCTGTTCATATTTTTGAATTTTCAATTTTGAATTTTATGGTTTCTAATCATGTTCTTTTGATTTGTTTAGCAACTAACAATGCCGATAAATGATTCTAAACTAACAGTTTTATCAGATGATCATTATATCTGTGTTTTCTTATTAAACCTAGGGTTCAAACTAAAATGATGATCAATTGATCAATCTGCTAGTTTTGAATCCTTGGTTTATGAGTTTTCTCCCCCTAAAACACAGAAATAATGAATCCCCATCATCAAATTGCAACAATGAACTTGATTAAATCAGATTTTAAGAATTAGGGCTCGAAACATAGAAACAGTGATTAATCCATGAATCCTTGATGTTAACCTGTAAGATTAAGTGGAAAATGATCAGTGAATAGCAACGAACACAATGGTATGGTGCAAATCAACAGGGCAACAAGGTGAGGTTAGAGAGAAAATTTTGAAATTTTTTTTGTAAAGGTTCGAATGAGACTGTTATGGTATATATAGACATCTTCCTTCGCCCGTTCTTCCCGGTTGAATGAGAAGCTTTTGTCTCCTTCGACCCTAGTTAAAGGTTCGAATGAGCCACAAGGGTTCGAATAAAACATATGTTCAAGAACACTCTCCTTCGCCCATTTTAAACATACGAAGGAACATGAAAAATCCCACATTCGACCAACCGAATGGGCGAATGAGAATTGGGATTTTTGATAAATTTTTCAAATCTCAAAAACGAGTCCCGTTCCAATTATTTTCAACTTTTAAGCATCCAACATTCATATTTTCACATTTAAAAGTTTACAAAGCTCAATTGGTGTAACAAGGTTTAGAAAATCGACATCAACCACCATCAGTTATCAAAAATAAGATGGAAAAGAAAAATCTTTTTGGATTTTCTAAAATTTATGCTAAAACACAACTAAAATCTTTTTGAGTTTTCTAATTTTTGACGAGAAAATAAAATGCAGAAATGTAAATGAAAAACAGTAAATGTTTTTGTGAATTCCGGTAAAGGGATCATATCAGTTATTGAGAAATCTGATCACACCGTTGATCTTTTGAATTATTATCATTAAAGACAATGTGTGATCTGGCAACTGCTGATATTGTGATCCACATAAACTCACATGCAGACTTTTGTGCAGTGCTTTAAACGGATACTGATATTTATAGTATAAACGTAATTGTCTGTGGTTCCCACGCACACGACATACTCCCGTATCAAGAAGTAAATGCATAAAGACTCATTGTAAAGCGTGATTATGCTTTCGTCGTCTGTAATTTACAAGGTATAATGCACAGAGGTATACAGGTCAGCAAATCAATGCAGCAAAGTAACATATGCACTGTACCAGGTTGAGGACTGATATTAATCATGATTTGGGGCAGTGATTAATACGATGTAATAGATAATCTTTGATCATCATATAACATGGAAAGTTCCTCAATTCGGTAACTTTAGGATTTGGCATAAAGCTCTTTTATAAAGACACCCTGTCTGATCTAGGTCCGTAATGACTTACAGCAGAAGATCAGAGAGGCTATCCCCAGACAACTAATAACATAACGACCCTAAACCTCCGAGTTTTGTACAAATACCCTATCAAACGAAATTACGGTACTAAGACCATATGCCCATGAGGAGTTCATCCACACAACAATTCGTTTGATATGTATGTATCAGGCACGCAGTAACAGGTCTACGAAGCCTATCAGCACATCGCACAGACTCAGACACACGTCCTATATAGCAGTACATTACTTAGAATGTGTCAGATTCCCACTGATGTACTATCCTTTCCCTTTATACTCCAGAAAATCATTTTTGATTTTTCTGATTTTTATAAATTTTCGAATTTACTGTTCCCAAGGATAAGCTGGAGCATTTCAAATATGTGACTGCCCAGATATCGTTTGTTCACAGAAATCTGACGTCATTAATCTAAGGGAAGAAGTAATAGCAGTCAGTAAAGAAATTTTCTAATTTTTATGGATTTTTGAAATTTTTCAATGTTTTTGGATTTTCGAAATTTTTCTGAAAAGAAGTAAAAATTTAAACTAAAAAGTGATAGACTGAGGTGGTGATCAGTCTTGTTTTTCTTTAATACCATTAGCTTTTAAAAGATAATCAAATCTGGATTTGTCAAAAGCTTTGGTAAAAAGATCTGCACGTTGGTAATCAGTGTGGATTTTGACCATATCGATCAACTCTTTAGCATAACAATCACGGATAAAATGATATTTAATCCGGATATGTTTAGCCTTTGAGTGATTTACTAAGTCTTTTGTTAATGCGATTGCGGCTTCATTATCACAGTAAATAGGGGTTTTAAGAAATTGGAAACCGTAATCCACCATCTGTTGTTGGATCCAAAGAACCTGTGAGCAGCAGCTCGATGCTGAAACGTATTCTGCTTCACATGTGGATAGTGCAACTGCGGTTTGTTTCTTGCATTGCCAGGTCACGAGCCTGCTCCCCATAAACTTACATCCAGCCGTTGTGGATTTGCTGTCTTTGTCACAGCCGCCCCAATCTGCATCACTAAAAGCGATAAGGTCAAAATTATCATCATGAGGGTACCAAAGTCCTTTCGATGGACAACCCTTCAGATATCTAAGGATACGCTTGACAGCTGCAAGATGACTCTGTTTGGGCTTCGACTGATATCGTGCACAAAGACATGTCGCAAACATTATATCCGGTCTAGACCCGGTGAGATACATCAGAGATCCGAAGATTGCTCTGTATGTAAATGGATCAGTCAGCTCCCCTTTAACGTCAACTCCAATCCCATGATTAGGTTGTATCGCGGTATCCATCGGCTTCGAATCATCCATCTGGAATCGGCTCAAGACTTCAGAAACGTATTTCGTCTGGTGAATAAAGATCCCCGTTGGTCTTTGCTCCACCTGCAAGCCTAGGAAAAACTGCATTTCTCCCATTGCGCTCATTTTGAACTTTTCCTGCATAACTTTTTCAAATTCCCTGCACAGAAGTTCGTTAGTAGACCCGAAAATAATATCATCAACATAAATTTGCACAAGAAGCAAGTCATCTCCTGCTCGTTTCGTGAACAGTGTGCAGTCTACCAATCCACGTTTGAATCCTTTCGAGAGAAGATACGTGCTCAGCTCTTCATACCATTGTCTCGGAGCCTGGTGCAACCCGTAGAGAGCTTTGTTTAAGACATAGACCTTATCCCGGTGAATAGGGTCCTCAAAGCCTGGCGGTTGACCTATGTAAACTTCCTTTTTGAGTACACCATAAAGAAATGCGCTCTTTACATCCATCTGATACACCATGAAATTCTTCCAGGATGCAAACGCTAGGAACATTCGGATAGCTTCCAAGCGTGCAATAGGTGCATAGATTTCATTGTAGTCGATTCCCTCAACTTGATGAAAACCTTGAACGACCAAACATGCTTTGTTTCTCACTATAACTCCTCTATCATCCTTCTTACACTTAAACACCCATTTGGTTTCGATCTTCTTTCTTCCCGGGGGCAAATCTGTCAGCGTCCATACTCCAAGTTTCTGAAATTGTAACAACTCTTCTTGCATTGCTTCCACCCAGGCATCATCCAAAAGAGCTTCCTTGTACGTCCACGGTTCGACCTGCGAAACATAACAAGCGAAAGACCAGTCATTTTGAAAACCAGATTTTTGTATTTTGGCATATAAAGCAAGATTGCCAATATTTTCTGGTGCTTGAGCATTTCTCAATTGCCCTCTTGTCATAACGCTGCTACCAGGATCACCAATAACCTGTTCAAGCGGGTGTATCCGATGTATCCGAGATTCCGGATAATCAGGTACTTGTACTCCCGTTTGAGTCGTCAAATTCTCTGTAGAAACCAGATCATTACCCACATTCGATGTTGAAGCATCAGTTGTAGTTGGGTTCACTGGTGGTGTCACTGTAGCATTGTCCAGAATATAAGCGGAGTACAGCTTCTTCAAGCATGCTATCTAGATTGAATGATTCAAAGAAGTCTTTGTAATCAAACATCCAATCTGGACCTCCTCCCTGTACATTTTGTGTGTATCTTTGTACATCGACATTAGCCCACTCCTCGACTTTTCTAGTTCTTTTGTTGAATACCCGTTTTAGTGGGGTTGCATATCCAACAAAATTACCTTCTTCAGCCTTTGGTGCGAACTTCTCCGAAGGATTAAGCATTGTACACGCGGCACCAAATGGTTCTAGATACTCCAGATTCGGCTTTCGTCTGTTCAACAGCTCATAAGAAGTTTTGCCAAACTTCTTCACTGTTAAAACACGGTTTAGAGTGTAACATGCTGCGTAAATTGCTTCGTTCCAGAGCATGACTGGAAGATTAGAGTCCGCAAGCATAGTTCTCGCCGTTTCGATTAGAGTCATATTCTTTCTTTCTGCGACACCGTTCTGCTGGGGTGTATACGGAGCGTTGTATTCATGATGAATTCCCTTGTTTGCACAAAGATCCTCCATCTGAGCGTTTTTGAACTCCGTCCCATTATCACTCCGGATTCGCTTGATCTTTAGACCATAGATATTCTCTAGACGTGTAAACCGAACTTTCAGGTTGGCAAACGTGTCGCTTTTCTGGTGTAAGCACATAACCCATGAGAATCTTGAATAATCGTCAGTCACCATAAGACAGTACAATTCCCCGGCATGACTTTTACGCTTGACTGGACCAAATAAATCCATTTGTAAACGCTCAAGCGGTAGTTCAACGGAATTGACTTTCTTTGGTCCATGGGCCTGTTTGTGCTGCTTACCCTTTTTACAACTAACACACTTGTCATTCAAATGGAAATGTTTCACATTAACTCCCGTGACAAGTTCATTCTTAACCAACTGGTTCATCTTTTTCAAATGAATGTGTCCCATTCTCCTGTGCCACATTATAGATTCTTTTTCTGTAGCCTTAGAGAGGAAACAAGTGACTTGGCCATGGGTGGTCATAGCTTTGGACATATCGAGAATATACAAGTTGTTTACTCTCGGTGCCTTCAGCATCACCCACTCTTTTGGAAGTTCAAAACCCGGTTTCAAGATATAGCAAGATTTGTCGTCAAAATAAACAGAGAATTGCTTATCACAGATTTGGCTAACACTGAGCAGATTGTAATCTATCTGTTTCACATACGATATCCGCTCAAATGTCACGACCCCATTGCTAACACTACCCTCCATCGTAATGTAGCCTCCTTTATTTCCTGCAAACGCTACGTAACCTCCGTTTATGTTCTTGATATCAAAGAGTAGCGTGAGATCCCCTGTCATGTGACCAGAAGCTCCACTGTCAATAATCCATAGGCTGCTAACAGGGCCAGCTGGAGCTCCCTGCACATATCAAGTAAAGCAGTTAGATCTTTCGGGGGACCCAAGCCTGTTTGGTCTTGGGTCATTGAACTGGTTGTTTCAAAGATTCTTTCGATTCACAAACATCTTGGGTTTTCTCAACCCCTTTCTTCTCACACTCAACTTTCTTTTTCTCAATTTTCACATTCTGTGATGTTGAGGCACCCTCAGACTCCTTTGATGACCAAGATTGTTCAGACCTTTTCAAGATCCGGATTTGAGATTTTGAGTTCTCAGCCGGTTTCTTTACTTCGTCTTTAAATGCAACCTTCTTGGTTACCTTCTCTGATTTAACAGAGACAGGTCCAACTGCTGGTTTTACATTAGGTTTAGGAGCAACCTTTTTGTTATCAGCAGTTGAGTTCATCACAGGTTTCTTCACAGGTTTCTCAGTGGCTATCCGATTGCGTTTGTCATAAGTCATCGGACGGTTTTCCCTTTTGTTGTAAAAATTGTTTTGATTATAATAAGGTGCTAGCTGAGGGAAAAACCGTCTCTGTGAATAACTATAGTTGTCAACCGGATAATCATGACGTTGCCTCATCTCCACCTCGTGCCTCTTGTGTCGTACATACGGGCAGGTGGCAAGTAAATGTCCCCTTTCCCCGCACTTAAAACACGCACGGTATTCCTCATAGTTCTCTTTGATGTGCGACTTGGAAAAACTCGCAATGGGATATTGATCAACCATGCACTGTTTCCTTAAACTCTCAGGAGCTGGTTCCTTCGAGTAAGTCGGTTCAATGAAACTATTTGATTTATCAACTGGCAGAACAAATTGTGTGACGTTGACCTTTGCGTCTTTAGAATTATCCGAATAAATTTTCTCTAAAATTTATGGAGGAATGTCATTGGTTCGTTCATGTTTTGGGAACCAAATTGTACTTTCCTGCCAGATCTTTTCAATTTTGGAATAATTCACAAATTTAATCGGATATTCATCATCAGACAAAATCTTATCGGAGCCTTGCATCCGATAGAAAACTTTTACAGGTTTGTCACATGATTCGTTGCTCATTTCATTTGGTTTCTCATTTTTAATTTCAGTTTTCTTTTCAACCGATTTAACCACATTTTTCTCAATTTTCTTTACCTCTTTCTTTTCAACATTTTTACCAACAGACTGCTCAGTTTTCTTAACAACATTCTTTCTATGAGCATTGGCCATGGGATGAACGATCTGAGATGGTGAGACTGGTTCAGTAGTGATTATATTGTAACACCCCAACCGATGGCGGAAACATCGGGATGTCACGTAATGATGATTGTTCAGTAGCTCATGGTGAATAATAGATTCCATTAAATGATTTAAATGAATTACATACAATTGTTCTAGAATTTGTTCATCAAATTGAATAAAAACTATGCACATATCTTCAAGCATTAAGTCAAATCTTCAAGCAAGTAGAACCTGAAACATGTTAAGTTTGAAAATATTTTGGGTCAACAAAAGTTGGTGAGAATTACATAGGTTTTTGAGAATAGAATAAAAATGTTGTGCAATTCATGTGTCATGTCAATCTAGTCCATATGTGAGAACATACTAGAAATAAATCGAGTGCATAACCAACCCAGATGACTGTTATAATGTGGTACCTCCCATACGCTCATGGTTCACCTAAATATGTTATACGATAACAAACACCCACGCTACCTTTGTAGGAGGCACGTATCCGGGTGGGATTGTCAGTCCAATAGATCTATCAATGTATACCGCCGGCTTGTACGGAGTTAATGATTATGCTAGAATGGTGCTTACTCTAATCATGCTGAAGACATAATGCAACATAGAAAACACATAGACACATTGATGATTGAATTGCATAAAATGATGTTGTAACATGTTTCACCCCAAAAATGGTGATAAATAGAAAAGGGGCTATGTAAAACTCACCTTGGTAAAATGTTATATCTGTTGAAAAATTGGATAATGGTGTTGCCCAAATGTATCAAGTATCACCCTATAATAAGGTAACAAATAAGTCTAAGTCTATCTAGTTTATAAGTATATTCTAGGGTTTCGATTTGGGGATAATTGCTCGTTTGATTAATATTTAAAATATTCGCCAATTGAGAGAAATTTAGTAAATAGGTAACCAAAAGCCTTTTTATGAAATTTAAATTGAGGATGGTCACAATAATGTGTTTAAAGCATAAAAATAATTTTTATAAAATTATTTTCTTTAAAATAGAATATTAATTTTATTTATAACAAATTGTCAAAATTTAACTTTAATATTTAAAAATATTAAAATTAAAGAATTATAAGTTTAAAATTTATATTTCTGTTCTAAATGATCAGAAATAATTTGTATAAAATTTTGGTGCAAAAATATTAAAAATTGGATTTATTATGATTTAATTATGATTAAAACTAACAAAAATTGATTAAAAATATTAAATACATGATTTTTCAGAAATAAAAATCATTTCTGAAAAGATTAATGTTATAAAAACTCGGGATAATTTTTGTGGAAATTAATGAGATCGTTTTGATATTTTTATATAATTTTATAAATAAAATGGAATAAATTTGATATATTTATTATATATAATAAATAAATAAATTTTTGAAAACTAAAAATTGTGAGTTGAACTTTTCCATCAGATTAATACAAGATAATTTTTGTAGAATTTTTAAAAATGTTTTAGTATTTTAAAATGAATTTTAAAAAAAAATAAATAATTATATTTTAAAGCTTGTAAGCAAAACAAATAAAATGGAAGGAAAGATGTTGATGCCAAGGTTTGAACCCATGTGGGTTGGTCCAAGAACACCAGACACAACCACTTGGTCTAGACCAGTGGTTGTGTTTATTCTCAGTTTTTAAATTATAAAATGTATAAAAATTCAGTGTTCTTCCCCAAATTATATGAACAAGCCCTAGATTTTGCAATCGATTGAACCACACAACATTAACCCAATTAATCATGGGGTTAATGTTGTGTAAGCTCCGATTAATGAAACCCATAACAGTAATTGAACATACAAAACGGAATTAGACACGAACGACGAGTCAAACTTCAAAGTCAACTCGCACAAAAAAACCACGAACAGAGAATTGTTAAGAGGAATTGGAGATTGAGAAGAGAATATTGGCGAGTTGTGAAGGGTTGGGTAGGTTCAATTTATAGTGATGTTGTCCGGATCGTAATTGGAAATGTTGACTCACCATTGAATGTTTATGCGAGTATTTGAACGATTATTGATGATAATTGTCCGTGAACTACGCGAAATAAATGAATAATTCGTAATTACAAAGCAATTCTACTAAATCCTTTCCTTGATTGCTTAATAAAAAGTCAACCAAGGTTTGTCCTTGGCTCCGCACATCAACAGCAGCAGAGGGGAGGAGGAAAACATGAAAAAAAAACGTATAAAAGTATTAACGTTAGGTTTAAAATAACAACTCGATGAGTGGTTCAATGGTGTGGGCGTGTGCTTGTGTGTGGCGTGTCTCCGGTTCGAGACCCGGCATAAGCACCATTTTTTTTTCTTTTTAAAACAGATTAAGGGACAAGTGGGCCAAGGCTTTGCTGGGCTCGGGTTTTAATGGGGTCTGGGCTGGGCTACATGGGCTCAAAATTTCAGGATTTCTAAAGTGGGTTTGGATTTTGTTTCAAGGATTGCAACATAACTCTAAAAATCTGATTTTAGTGTCTTAATATTATTATTATTATTATTATTATTATTATTATTATTATTATTATAACACACATATATATATATATTTATATATATATATATATATAAGTTGTGAGTTTGGAAGAGAAAATAAAGGCTTAGATACATATATATATATATATATATAAGATAAGGCCCCCTTTTTTTTATAAAAAAAATTTCGTGATGTTACAGTTTCCCCTACTTTTGGAAACTTCGTCCCGAAGTTTATTGAAAACACGGGTTTGAAGGGGGTTGGGTAGAAATTAGGACAAGTGTGACCTGACGAGTTTTATGTTAGGGCACGACAATGAATAGAGTAACTAGACTCGAATAGCGTGGATAAGAGGCGTGTTACGTGTGAGTTGATGAACTACTAGATATCTAGAGTTTACATTTGGTTAACTACCGAAAATCTTGATAGCATTTCACACTACCTTAACGTACTTGTAAATTCATGATTACGTTCCGGACCGCAATCACCAATTTACCTTACATTAAGGTATTGTGTCCTTCTATGACTCTACCGATTGTTGAGCAGGTCTGATAGTCTCCACCAGTCGTTGAGCAGGTGGTAGGGCCTCTCCCCGACTGTTGGAAAGACATGATGTCCTCCACCAATCGTTGAGTAGATTGTTTGGTAGTCAACTAATTGTTGTACAAGTAAGCAAGTATGATTATAGATATAGCAATTAGTTCTCATTCAAACAAGCATGCACACAGATGTTATGATAATACTTGAATTTATTGAAAATAAAATGTCAATACATGGAATTAAAGGGAAAAATAGACATCATTCAGATGGTGGAGTTTGCTGTTAAGTAGCTGGAGGGTCTCAAGTGGGTTATTTGGAGCAGCAAGGGTGTTTGTAGCAGGAATTCGACAAGCATCCGCAAGATGCCCATACCTTTGGCAATTGGTGCACTGTCGGCAGGGTACATGAGTTGGGTGGTGATACTGGCAGGTGTCACACTTAGGTAGCTTCCCGCGGTATTGTTTCTTGTTGGGTGGGGTAGTGGTGTCTTTTGCAAAATCCCTGGCCTTGCGCTTCTGGTTCTTGGTAGTTACCGCGGTCACAATACTTGTTTTCTTGCTTAAGGTCCTGTTCCTTTCGTGATTTCCAACGCCATTTCCATCCATTTGGATATCTTGAGTCAACAAGTTAGAAACCAGAGTTGTGATTTGTTGCGCCAATTGTTGGGAAATAATCGCAGCTAGTTGGGCATCACTCCCATTAATGTGGTTAGTGTTGTGGTCGTTGCCATTCACTTCACCTTGATTGTCACCATTGTTAAGAAGAGTGCTGCGACGTGGAGACATGATCTGTAAGGAACACAATGAAGTCTCAATGAGGCATGAAATGAATGAGGTAATATAAGGAATGTAATCATTTATCCATTAATTAAAACGAATAAACGAAAACGTTGACTTATCAAAGATTCCAGATTCCAATAACATATGAAGACATGCTTTAGCCTATAAGTGAACACTCATCCCGAGAATTCCCAGGTAGGCATCCGGGTCCCTCGTCTGATTGGGATATATGCGCAATGCCAGCCTAGACAGAAGACTCAGAATACAGGCGTTCACCCTTCCAGATTGCACGTGTTCGTTATTAAGATCTAGAACTTTGACGAGATCTCAAGGGGGTTTAGGTTAAACCTGAGGAATTTGTCTTAAGAGTAGATCCACTGATGGAGAGCAACCTTCTTGTAGGAATGAAAGTAGGGATAAGAAGTAGGAGGGAGATAGAGAATAGCAAGCAAAAGAAGCAAGTACTTGTTAAATCCTATGGTTATAGACTAGATTATTTTTCTAATAACCTAATTCCCTATAACCATGGCTCTGATACCAATCTGTAACACCCCAACCGATGGCGGAAACATCGGGATGTCACGTAATGATGATTGTTCAGTAGCTCATGGTGAATAATAGATTCCATTAAATGATTTAAATGAATTACATACAATTGTTCTAGAATTTGTACATCAAATTGAATAAAAACTATGCACATATCTTCAAGCATTAAGTCAAATCTTCAAGCAAGTAGAACCTGAAACATGTTAAGTTTGAAAATATTTTGGGTCAACAAAAGTTGGTGAGAATTACATAGGTTTTTGATAATAGAATAAAAATGTTGTGCAATTCATGTGTCATGTCAATCTAATCCATATGTGAGAACATACTAGAAATAAATCGAGTGCATAACCAACCCTGATGACTGTTATAATGTGGTACCTCCCATACGCTCATGGTTCACCTAAATATGTTATACGATAACAAACACCCACGCTACCTTTGTAGGAGGCACGTATCCGGGTGGGATTGTCAGTCCAATAGATCTATCAATGTATACCGCCGGTTTGTACGGAGTTAATGATTATGCTAGAATAGTGCTTACTCTAATCATGCTGAAGACATAATGCAACATAGAAAACACATAGACACATTGATGATTGAATTGCATAAAATGATGTTGTAACATGTTTCACCCCAAAAATGGTGATAAATAGAAAAGGGGCTATGTAAAACTCACCTTGGTAAAATGTTATAGCTGTTGAAAAATTGGATAATGGTGTTGCACAAATGTATCAAGTATCACCCTATAATAAGGTAACAAATAAGTCTAAGTCTATCTAGTTTATAAGTATATTCTAGGGTTTCGATTTGGGGATAATTGCACGTTTGATTAATATTTAAAATATTCGCCAATTGAGAGAAATTTAGTAAATAGGTAACCAAAAGTCTTTTTATGAAATTTAAATTGAGGATGGTCACAATAATGTGTTTAAAGCATAAAAATAATTTTTATAAAATTATTTTCTTTAAAATAGAATATTAATTCTATTTATAACAAATTGTCAAAATTTAACTTTAATATTTAAAAATATTAAAATTAAAGAATTATAAGTTTAAAATTTATATTTCTGTTCTAAATGATCAGAAATAATTTGTATAAAATTTTGGTGCAAAAATATTAAAAATTGGATTTATTATGATTTAATTATGATTAAAACTAACAAAAATTGATTAAAAATATTAAATACATGATTTTTCTGAAATAAAAATCATTTCTGAAAAGATTAATGTTATAAAAACTCAGGATAATTTTTGTGGAAATTAATGAGATCGTTTTGATATTTTTATATAATTTTATAAATAAAATGGAATACACTTGATTTATTTATTATATATAATAAATAAATAAATTTTTGAAAACTAAAAATTGTGAGTTGAACCTTTCCATCAGATTAATACAAGATAATTTTTGTAGAATTTTTAAAAATGTTTTAGTATTTTAAAATGAATTTTAAAAAAAATAAATAATTATATTTTAAAGCTTGTAAGCAAAACAAAAAAAATGGAAGGAAAGATGTTGATGCCAAGGTTTGAACCCATGTGGGTTGGTCCAAGAACACCAGACACAACCACTTGGTCTAGACCAGTGGTTGTGTTTATTCTCAGTTTTTAAATTATAAAATGTATAAAAATTCAGTGTTCTTCCCCAAATTACATGAACAAGCCCTAGATTTTGCAATCGATTGAACCACACAACATTAACCCAATTAATCATGGGGTTAATGTTGTGTAAGCTCCGATTAATGAAACCCATAACAGTAATTGAACTTACAAAACGGAATTAGACACGAACGACGAGTCAAACTTCAAAGTCAACTCGCACAAAAAACCACGAACAGAGAATTGTTAAGAGGAATTGGAGATTGAGAAGAGAATATTGGCGAGTTGTGAAGGGTTGGGTAGGTTCAATTTATAGTGATGTTGTCCGGATCGTAATTGGAAATGTTGACTCACCATTGAATGTTTATGCGAGTATTTGAACGATTATTGATGATAATTGTCCGTGAACTACGCGAAATAAATGAATAATTCGTAATTACATAGCAATTCTACTAAATCCTTTCCTTGATTGCTTAATAAAAAGTCAACCAAGGTTTGTCCTAGGCTGCGCACATCAACAGCAGCAGAGGGGAGGAGGAAAACATGAAAAAAAAACGTATAAAAGTATTAACGTTAGGTTTAAAATAACAACTCGATGAGTGGTTCAATGGTGTGGGCGTGTGCTTGTGTGTGGCGTGTCTCCGGTTCGAGACCCGGCATAAGCACCATATTTTTTTTCTTTTTAAAACAGATTAAGGGACAAGTGGGCCAAGGCTTTGCTGGGCTCGGGTTTTAATGGGGTCTGGGCTGGGCTACATGGGCTCAAAATTTCAGGATTTCTAAAGTGGGTTTGGATTTTGTTTCAAGGATTGCAACATAACTCTAAAAATCTGATTTTAGTGTCTTAATAGTATTATTATTATTATTATTATTATTATTATTATTATTATTATAACACACACACATATATATATATTTATATATATATATAAGTTGTGAGTTTGGAAGAGAAAATAAAGGTTTAGATACATATATATATATAAGATAAGGCCCCCTTTTTTTTTATAAAAAAAATTTCGTGATGTTACATATATGATTTTCATCAGGGATATCACTTTCATTCTCAACAACCGTCTCAGATTGTTCATCTTCTTCATCAGAATCATCTGCAGCGACCACACCCTCATTGTTTCCCAATACAGGTCTCACATCAGAATACGGATCTCCGACACTGGAAGTGTTGGAGTTGTTATCTGATGTGGAGTCAGATTTGACTAAAGTCTCCGGTGGTATTGCATGTAAATTATGATTTTTGAACAACACCGGTGATGGGATAGCTTTGTAGTTTACACTACTCGACTGTGAAGGTTCTTCGATGATGTGGTCAACTACAAATGCAATGTGCTTATAACTCTCTAACTTCTTATTCACTTTTTCAGCGAAGCACTTGATGGTTGCCATTTCTAACTTGGTGTTTTCCATTTCATTAATATAGTTATTAATGGCAAGTTGTTTTATAGACAAAGTCTTTTTGAGTTCAGAAATATCCTTTTTGTAACCATCAAGTACTTTGTTGAAAACTTTTGATTCTTTTTGATAAATCTGACAGTTTATTTTGGCACTCTCAAGTTGTACCTTGAGAAGCTTATTTTCTTCTGTCAATTTATCAAAATCAGCACATTTAACACACACTTTAGATTGAGATTTAGAACTTACCGGTTTAGGTGGTTCTGTCATTGCCATCAGCGCGAAGTGAGCTTCCTTCCCTGCAAAGAATTTTGAGTAGTCAATCTTGGTGCAGGCATCATCCACCATGCACGACTTGCGGGTCATTAGGAAATCTGCTTCAGCTAGCAACTGATCAATGTCATCGTCTAGTGAATTCACACTAGCTTCTGAATCAGAATCACTCTCCATATCTGAATAAGCTAAATCATAGTGCTCTCCAACATCTGTGACAGAATCAAGAATCATTCCAGACTTCTTGTCTTCACTCTCAGCAATCACATCCTCATTCAACTCCTCTATTTTCAACTCCGACACTTTCTCTATCACAACCTCCTCTTCAATCTCCCCATGCTCATCCAAACTCATCTTTTGTGCTACACAAGCCACATTTCCAGCAGTAATCTCCTCCACTCCCAATTGCATACCCGTCCAATCAAAACCTTCATCTTTTTCAATTACTATTGCTTGGTTTTGATTTTCAGTTTGGTTTTGGGTGTTAGGTGTAGAGATGGGAACAATGGTTCGGTTTGGATTCTGTTGTGGTTGGTTTTGAGATGTGGGTTGTCTAGTATTGGTGTTTTGTTGTGTGTTTTGACGGTTCTGGTAGTTGTTTTGAGGTTGAAAGCTAGAGATGTTAGGACTGTTGTATGATACTTGATTCTGGTTTTGGTTTTGTCTGTTTTGGTAGGTTGAATTGAACGGGTTTCGATTACCTTGCTGAGCCGGCTGTGTACACTCTCTCTTAAAATGACCCTTCTCACCACAATTGAAGCATGTAACCTTGGCTTTGTTGAAGCCGTAAGTGGTGTTAGGAGAAGTTGAAAGGTCAGTTCTTCCAGTTTTCTGGATAAAATCAGTGGCTCTCCTCATTATGCTCGCAAATGCCCACTGTATGTCCATAAGCTCCATCTCCTCTTTATCGATTTGTGCGTAGTCCTCATTTGTGAGATTGTTGTTTCCAATCTGACTAGCAACTAAACCATTGTATGATGCAACCATAGCAGATACTAATGCAACATGCTGTTGAGCAATCTCAACAGTCACATTGTTAAGATTAGAAGTCTCTAACACAATCGGACTTTGATTTGATTGTGTTTGAGTAATCTGCATCTGATTCATGTGAGGATTATATGGTTGTTGTTGAGGTTGACTTGCTGTGTAACAGGCAGCTTGTTGTAAAGGTGAAAAAAGTGGAATAAAGTTTGGTGTTTGATAAGATTGTGGTGTGTATGATGAAGTTTGGGCAAGATAGTTTTTTGTTGCTTTTGTGGATTCAACAACATTGGATACACAGGCAATGTGAGGAGCAACATTTGAAGTAGTGCTTGAAGTAGAAAGAGAAGTAGATGCACCACTCACATACAGATTTGGAATCTGTGGAATCTGCGCTCTCTTGGCTTACCTCTTCTCCTCCATTTCTTTGTTCTCCAGATTTTGTATGAACTCGTTGATAGTCCAATACTGGTATGCATCTTTTTCCTTCAACACTTCAATGTGTTGGTTCCAGTAAGGTGGTAAAGCATCAGCAAATTTATCCACCAGTTCTGACATCGGTATACTGATCTCATAACTCGAAAGTTCTGTGAGCAAATGGCAATACCGTGGAACCAATTCTTTTAGAGTCTCATTGCCCATGTAACTAAAGTTTTCGAATTCTTTTCGAAGCTCTTCCATTCTCAGCTTCCTTGTCTTCTCATTACCATCATGTCTGTTTCTCAGCATATCCCACAATTGTTTAGATTTTGTACACGATCCAAAATTGTTGGGTCTGCTGACCTGGAGAAGAACAGATGATTGGAAAGCCAAAATATGCTAACAGTTGATCCTTTCAATAAACAGTCTTTACAACTTACTTCTCCCAAAAGACTATTGACTCTAACAACTGTTCTACCCAAACAACTGCTATGACAACTGCTGATACAAAGGACTGCTGAATAAATAACTGATAAAGAACAACTGTTGACCAAAGGTCTGATGAAGAACAACTGCTGATTCAAGTACTGAAGACTAAAGCACTGCTGGAGCCAACAACACTTAGGCTCCAGCAGAGGATACAAGACCATTAGAGTTTTCCTACAACAGCTGTTTACTATCAGTGCTTTCAATGTAACAGTAGTTTGTAATAGGCAGATGTTTTATGTTTGTTATTCTGTTAGAGGTCACTGTCTTAGGTGACGTCAGCTTAGGTCATCAGTGGTTTAGGTCTGTCTATAAATAGAACAGTGCTTGTACTGTTCTATTGCATCACACACACAAACATTCTCTCAGACAAACAATCACTGTGTGATCAGGCTGAGGGGGAGTATTTGTACGATTGTAATCTTTTAGATAAATGAAAGCATTCGATCTGAAAACATTTACTTCTCTTGTTTTGATTAACAGTTTATTATTCCGCTACACTTTCATTCTATATTCGTTTCACTTTTATCATATTTAGTTAAACATAATCAAAACAATCAAACTCAGATCCTAACAGATCCAAACTGATGCAGCAATATATCCTTTGAGTATGATGACCTGAAATACTTTGACCCTGATGATTTGGAAGAAATGGACATTATGCACCAATTGGCCCTTCTCAGTGTAAGAACTAACAATTTTTACAAGAAAACTGGGAGAAGGTTTCCAGGGTTAACTGGAAGATCTAAGGTTGGGATGGATAAATCAAAGATAAAGTGTTACAAATGTCATAGACTTGGTCATTTTGCTAGGGAGTGTAGGGGTCAACATGGTACACCTATGATCACCTATCCAAATCAAAGACCACAGACCAACACTTATCAGAATTCCTATAATGCCCCTGGACCAAATGTGCAAAACACTGCTCCTTTTGCACAGTCCTCAAACACTGTTCCTGTCCAGTATGTCCAAACCACTGTTCCTCAGATCCACTATGTGCAAACACCTGTTGCTCAAGCACCTGTGCAAACGACTGTTGCTTCATCCTCTGCTCCTGCAGAGACCAGTCAACAGAGCTTCTTTACACAAGGCTTTGTTGATTGGAGCAGTCTACCTGATGAGTTAACAGATGAAAATTTTGCATTAGTTGCCAAAGCTGAAAATGAACCAGAAAACTTTTGTTTCATGGCTATGGTTGATGAGGTTGAATCTGAGGAGGTGGTGACTGAATCTGATGTTGTGACTAATGATGTTGTTAATGAAGTTGTTACAGGTGAAAAACCGGAAGAAGAGGTTGTGAATCTCTCAGATCCCTGGGGTGCATCTGATGACTGTGAGTGCAAGTGTGATTGTGCATTGATGACTGCTGCTAAGGTATCTCCTCAAATTCTTAAAGAGTTGTGTTCTGACAAATGTGTAATTGCATTTGCTAACATCAAAGAGGTGAATGAAAACCTTAGAAAGAAAATTTTGGATGATGAAGTTAAATTTGAAAAACTTTCAAAAGATTTAAAAACAAGTTTATCTGTAAAAGAGTCTGAAATAAGCAGCTTAAAACATGAAGCAACCATAACCAAAGACCAGCTCCAAACTATGATAGCAAAATATCAAAGTTGTAAAAGTGAGCTTGAGTCCACCCAAGTTGAATGTGAGAAATGGGTGGAATCATGTAGAGGTTTTGAGATGCTACTCAACAAACAAACCAAAAGTCATGTGAAGTTTGGTTTTGGTTTTGAAACCACTGCTCCAGCTTTTGAAAACACTGACAAAAAGAGTCAAAAGTCTGTTGAGGTAGTACCAATAAACCTGCAGGTTCAAGAGATTAAAATCACTGAACCAAATGGTAAGAAAATTGTTCTTGAAAAACCAGAAGGTTCTTCATCTTTTACTGAACTTGAAAAGTATGAATTTAAACCTACCTGGTCTGATGAGTGTGATACTCTTGAGAATTTTAAACCTGTTGATTTTAAAACACCTGATGGGAAGACAGCTCCTCAGGCAAAAGTCATTCCCCTGGCAAAAGTCATTCCCCTGAAAAATCTTCCAGCAAATGCTTAAACATCTGCTGAAAAGAAGGCTGAAAAGGGGAAGAAGAAAGAAAAGACTGTCAACTTGTTCTGTGATTTCTGTGAAAAGAAGAATCATGTCACTAAAAACTATTTTCTTCTAAAAGCATATGACATTAACAAAGGAACAAGTGAATGTGATTCCAAAGCCACATGCTCAATATGTGGGAAAAAGAATCACAAGACCAAAGAGTGCTTGTATCTCAAAAATTTTGATGTAAAAATACAAGAATACAAAGCTAAAACTCTTGCAAACCCTGTGGTTAGTACTTCAAAAGGAAAGCCCAAACAGACCTTCACCCCTATCCAAACACATGTTACTAAAAGACTTGAAACATCTGCTTCTAGAGATGTCCAAGTAACAGATGCTCCACCCACAAGCAAATACCCAAGAGGTTATGGTCAACCACCATGTCACAGTCTGCCACATGTTTATGAGGAGCCAAAAAGACCATCTAAACCAAGAGTGAACAGAAATCCTTATGGGTATTATCATCTGTCAGGAAGTGATCAAACAACTGCTGCCCCAAGTGTTGACATTCAAGCACTGGAAAATGGTCAGCAGC
Organism: Ambrosia trifida; assembly: GCA_028751855.1. Classification (NCBI taxonomy): domain Eukaryota; kingdom Viridiplantae; phylum Streptophyta; class Magnoliopsida; order Asterales; family Asteraceae; genus Ambrosia; species Ambrosia trifida. Next base: position 96,689,728 of record CM054124.1, on the reverse strand, counting down.
AATTGTTGAACTTAATTCAGAAATTAGTCCAAACCACTGATCACCTTCCAAAGCTTGAGTCTGAAAGGTCTGAGGACCCATCCAAAGCCAACTTGGCTTTGGACACTCACCAAAACTAATCCATTACTGATGTGCAGGGAGCTTCTGCTTGTTTAGATAGTCTTTGGTATGTAGATAGTGGAGGCTCCAGGCACATGACAGGGTGTAGAGCCCTTCTTCTGGACTTCTTGGCTCATGGAGGGGGTGATATATCCTTTGGTAATGATTCAAAAGGTAAGGTGTTGGGGTCAGGGACTATACAAGCTGGAAAACTCAAGTTTGAAAATGTCAATCTTATTGATAATATCAAGTTTAATCTTCTGAGTGTTTCACAAATGAGTGACAAAGGTTATGGATCATTTTTCACAAAGAAAACTTGTAAGATTATAGGGCCAGAAGTGGTGAAAAAGATTGATACCATCATTGCTGAGAGCAAAGCACAACTTGTTGCTCATAGAAGTGGCAATGTGTATGTTGTTGATATGTTAAAGGACAATCCTATGGCAAATGTCTGTCTATTTTCTGCTGCCTCCACTAAGGAGACAGAATTGTGGCATAGGAGATTGGGTCACACCAACCTCAACACTATTAACACACTCTCCAAACAAAGCCTTGTCAGAGGTTTACCATCAAAAGAATTTAAATGTGATGAGCATTGTGTTTCCTGCTTAAAAGGGAAACAACATAAAAGCTCTTACAAATCCATTGATGAGTCCAAAAACAGTCAGTGTCTACAATTGTTGCACATGGACTTGTTTGGCCCTGTTAAAATCATGAGTCTAAGAAGAAAGAGATTTCGTCTTGTCATAGTTGATGATTTTTCTAGGTTTACATGGACTTACTTTTTACATTTTAAGGATGAGACTACAGGTATATTGAAGGACTTTGTCACCAAAGTTGAAAAACAATATGACTTGCCAGTAAAAGTCTTTAGGAGTGACAATGGAACAGAGTTTAAGAATAAGGAGTTGGATGACTTCTGTGTGTCAAAAGGGATTGTGAGGCAGTACAGCATCCCAAGAACACCAGAACAAAATGGGGTGGTTGAAAGGAAAAACAGAACTCTTATAGAAGCTGCTAGAACCATGCTAGCAGATTCTGGTTTGCCACTGTCCTTTTGGGCAGAAGCTGTAAACACTGCATGCTATGTTCAAAACAGAGTTTTGATCAACCCCAGACATCAAAAAACTACTTATGAAATTTTGTTCAAAATCAAACCATTAATTTCATTCTTCAAAATCTTTGGCTGCCCATGTTTCATTTTAAATCTCAAAGATTCAATTTCAAAATTTGCAGCCAAAGTAGACTGTGGTTATTTTCTGGGATATTCTTCTACTGCTAAGGCCTATAAAGTATTTAACACAAGGACCAAGACAATAGAAGAAACTCTGAATGTAAAGTTCAATGAACTTTCATCTCTAAAAATCCCTGCAAATCCTGCTGAACTATTTGATTTAGATAAATTCAAATTTGAAGATATCACTGTTAAAACTAACAATGCAGGTATTCCACAGTCTCCACAACAAGATTACAGAACAGATGTTGTGATCCCCAGTCACTACAAAATCTATTCTGCCTCAGAGGAAGCAGCTGTTCAAAACAATTGTCAAAACTCTGCCACAGCTGTGTCAACCACTGTTGGCCAGTCTTATCCTCAAACCACTGCTTCACCCCTCACAACCACTGACCTATCATCTGTTGACAAAAGTCAGTCAAGTTTCACACCACTTGGACCCATTCCTCCATTACCATTCCAAACATCTGATGGCACTACAGAAGTGCCAACAGATGTTATACCTACAGAGTCACCAAACCTCTGTCCATCACCTCAAAATGCCATCGTTCCATATCAGAGAGATCTTATTTACTTAAGAGCTCATCCACCATACCAGATCATTGGCAACATCAGAGAGGGTGTGCTCACAAGAAGCCAATCCTCAAATATCTGTCTTTTTGCAGGTTTCCTATCCCTCACACAACCTGTCAAGTACCACGAGGCACTAAAAGACAACAGTTGGGTAGAAGCCATGCAAGAAGAACTCCTTCAATTCAAAAGACAACAAGTATGGGAGCTTGTACCACTTCCTAAGGATGTTTGTCCTATAGGAACAAAGTGGGTCTTCAAAAACAAAACTGATGAAAGGGGTATTGTTGTCAAGAATAAAGCCAGGCTTGGGGTTCAAGGCTTCAGACAAGAAGAAGGAATAGATTATGATGAGACTTTTGCTCCTGTAGCAAGACTAGAAGCCATCAGACTCTTCTTAGCCTTTGCTGTCAACCACAACATAATGGTGTATCAGATGGACATCAAATGTGCTTTCCTTTATGGCAAAATTCAGGAGGAGGTCTATGTATGTCAGCCACCTGGTTTTGAAGACACATTCCATCCAGATTATGTCTACAAGCTCAACAAAGCTTTGTATGGACTCAAACAAGCACCAAGGGCCTGGTATGAAACTCTTTCCACATTTCTCTTATCCATTGGCTTCACAAGAGGTAAAATAGACGAAACTTTATTTCTTAAATGGAAAGGGAAACACTTAATGATTGTTCAAATATATGTGGATGACATCATTTTTGGATCCACATGTAACCAAATGTGTGAAGAGTTCAAAAAACTCATGACAGCAGAGTTTGAGATGAGTGCCATGGGTGAGCTTCAGTGTTTCCTTGGTCTTCAAGTGAAACAACTGCAAAATGGCACATTCATTCACCAAAACAAATATGTAAAGAATTTATTAACCAGATTTGAGATGAATGATTGTAAGCTATGTAGCACACCCATGAGTACAGTCAAGCTGCTCACTATTGATGACAAGGATGAACTGGTTGATCAAACACATTATAGATGCATGATTGGGTCTTTACTGTACTTAACTGCATCTAGGCCAGACATTATGTTTGCTACCTGTGTCTGTGCAAGATCCCAGGCTTCACCCAGAAAGTCAAACCTTATTGCTGTGAAAAGGATATTCAGATACCTCAAAGGTGCTCCCACACTTGGTATCTGGTATCCTGCTAATGGAAACATTGAGCTTTCAGGTTATTCAGATAGTGACTTTGCTGGCTGTCACACCACAAGAAAATCCACATCAGGAGGGTGCCAATTTCTAGGGAATGCCTTAGTTTCCTGGCAAAGCAAAAAGCAGGCAGCTGTTTCAACTTCAACAGATGAAGCTGAATACATTGCTGCTGCAAGCTGTACAACCCAACTCATGTGGCTTCAAAATCAACTACTGGATTTTGGGATAACTGCACTACAGACTCCACTCATGTTGGATAGTCAAGCTACTGAAAATATCATCAAGAATCCAGTCTCTCATTCCACTACCAAACACATTGACATAAGACATCATTTTGTCAGAGACAGCTATGAAAAAGGTTTGATTTCTCTGCACCATGTTCCAACAGAGGATCAGTTGGCAGATGTGTTAACAAAAGCTTTAGACACATCTACCTTTACAAATCTGATTTCCAGAATTGGTATGTTAAACATGGATTAAACAAATAAACTTTTTAATAAATCATAATAAAATGTTTCAGAAAATCAATTTTTTTTTTCAAATAGCTGTTTGGTTGAAAATCTGTTTATAACATCTGATCAGATAAAACAACCACTGTTTCATTCATATCCACTATTGGTTGAAAAATCTGTTTCAAAACATCTGATCAAATAAAACAACTGTTGGTTGAAAAATCTGTTTCAAAACATCTGAACAGATAAAACAACTGTTTATTGAAAAATCTGTTTCAGAACATTTGTTCAGATAAAACAACTGTTTCCTTATATATTTATACTATATCTATACAAAAAAAAAACAGTTGGCTCCATCAGCTGTTTGTATCAGTTGTTTGCCAAAAACAGCTGTTCTCCACCAGATGTTTCATCCATCAGATGATTGCCACGTCTGCTCATATAAGCAGAGGTTTGGCCACATCAGCGGTTTCCTTGAGCCTATAAAAACCCTGTTTTACCACAACAGATGTTACACTGTCTCATTGTATTCAAAATACTGAAACCGCCTTCTTCATTCTCTAACCCTCAATCAAATTTCATCCATCCTCACCTTCGGAATCCATTACAATGGATCTTCAAGCTAAAGCCACCCACAATTGTCTCCCTTATCTGGTTAAAACAGATGACAACGTCTCCTTCCATTCCACCATCGACATTCTTCTAAACTCCAAATACCTACCCATCTTAACCGCTGACGCCCCCATTTATCTCGATACACTCCAAGAGTTCTGGTTGAATGCTGAGTTTTTACTCCAAGACAAAAAGCCTACTTCCATTATTTCCAAAATTGGAGAAACCAGTATCGTCATTACCCCTGAAACCATATCCACAACATTCTCACTGAATGACCTGGCAGGTAAGAACTCCTTCACTAAAACAGAGCTTCACACTGAGTTCCAAGAAAGAGGGTATGATGGTCAGATGACTGGATCAACTCTTTTCAAAAAGTTTTTCCCTCCAGTCATGAAATTTTTCTTCCATACCCTTCTTCTTTGTGTCTCTGCTAAGTCCACATCCTTCAATGAAATCCCACTAAGGATGCAATATCTGGGTTATGCCATGTTGTCAAATTCTGACTTCAATCTTTCCCAGGGATTGTTCATGGACTTAGTATCAAATGTGAAAGCAATCAAGTCTGGGTCTAACAATGCTTTTCTTATTTACCCAAGAATTCTTAGTGTAATCTTACAAAAAGTCTTACCAGAAAAAGTTTTCAAAAAGGGTGAGGCAATGCAAATGAAAAGCTTAACTGATGAAACTTTCACTAGAATGCTGGGTGGAAGCACCCAAGAAAAAGTGTCTATAGTGTCAAAAGTTTCTAAAACGCAAACAAAGAGAACAAAGACAACAACTGTTGTCAAAACCTCTGTTGTTGAGCCCACTGCTCCTGGTGATCATGGCACTACATCCAGTGCTGTGAAACCCACACCAGCCACTTCCAAAAAGAAACATCCATCCACAAGAAACCACCACTCAACCACAAATGAGACTTCTGGATGATGAGGTACCAGAAGAAACCTCTGTTGCACCACAAAAGCAACCTGAAACCACTGTTGTTACTTCCTCACAACCGTTGGACATACCTCCACCTGACCAAACTCCTCATGAATCCTCCCAAAAGGATCATGTTGTAAGCCAAGGGGACACACATCATGATACATTTGAGTCACTTGGCCAAATGTTCACAAGCCCCTCTCCCAGGGCTAATTCTCTTGTTACTCCTCCACCCTCACCATCACATCATGTCCCACAAACCATGCAACCTCTGTTTGAGGCAATTGACAAATCTCAGGAAGATCCCAGTTCCTCTCTTCCACCTATCACTGAGAGCATACTCCCACAAGTGACTGGTCCTGAGAACATTCAATCTGCTATCCAACAAATAGAAGAGGAGGTTACACCACCTGAGTTCAATGCAACTCTAGGTGAGTTTTCAAGTGGAGCAGCCACTACTGATGTAGAGACCACTGTCTCACATCAGGACAGTGATTACATTGCTAAGACTCCCTTGAAGGCAACAACTGTTGAAGCCACTATAGTGTCTCCAAAAACAGTTGGAAGTCCCCAGTACCAAGAAAAAAGGGCATCTGATTCACCTATTAGGACTGAATCAGGTAGAACTACCACTGGTAGGGACTCAGATGATCCTATTAACTTAGGAGATGGGTCAAAATACCAAGAATTGACGGACAGAGTTTATACAATTGAAACCTCTGTAGCAGACATCAAATCTGATGTCAAGCTTATACTGGCCTCCATTGCAGACCTTTCCAAGAGTCAACCATCAACAGCTGATATAGCTAGTGAGCTATGGAAATCCGTTTCTCCCATCATCATAGCTCACAGAAAACTGGCTGATCAGACACATGAAACATATATGGCTGAGATCAGAAACATGGTGGATGCAAGGTACAAAGATACCCATGCAGATATTAAAGCCATCAAGGACCATCTGCTGAAGACTACTGGCTCTGCCCCTACCACCATTCTCAGGGATGAAAATGATGATTCTTTCACGGCTGATGATGCCAAAAAGGGGGAGAGTGGCAGAGATAGGCTACTAAAGCTAGATCCCTTTGGTTGTCCTCCTTCTCAAAAGGGCCAAGCCAAGTCTGCCAACAAACCAGAGTCTACTAAAACAGCTCCACAACAACAACAACAAGCAACACCAACAGCACCACAACAAACCACTGACAAGAACAAAGCAGTAGATGACTCTGCAAACATAGAATCTGAAAAGGTTGCTCAACACCAACAGCACCACAACAAACCACTGACAAGAACACAGCAGGAAACTGAAGATGTGGGATCCTCTAAAAGGATGAAAAGGCCTGCTAAGCATGTCAGAAAACCACCATCCAAGTTAAACACCTCTGTTGACAAAACCACTGCTACTGAAACCACTGCCACCCAAAACACTGCTTCCCAAACCACTGTACCCAAACCAACAAACACACCTGAACATACAACCACCAAACCTACATCACCAGCCAAATCCCAAACATCTGCTGGACCTACTAAATGGCCAACAGATGTTAATCCAACCACTGCTACCAAATCACCATCCCCTAAAATCATGTACACAAGGAAGAGAAAATCAACCTTTGTTGTACATGATGAAAACATACACACATCACCAAACACCACCTCAACTGCACAATCCACTCCTCCTATCACAGCTATTCCAATCTCATCATACTCACCACACACATCCAAATTCAGATCCCATAGACCACCACCAACCATTACACCATTGGTTGTTCAGTATCCCCTTGAACTTGATCTACTCAAGGGGGAATTACAATCCTTCTACAATACTGAACAGCCATCAGACAGATCCTTCCCATCTCTCCCAAACTTCCCTTTTCCCCTCAACATTGATACATATCTGAAATACAAGGGTGAACAGGTGGATGCCATCATTAAGGAGAAATGCAAAGAGAAGGATGACAGGACTGCTCAGGGCATCCATTCAGCAGAGCTTAGCAAACTCAGAAGGATTGAGGATTTTGCTAAGACCCTGAGCAACTCCATGTCCTCCATGCCTCTCAGTGGTGACTTGGAAAAAGAGGTCAGGGATTCTCTTCTGGAACAGATCTTGGCAACCAAGCCTTACAAAGCAACCAAGAAGCAGTTTAATGGTTGGACCACACATGCATTAAGAGAAGAACTTCTCAGAATACGAGAAATGGCCAAAGACCCTAAGGCTAAAGTCTCTACTCCTAATTTTGGCAAAGGCAGAGACCCAGTTAGAGCCTTGATGTTTAAAAGGATGAGACAAGAGATAGTAGCTGCTAACTATGGGGAAATGAGGTCAGTCTCTAGATGGTCTGAGCTAAGGCTGGTTGAGACATACAAGAGTCTGGAAGAAAACAGAAAGAAGGATCCCAGCCTACCAAGAAAACCTGTTTACACTGATGAGCCAATGATGAAGAGACCCCAACAGACTTTTACCTTGGACAGCTTACTTGACACCTCTGATCTATCAACTGCTGCAAGAAGACAGTTCAAGAAACAGAAGGAAATGTCAGAAGAAGATCAGAGGAAGTTCGCTGATACATTCATCAAGGAAGGGCTCTTCAATCAAGTACATTTTTTCTCTGATCCTACAACAGAGAAACTCAGAGAACTCATTGGAAGACCTCCATCACCCAACTCATCCCGAATAAAAATTCATCTCAGCAAATCCACTGACTCAAAAATTCTAAAATGGAAAGTCAACAAAGACAACCATGAATTGACACTGCTCAGGTCAGATGGAAGGGTTCAGAAGATTAGCATCGATGATGCTTACAGTCTATGTGCAGAAGATCACCAAACATTGCTGAATCTGGAACTTGAAAGAGATGAAGAAGACTTGTTTGCTCTGAACTTTGAACTACAATTCAAAGGTCAAATCAGAGAAAGTCTGATGAGGAATAAAGATCAATAAATAAAGCTGAGTTTTGGCATCATCTGTTCTAGGGGGAGATTGTTGGGTCTGCTGACCTGGAGAAGAACAGATGATTGGAAAGCCAAAATATGCTAACAGTTGATCCTTTCAATAAATAGTCTTTACAACTTACTTCTCCCAAAAGACTGCTGACTCTAACAACTGTTCTATCCAAACAACTGTTATGACAACTGCTGATACAAAGGACTGCTGAATAAATAACTGATAAAGAACAACTGCTGACCAAAGGTCTGATGAAGAACAACTGCTGATTCAAGTACTGAAGACTAAAGCACTGCTGGAGCCAACAGCACTTAAGCTCCAGCAGAGGATACAAGACCATCAGAGTTTTCTTACAACAGCTGTTTACTATCAGTGCTTTCAATGTAACAGTAGTTTGTAATAGGCAGATGTTTTATGTTTGTTATTCTGTTAGAGGTCACTGTCTTAGGTGACGTCAGCTTAGGTCATCAGTGGTTTAGGTCTGTCTATAAATAGAACAGTGCTTGTACTGTTCTATTGCATCACACACACAAACATTCTCTCAGACAAACAATCACTGTGTGATCAGGCTGAGGGGGAGTATTTGTACGATTGTAATCTTTTAGATAAATGAAAGCATTCGATCTGAAAACATTTACTCTCTTGTTTTGATTAACAGTTTATTATTCCACTGCACTTTCATTCTATATTCGTTTCACTTTTATCATATTTAGTTAAACATAATCAAAACAATCAAACTCAGATCCTAACAGATCCAAACTGATGCAGCAAGTCAGTGTTGATCGCTTGAGATAACTGAGAAAACGCCTTCTTCTCGATCGCAAACTTCTTTTTCTCATCATCAGCCAAATTCTCCAAATGGTATCGGTTCTCCAGTGTTCTCTAGAATAGGAGCAACATAACCCTTCACTATCATCTGCCATGCCTCAGCTCCCTCTAAACCTTGTCCCTTCACATGTATCTTGAACTTTGTCTTCCATGTGTTGTATTCCTTCATATCCATGAGCTTTGGTGGACGATTGCCACTACCTGATGATAAATCATGAATGAGTGTAAATATGGCATTGGTCGTTTGCGAATGAACGGCAGCTGCTGCTACTCCCCAATAGTTGTCAATTGGTTGCTGTAACGGTTGCACAACTTGCTGAGGAGCAGAACTAGTCATAGCCATGTAATTAATTGGCTGGGATGGTGGACTAGTCTTCTGGGCTGCAACTGACCATGGATCTCTTGTTGTCTGCTGCTGTGGTGCTTGAGTAGGTCTTGGCGTTGTTGGAATGTTCCACATCTTAACCTGTAAATGTTCAAATACGAAAAGATTAGAAATGTTTTAAAACAGAAAACTCTTTCGCACTAACGGACAGGCGAATGAGAAAAATCCTTCTCCTTCGACCGTTTTGAAGGGTACGAATGTGGACTGATATCACAAAAACTCTTTCGACCGTTTGCTTCTCTCGTTCGACCGTTTTCCGTCTCCTTCGACCGTTCGATCAGTCGAATGTAACACTGACGGGTGAATGAACACAAATAAGCAATGAAAGTCTTCGTTCGACCACTAAAACACCACCTTCGACCACAATATCACTCTTTCGACCAAAGGAAATCACACTTTCGACCAAACTCTCTAGGTTCGACCCCTGGTAATTCAAAAACGGTTATTCTTTGAAAATCAGTTAATTTTGATCATGTTTATCAAAAGTTGATGGATTTTGATGATCTAAATCAGGTTTTGAATCGGAATTGATTTGGAACAAGTTTATCAAAGAGAATTATTCATTTTAACCATGAAAACAAGTTGTAATCAATCAAAAACTCATCATATCAGTTTGTTCAATGAAAACAGAAACATTTTGACCAAAATTGGGTCCAAATCAACTGAGAAACTATCAATTTGTGGTTGTTTGATCCAGATTGGCTCTGATACCACTTTGTATGTGATGTATGGATCGTATAATCAACAAAGAATGATCTAACAAGTTCGTTTTAGGTGCGGAATCCCTAAAACAATCACAAAATAATAGTCAAACAGATCAAAACACGTAAATCATCATTTCAAAGCTTTTTCATTAATTAGAAACTCAATTACACGTTTACAGATTGAAACAAACAGGGTAAGAACGTGAAAAGAGCTAAATAATATCCTAGAGAGAAAATCAGAAAGTGGAGGGAATAATATGACTCAAAGTTACATTCAAAAAATCAGTTTGACTATTTATAGACTGCACATTCGCCCAAACAGTTCATGCGAATGTGCAGGTTCGACCAAACCAGCCGGTCGAACCAAGCCATACATAAAACTATTCTATGTTCGCCCAAAAACCATTCCTTCGCACCCTTTGATTCTCCTTCGACCAAACAAAAACTGTTCCTTCGCACCTATCATTTCTCCTTCGCACCATCGACAATTATCAAAACAAGTTTTTTGTACAATCCGAAGCACTAGTCGCATAACTGCATCTACAACCGTCAACTCCGATCATCCTATAATCTCCAAGAGTAGGAAACCGGGCCGCTATGCGCATCCCCGTCATCGTCCTAACATCTAAATGCCTAAAACACACATAATAATAATAATAATAATAATAATAATAATAATAATAATAATAATAATAATAATAATAATAATGAAGGGATAGGGTGCCTAATCCAAGCGGACGCGGCCTCCTTATCCCCGCTGAACAGAGGATCCGCGGAAATGGTCGCACAGCACAGTTCCGGCAGAAAAGACTTGGCTCACAACCCTACACACCTGTGGAAAACATGAACACGTCTGCCAACGCGCGGACCAAATCACATCGTAACATTCTTAAGTACGAGGTACGGAAGATCAAGAGTCAGGAAGATCTACCTGCAGAGGATCACTGACACCACCAACAGGATAAAGACACGTGTCCGCGGTTGCCCAACAACCACTGAGGTTCAACAGTGACATGACTAGTTCCATGCTTCCACCATGCTGCCCCTACTTTTCTGACCAAGCATGCTTTCCTGCTATCAGAGGTCACGTCAGACGACGGCAGGTAAGTAAACTATGCCGGTTCAGAACAACATGCCGCCAACAGCCAGTCACAAGCTGCCACGTGTCCACCTGTAAGCTCACCGCTGACTCATCTACAGTGGACGTCCTTTTCCCGCCTTTTTCAGATACCAAAGACAGTTGGGCCGAGCCAAGGCCCAAAGATCACGAGACTCATCGTGAGCTTCTTCTCAAACCCACGACCTTCATTATAAATAGAAGACTCCAGCTCCCTTCAAAGGGATCGATCATTAATCACTTGTATCTAGGGCTAGAATTACTCTTATGCTTTGTACTCTCCAAAGTAATAATATTCTCAGCTCTTCATAGTGGACGTAGGTCATACTCGACCGAACCACTTACATCTTGGTGTCTCATATACACTCACTCACCACACACTCACTCATCTACACATTCAGGTAATCCAAACGGTTTGGGTAAAGGAACGTACGTACAGTAACATAAGTGTAACCCCTCGGGGATTATTAGCTTATTGTTTCTTCATTGGCGCCATCCGTCCGGTTACAACATTTTCTTCTTTTAACCCACCCATGGATGAACCCAACCCCAACACAACTATCATTAATCCGGACGAGGAAATCGACGTCCAACCCATGGGAAACGACGGTACCCCGGCCACGGTCACAAAACAGTCAACCTCACGATTCCAGAAACCTGCTCGTGAGGTCGATGACGAAGTAACAGCGGCAATCCCAAGAACAACCAAACTTCCCGGCAGCGTCGGCATGTACGACGGCCTGCGTGACCCAGATGACCACATTCACAACTTCGAGTGTGCGGGAAGTTCGGTCAACTGGCCGGTTCAGGTTTGGTGCCACATCTTAGCCCAAACCCTGACCGACGCAGCCAGAGTCTGGTTTGACAACCTCCCCGCAGGGAGCATCGCTGATTTTGATGATCTCACCGACAAGTTCGGTAATCATTTCTCACACCTTCGAAAATACAAGAAAGACAAAGCACACATTCTTTTGTGCCGCCGATACGACCATGAGTACATCGAGGACTTCATCGTTCGCTTCAACAAGGAGGCACTACAGATAGGCTGCGGGGAAGAACTCACCCGAGCATCGTTCATCCACAACGTGCGTAGCTCGGAACTCCTGAAGTGCCTCACAGACAAAGATGGCATCCCGGAGTCCTGGGATGAAGTCATCCACTCTGCTAAAATATAAGCTTCTTCAGAAAAATCATTTAACCAAATGCATAGCTTCCAACAAAATCACCATAATAATAATAATAACAAGAACAAGGGAAAGTCGGTTTGGAACCGCATTTCAGGCTCAATAGACGAGGGGAAGTACACTCCCGCAAATGATGCTCGCAACATTATCAGCGGCAAATAGTCAAGAGAACAGCGGGGTCATTCCAAGAAAAACCAAGACTAGACCCCGTTGACCAAAACTCCGTCTCAAGTCTTAAAGACGAAACAAGTCACCCTCAAGGAGCTCAAAGCCCTCGGAAGAAGACGCAACGTCGACACATCCACATTCTGTGAGTACCACAACAACTTTGGCCATCTCACAGACAATTGCTACAGTCTCAAGCTGGAATTTGAAGCAGCCCTGAAGTCAGGACAGCTGGGACATTTGGTTAAAAGCGTTCACTGCGCGGCTAAGACCCAAGCTGGGGACGACGCGCAAGCAAACGGATCACGAAAAAAGATCCGTGACCTAAACAAGCATGCGGCAACAATCATCCTGCACCATCCATGCAATATGACAAGGCCGGGAAGACAGTACCAGCAAGGGAAAAGAAACCGAGTGCCGACAAACGACACATGGAAGGAAGCAGAGGTCATCTTATCGAAAGTGCGCGGCGGGACATCTTGCACCGCTCCTTTAGTCATTACCGCTGTCTTCGGTCACTATCGAACACGGTACATGTTCATAAACGGCGGTAGCAGCACAGATATCATATATGACCAATGTTTCCAGCAATTAGAAGATGAGGACAAGGTCAAGCTCGTCCCCGTAAATGAACCAATCTCGGGATTCATTCATGAAACAATCATGCCGCGCGGTATGATCTCTATGCCAGTAACACTGTCAGATGGCACACATGAACGCACAGAAATCTGCAACTTCATGGTTTTGCCAGCAAATCCAACCATGACATCTTACTGGGCCGCGAGGGCATCGCACGCTTCAACGCCAACGCTTCAACGCCTCACGCAATGGTGGGATTCCCAACTAGAACAGGCGTGGCAATCATTCGGGGTAACAAGGAATGCCACTTGGCCGAAGCCGCAAAGCCGCCAAAGATGGTTAAAACGGATGCCCGCACAGTCCCGGAAAAATGGATCCTCAATCCTAAATTTCCGGAGCAAACGGTGGTCATAGGCCATGTATGTAACATTTTAAAAATTTTGAATTAATAAAATTTCCGTTCTTATTCATTCAAGTCCCATTCACATCTATTTTATAACATTATTACTTTCCATTACTATAAAATTTAGACACGTCAAGTTATAAACACCAACCTTGCTCGATAAAACTAAATGTTTGAAACCTCTTTATCCTAATAATAATAATAATAATAATAATAATAATAATAATAATAATAATAATAATAATAATAATAAAAGACAAACAAGTAACATAATTGGATTCATGACAAAAAAAAAAGGTTAAGGATGACCTTTCTGTTCGTTGACTTGATGTCAACTTTGGTGACCACCCAAACAAAATGTGACACCTCGGGGTGTTACGGGTATCTTAAACGGGTCGGATTGTACCCAACCACCCGAGTACTTATTAAAATATTCTAGTTCGAATCTCGTGATCAAACGTTTCAATCGATTATATAGATAATAATTATTAGATTTTTATTATCTCCGTTAAACGCTCCTTATCTGCTATTAAAACGTTGCCAAACGTTTCTTATTTTATTGCTATATCCGTTACCAAACACCCGAGTCTCAGTTATTATCCTCGTTGCCAAACACCCCTTATTATAATTATCTTTTACAAACCATTCTCTCTCTCTCTTTGCTCGCTGCACCCAGACAACCCACACACACACATGTATGTTTCTGAGAGATAGCAGCTTCGCCGGACAACCACCCTCTCCGGCCGCCGCCTTCTTCTCCGGCACCACAACCCTCTTCCTTCCCTATCTCTGCTGAACCAAACCTTTAACCCGATAATAACCCTCTTGATTCTTATGTTTCTGCTGTGAACTAAACAAACCCGGTAACCCACTGGTCAACCAAACCCAACCCAATATAACCCGTAAACCACCCTGTTCATATCTCTGTTTGTGTTAACAAGCCGGACAGTCACCGGATATGGTGACTGTCACACATCCTTCTGTTATAAACCCAAACCACCCGATAACCTTCTGTTTATAATAGATCTTGATAAACCCAAGCCTCTGTTCTTGTCGTGAATTCTTATAAACCCACCGAGTACCAACCCGTGACCCTGTTTCTATCTTGTTAACCGGACAGTCACTTGTTCCGGTGACTGTCATCGGGTCCTTATCACTGCCACTGGTTGCTTATATTCAGTCAAGTCCAATCCGTAGTCATTGATACTGGTTGTGTTGTTGATTGTTATCGGGTCTACAGGAACCATAGGACAGTTATAATCAGACCCGAATCATATATGTTGATGCGGGTATAGTATGATTCTGGTATAGTATTGTATCTTTTATATCCATCGAGTTCTTATTTCCATCCATAAACAGGTGACCAATTGAGTCCGGGTCAACCCCTGTTCGAACTCCGGTCAACCTCCGGTGAGTTTCCGGTCAGGTTCCGGTCGTTATCTGATGATACTCCAATCTTTATGCGAAGCCGATCAATATGTGGTATGAAATACATAATTATCATTTGATTATTAGATATATAATATCCTGATAATTAACATATCTTTATAATTATTGATTGCGAGGTACCGTTAACCGTATCGGGAACACGAGTCTGATACCGAGTCAACTCAGTTACTCGGTCAACACCCGGAATAGAACCCGGTCCAATATCTAGACGAGGATTATTAGAATTATACGATTATATATATATAATACGGATAACGTACGGACTTGATAATAATAATAAGATAATAATAAACATATATAAAATATATGCTTTTATATATAAACGATTCGATAAATAAAACGATATACTAGACTCGGGTTAATAATAATATGCTCAGCCGAACCAGCATCCGGGTAAGTACGTGTCTAGAGTTCTGTAGGTTTGTGTGCCTGTAATGGCCAGCTTTATTAGCTACGAGTGCCAAGCTGTAATGGCCAGCTAGATTTTAGGATGTCCGTGTCGTGTCAATAATAAACCCCGAGTTTAGGACTATCTAATATATACCGAATTCTCTATATATATAAATTGTATATATGATATATATCCTAAATATTACAATTTAACAAGTCCCACGCGTAAAACGTATCAATATATATATGACATATAATTGTAATAAAAGAGACTATAGAAGATTATAACGCAAACCTGTGAGTATCGTGAACTCCCTACTTTTACTGTTTTTATTAATGTTTTCGGGGAAATACATGTCATTTATTAGAAAACCTAGAAATGCTTTACATAATAAAATGATTACTAATAGAAGTTATAGAAAGGGGATAATAGAAACGACAAGGATAGTACTGACCGGTATATCGCCATTTCCTTTCTTGTCCGACTAGAGGACAAGAACCAGTCTTACCCGAGTAGAGGGTAGGAATAATTATATTTACCACAAACAGAGTGGTACCATCGATAGGAATGGCAACTAATAGAATATAATAGATTGACATATAATCGGTATAATTTAATCGAATTGGTATAATAGAATATATTTTCCCCTCCAGAATTAGAATTGTAAAGCATATTTATAAAAGATTGTTATAAAAGAATTATAAATAAACGAACTGGCCATTCGCTTTATAAAATACACGACCTCACCAACTTTATGTTGACAGAAACTATTTTTGGCATGTGTTCAGGTAACCCAACAGATATGATGACGTGGATCCTGGAAGAGTCAAGACTGTCAATATCCTGAGTTCCGCTGCGTAGCTCCGATAACCCGACCCGACGACCCGGCACCGACTGCCAGGGTCGTTACAGGTTGGTAATAGAGCGGCGCTTAAGGACAGTCTTGAAATTTTTACTAATCCAGGATCTACCAGAAATGTCTTTTAAAAGAAATTTTGATTAGAAATATGTATAGGGTAAAAGAATATTAGAGGATAAAATTTTGGGTACCTAAATGTCAAACTATTATAAAGTTGGTGAGAAACAGTGTATTAGAAATTAAAACGAATCCACTAAAGGATATTACTGGAATGATTATGTGGGGTAAATTGACAATTCTGTACACAATTGTGAATTTACATGCACATTTAATTTCTAGGAAATCTTACAGGATATTAAGGCTATATGAAATACGAAACAATATAGAACAGAAATCACGACATTAAAAGAAATAAGACAGAAATACAGAACAGAAACCAGAATATTAAAAGAAATCATAAAATAAATCGAGATATAAATAAGAAATGAATAAAGTTATAAAAAGTATATATATATGCTTATATAGAAAAATAAATAGATTATAAAACATAAATCATCCATCGTTGATTCAAGAAACTTCATATAAGTTTATTGAATTATTCCAGTCTCAGTGACTATTTATATCCGAATTCAGATCGTTAACCTTACGGTTATCCAAATATTTATAAATAAAATACAAATATTATGCTCCAACTTGAACATTTCTATGATCAAGTTTCCAAGAATATATATTTACTCCGTAAATTCCGAAATTTTTATAAAATCCAATATGCTAGAGACATATTAATAGTATGTTTCTAAAGAATTTTCTTCAAGTATTCAATCAGAAATCGGACAGATTCCTCGACAATTTAAGTTGTTTCAAATCTTTTCGGTATAACTTTGAAATTTACTGAATTCATTCCAAGATATTTCTATTTATACTGAATCAAGTATTTCGATTTTTAATATATATATCCCTTCGTTTTAAAATTTCAAATAAAACGATTTATTTAAATTATAAGATTGAGAAGATCCGTCAATACTATAATTTTCTTTTTATAAAACCAAGTATTGATACTCTTGAAAAGTCCCTAGAAATTTTATTTCAAAAATATGGAAATCTTATAGAACTACGGTTATATTATTTTACCGAAACATATTTAACTCCACCTCTGGTGTCATTTTTCGTGAAAATCATTAATCAAATTAGTATCCGTATATATATGTCAAGAATATTTTCGGTACAATTATATATCTATATACGATCGTATAACTTCCTTGATATTATATCTCGATATGAACAATGAATATTTACCACGTTCTATAAATCTCTCTTTGGGTATATATAGAGAAACCTCAGCCATATACTATCTTCGGTCTTTTCTTCCGAGAAATAAGATAATATTTTGAACAGAAATATTATTATTTCGAAATTCTCGTGATAAAAATAATTTGGAATCTCTCTAAAGAACCGAATTCTTACTCGCTCGATTATGCGACAATATAAGTACCGTCTTAATTCTATGACTTGAGCAAGTCAGGGATATTAAAAATATTGGATGGTTATATTGGACATCTTTTGATGCAATCAAATTCTTGAACGATTGACAGTCTATTTCGTTAGACTCGGATCAACATGTTTCCTTCCAGAACATATAATTTCGAATCTAAGAGAAAATAAAGAAAATAATATCAGAATAATATGTCAAGGACACATACCTATTGTGATTAAAATAAATAAGTACTGGAATGTTAGGTGAGGTGGAATAGTAATTATGATCGCGACATAATTATGTATGCCACAGGCAAAGGAACATTCGAGTAGGAGTTTATCGAGATCACAGTATGTTTGTGTCATAAACATATTAAAAGAAATAATAAGAAATAATAATAAGAAGAAATATATAGTCGAACCATCAGCGTATTATATGTGTGAAGAATACGATCACAGAATTGGCAATCTAGTTGAAATTTCCTAGTGAAATACGACTAAGAATATGTTCGCAGAATAAAAACCATCGATTGGTTAATTTCTACGAATCATAGAAATCAGTATATTGATTGATTGCCAACCAAAGATAGTTGTATGTCCACTGTGCAATCTCCGGGGCAAATGATATCTGGACCCTTACAGAAGGTATATCCGGACATTTGCCACCAAGTCACAGGATTCTTTATAAGGATATATGATGCTATGAACAAATCTTTGTAGTCACTTCGTATAAAGACTCGTGCGAGTTATAATACAATCAAATTGGTAAAACGGTCAAGTATTACCAAGTTGAAATTCATGAATAAGAAGTGATGAAAGAATTGTTAAATCCTTAAAATATAACAGATATAAATTTATATGGATTCAGAAACCGGAAATGGTAGAATCCAACGAATTATTAAAAGAAATAATTTATCGAATATATTGAAATACGATTGATACCAAGCGGAATCGCGTAGAGATTCACAAGGTATAATCGAAGTGAAAACGAAAAATGAATAGAGTTATCCTCATTTTTTCAGTGAAACTCTCTGGCCAAGGAATGACGGAATTCCTGTTCCAAGTTAAAGGCTGTGAGAGTTAAATTAAGAAATCACTGTTCTGGCAAGAACTATCTATACGATTATCCCAAATGAAATAAGCCTCACTTATAATAAGTTGGATTAAGAACGTATGATAGATTTCATATATATAAGTTTATCGGAAAGTGTTTTCAGACACTGAAGGTATAAACTTTAATCGAATACATAAATAAGAAAGAATTATTCCAAGCAAGTATATATTATGAACATGATGGAATTTATAGTGTGTGCTATAAATATTATCAGTATTCGCTTGGATATTAATAGAATATAAATAAGAGAATAAAAAGAATTATAATTTAAAAAGGCATAGGAAATGCCAGATATCAAGAGAAGGCATATGAAGTGCCAAATATTATTAGAAGGCATTCGATATGCCAAGAAATATAATTATCAGATAAGAATATTAGTCGTAAGAAGAATGACAAAAATTTTTATAAAGAAAGTGTTATAAAGAAGAAATTATATATTTTACCGAGAGTGTATCAAACCCGAAGTGATATCAAGAAGGAATAATTGCAGAAATACTTAACGCAATAAGTATTTATGCATTAAACCTGAATGATAATCATGATTTTGAGAAAGAATGAATGATGCATTGTTCTTAGAATTTTTAAAGTCAAAGAATCGTAACGACGACTATTACCAGTAGATTCCGAGACTATAAAGAGAAAGTTACATATATTGACTGTAGAATTGTGAAAGACCTCATTCACAATAATACAATGAGAAAAGTCAAATGATATGTAATGAGATACAATGCAGTCAATCATCAATGAAATAGTCAGTAAGACTATTATCAATGATTTAAGAGAAATCTCAATAACCAATTTCGGTAGATCAAGATAATAAAAAGGAACTGTTGAAACCGTGTAATTCAACAAGTTCAATTAGTCTTTTCCGGCACCTTTTGACTCCAGATAAGATACGTCTAATGATCTGAGAAATCATTCCTACTCTTTCAGAATCGGAATTACAATGATGGTAAATTCTAAAGTTCGAATAAAAGAGGTAGTAGCTCGGATCCCATTCAAGTCATGATAATGAAGGGACTTCTGTATCTATCTCTTAAGAACCAACTAGAATCCATCATTGTAAATGAATCCGAATATCAAGCGATAAATAAATTGTATTGATTTGAGACTCTAGCGATGTTTGCTGAAGTTTGTAAATCTTTCAGAAGAAAAACGTTTAGAATCTCAAAGTATGTTTGAATTGCCTTTATATAAGAATAATATTCAGTCTGTTTCTCATTCTAATGAGAAATAAGATTAGAAGAATGTTCACCGAATAAAGAAGATATCAATCTATACCAAGAACCTTTACTAGTCATATCAGAAGTTACAGATAATCCATGTATCTGAATTAACATGACTATAGCAAGAAAGGTTAAAACGTAATTAGAAGCATGATCAAGATGTATTATTACAAATTGACATCTCAAAATTATGTAGTCTCAGAATTGATATAAAGATCGAATTCCTCGCAAACCATGAGTACTGATCATGACTCGTGACGAGTGTTCAAGTTTGCATTGTAACATCTTATCGATTAAGGGTGTAAAGGACAAGATCACTCAAATTTCGGGGACGAAATTTCCTAAGGGGGGGAGAGTGTAACACCTCGAGGTGTTACGGGTATCTTAAACGGGTCGGATTGTACCCGACCACCCGATTACTTATTAAAATATTCCAGTTCGAATCTCGCGATCAAACGTTTCAATCGATTATATAGATAATAATTATTATATTTTTATTATCTCGGTTAAACGCTCCTTATCTGCAATTAAAACGTTGCCAAACGTTTCTTATTTTATTGCTATATCCGTTACCAAACACCCGAGTCTCAGTTATTATCCTCGTTGCCAAACACCCCTTATTATAATTATCTTTTATAAACCATTCTCTCTCTCTCTCTTTGTTCGCTGCACCCAAACAACCCACACACACACATGTGTGTTTTTGAGAGAGAGCAGCTTCGCCGGACAACCACCCTCTCCAGCCGCCGCCTTCTTCTCCGGCACCACTACCCTCTTCCTTCCCTGTCTCTGCTGAACCAAACTTTTAACCCGATAATAACCCTCTTCATTCTTATGTTTCTGCTGTGAACTAATCGAACCCGGTAACCCACTGGTCAACCAAACCCAACCCAATATAACCCGTAAACCACCATGTTCATATCTTTGTTTCTGTTAACAAGCCGGACAGTCACCGGATATGGTGACTGTCACACATCTATCTGTTATAAACCCAAACCACCCGATAACCTTCTGTTTATAATAGATCTTGATAAACCCGAGCCTCTGTTCTTGTCGTGAATTCTTATAAACCCACCGAGTACCAACCCGTGACCCTGTTTCTATCTTGTTAACCGGACAGTCACCTGTTCCGGTGACTGTCATCGAGTCCTTATCACTGCCACCGGTTGCTTATATTCAGTCAAGTCCAATCCGTAGTCGTTGATACTGGTTCTGTTGTTGATTGTTATCGGGTCTACAGGAACCATCGGACAGTTATAATCAGACCCGAATCATATCTGTTGATGCGGGTATAGTATTGTATGTGGTGTATCCATCGAGTTCCTATTTCCATCTGTAAACAGGTGACCAATTGAGTCCGGGTCAGCCCCTGTTCGAACTCCGGTCAACCTCCGGTGAGTTTCCGGTCAGGTTCCGGTCGTTATCTGATGATACTCCAATCTTTATGCGAAGCCGATCAATATGTGGTATGAAATACATAATTATCATTTGATTATTAGATATATAATCTCCTGATAATTAACATATCTTTATAATTATTGATTGCGAGGTACCGTTAACCGTATCGGGAACACGAGTCTGATACCGAGTCAACTCAGTGACTCGGTCAACACCCGGAATAGAACCCGGTCCAATATCTAGACGAGGATTATTAGAATTATACGATTATATATATATAATACGGATAACGTACGGACTTGATAATAATAATAAGATAATAATAAACATATATAAAATATATGCTTTTATATATAAACGATTCGATAAATAAAACGATATACTAGACTCGGGTTAATAATAATATGCTCAGCCGAACCAGCATCCGGGTAAGTACGTGTCTAGAGTTCTGTAGGTTCGTGTACCAAGCTGTAATGGCCAGCTTTATTAGCTACGAGTGCCAAGCTGTAATGGCCAGCTAGACTTTAGGATGTCCGTGTCGTGTCAATAATAAACCCCGAGTTTAGGACTATCTAATATATACCGAATTCTCTCTATATATAAATTGTATATATGATATATATCCTAAATATTACAATTTAACAAGTCCCATGCGTAAAACGTATCAATATATATATGACATATAATTGTAATAAAAGAGACTATAGAAGATTATAACGCAAACCTGTGAGTATCGTGAACTCCCCACTTTTACTGTTTTTATTAATGTTTTCGGGGAAATACATGTCATTTATTAGAAAACCTAGATATGCTTTACATAATAAAATGATTACTAATAGAAGTTATAGAAAGGGGATAATAGAAACGACAAGGACAGTACTGACCGGTATATCGCCATTTCCTTTCTTGTCCTTCTAGAGGACAAGAACCAGTCTTACCCGAGTAGAGGGTAGGAGTAATTATATTTACCACAAATAGAGTAGTACCATCGATAGGAATGGCAACTAATAGAATATAATAGATTGACATATAATCGGAATAATTTAATCGAATTGGTATAATAGAATATATTTTCCCCTCTAGAATTAGAATTGTAAAGCATATTTATAAAAGATTGTTAGAATTGACATATAATCGGTATAATTTAATCGAATTGGTATAATAGAATATATTTTCCCCTCTAGAATTAGAATTGTAAAGCATATTTATAAAAGATTGTTATAAAAGAATTATAAATAAACGAACTGGCCATTCGCTTTATAAAATACACGACCTCACCAACTTTATGTTGATAGAAACTATATTTGGCATGTGTTCAGGTAACCCAACAGATATGATGACGTGGATCCTGGAAGAGTCAAGACTGTCAATATGCTGAGTTCCGCTGCGTATCTCCGATAACCCGACCCGACGACCCGGCACCGACTGCCAGGGTCGTAACACAAAATATTCGGCCACCATTCTGTGATGTTCGTCGAGCTCAAAATCAACCCCAAAGCTTCCATATTAAACATACAATCAAACCCGTAGACCAATAATCAAGATGCGCTTTGATTTCCTTCCATTTTCGCGACGATATCACACCATAATTTCGCAATGACCCTCTATAAATAGAACCCACCCCAACCCCTATAAAGAAATGTCATCTAGTTTGTTTATAAAAAAAAAATAAATAAATAAA
Organism: Ambrosia trifida; assembly: GCA_028751855.1. NCBI lineage: Eukaryota > Viridiplantae > Streptophyta > Magnoliopsida > Asterales > Asteraceae > Ambrosia > Ambrosia trifida. The sequence continues at coordinate 96,666,781 of CM054124.1, read as the reverse complement.
TAAAAAAGAACTTACGTATGAAGTTAAAGAAAATAAATTATAATGCCTTTTTGAATTAAAAGATAAATGGTATATTTTAGAAACAATTATCGTCAATTGAATATTATTAAACGAAAGGGTTACAAAGATTTTATATAGTTGCCCATTGATGCAAAATAGGAAATTAGAATTAAAGTTACGATGATATTTTAGGGATTTCCGTCGCGTGATTCAAGCTTTAGGGATTAAAGGGGCTTTTATTAATTCTTTACGCATTCTTCACTACAATCAAGGTTAGTTTACATAGCCCCTTTTCTCTTTTACATTTTTGGGGTGAAACATGTTTAAACATTTTATACTATCATTTACTCATGCTTACTTGTGATTCAATTACACTATCATTCTATCATTTGACTGTAACAAAAAGACACAATACAATCATTAACAATGATCAAGCCGCCTGTTTAGATTATAGCGCTATAGGTCTGACAAACCCATCCCCCCGCATAAATTCAGGGATGATCGATAACAGTAACAACATTTAACTAACTTGCGAGTTAGTCATCTGTCGACACAAGGTTTGATTGTACAAAAGACGCATTGTTACATGTCGGACTCATATTCTATCATTACTCATTATTATACTTAAACTATGATTCCTATACAACATATTGTTTTCAACTATATGAAAAACCTATGTATTCTCACCAACTATTTATAGTTGACCCCCCCATATTTTCAACTTAACATGTTTCAGGTTTTATTTGCTATTGGAAGTTGTACAAGTCTTGGAACACATAGGAGCTTTGGACCTAGTTTATATTAATCAACATTTGTAATCCTTACTTGTATGATGAATTGTAAATTGTTTAATGTTATACAACTTTCATTTAGTACCATGAGCTATTGAACAATCATCACTACGTAACACCTCGATGTTTCCGCCATCGGTTGGGGTGTTACAGATTGGTATCAGAGCCATGGTTATAGGGAATTAGGTTATTAGAAAAAAAATAATCTAGTCTATAACCATAGGATTATAACCAGTACTTGCTCCTTTTACTTGCAACTCTATTTGTTTCTACTCTCTATCTCCATCCTACTTCTTATTTCCTACAAGAGGATTGCTCTCCATCACTGGATTTAACCAATCCCATTTCATAATAATATGAGTTTCACAATCATACATCATCTTACCATCTTAGCCACATGATTTCAACACCGTACCCAAACCGTATTATTGTCTGTCTCAACATGTTACGTATTTTTAAACTGTAACCTCATAACCTGAGTATACTCTAGCACCAAAACTAAAGATTTCTAAATTTTGTTGGATTTTTCATTACCTAGAAATTTTACAAAATACATATTGTTGTCATGTCCTCGAACTTAAATTCAATTGTTTATTTATTGATGTAACAAACAATTTTTTTATATAAAGCTTTAATCTGTTAAAAATCACTTAATAGAACCTTAATCTTCAAAAACCTAATGTCATGTTTAAAATCTCCAACTAACTAGAATATTTTAACCGAAGCTCACTTAGTATGTACTATTTAATGACTTTTGGCGGTAATGTACAAAACCAATTTTGAAAAAAAAAAATCTTCTCATCCATAGGATCAATGTTTAGTCTCCAAATACCCCATTAACAAGTTTTCTCTTACACTTAATTCCAATTTTTGATCCAAACCCCACAACTTACACTGCTACATACTTTCCTTACTATAAAATAAACTCTTTATCAACCATGTTCACATTTACTATCTCTCACAACCTTGACTTTGCCTCGAGATTTCATCATCCACTCAAGAACTAAATTCATATTCTTTACCTTCTTGAACATGAACTAGATGCTCATGGTAACCGAACTATTGAAACTTGATTATGAGTTGCCTCAAACTTAATCCTCAATTATATATGAGGATTTAATTGTCTACTTGAACATTTGATTATTCATGATACTTGAAAGCATGGAACATAAACTATTTTCTATAGACACACTTAGAGTCATTAACCTTGTCTAGGGCGACTCTATTACAACTCGCATGCTATACTTGATACTTGATTGCTTACATGTACATATTATCTATTTGCAATTTATGTGTGTAATAATTGGTACACTTAATCAAACAACTAATAGAGGATGAAGTACTTGCTCAACAGTTAGTAGAGTACCAAATAACCTACTCAACGATTGGTAGAGGTCATCATGCCTGCTCAACAGTTGGTAGAGGCCCTACAACCTGCTCAACGACTGGTAGAGGCTATCGCACCTGCTCAACAATCGGTAGAGGTTCTTACTCACTGACTGGTAGAAGTCTTTTTCCTGCTCAACAGTAGGACTAATTTTGAATACATTGTATACAAGGTTATTTTGCATTGTTGTTTTACATATGTGATTAGAGTCATAGAAGGACACAAAACCCTAATGTAAGGTAAATTGGTGATTACGGTCCAGAACGTAAGCATGAATTTACAGGTACGTTAAGGTAGTGTGAAATTCTATTAAGGTTTTGGTAGATACCAAGTACGTTTTAGTTCACTTAGTCTTTCCATAAATGATTATTCCATGTAATCCTTTTAGCATTCCTGAAACTTAAGTTTGATGTTAGACACTTATTCCTCCATGACATTTTAAACAAATGAATCATAACTCATGCATATCATTCCATCGTTTCAAACACCTTAACCTAATACCTATACAATTTTTCCATGCTAAACGTCGACGTCAAATCATTTCCCCAACCACCATCAAATTTACGTTTTTAATAACTTCGGGACGAAGTTTCCAAAAGTAGGGGAGACTGTAACATTTTGAAAATTTTGAATTAATAAAATTTCCGTTCTTATTCATTCAAGTCCCATTCACATCTATTTTATAACATTATTACTTTCCATTACTATAAAATTTAGACACGTCAAGTTATAAACACAAACCTTGCTCGATAATACTAAATGTTTGAAACCTCTTTATCCTAATAATAATAATAATAATAATAATAATAATAATAATAATAATAATAAGAATAATAATAATAAAAGACAAACAAGTAACATAATTGGATTCATGACAAAAAAAAAAGGTTAAGGATGACCTTTCTGTTCGTTGACTTGATGTCAACTTTCAAAATATTTGAATAAATGAATACATAAAAATAAATTGGTGACCACCCAAACAAAATATTCGGCCACCATTCCCTGATGTTCGTCGAGCTCAAAATCAACCCCAAAGCTTCCATATTAAAAATACAATCAAACCCGTAGACCAAACAATCAAGATGCGCTTTGAATTCCTTCCATTTTCGTGACGATATCACACCATAATTTCGCAATGACCCTCTATAAATAGAACCCACCCCTACCCCTATAAAGAAATGTCATCTAGTTTGTTTATAAAAAAAACTTACGTATGAAGTTAAAGAAAATAAATTATAATGCCTTTTCGGATTAAAAGATAAATGGTATATTTTAGAAACAATTATCGTCAATTGAATATTATTAAACGAAAGGGTTACAAAGATTTTATATAGTTGCCCATCGATGCAAAATGGGAAATTAGAATTAAAGTTACGATGATATTTTAGGGATTTCCGTCGCGTGATTCAAGCTTTAGGGATTAAAGTGGCTTTTGTTAATTCTTTACGCATTCTTCACTACAATCAAGGTGAGTTTACATAGCCCCTTTTCTCTTTTACATTTTTGGGGTGAAACATGTTTAAACATTTTATACTATCATTTACTCATACTTACTTGTGATTCAATTACACTATCATTCTATCATTTGACTCTAACAAAAAGACACAGTACAATCATTAACAATGATCAAGCCGCCTGTTTAGATTATAGCGCTATAGGTCTGACAAACCCACCCCCCGCATAAATTCAGGGATGATCGATAACAGTAACAACATTTAACAAACTTGCGAGTTAGTCATCAGTCGACACAAGGTTTGATTGTATAAAAGACGCATTGTTACATGTCGGACTCATATTCTATCATTACTCATTATTATACTTAAACTATGATTCCTATACAACATATTGTTTTCAACTATATGAAAAACCTATGTATTCTCACCAACTATTTATAGTTGACCCCCCCCCCATATTTTCAACTAAACATGTTTCAGGTTTTATTTGCTATTGGAAGTTGTACAAGTCTTGGAACACATAGGAGCTTTGGACCTAGTTTATATTATTCAACTTTTGTAATCCTTACTTGTAAGATGAATTGTAAATTGTTTAATGTTATACAACTTTCATTTAGTACCATGAGCTATTGAACAATCATCACTACGTGACACATCGATGTTTCCGCCATCGATTGGGGTGTTACAATATAATCTCCGACTCCATTCGCAATCACTTGAAGTAGCTACTGATCCACAACATGGACGTGTTCGCCTGGCAACCAGCGGACATGGTCGGCGTCCCGCGAGAAATCGCGGAACACAAGCTCAACGTATACCGGTCAGTAGAACCAGTTGTTCAGAAGAAGAGAAGCATGGGGCCAGAGAAATCAAAGGCCATGAACGACCAAGTCACCGATCTGCTCAACGCGGGCATACTAAGGCCCATCCGATATCAATCGTGGCTCGCGAACCCGGTCATGGTGGCGAAATCTAATGGCAGCTGGCGCATGTGCGTCGACTACAAAGACCTCAACAAAGCATGCACAAAAGATTGCTATCCCCTACCGGAGATAGATCTTAAAGTAGACTCGTTGGCCCCTTATCGTTTCAAGTGTTTTCAAGACGCATATAAGGGGTATCACCAAATACAAATGGCAAAGGAAGACGAAGACAAAACCGCCTTCCGCACTGACATGGGCACGTTCTGCTACACCAAAATGCCATTTGGCCTAAAGAACGCAGGCGCGACGTACCAACGCCTCATGGATACGACATTCATGGCCGAAATAGGCATGCACTTAGAGGTATACGTGGATGACTTAGTCATCAAGAGTAAAGAAGAAAGCGACATGCTGCGGGATATTCAAGAAACCTTCAATCAACTGCGCAAAGTGCGCATGAAGTTAAACCCCAGTATATGTTCTTTTGGAATGTAGGAGGGCAAGTTCTTGGGCGTCATCGTCACCCGGGACGGATTTCGCGCAAACCCAGAGAAAGTGCAAGCAATAGAGTGGATGCCCTCCCCCGCATCAATAAAAGAGGTCCAAACGTTGATGGGTTGCCAGGTAGCACTCAACAGGTTCTTGTCCAACTATGCTTCAAAATCGTTCCGGTTCGTGGACACGCTAAAGAACTGCTTGAAAAAGAGCAACTTCCGCTGGACAGCGGATGCAGAAGCCGCTTTCCAAGCAATGAAGTAATGCCTCATGAACCTACTGACCCTCACGGCCTGAGCACCAAAAGATCCGCTCACACTTTACCTCTCCGTTACCGAGCGGGCAGTAGCCCTGGTACACGCGTCCCGAAGACTGTGACGATACTTCTAAGGGTACCCGATCAACGTCCTCACAGATTACAAAATCAGTGGCGTCTTGCACAAACCGGAACTTTCGGGTCGACTGGAAAAATGGGCCATTGAGCTTGGAGAGCATACCATATATTACAAGCCACGACCCGCGGTCAAGGGACAAGTCCTAGATGACTTCGCCACTGAAAAACCAATGGATAAAGTTGAAGAATGCAAAGCAGAGCAATCTCCTGCGGCAACACAAAACCCATCGCAGACGTGGTCCCTCTTTACAGACGGGGCCTCCAACGATGATGGTTCAGGCGCAGGGTTACGTCTCATCAGCCCAGACAAACATGAGTTCACATACGCCATCCTCCTCGACTTTAAAAGCACGAACAACCAGGCGGAGTACGAAGCGTTGCTGGCAGGCCTCCGCATTGCGGAGAAAATGGGGGCCAAGCACGTGGAGGCACACGTGGAGTCATTACTTGTCGCCCGACAGATAAACGTGGTATACGACGCAAAGGACGAAACCATGGCACTATACTAGGAATAGGCTAAAAAACTCATGCATAAATTTTACTCCTGCACAGTAGAACACATCAGGCGCAGCGAGAATAAACCCGCAGATGCATTGAGCAAAATGGCCTCCACGGTTTTCGAACACATGGCTAAAGAAGTCCCCGTCGAGGTACTCAATACCCCGTTCGTCCCGCTGAGACAGGTCAACGTCATCCAAACAGGCAACACGTCCTGGATGACCCCAATTCATGCTTACTTATCCTTCGGAACCCTGCCTGATGATAAGTCAGAGGCCCGGAAGATACAGCACAAGGCTTTGCATTACCAGCTAACAGACGGCGTCCTATACCGTCGATCCTACCTGGGACCACTACTCCGCTGTGTAGACTCCACAGACGCACTGTTTCTCATTAAAGATATACATGAAGGTACATGCGGATTACATGCAGGACCAAGGATGGTGGTCGGGAAAATCATGAATGCAGGATACTACTGGCCCGGCATGCACACTGATGCCGTCAGAGAACTGCACAAGTGTGACAGTTGCCAATGCCATGCGCCAAATACCTTGCGACCAAAGAACGACTTGGTACCAGTCACGGTGGCATGGCCTTTCCAAATGTCGGCAATTGATCTCGTAGGTCTATTCCCGGCAGCCCCGGGAAATGTCAAGTTCCTCATCGTGGCCATTGATTACTTCACCAAATGGGTCGAGGCGAAGCCTCTGGCCAAAATTGATGGACCCCACGTAAAAAAATTCATCTGGGAGTTCATCATCTGTAGATTAGGCCTACCAATGCAAATCGTTAGCGAAAATGGCATGCAGTTTGCGGATAACATGCTACAATCTTGGTTAGCGCAAATGGGCGTCAACCAAATATTCACATCCGTTGCACACCCACAAGGAAATGGCCAAGTGGAACGAGCAAACAGAAGCATTATAGAAGGAATCAAGGCACGGCTGGGCACCAGGCGCACAGGATGGGTGGATGAACTACCACACGTCCTGTGGGCCTACCGCACTCACACAAAAACAAGCAACGGAGAAACTCTGTTCAGCCTAACCTACGGGTCTGAGGCGGTAATCCCAGTCGAGATGGGCTACCCTTCCGCAAGGGTCCTACTGGCCGACCAATACAACAATGATGAAGAACTCCGAGTCAACTCAGACTTGCTCGAGGAATGGCGGGACCTGGCGGCCATCAGAGAGGCCAAATACAAAAATCAATTAGAGCCATATTACAACAAACGCGTAAAAAATGCTCCTTCAAGGTTGGAGACTACGTTTTTCGCAACAACAAAGCGTCAAGCGCAGAAAAGCTAGGAAAACTCGCTCCAAAATGGGAAGGTCCATACAAAATTCAAGAAATTTTAGGCAAAGGGTCCTACACGCTAGAAAGGCTAGACGGCACGCCCATCCCCCGATCTTGGAATGCAGCACAGCTGCGCTTATGTTATTTGTAACCCTGTCATTATGCCCGGCTACACATGCCGCGACAATCATTAATAAAAGAATGTTTCCACCGTTACTTGTAGCTCTACTTGTTTTTCCGTGCTGAGGTCTTCAAGACAACGCTACAGGCTATGCCGAACTAACGCAACTTCGTGCTACGGTCAGGATGTGTAAAATACCTAACCCGCGCTGCAGTCTTCAAGGCATAGCCCACTTGTCGAACAGTAACATTCGCGCCAAGGGACCATGCTAAAACCCGCCTTAGTCTCCAAAACCCGCTTTTAGCGCATGTCAGACTTCGCGAGTAGCTTGTTGCCCCGCGACGCGAATATCCGTCTTCATGACAAGACCTATATGGTAAGCTTGTCGGACTAAAGACACAAGTTGCATCGAGTATTGGTCTTCAAGGAAAAAGCAAGCGCTTAAATGCCGGATCACTTACTAAACGCACGCGCTAACTCTTACTTACACACTAAGTGACGACTTGGTTAAATAAGTAAAACAGGAGTTAATGCGAGAAAACACAACCAATAAGAAACTAAAATATTTCATTAGCTATGGGAATTAAAAACTCAACATAAATTTACAGGGAAAATAAGAACAAGCTAGCTATTCCGAGCCGCTGAAATCCACCAGCTGCACATCAGTCTCGGGCGCCTCCTCATCACCAGCCCGCGCACCAGAAAACCCTTCACTAGCGGCCCGCAGCCGTTCAGCCTCCGCAGCCTGCTCCTTAGCCTTCTCGCCCAGCTCATCTGATTTCTCAATGAAGTACCGGAAGGCAGCGGCAGGGTCGACGTGGCGATTGCAATCCGCCATAACCTGAAGGACGGGGAACTCAAGCTTATCAAATTTTGCAAGTTCCGCCAAGTATTCGTCCTTCGGGGGCTTCCCATAGTGCGCCGCATTGATAATGCGCCCGTTGTTCTGAGCATGAAGGAAGCCATCCTCGAACCCCTCGCTATACCCATAAGCATGGGCGGAGGCGGCTATATTGGCCACTTGGTCGCCTAGCTTAGGCTCCTGCCAGAAGCGCTTGAAGAGCTGCAACAAAGAAACACAATAATTAGCAAGTATATAATCAAAATAATAGATAGAGCTACGGAGAAGAACAACTCACCCCGTCGACACCGCCGGTCATCAAACAGCGGAGAGACTCGCGCATCTTATCCTACTCTACCACAGAGCCATCCAACAGCGCCTTGGCCGCATCAGCATCGGCAACAACCGCCTCACGATCCTTTACGGCCGCATCCCTCTCCTGTTGAAGAGTTTCTTTCGCCTCTAGCATCGTGAACCGCTCTTCTTCAAGAGCGGCAAGGCGGGAATTGGCCGTATCCAGATCGGCGGTCTTTGATTCCAGTTGCTTGCGCATATCGAGGAACTTGACGGTGCGCTCAGTAAGAGCCTTGAACTTTTTCTCAAGTTCAGCGACATCAGCCTTCTTCTCGTCCTTAAGTTGCTGGATGCGCTCCTTTAGCAACCACCTCTCTTCACTGTTGCGGTCGCAGGCTTCAGTCCATCACTTCTTGTCCGCCGCCGACTCAGACAAAATCTTTTTGGCATCATCTTCAGCACGATGAGCTCGGCGGCGGTACTCCTCAAGACGAGATTGCATGGCCGCCTCTTTTTCAGCAACGGCGGCCTTCTCATTCTTTAAGTGGGCAAGGTCCCTCTGCATGGCGGCATCCCGCCACCGGAGGGAGTCCATCATCGCCAACTGACTTACCTGACTGATGCACATATTCGTGATCAAGTCAGGGCGACTCATGCTATCCTGGTACGCCTGTTCATAAGGGGGTACCGCCCCGCTGACGAACTCCTCCGCGGCCAGGGAGTTGGAAAATAAAGTATTTTCCATGACCGCCCAGCAAGGACGCCAAATGGCGTCACCCTCGACACAACTGGAGCCATCATACTCTCCAGCGGGCACCCACCACACCGGGTGGCGCACTTCCCGCCCGGCGGTCAACCCTACTATCCCCAGCGCCTCCCGCCGGGGGTGTAACACCAGAACTAGAAACTCCATCGGCCTTTCGCTTGGCCTCAGTTTCTTTTTCGGAAGACAGCCTCTGCCGATCCAAGGCCTCAGCCTGCCTAGCAGCATCGGCGGCAGCCGCTTCCTTAGCCGCCTCAGCCTTTCTGGCAGCTTCCTCAGCGGCTGCCTTTTCCGCCGCCTCAGCATTCGCAGATTCAGCGGCCCTTTTTTTCAAAAAGGCCTCAGCCTTAGCGGCTTCATCTGTAACATCACACAAATTTTCTTTATATATATATATAGAACTCCCTCGTTTATTCATCCGATTCATGTTTACAGTATCTTTACCATCCATTTTGTTAATTTTTTTGTTTAAATAATGACGTATAATCAATATTAAATTGGATTGTATTAAATTTTGATTTAAAAACGTTAAAAAATGTTTGCCTGTGCCAGGATTCGAACCCGAGTCCCTGGTGCGCTAAACCTTAACCACACCACACAAACCACTACACCATTTAGTGTTTTGTGATGTTAATTAAAACCAATTAAACTTAAACCCTTTCAAGGTCCCTTAGTCAAACCTGAAAAGTCAAACGTAGTCTCCTAGTCAAGTCAAGTCAAAGTGTTAGTAAATATGTTCTCCTAGTCAAGTCAAAGTGTTAGTAAATATGGTCTTCTAGTCAAGTCAAAGTTGTTCCTAAATTCTAGCCTAGTCAAAGTAGTCCCTAATTACAACTCCAAATTTTACACTATAAATACACTAGCCTACCATTCAACTCTTTACACCATTCAAAAAAAAAAAAAAAAAAAAAAAAATTATTATCCCATCTCCCATATACTAAAGTTTTCATCCGTCATTATCTCCTCTAGCTAGTTTCGAGTTTTCCAAGGCAAAATTACTAAGTGTTTGCACGCTCAATAAAATGCACGAACTCATTATGCACCTAAGGTGAGTTTACATAGCCCCTTTTTCTGTTTTACATTTTGGGGTGAAACATGTTCAAACATTTTATACACTATCATTTATTCATTCTTACATTGTTGAAACTTGTGATTCAATTACACTATCATTTACTCATTCTATCATTTGACTGTAACAAAAAAAAAACAGTACAATCATTAACATTGATCAAGCCGCCTGTTTAGATTATTGCGCAATAGGTCTGACAAACCCACCCCCCCCCCCCCCGCATAAATTCAGGGATGATCGATAACAGTTACACATTAACTAACTTGCGAGTTAGGTCTCAGTCGACACAAGGTTTGATTGTACAAAAGACGCATTATTACATGTCGGACTCATATTCTATCATTACTCATTATTAAACTTCAACTATTATTGCTATACAACATATTGTTTTCAACTATATGCAAAACCTATGTATTCTCACCAACTATTTATAGTTGACCCCCTCCATCTTTCCAACTTAACATGTTTCAGGTTTATTTGCTATTGGAAGTTGCACAAGTCTTGGAACACATAGGAGCTTTGTACCTAGTTTATATTAATCAACTTTTGTAATCTTTACTTTTATGATGAATCGTAAATTGATTAATATCATTAAATTTTCATTTAGTACCATGAGCTATTGAACAATCATTCATACGTGACACCTCGATGTTTTCGCCATCGGTTGGGGTGTTACAGATTGGTATCTGAGCCATGGTTATAGGGAATTAGGTTATTAAGAAAAAAAACTCTAGTCTATAACCATAGGATTTTAATCAGTACTTGCTCCTTTTACATGCAACCAAACTTGTTTATATTCTCTATCCTATTTCTTATCCTTACTTTAGTCCCTACAAGAAGAGTGCTCTCCATCACAAGATCTACTCTTAGACTAATAGGACAAACCCTCAGGTTTAGCCTGAACCACCATGAAGATCTCGTCGAAGTTCTAGATTTTAATAACGAACACGTGCAATCTGGAAGGGTGAACGCCTGTATTTTGAGTTTTGTGTCTAGGACTGGCATTGCGCATAAATCCCAATCAGACGAGGGACCCGGATGCCTACCTTGGAATTCTCGGGATGAGTGTTCACTTATAGGCTAAAGCATGTCTTCATTATGTTATTATAATCTAGAAGTTTTGATAAGTCAACGTTTTCGTTTATTCGTTTTAAATATTGAATAAATGATTACACTCACTTTCCTTAAACTAAGCTCTAAAATCTCAAAATTTTACAGCTTAAATCAATCTCATTTCATAACCATCTAGGATTTCACAATCACACTTCACCTTACCATCTTAGCCACTTTTTAAATATTCAACAACCTACCCAAATCATATTATTTCATTTCTCCACATGTTATTTATTTTTAAAAACTATAACCTCATACCTTAGCACAAACTAAAGATTTCTAAATCTTGTTGTATTTTCATTACCTAGTAACTTTACAAAGTACATATTTTTTTTGTCAAAAGATGTCCTCGAACTTAAATTCGATTGTTTATTTATTGACGTAATAAACGATTTTCTATATAATGATTTAAACTATTAAAAATCACTAATAGAACATTGATCTTCAAAACCTAATGTCATGTTTGAAATCTCCAACTAACGGAAATATTTTAATCAAAGCCTACTTAGCTTGTACTATTTAACAACTTTTGCTTTATGTACAAAACCAATTTTGAAAATAAATATATTTTTTTTATCCATAGGAATAATATCTAGTCTCCAGATTCTCCATCGACACTCACTCATTTTCAACTTGTTCAAATTTTTACAATATTTGGCATATACCACAATCATGTTTTCTTATACACTTGATTATAACCTTTGATCCAAACCCCAAAATTTACATTGCTTCATAATCTCCTTACTATAAAATAAACTCTTTATCAACTATCTTCACATTCACTATCTCTCACAACCTTGATTCTGCTTCAAGATTTTTCATCATCCTCTCAAGAACTAAATTCATATCCTTCACCTTCTCACACATGAGCTAGTCACCCATGATAACCAAACTATTGAAACTTGATTGTTTGTTGCAACAAACATAATCATTAATTATACATGAGGATTCGACTATCTACCATATTTGAACATTTGAAACTAGAATTTATGGAATATAGACTATTTGTTATAGACACACCTAGGGTCATTAACCTTGTCTAGGGCAAATCTATTACAACTCGTATACTATACTTGATACTTGATTGCTTACATGTACATTTTATCAATTTGCAATTTATGTGTGTAATAATTGGTACACTTAATCAAACAACTGATAGGGGATGAAGTACTTGCTCAACTGTTAGTAGAGTACCAAATAACCTACTCAACGATTGGTAGAGGTCATAATGCCTGCTCAACAGTTGGTAGAGGCCCTACAACCTGCTCAACGACTGGTAGAGGCTATCGCACCTGCTCAACAATCTTTAGAGGTTCTTACTCACTGACTGGTAGAGGTTTTTTTCCTGCTCAACAGCTGGACTTATTTTTGGATACATTATATACGATTCAATCACAAGGTTATTTTGCATTACATACATTTGTGTTTAGAGTCATAGAAGGACACAAAACCCTAATGTAAGGTAAATTGGTGATTGCGGTCCGGAACGTAATCATGAATTTACAGGTACGTTAAGGTGGTGTGAAGTTCTAATAAGGTTTTGTTAGTTCATTTAGTCTTTCTATAGTCAATCAACTCATGCATTACTTTTAAGATTCCTAAAACTTAAGTTTAGTACTTTGCTAGATTCTTACGCTCCTTGCTACTTCAGACGAACCTAATCCAACCCTTAAAACTCACACACATCAATCCTCTTATCCAAATTATTCGAAACAATTTATTTCTATTACCTACAAAATTCATGTCGTGCCTTAACCCCAAATTTTCCAAACCACGGTTGTTCCAATCACCCTCAACCCTGTGTTTTTAATAACTTTGGGACGAAGTTCCTAAAAGTATGGGAGACTGTAACATCACACAAATTTTCTTTATATATATATGGAGAACTCCCTCGTTTATTCATCCGATTCAAGTTTACAGTATCTTTACCATCCGCTGCTTAAGGCTACACTCATCTACTGCGATAATGTCAGCGCCATTTATTTGTCTGGTAATCCTGTTCAGCACCAACGCACCAAACATATTGAACTCGACATCCATTTTGTTCGTGAGCAGGTACAACGGGGGTGTGTTCGAGTCTTACATGTACCTTCTCGCTACAAGGTTGCTGATATTTTCACAAAAGGCTTACCACACATTTTATTCGATGATTTTCGCTCCAGTCTCAACGTCCGTCAACCTCCCGATTCGATTGCGGGGGTGTAATAGCAATTATGAGTATTTATTATGTAAATATGGCTAATTACATTATCTTAGGAAAGTTGTTGTATAGCCTTAACTAAGTTTCCTAGATAAAGGCCACTCTTGTATTATTTATAGGATGTTTTGATAATGGAAAATTCATTAAGTAAAATTCCTATTTCCTATAATTAACATACATAACAAACATCCAAGATATCCTACACATGTTGATTTGCGATTTTAACATAAGTATTTCTCAGGGTTTTTACAACTTTTCCAGCCTTAAAACTTATCATACAACACATAAAATATACACCTTGAATCGCTTAAGTCCTTAAAACCCCAAGATAGCATCCGAATCACTTGAACTTGTAAGGAATTGATGCAAGATTGAAAGTGAAGAAGAGGGTACACCCTCTTGAAAACCCACAGCGCAAATGGAGGCTAGGGTTTGTGTTTTTTTTTATCAACATAATACACTAGGGTTAAGATCATGGGCCAAAATTTCGGGTTTATGGGCCTTTTCTTGATAAACGGGCTCGTTAATACGGTTTTAATCCCGAGAATAGTCTCGATAATATTATTCATACTAACTTATGTAAAAACTATTGTTTTTATCATCTCATAACATATTAATCATAGAGTGCATGTAATTTGCATGGTTTACGTACTAACTATCAGTTAAGCAGTAATTTGCATAAACACGTAATTCACATAAACATGTTACTTCACGTTCATCATATTTCAATTGTACACATTATCATGTATGCTAGACAAATCACCAACGTTCGGGATACAGGACTCGGGTGTGCATTGTGATGATAACTTTACTTATTATATTGTAACTATGTTATTATCACATAACATATGTTATTACCCTATAACATATAGGAAGACCTTCCTAACTAACCCTAGTCAAGTGTTTAGTCACGTACGAACATGCAAGTTAACTAGAGTTTAGTTAAAGTATGAACCTGAAAATGCGGGGTGTCACATCATCCCCAAGTTGAAAAGAATTTCGTTCTGAAATTCAGCAAGTAAACAGTAAAGCCAGCTAGAATAATGTGTGCTTGGTTCCCGGATGTCACATCATCCCCAAGTTGAAAGGAATTTTGCCCCGAAATTCACTTTGAAAGAGCTGTTTTATGTTCCGCGTTTGATCTATGTACAGTTTCAGGTTTAGTAAAGAGGTGTGGATGTTTGAGCCGCATTTGATCCCTTGTGTTCCCACGTGTATTCCGGTCCTAGACGGGAATTCCATCGCACCTTAACAGTCGGTATGATGCTCTGTCTGAGTTTCTTGATGGCCCGCTCAAGAATCTCCACCGGTTCTTCCATGAACCGTAGCTGATCATCCACATGGATATCCTCCAGTGGCACCACCAGTGTTGTCTCCGATAAGCATTTCTTTATATTCGATACGTGGTGTACATCGTGTACCCTATTAAGTTCATTAGGCAGGTTCAACCTGTAAGTTACTGGACCAATCCTTTCAACAATCTCGAATGGTCCAACGTATCGCGGGTTTAACTTTCCCCGTTTTCCAAAGCGTATCACCCCCTTCCAAGGTGACACCTTCAATAGAACCTTGTCCCCAACCTAGAACTCCAAAGGCTTCCTACGCTTATCAGCGTAACTTTTCTGTCGATCACGAGCAGCAGCCATCCGATTTATGATTTGCACTATCTCCTCAGAAGTTTCGTGCACAAGTCCGGGATCTGTTAGCTGGCTATCCCCAACTTCAGTCCAGCAGATGGGATACCTACACTTGCGTCCATAAAATGCCCCTAAAGGCGCACATTGTATTGAAGTGGGGTAACTGTTGTTATACGAGAGTTCAATCAAAGGTAAGTGCTTATCCCAACTGTTGCCAAAATCCGCCACGCACACTCGTAGCAGATCTTTCCATGTTTGGATAGTTCGTCCACTCTGTCCATCCGTTTGTAGGTAATAGGCTGTGCCCATATCTAAGAGAGTTCCCAAAGCGTTTTGGAGAGTAGTCAAAAAAATGAGAAGTGAATCGCGCATCGCGATCAGATATAATAGAAGTAGGCACCCCATGCCTAGGGACTACCTCCTTGATGTAGAGATTAGCTAGTTTCTCCAGCGAGTCCGTTTCCTATATTGCCAGAAAGTGTGTAGATTTGGTTAAACGATCCACGATAACCCAAATCATGTTATGGCCAGTTGGCGTTCTAGGAAGCTTTATGATGAAATCCATAGAAATCCCATCCCATTCCACATAGCGATTTTTGGTTGCTGGAGTAGGCCTGAAGGTTTCTGATATTCAATCTTAACCTTCGCACAAGTCAAGCACTTACTAACATAAGTGGCTATTTCAGCTTTCATGTTTGGCCACCAGTAAAGAGTTTTGAGATCTTGGTACATCTGGTCCAAACCAGGATGTACCGAATGTCGAGAGGTGTGAGCTTCATGAAGTATTGAAGACCATCCGTCTTCAGTTCCAAGTGCTTATCACCACCATGTAATGTTTCAATCCCGATGTTTTCTTCCTTCAAAGCCTCGCCCTGGGCTTCACGTATCTTATCAAGAAGATTAGAATGTACGGTAAGTTGTAAGGCTCACACTCGTTAGGGTTTCGTTTCCTTACGAGTGAGGGCATCGGCTACTACGTTAGCTTTCCTGGGATGATACTTGATGGCACAGTCATAATCATTTAGAAGCTTAACCCATCGACGTTGTCGCATTTTAAGCTCCTTTTGATCGAATATGAGTTGGAGGCTCTTGTGGTCAGTGAATATCGTACACTTCGCCACATAGAGATAATGCCTCCAGATCTTTAGAGCAAAAACAATTGCTCCCAGTTCCAAGTCATGGGTGGTGTAATTCTTCTCATGAACCTTTAATTGACGTGAGGCATACGCGATCACCTTATCACGCTGCATCAGCACACATCCTAACCCTTGGATAGACGCATCACAGTACACCACGAAGTCCTCTATACCCTCAGGTAGTGATAGTATAGGTGCACTGCAAGGTTTCGACTTTAATAATTGAAAAGCAGATTCTTGGGCATCTCCCCTGTAACACCCCAACCGATGGCGGAAACATCAAGGTGTCACGTAAGAATGAGTATACAGTAGCACATGGTAACCAAATTTTAATTGAAATTAATTTAAAGTGCAAATATTCAAAAATGAAAATACATAATGAGTTTTAAGTGGAAATCTAATACATCACAAAAACCAAACAAGCATAGACTTCAGTTTGCCTTCTCATGTAAATACACTAGTCTTCATGCTCCATTATTTCCTGTTGAGTTGTAAAAATGGGGGAGTCAACTAGAAGTTGGTGAGAATACATAAGCCATGTCAAGCAAATAGTTTAAGTATAAAAGTTTAGCAATTCATATGTCTATCGTAAGTTTAAGTCTACATGAATAAACATGATATGTTGAATCGACATAATCAAACCTTCGACTAGTTTAGGTCCATCCCGTCATCCACGGTTCACCTTAATGATATGTTGGAACGATAACAATCACCCACGCTACCTATGTAGGAGGTACACGTATCCGGGTGGGATTGTCAATCCAATAGATCTATTATTGAGTATCGCCGGCTTGGCCATAGCTAATGATTATGTAATGTTGAAACTCGTTAAACTGTTGTTGTTGTCTAACTCATGAGGAATTAAAGTTTACAACTAGACATGCATGTAGAATTGCTTAAGTATAATGTTGCAAGTATGAAGAATTGCATAAAAATGGTTACGTAAACTCACCTTAGCAAAGTATTAAGCCTCGAGAAATAGAATATGTGTAGCCCCAAAGTTGCCAATAACAAGAGCTTATAATCAAAGCTTCAATTGTAGAAGTAATAGACTACAGAAGAAAAGTATGAGGGAAAGTTTAATCGGATTGAAACAATCGATTTATAGGTGGCAAGTGTAATGGTTCATAGGTGGGTTTTTTATACTAGTTTTGGATTCAATTTGCCATTAAAATTGGTCAACACCATAAAGTAAGGTTTTATGATGAATTGACTATTTGACTAGGATTTTGAATGTTTGACTAAGACTTTGACTATGACTTTGACTATTTGACTCAAGGCTTTATTTAAGAAATAAAAAAAAATCATTAGTTTGAATTAGAAAATAAAAAAACACCGTCTTATAAAATGACGATTTTATAAATAGAATTAGGATAGGACATATGTCATGATTGAAGATTTTTTTTTTAGTACAATGATAAAAGAAACTTAGAAAAATAGAGTGCACGGATAAAGATAAGAATAATTAGAAATAAATTAGACTTTATATCATGGATCGGGAAATACTTTTTAATGCAAAACAAATGGGAAAATTCGTGAGGTTACAGTCTCCCCTACTTTTAGAAACTTCGTCCCGAAGTTATAAAAACACAGGTTTGAGGATGGTTGGGTAGAAATTAAGGTAGCCGTGGTTTTGAAAATTTTGGGTTAAGGCACGACATGAATTTATAGAATAATCTGCTTTCGAATAATTTGGATAAGAGGTTTGTTATCTATGAGTTTTAAGGGTAGGATTAGGTGTGTCTTGGAATCGTAAGGTGAATAAGAATCTTAAGATTTAGAAATCCTAAAAGAAATGCATGAGTTGATGGACTATAGAAAGTCTAAATGAACTACCAGGTAACTAGAGTTTATAATTAGTTTTTCTACCGAAAACCTTGATAGAATTTCACACCACTTTAACGTACCTGTAAATTCATGATTACGTTCCGGACCGCAATCACCAATTTACCTTACATTAGGGTATTGTGTCCTTCTATGACTCTAAACACACATGCAAAATAACCTTGTGATTGAATTGTATACAATGTATCCAAAAATAAGTCCAACTGTTGAGCAGGAAAAAGACTTCTACCAGTCAGTGAGTAAGAACCTCTACCGATTGTTGAGCAGGTACGATAGCCTCTACCAGTCGTTGAGCAGGTTGTAGGGCCTCTACCGACTGTTGAGCAGGTATGATGACCTCTACCAATCGTTGAGTAGGTTATTTGGTACTCTACTAACTGTTGAGCAAGTACTTCATCCACTATCAGTTGTTTGATTAAGTGTACCAATTTACACACACATAAATTGCAAATTGATAATATGTACATGTAAGCAATCAAGTATCAAGTATAGCATGTGAGTTGTAATAGAGTTGCCCAAGACAAGGTTAATGACTCTAGGTGTGTGTATAGTAAATAGTTTATATTTCATGAATTCTAGTTTCAAATGTTCAAATATGGTAGATAGTCAAATCCTTATGTATAACTAAGGATTATGTTTGATGCAACACACAATCAAGTTTAAATAGTTTGGTTATCATGGGTAACTAGCTCATGTGTGAGAAGGTGAAGGATATGAATTTAGTTCTTGAGAGGATGATGAAAAATCTTGAAGAAGAATCAAGGTTGTGAGAGATAGTGAATGTGAAGATAGTTTATAAAGAGTTTATTTTATAGTAAGGAGATTATGTAGCAGTGTAAATTTTGGCATTTGGATCAAATGTTATAATCAAGTGTATAAGAAAACATGATTGTGGTATATGCCAAATATTGTAAAAATTTGAACAAATTGAAAATGAGTGAGTGTCGATGGAGAATTTAGAGACTAGATATTATTCCTTTGAAAAGAAAATCTTATTTTCAAAATTGGTTTTATACATAAAGCAAAAGTTGTTAAATAGTACAAGCTAAATGGGCTTTGATTAAAATATTCCCATTAGTTGGAGATTTCAAACATGACATTAGGTTTTGAAGATCAGGGTTCTATTAAGTGATTTTTTTAATAGTTTAAAGCGTTATATAGAAAATTGTTTGTTACGTCAATAAATAAAGAATTGAATTTAAGTTCGAGGACATCTTTTGACAAAAATATGTACTTTGTAAAGTTACTAGGTAATGAAAATACAACAAGATTTAGAAATCTTTAGTTTGCGCTAAGGTATGAGGTTATAGTTTTTAAAAATAAGTAACATGTGGAGAAATGAAATAACATGATTTGGGTAGGGTGTTAAATATTTAAAAAGTGTCTAAGATGGTAAGGTGAAGTGTGATTGTGAAATCCATAGATGGTTATGAAATGAGATTGATTTAAGCTGTAAAATTTTGAGATTTTAGAGCTTTGTTTACGGAAAGTGAGTGTAATCATTTATTTATTAATTAAAACGAATAAACGAAAACGTTGACTTATCAAAACTTCTAGATTCTAATAACATAGTGAAGACATGCTTTAGCCTATAAGTGAACACTCATCCCGAGAATTCCCAGGTAGGCATCCGGGTCCCTCATCTGATTGGGATATATGCGCAATGCCAGCCTAGACAGAAGACTCAGAATACAGGCGTTCACCCTTCCAGATTGCACGTGTTCGTTATTAAAATTCTAGAACTTCGACGAGATCTCAAGGTGGTTCAGGCTAAAGCTGAGGATTAGTCCTATTAGTCTAAGAGTAGATCTTGTGATGGAGAACAATCTTCTTATAGGGACTAAAGTAGGCATAACAAGTAGGATGGAGATAGAGAATAGAAACAAATAGGGTTGCAAGTAAAAGGAGCAAGTACTGATTATAATCCTATGGTTATAGACTAGATTATTTTTTTAATAACCTAATTCCCTATAACCAAGGATCTGATACCAATCTGTAACACCCCAACTGATGGCGGAAACATCGAGGTGTCACGTAAGAATGAGTATACAGTAGCACATGGTAACCAAATTTTAATTGAAATTAATTTAAGGTGCAAATATTCAAAAATGAAAATACATAATGAGTTTTAAGTGGAAATCTAATACATCACAAAAACCAAACAAGCTTAGACTTCAGTTTGCCTTCTCATGTAAATACTCTAGTCTTTATGCACCATTATTTCCTGTTGAGTTGTAAAAATGGGGGGGGGGGGGGGTCAACTAGAAGTTGGTGAGAATACATAAGCCATGTCAAGCAAATAGTTTAAGTATAAAAGTTTAGCAATTCATATGTCTATCGTAAGTTTAAGTCTACATGAATAAACATGATATGTTGAATCGACATTATCAAACCTTCGACTAGTTTAGGTCCATCCCGTCATCCACGGTTCACCTTAATGATATGTTGGAACGATAACAATCACCCACGCTACCTATGTAGGAGGTACACGTATCCGGGTGGGATTGTCAATCCAATAGATCTATTATTGAGTATCGTCGGCTTGGCCATAGCTAATGATTATGTAATGTTGAAACTCGTTGAAACTGTTGTTGTTGTCTAAATCATGAGGCATTAAAGTTTACAACTAGACATGCATGTAGAATTGCTTAAGTATAATGTTGCAAGTATGAAGAATTGCATAAACATGGTTACGTAAACTCACCTTAGCAAAGTATTAAGCCTCGAGAAATAGAATATGTGTAGCCCCAAAGTTGCCAATTACAAGAGCTTATAATCAAAGCTTCAATTGTAGAAGTAATAGACTATAGAAGAAAAGTATGAGGGAAAGTTTAATCGGATTGAAACAATCGATTTAGAGGTGGCAAGTGTAATGGTTCATAGGTGGGTTTTTATACTAGTTTTGGATTCAATTAGCCATTAAAATTGGTCAACACCATAAAGTAAGGTTTTATGATGAATTGACTATTTGACTAGGACTTTGAATATTTGACTAAGACTTTGACTATGACTTTGACTATTTGACTCAAGGCTTTATTTAAGAAATAAAAAAAAATCATTAGTTTGAATTAGAAAATAAAAAAAAACACCGTCTTATAAAATGACGATTTTATAAATAGAATTAGGATAGGACATATGTCATGATTGAAGTTTTTTTTTAGTACAATGATAAAAGAAACTTAGAAAAATAGAGTGCACGGATAAAGATAAGAATACTTAGAAATAAATTAGACTTTATATCATGGATCGGGAAATACTTTTTAATGCAAAATAAATGGGAAAATTCGTGAGGTTACATCCCCGCTTGTAAGTAATACCCTTCTGTGTCAAAGCAGTGAGGGGTTGAGTGATCTTAGAGAATCCCTCAATGAATCTACAATGATATCCCGCAAGACTAAGAAACTGGCGCACCTCTGTGGGATTTTTGGAGCCTCCCACTTTTTAATAGCATCAATCTTGGCGGGATCGACATGTATTCCTGCCTTGTTAACCACATGTCCAAGAAATTGGACTTCTCGAATCCAAAAGTCACATTTAGAGAATTTTGCATACAACTGCTCATTTCTCAAGAGTTCCAAGATCAGCTGCAGATGTTGCTCGTGCTCTTCCCTGCTCTTGGAATAAATCAGTATGTCATCTATGATCACTATGACGAATTTGTCCAAATAAGGCTTGCACACGCAGTTCATTAGATCCATGAACACAGCCGGTACATTGGTTAGCCCAAATGGCATCACCAAAAACTCATAATGTCCATAACGAGTTCGAAAGGCTGTCTTCGCCACATCCTTCTCTCGGACTCCCAGTTGATGGTATCCTGACCTCAATTCAATCTTCGAATAGAAACTCGACTCTTGAAGCTGGACGAACAAGTCATCAATACGAGGCAAAGGGTAGTAGTTCTTAACCATTACTTTGTTCAACTTCCGATACACATGCGGAAACTCCCATCCTTCTTCCTATCAAAAAGAACTGGAGCTCCTCATGGCGAAGAACTAGGTCTAATAAAGCCCCTATCCAATAGCTCTTGGAGTTGGGTAGACAGTTCTTGAAGTTCGCCTAGTGCTAGGCGGTATGGTGCGCGTGCAACTGGAGCTGCTCCAGGTTAAAGGTCAATTTGAAACTCCACTTGACGAACATGTGGAAGTCCAGGTAGTTACTCTGGTGAAAATATCTGGGAAATCTCAGACTACTGGGATGTCCTCAATCTTAGTTTCAGTTTCAGTTTCAGCTCGAGTTCAGATATGTTCTGGGCTTTCAAGAAGGAGATGATGCCGACCATGGCACCACCATGATTACCCTATATAGATAAAAGTTCTCCACCTGGGAGGGGAACACGAACAATCTTCTCCAGTCAGAGAATTTCAGCGGGATGCTTGGACAACCAGTCCATGCCAACCACGAGATCAAAGCTTCCAAGGGTGATAGGTAGAATGTTGATGGCAAACGATTGCCCATCCAACTCGAGCTTACTGTCACAATGGGTGTGGCTTACCTCAACAGGCTTCCATCAGCTAGCTCTATGGTGTACAGGGTATCAAGAAGAGTAGGAACCATCCCTAGTTGTTTGCTAAGTTTTGATGACACAAAACTATAGTCCGCACCAGTATCATGTAAAATAGAAGCAAGAGTGTCGTACCCGTCACGACATTGTTATCAGTCCTAGCTTCCCCAGAGCCAATCACAATTGCAATTCCACGAGCCCTATTATTGTGGTTACCATTGTAAGGACTTGTACCTCAGACTATCCCATGTTCTCTTGCTATCGCCAAAAGTAGAAGATGAAGCTCCATGCTTCGAAAAAGTACCATGCTCAACAGCTGCAGTGGCCAAGCCATGAATATGAGGGATCCACCCTTTTGGTATGAAATTTGATCCGCTGGTAAAGTTGGTTAATTAGATTCGAGCACAAAGTATCTAACTCCTGTAGCTTGGTAGTGTAGGCATCGATCTCAGACCCATCCGTCTTTATATAACAAATTTCTAAGTTTCATCACAGGGTGTTACGTTCTCCATCCAAGTATCTGTAACTCATTGAGTGTGCATGTAGCATACATTACCCCATCCTGCCTGGGACAAATGCACATGGCAAAGACATATAATATCGAAGCAATCAGACGGTCTCCTTCAGTTCCGTTGGAGTTATCGAGGTTTACAACCAATAAAAGGCTTGAAAATACAATGTGCGTTCAAGGTATAAGAAAGTTCAAATGTGGAAGTCAGGGGAAAAGAATGATTTAGCAAAATAGATCTTTACTAGCTTTGAAAGATGCGAGGGCCTCAACCACCCTGTCGTTGATCATAAGAACTCAGTCTTATCTAAGTTAGCAAAGGGAAATGAAAGAAAAGATAGGTAAGAAAAGGTAAGAGCCAATCGTCGCTATGATCTGTCTTAGATAGTAGATCATTCATCCTCACTCCCCATGTGCTTGTCCTGCTCAGGTTCCCTTCCATCCCATATCCTTCCTCTTTCGCGATGTCAATGTTATATGGTTCTCATCACGTACAGTCTCCTTCTCCGGTCCTATATAAGTAAGCTCAATGGGAGTAAGAAAGATCAAGTAACAAGGAACAGAAACTAATTGTCTCCTTGCTCAGTAAAAAAAAGGATAAGTCTCAGTATTTGAGTTTCTTCACAGTTGATTCGATTTAATGGTATCACGTCATGCGCATCGTGCAGCTTCCTGTGTACATGCGCCACAACACTCGCAAGGGCTCCCTCCCTTGTATTATTGTTGTTTCCTCATCCATGAGGTTTGTTAAGATACTACTCCCAGTAATGCGCCACCTGGTGTAACCCTGGGTTCCCACCATTGACGTGTTCAGAATTAGGTCTAGAAATAGATGATAACATATCTCCCGAAATCATATGTTGTAGATATATGTAGCTAAAAGCTAGTTGTGCACTTAAGTTGTGAGTGTACTTATGCTATGATGATTATAGACTAGACTCAACATGTAGTCCTAGTTCACTATAACTAATGGCTCTGATACCATCTATAACATCCGGCCCCTCCCACCACCAATATTGTCCGCTTTGCCTTGATGGGTTGCCATCCAGAGCTCACGGATTTGTTTTTGGGTGCCCATTGGAGATTTCCCAGGAGGTCACCCATCCTGAAATTACTCCCACCTGAGCACGCTTAACTGTGGAGTTCTCCTCTCATCCACTAACATTAAGCCCCAAAACGCGTTGGTGATTTAAGAGGCAAGACATTACTTATGAACCAAGGATCTCTCCTGGCCACGGCCGATGTGGGATTTTCCTGGGGTGTCACATTCACCCCCCGTTAGAGTCTCATCGTCCCTGATGAGGTTAGAGTCTCATCGTCGCTGATGAGGTATAACATACCAGGATCCCATAGCCATAAGTCATATGAACGAACTTTAAATGCCCAAACCATTTAGTTCATTTTCAAAAACCAAGTTTAATTAAGTTGCGGAAGCATAAACCAAATTTAAACCTTTAAAAACCATGCGCAAAACAACGCGCCCAAATTAAAACCATACGAAAAAAATGTAAAAGCATAATATGTAATTTAGGTGTATGCCCAAGACTCAAATGCATTGAAGTGTGCAGTGCTTTCTAATCCTGGCACCGGAAGCTAACTACCTGCAAAAGCATGTATATCATGGGTCAACAAACAATGTTGGTGAGTTCACTAGGTAAAGTAAATGAGTATGTAAATGCACTGGTTTCCAAAATCACGTAAACAAATAATTGAGTTGGTTCCAAGAACCGTGTAAACACTAGTTCATCGCATGTCATGGGTAGCTAACCCATTCATGATAACTAACACCGATATACCGAACTGCTGATGTACGTGTAGCCACAAATGTGAGCCGCATGCCTTACATCATTGCCTATCAACAATGATAAAATCTATTAAGTTATAGTTCACTCCCGCACTCCCCGAGCCGGTGTGAGGTTTGTCAGACCTAATAGCGCTATCAACTAATAACCCGCTTGCCATAACCCAGCAACTCATTCGGTATGTGAAGGACGTACAGATGATAGAGTTGGTTTAGTTCATCAAGGACACAGTTTGCGAACTAGCAAAAACTGACCCACACAAGGATCCATAGCATCCCAACCCGGGATGTATAAGTAGTCCCAAACCGGACTAGAAAGTAGTCGTCCCAATCCGGACTAGAAAATAGTAGTCTCAACCCGGACTAGAAAAAGTTAAGTACGTTGTCTTAACCCGAGACGCATGCTTTTGAGAAAAGAGGAGTGAAACTCACCTTAGGTTGCACGTGAATAATTCAAATTCATCAAACAGAAATGAGCTACCGACTCCCTATTACAAATGTCACTAGGTGAGTATATGTGCATAATCAACACACCATACAACTCGTTTGTCCAAGACTTTGAAAGTTCAAACCGTGTAGTGAGACCTAATGACTCTACATACACAAGTAAGTCTTACGTATCCCATTGGTGATTATATTGATTATTATCAGTTCTATACCTCATACAAATCTCGTATAAGTATTCATGCAAGTTCATGTCAAATACATACCATATAAGACTCCAAATAGTCACGTAAACATCCCTTACACAATCTGCGTTTTCAGGGCAGATTGTACACTGTGAAAAACGAATTATTTAAAATACTTAACGAACGAATAAAACTCCCAAAGTTTTACTGAATATTCACTGGGATTCATTTGATAACCTATAATTTTGTTTTGTCTCACAACCAAACACAAAAATTATTAAAATTCGTACAACACAGCTATGTCTAGAAAATTTCCACAGCAGGTCAGTTTAGTATAAAAATTCACAAAAATTGTGCTTTCACCCAAACGAGGTGACTCCAATTGGAAAAGCCAAGTTTTTCCAATGTTGACCTAGTTTTCAAATTTCGTAACTTAACCCTTCATAAATCTCGAGTTATGGCTGTTTAAAGTTGGCCCAATTTATAATTCCGAAAATCTGATTATACCTTTAAACTTATAAAATCATGAATTTATGTCAAAACAAGTCCAAAACGCATGATTTTGGACTTTTTGAAAAGCTAACATCATAAGTTATGTTTTAGTATCAGAAAACAATAAGATTATACATGTTAATCACCCTATAATAGCCATACAAGTCGTTACAGATAATCTGCCAGAAATCAGAATTTTAACAACATGACTCTTATGAACCCTAATCATCCTTAATAACCCACAATCATGCAATAAACTCATATTAACACAACAAAATCCATATTATCACGTTTAACCTCTGATTTTTATGTACCATGTGCTCTAGATATGATTTTTATCAACAATACTCATTAACATACATAACAAACATCCAAGATATCCTACACATGTTGATTTGCGATTTTAACATAAGTATTTCTTAGGGTTTTTACAACTATTCCATCCTTAAAACTTATCATACAACACATAAAATATATACCTTGAATCGCTTAAGTCCTTAAAACCCCAAGATAGCACCCGAATCACTTGAACTTGTAAGGAATTGATGCAAGATTGAAAGTGAAGAACAGGGTACACCCTCTTGAAAACCCACGGCGCAAATGGAGGCTAGGGTTTGTGTTTTTTTTTTTATAAACATAATACACTAGGGTTAAGATCATGGGCCAAAGTTTCGGGTTTATGGGCGTTTCTTGATAAACGGGCCCGTTAATACGGTATTAATCTCGAAAATAGTCTCGATAATATTATCCATACTAACTTATGTAAAAACTATTGTTTTTACCATCTCATAATATATTAATCATAGAGTGCACGTAATTTGCATGGTTTACGTATTAACTATCAGTTAAGCAGTAATTCACATAAACACGTAATTCACATAAACATGTTACTTCACGTTCATCATATTTCAATTGTACACATTATCATGTATGCTAGACAAATCACCAACGTTCGGGATACAGGACTCGTGTGTGCATTGTTATGATAACTTTACTTATTATAATGTAACATATGTTATTATCACATAGCATATGTTATTGCCCTATAACATATAGAATGACCTTCCTAACTAACCCTAGTCAAGTGTTTAGTCACGTATGCACATGCAAGTTAACTAGAGTTTAGTTAAAGTAGGAACCTGAAAATGCGGGGTGTCACATTTCCACCAGTAACCTTCTCAACTCCCAATTGCATGCAGTTCCAATAAAAACTCTCATCCTTCTGAATCACTAATGTCTGGTTTTCGTTTTGAGGTTGGTATTCGGTGTAGTAATATGAACAATGGTTCTGGTTAGGTTAGAGTTTGGTGTGGTTTGTGTAACCTCACGAATTTTCCCATTTATTTTGCATTAAAAAGTATTTCCCGATCCATGATATAAAGTCTAATTTATTTCTAAGTATTCTTATCTTTATCCGTGCACTCTATTTTTCTAAGTTTCTTTTATCATTGTACTAAAAAAAAAATCTTCAATCATGACATATGTCCTATCCTAATTCTATTTATAAAATCATCATTTTATAAGACGGTGTTTTTTTATTTTCTAATTCAAACTAATGATTTTTTATTTATTTCTTAAATAAAGCCTTGAGTCAAATAGTCAAAGTCATAGTCAAAGTCTTAGTCAAACATTCAAATTCCTAGTCAAATAGTCAATTCATCATAAAACCTTACTTTATGGTGTTGACCAATTTTAATGGCTAATTGAATCCAAAACTAGTATAAAAACCTACCTATGAACCATTACACTTGCCACCTCTAAATCGATTGTTTCAATCCGATTAAACTTTCCCTCATACTTTTCTTCTATAGTCTATTACTTCTACAATTGAAGCTTTGATTATAAGCTCTTGTAATTGGCAACTTTGGGCTACACATATTCTATTTCTCGAGGCTTAATACTTTGCTAAGGTGAGTTTACGTAACCATGTTTATGCAATTCTTCATACTTGCAACATTATACTTAAGCAATTCTACATGCATGTCTAGTTGTAAACTTTAATGCCTCATGATTTAGACAACAACAACAGTTTCAACGAGTTTCAACATTACATAATCATTAGCTATGGCCAAGCCGGCGATACTCAATAATAGATCTATTGGATTGACAATCCCACCCGGATACGTGTACCTCCTACATAGGTAGCGTGGGTGATTGTTATCGTCCCAACATATCATTAAGGTGAACCATGGATGACGGGATGGACCTAAACTAGTCGAAGGTTTGATTATGTCGATTCAACATATCATGTTTATTCATGTAGAATTAAACTTACGATAGACATATGAATTGCTAAACTTTTATACTTAAACTATTTTCTTGACATGGCTTATGTATTCTCACCAACTTCTAGTTGACACCCCATTTTTACAACTCAACAGGAAATAATGGTGCATGAAGACTAGAGTATTTACATCAGAAGGCAAACTGAAGTCTATGCTTGTTTTGTTTTTGTGATGTATTAGATTTCCACTTAAAACTCATTATGTATTTTCATTTTTGAATATTTGCTCTTTAAATTAATTTCAATTAAAATATGGTTACCATGTGCTACTGTATACTCATTCTTACGTGACATCTCGATGTTTCCGCCATCGGTTGGGGTGTTACAGATTGGTATCAGAGCCTTGGTTATAGGGAATTAGGTTATTAAAAAATAATCTAGTCTATAACCATAGGATTATAATCAGTACTTTCTCCTTTTACTTGCAACCCTACTTGTTTCTATTCTCTATCTCCATCCTACTTCTTATCCCTACTTTAGTCCCTATAAGAAGATTGTTCTCCATCACAAGATCTACTCTTAGACTAATAGGACAAATCCTCAGGTTTAGCCTGAACCACCTTGAGATCTCGTCGAAGTTCTAGAATTTTAATAACGAACACGTGCAATCTGGAAGGGTGAACGCCTGTATTCTGAGTCTTATGTCTAGGCTGGCATTGCACATATATCTAGATGAGGGACCCGGATGCCTACCTGGGAATTCTCGGGATAAGTGTTCACTTATAGGCTAAAGCATGTCTTCACTATGTTATTAGAAACTAGAAGTTTTGATAAGTCAACGTTTTCGTTTATTCGTTTTAATTAATGAATAAATGATTACACTCACTTTCCGTAAACAAAGCTCTAAAATCTCAAAATTTTACAGCTTAAATCAATCTCATTTCATAACCATCTATGGATTTCACAATCACACTTCACCTTACCATCTTAGACACTTTTTAAATATTCAACACCCTACCCAAATCATATTATTTCATTTCTCCACATGTTACTTATTTTTAAAAACTATAACCTCATACCTTAGCACAAACTATAGATTTCTAAATCTTGTTGTATTTTCATTACCTAGTAACTTTACAAAGTACATATTTTTGTCAAAAGATGTCCTCGAACTTAAATTCAATTGTTTATTTATTGACGTAACAAACAATTTTCTATATAATGCTTTAAACTATAAAAAAAATCACTTAATAGAACCCTGATCTTCAAAACCTAATGTCATGTTTGAAATCTCCAACTAATGGGAATATTTTAATCAAAGTCCATTTAGCTTGTACTATTTAACAACTTTTGCTTTATGTATAAAACCAATTTTGAAAATAAGTTTTTTTTTTCATAGAAAAAATATCTAGTCTCTAAATTCTCCATCGACACTCACTCATTTTCAACTTGTTCAAATTTTTACAATATTTGGCGTATACCACAATCATGTTTTCTTATACACTTGATTATAACCTTTGATCCAAACGCCAACATTTACACTGCTACATAATCTCCTTACTATAAAATAAACTCTTTATAAACTATTTTCACATTCACTATCTCTCACATCCTTGATTCTTCTTCAAGATTTTTCATCATCCTCTCAAGAACTAAATTCATATCCTTCACCTTCTCACACATGAGCTAGTTACCCATGATAACCAAACTATTGAAACTTGATTGTGTGTTGCATCAAACATAATCCTTAGTTATACATAAGGATTTGACTATCTACCATATTTGAACATTTGAAACTAGAATTCATGAAATATAAACTATTTACTATACACACACCTAGAGTCATTAACCTTGTCTAGGGCAACTCTATTACAACTCACATGCTATACTTGATACTTGATTGCTTACATGTACATATTATCAATTTGCAATTTATGTGTGTGTAAATTGGTACACTTAATCAAACAACTGATAGAGGATGAAGTACTTGCTCAACAGTTAGTAGAGTACGAAATAACCTACTCAACGATTGGTAGAGGTCATCATGCCTGCTCAACAGTCGGTAGAGGCCCTACAACCTGCTCAACGACTGGTAGAGGCTATCGTACCTGCTCAACAATCGGTAGAGGTTCTTACTCACTGACTGGTAGAAGTCTTTTTCCTGCTCAACAGTTGGACTTATTTTTGGATACATTGTATACAATTCAATCACAAGGTTATTTTGCATGTGTGTTTAGAGTCATAGAAGGACACAAAACCCTAATGTAAGGTAAATTGGTGATTGCGGTCCGGAACGTAATCATGAATTTACAGGTACGTTAAGGTGGTGTGAAATTCTATCAAGGTTTTCGGTAGAAAAACTAATTATAAACTCTAGTTACCTGGTAGTTCATTTAGCCTTTCTATAGTCCATCAACTCATGCATTTCTTTTAGGATTTCTAAAACTTAAGATTCTTATTCACCTTACGATTCCAAGACACACCTAATCCTACCCTTAAAACTCATAGATAACAAACCTCTTATCCAAATTATTCGAAAGCAGATTATTCTATAAATTCATGTCGTGCCTTAACCCAAAATTTTCAAAACCACGGCTGCCTTAATTTCTACCCAACCATCCTCAAACCTGTGTTTTTATAACTTCTAGACGAAGTTTCTAAAAGTAGGGGAGACTGTAACCTCACAAATTTTCCCATTTATTTTGCATTAAAAAGTATTTCCCGATCCATGATATAAAGTCTAATTTATTTCTAAGTATTCTTATCTTTATCCGTGCACTCTATTTTTCTAAGTTTCTTTTATCATTGTACTAAAAAAAAATCTTCAATCATGACATATGTCCTATCCTAATTCTATTTATAAAATCGTCATTTAATAAGACGGTGTTTTTTTTATTTTCTAATTCAAACTAATGATTTTTTTATTTATTTCTTAAATAAAGCCTTGAGTCAAATAGTCAAAGTCATAGTCAAAGTCTTAGTCAAACATTGAAAGTCCTAGTCAAATAGTCAATTCATCATAAAACCTTACTTTATGGTGTTGACCAATTTTAATGGCTAATTGAATCCAAAACTAGTATAAAAACTGTAAGTAAAAGATTTTGACTAAAACAGGATTATTTGATCATACAAGTTACAAAACCAGGTGCGGAAACCCTAGCTTTGAACAAACTGATAGTAACTCAAATCAAAACACAATCAATATCATTTTCAAAGCTTTTCATAGATTAACTTTTGCAAAAACTTGATTACAATCACAATTCAGTTAATCTAGATCAAATACAGATACTTTCAATCTAACCTGGAACCTGACCTCAAAACACACACAACTAATAACTCTCTTAATATTACAAAATCACAAAATCTATTTATAGAGTCTGCACATTCGCCCCTTTACTGTGGTCGAATGTGGAAGTCTTCCACATTCGCCCAGTAGAAGGTACGAATGTGTATCTTGATCAGCTTCCAATCTTCCTTTGCCCATTTATCTTCTACCTTCGCCCATTAAAGCTACATTCGCCCATAACCAATTCCACATTCTACCCATCAGCATCTAACATATGTTAATATCCAATCACTAGTCGCAAAACGCATCTACAAACTCCCCCTCGACTATTGATTGGATTGTCTTCTGTTTTCGTCCACGGTTTTGTTCATCAGCTTAATTCTGAGTTGTTTTCTCTGCTTATTGGTCATTACAGGCTCAAACTTTCTCTTCACCGGTTTCGACACATTTGCCATCTTCACCGTCTTGCCAAGTTTATTCTCCAAATTACTCCCTGCATTAATATCATAAGCAAAGCAAACTCCAACCACTTGAGTATATTTCTTTGCTTGATCAGCGTCTTTCGGCTCAAAATAAATCGGATTATAGAAAAGCATGATGATGTCTTCAAAAGTACAGTTAATCAACCACATCGGATCAAATACATGAACATGCTTGTATTTGTCCATCCCGTCTCTCAACACTATCACTGCTTCAGCCTTCCTCCAATCATAATACCAGAAAATAAAGTCAGCACTGAAATGTTGTGGCATAGGCATCAAAGGTATTTTCCTCATCACTTCAGGTGCATTGTATATCAAAGTAACCCGCTTCAGCTTGGTTTGAGGATCAATATCCCTATGAACTTTCCTTCGGGGATATTGAGGCTTGAATCGATTCCATCTCGTTCTACTTTCCCAAACCAGCTTATCTGCACACCAACCGACATGTGTACCGCTCACTGAAGCACCTGACATAGGGAATCTGCATAGATCTCTGACCGCCCAGTACGGTAGAGTTAGCAAATCAATGAATCTATTAAAATACAAGATCCCTGTTTCCCATTTAGCAGCTATGCACTTCAGCCTGCCCAAATATGTCCACCCTAGAGCTCTGCCTTTGAACTTGGCATTGTGAAATCTATAGAAGTTTCCTTGAGCTTCAGGCTTTGGTCGGTTGTCATCCATTTCTCTCAATTTCATCAAATAACTCTTCAATTCATCAGATTGATTTGAAGACTCTTGCTTATCAGCACCAAACACCTTCTCCACAAACTCTGCACTTCTTTGCTGTGCCTTTTTCTTTGCCGAATTGTTAGGTGTCTCAGTGAAATCAGGAAATATCTCATCTTCATCTGTTTCTCTGAAGTACTGAGGAAATTCTTCATGAGTTATGTCTTCAACTTCCACTTCATCAAGCTCAGGAGTATTCTTATCATCTGAGTGACTTCCAATATCCTTTTCAGAAATATCTGGAATCGACTCATCTACTATAAACTCCTCAAATGTTTTCCCTACTCTCTGTGCAAGTCCATCCAGGATTTCCTTTGCCACAGAAGCAGGTACTTCACCTTCTTCAAGATCAGGATCGTCGTATTCCAATTCATATCTCAAGTCATCTGTTTGGAATATCTCAGCAAAACATCCTATGAACTCAATAGTCCATTCTCTTCTTTCCAACATATCTTTATACACTTGTTTAGCATCATCTGATAAAGATCTCACCTTTTCATTCCAGAAGATACTTTCATCTGAATCAACGTTCTCACCTTTCTTTTTCTTTGAACTTGATTCTCCAGCATCCTTCTTTTTAGATGTTCTCTCTTCAAATGTAAACTTTGAAGTATCATCTCCTCCATCATTATCATCATCATCACTACCACTATCATCCTCTTTCTGTCTCCCAGACCCTTCTGCATGATAATCATCATCATTATCATCATCATTATCATCACGTTTCTCTGACTCTTCATCATCCTCATCGTCATCTTTTTCTTCATCCGATTCAGACTGTTCATAGTCAACTTTCTCTTCTTCTTCTTCTTTATCTTCCTCACCCTCTTTCAACTTGGGTGCCACATTATACAAATCATCAATCAAATCACTAAGGCGTTTGTTCTCAGCCCTTAGTTCTTTGTTATCTTTTTTGATCAACTTTATCCTGTTCTTGTTTCTTGAACATTTACCCCCAAGCTTCTTATTCTTAGCTTCAAGCTTCTTAACCTTCTCGTCAATCTTATCTTGATTTGACTTTGAAGCAACCACAATCTGAAGCATTTTCTCTTCATTCTGCTTAAACTTGGCTATTTCAGCTTGTTGAGCTACTATCATCTTCATCATGTTATCCATTTTCTTGTTCACCTGCTTCATTACATCATCATCCACAGTGACCTTCTTGGATTTAGATCTAGATGGCTCAACTTCCTTTTCTTTCTGAGGCTTTCTGAACATGTCAAGTACATTGTCCAGTGCAACATTTAATTGATCAGCTGATATTGTCTCTGCCTCTTTTGACTTCTTTTGCTTTTTAGTGACAGGTGAAGACAACTTTGATGATGTACTAGCATCGGGTACTCTTTTTCCCTTCAACAGTTGTGCTAATTCTTTCTCTCCAGTATTCAACTCATCCATGTCAATGCCTAGACTTTCATCTTCAACATTCAATGACTTCTTACTTTTCTCACCTTCCTCAATTGATTTGTTTAAAGATTCAGACTCACCAACCATAGTGGCCTTACGTTTGGTGGTCCTAACATTCTCGGCATCAGAATCCCATCGTTCATCTTCTTCAGTTTCTTCTGAATCCACTGATTCTTCATCCACCAAACTAGTACCTTTCTTAGCAGTTGATTTCTTTCTCACCACCTGTTGCTTAGAACTCCCTTGATCAGTCTTTCCCTTACCCTTCCCTTTGGCTCTGGGATTAACTACCTGTCTCTTCCTCTTAGTGCTTGCATCAACATATACCAAGGGATCATCATTATCAGAATCACTGTCGTCATGTCTTGCTCTGTTCTTGCCAGGATCAGTGTAATCCTGACTAGCCAAAGCTCCAAAGAGTCTCCTGTGAGGTGGCTTTTCATTGTCTGGCACACCCTTATATCCTATCATTCTCACCAATGTTCGAATGTTCTTGTGATCTTGACCTAGGATCATAATTGGATCCTTCTTCAATTCTGGATACTTGTGGTCAAAGATCATCATGAGAAACCTCGGATATAGCATGAATTGCTTCTTTTTCAAACCATTTAACATCTCAAGCATATGATCTAGTATCATCCCAGACACATTGAATGGTTTGTTGAGAGTCAACGCAACCATCATCGAGCATAGACTTCTCCTCATCACATCATATCCACCGCTCACACATCCAAACACATGAATAATGACATGTGCAAAATATTTGAATTGCACACTCAGCTTACCCTTATATATGGAACCATCAGTAATCGCTCCTTTATACTTCATTCTGAGGAAACATGCTTTCTGTTCAGTCCAGGATAATTCTCTTGGATCTTCACTCACTTCAAACTTTATCTGGAGTGCTTCTCTAATATCAGACTCTGTAATAAACATCTCCAAGTCTTGTATCTTGCTTCTAATGATTGTCTGATTATCCCAGAAGTCATACATTGCATTCTTGTAGAAGTCTTCAATGATGTCTTTGTAAATAATAGTCGGAGTAGCTAAAGCATAGACAACTCTGCTCCTCTTCAAGAATTCAATGATTCTAGTAAACTCTATATTCTTTTCAATGTCGCCAAGATAAGCACAGCAGTTATGTGTTTTCTCAAACGGCCAGCTTATCGGTGTAAATGATTCTCCTTCCTGAACATTCTCTGGGACTGGATCTGTAACTATGTTCTCCACTGGAGTCTCAATATTCTCAGTCTGGTCAGCCATCTGCACATCAAAAGCAGATTCAATCGTCAAATTACAAAAACGACAAAAATTCAAAACTTTTAAGATTTTTATTTTCTACATTCGCCCCTTTTAATCAGGACGAAGGTGAATTTTTTTAGGACGAATGTGAACTTTTCAGGACGAATGTGAACATGTATAGATAAAAATTACATTCGCCCAAAACTGAACCTCATTCGCCAGTTTATTTCCACATTCGCCCGTTTGAATGGACGAATGTGAAAACTGTTCATCCCCAAAATTTAAAATTTTGCCAAAATTGTTTTTAGACTCTGATTTTGATTACCATGTGTCCTAAATAGACCGATTAACACTCGTGTATGACCAATTGTTCTTATTATTCAGTTTACATCAGTTTTAATAAGAAATTAGGTTATAACAGGTTCAATCGATCAATTAACCAACTAAACAATGTTATAATCCTAATTCATTGATTATATTTGAATGATCTTAATCAGGTTATGATTCGGAATTGATTTGGAGCAACTTTAATTCTTGGAATTTTAGATTTTAACCACAAAATCAACTTCAAATCAATCAAAAACACTCAAAAACCATTTTCATGCAAAAACAGATGTATTTTGATCAAAAATATGTCCAAATCAGCTCTGAGTTTATCAAATTTGTTGTTGTATGATCCGTATGGCTCTGATACCACTTTGAAAGAGAAAGTTTTTGACTAAAACAGGATTATTTGATCATACAAGTTGCAAAACCAGGTGCGGAAACCCTAGCTTTGAACAAACTGATAGAAACTCAAATCAAAACACAATCAATATCATTTTTAAAGGTTTTCATAGATTAACTTTTGCATAAACTTGATTACAATCACAATTCGGTTAATCTAGATCAATTACAGACACTTTCAATCTAACCTGAAACCTGACCTCAAAACACACACACCTAATAACTCTCTTAATATTACAAAATCACAAAATCTATTTATAGAGTCTGCACATTCGCCCCTTTACTGTGGTCGAATGTGGATGTCTTCCACATTCGCCCAGTAGAAGGTACGAATGTGTATCTTGATCAGCTTCCAATCTTCCTTCGCCCATTTATCTTCTACCTTCGCCCATTAAAGCTACATTCGCCCATAACCAATTCCACATTCTACCCATCAGCATCTAACATATGTTAATATCCAATCACTAGTCGCAAAACGCATCTACAAACTCCCCCTCGACTATTGATTGGATTGTCTTCTGTTTTCGTCCATGGTTTTGTTCATCAGCTTAATTCTGAGTTGTTTCTTCTGCTCATTGGTCATTACAGGCTCAAACTTTCTCTTCACCGGTTTCGACACATTTGCCATCTTCACCGTCTTGCCAAGTTTATTCTCCAAATTACTCCCTGCATTAATATCATAAGCAAAGCAAACTCCAACCACTTGAGTATATTTCTTTGCTTGATCAGCGTCTTTCGGCTCAAAATAAATCGGATTATAGAAAAGCATGATGATGTCTTCAAAAGTACAGTTAATCAACCACATCGGATCAAATACATGAACATGCTTGTATTTGTCCTTCCCGTCTCTCAACACTATCACTGCTTCAGCCTTCCTCCAATCATAATACCAGAAAATAAAGTCAGCACTGAAATGTTGTGGCATAGGCATCAAAGGTATTTTCCTCATCACTTCAGGTGCCTTGTATATCAAAGTAACCCGCTTCAGCTTGGATTGAGGATCAATATCCCTATGAACTTTCCTTCGGGGATATTGAGGCTTGAATCGATTCCATCTCGTTCTACTTTCCCAAACCAGCTTATCTGCACACCAACCGACATGTGTACCGCTCACTGAAGCACCTGACATAGGGAATCTGCATAGATCTCTGACCGCCCAGTACGGTAGAGTTAGCAAATCAATGAATCTATTAAAATACAAGATCCCTGTTTCCCATTTAGCAGCTATGCACTTCAGCCTGCCCAAATATGTCCACCCTAGAGCTCTGCCTTTGAACTTGGCATTGTGAAATCTATAGAAGTTTCCTTGAGCTTCAGGCTTTGGTCGGTTTTCATCCATTTCTCTCAATTTCTTCAAATAACTCTTCAATTCATCAGATTGATTTGAAGACTCTTGCTTATCAGCACCAAACACCTTCTCCACAAACTCTGCACTTCTTTGCTGTGCCTTTTTCTTTGCCGAATTGTTAGGTGTCTCAGTGAAATCAGGAAATATCTCATCTTCATCTGTTTCTCTGAAGTACTGAGGAAATTCTTCATGAGTTATGTCTTCAACTTCCACTTCATCAAGCTCAGGAGTATACTTATCATCTGAGTGACTTCCAATATCCTTTTCAGAAATATCTGGAATCGACTCATCTACTATAAACTCCTCAAATGTTTTCCCTACTCTCTGTGCAAGTACATCCAGAATTTCCTTTGCCACAGAAGCAGGTACTTCACCTTCTTCAAGATTAGGATCGTCGTATTCCAATTCATATCTCAAGTCATCTGTTTGGAATATCTCAGCAAAACATCCTGTGAACTCAATAGTCCATTCTCTTCTTTCCAACATATCTTTATACACTTGTTTAGCATCATCTGATAAAGATCTCACCTTTTCATTCCAGAAGATACTTTCATCTGAATCAACGTTCTCACCTTTCTTTTTCTTTGAACTTGATTCTCCAGCATCCTTCTTTTTAGATGTTCTCTCTTCAAATGTAAACTTTGAAGTATCATCTCCTCCATCATTATCATCATCATCACTACCACTATCATCCTCTTTCTGTCTCCCAGACCCTTCTGCATCATAATCATCATCATTATCATCATCATTATCATCACGTTTCTCTGACTCTTCATCATCCTCATCGTCATCTTTTTCTTCATCCGATTCAGACTGTTCATAGTCAACTTTCTCTTCTTCTTCTTCTTTATCTTCCTCACCCTCTTTCAACTTGGGTGCCACATTATACAAATCATCAATCAAATCACTAAGGCGTTTGTTCTCAGCCCTTAGTTCTTTGTTATCTTCTTTGATCAACTTTATCCTGTTCTTGTTTCTTGAACATTTACCCCCAAGCTTCTTATTCTTAGCTTCAAGCTTCTTAACCTTCTCGTCAATCTTATCTTGATTTGACTTTGAAGCAACCACAATCTGAAGCATTTTCTCTTCATTCTGCTTAAACTTGGCTATTTCAGCTTGTTGAGCTACTATTATCTTCATCATGTTATCCATTTTCTTGTTCACCTGCTTCATTACATCATCATCCACAGTGACCTTCTTGGATTTAGATCTAGATGGCTCAACTTCCTTTTCTTTCTGAGGCTTTCTGAACATGTCAAGTACATTGTCCAGTGCAACATTTAATTGATCAGCTGATATTGTCTCTGCCTCTTTTGACTTCTTTTGCTTTT
This sequence comes from Ambrosia trifida, assembly GCA_028751855.1. Taxonomy (NCBI): domain Eukaryota; kingdom Viridiplantae; phylum Streptophyta; class Magnoliopsida; order Asterales; family Asteraceae; genus Ambrosia; species Ambrosia trifida. The sequence goes on along the minus strand of CM054124.1, from coordinate 96,627,815 downwards.
TAGTGACAGGTGAAGACAACTTTGATGATGTACCAGCATCGGGTACTCTTTTTCCCTTCAACAGTTGTGCTAATTCTTTCTCTCTCAACTGTTTAGTACTTGTCTTCTTAGACATGGTCTTGTGCTTTGGCTTAGGCAAGTTTACTACCACAGTCTCTCCAGTATTCAACTCATCCATGTCAGTGCCTAGACTTTCATCTTCAACATTCAATGACTTCTTACTTTTCTCAGCTTCCTCAATTGATTTGTTTAAAGATTCAGACTCACCAACCATAGTGGCCTTACGTTTGGTGGTCCTAACATTCTCAGCATCAGAATCCCATCGTTCATCTTCTTCAGTTTCTTCTGAATCCACTGATTCTTCATCCACCAAACCAGTACCTTTCTTAGCAGTTGATTTCTTTCTCACCACCTGTTGCTTAGAACTCCCTTGATCAGTCTTTCCCTTACCCTTCCCTTTGGCTCCGGGATTAACTACCTGTCTCTTCCTCTTAGTGCTTGCATCAACATATACCAAGGGATCATCATTATCAGAATCACTGTCGTCATGTCTTGCCCTGTTCTTGCCAGGATCAGTGTAATCCTGACTAGCCAAAGCTCCAAAGAGTCTCCTGTGAGGTGGCTTTTCATTGTCTGGCACACCCTTATATCCTTTCATTCTCACCAATGTTTGAATGTTCATGTGATCTTGACCTAGGATCATAGTTGGATCCTTCTTCAATTCTGGATACTTGTGGTCAAAGATCATCATGAGAAACCTCGGATATAGCATGAATTGCTTCTTTTTCAAACCCTTTAACATCTTAAGCATATGATCTAGTATCATCCCAGACACATTGAATGGTTTGTTGAGAGTCAACGCAACCATCATCGAGCTTAGACTTCTCCTCATCACATCATATCCACCGCTCACACATCCAAACACATGAATAATGACATGTGCAAAATATTTGAATTGCACACTCAGCTTACCCTTATATATGGAACCATCAGTAATCGCTCCTTTATACTTCATTCTGAGGAAACATGCTTTCTATTCAGTCCAGGATAATTCTCTTGGATCTTCACTCACTTCAAACTTTATCTGGAGTGCTTCTCTAATATCAGACTCTGTAATAAACATCTCCAAGTCTTGTATCTTGCTTCTAATGATTGTCTGATTATCCCAGAAGTCATACTTTGCATTCTTGTAGAAGTCTTCAATGATGTCTTTGTAAATAATAGTCGGAGTAGCTAAAGCATAGACAACTCAACTCCTCTTCAAGAATTCAATGATTCTAGTAAACTCTACATTCTTTTCAACGTTGCCAAGATAAGCACATCAGTTATGTGTTTTCTCAAACGGCCAGCTTATCGGTGTAAATGATTCTCCTTCCTGAACATTCTCTGGGACTGGATCTGTATCTATGTTCTCCACTGGAGTCTCAATATTCTCAGTCTGGTCAGCCATCTGCACATCAAAATCAGAAACAATCGTCAAATTACAAAAACGACAAAAATTCAAAACTTTTAAGATTTTTATTTTCTACATTCGCCCCTTTTAATTAGGACGAAGGTGAATTTTTTTAGGACGAATGTGAACTTTTCAGGACGAATGTGAACATGTATAGATAAAAATTACATTCGCCCAACACTGAACCTCATTCGCCCGTTTATTTCCACATTCGCCCTTTTGAATGGACGAATGTGAAAACTGTTCATCCCCAAAATTTAAAATTTTGCCAAAATTGTTTTTAGACTCTGATTTTGATTACCATGTGTCCTAAATAGACCGATTAACACTCGTGTATGACCAATTGTTCTTATTATTCAGTTTACATCAGTTTTAATAAGAAATTAGGTTATAACAGGTTCAATCGATCAATTAACCAACTAAACAATGTTATAATCCTAATTCATTGATTATTCTCCCCCTAAAACTGATGTGAACTTAAATGTGATCAAAATTAATCAACAACAAACATCCTAGAACCCTAAAATCTAAAACCCTAGGATCGATCATAAAAACGATGATTCTGATCTCAATATGGCTCCATTACCTGTGAAATAAGGTTTAAAATGATCAGTAATTAACCAGGAATCAAATGCACAAGAACAAGGAATCAAAGCAACAAGGTGACAGATCGAAGAAAATTTTTTTGAAAAACATATACTGAGGATTCGAACCAGTAACTTGCTTATATAGAAGAGCCACCTTCACCCGTTTATATGGTCGAATGTGGGTTTGTTCCACATTCGGCCCAAACAAATGACCCGAAAGTGAAATTTTTCACCCGAAAGTAGAACTTGGATAAAATTTCCACATTCGCCCAAATATAAACAGCCGAAGGTAAAGATTTTTCCACATTCGACCCAAATAAGGGGCGAATGTGAAATGGAAAAATCTGAAAATTTTAACAATCACGAATTCAAATCCCGTTGAACATTTTTCAATCTGTTAAACTTCCAAAACACAAATTTTTCACTTTTTGAATGATACAAAGCCCAGATGGTGTTATCAAATCTCAGAAAATGACCATCAAGCATCCCCAGTTATCAAAAATAAAGCAGAAATGCAAAAATTTTTGGTTTTCTGAAATTTTATCAAAACACACCTAAAATCTTTTTGGATTTTGTATCTTTTTGACAATAAAAGTAAAATGCAACAAAGTAAAATACATCAAAGTAAATGAAAGCAGTAAACATTTTGTGATATCCGGTAAGAGGATCATATCAGTTTTCTGAGAAATCTGATCACAGCGTTGATCTGTTTGATGAATATTATCATTAGAAACAATATGTGACACAGCAATTGCAGATATTGTGGTCCACGTAAGCTCACATGCAGACAATTACGCAATGCTTTAAAATGATACGAATTAGGTGTATTAGACTAACACATTGTGGTGCCCACACACATGACATACTCCCGTATCAAGTAATTGCACAAAGCTTCGTCGTAACGCGTGATTATGCCAAAGTTATCCGTAAAAATTACAAAGTATATAGCACAGAGGTGTACAGGTCAGCAAACGAATGCAGCAAAGTAACATGTGCGTATACACTAGGTTGAGGCTGATATTAACCACTGATTTGCATCAGAAAGTCAATACGATGTAATAATGATCTTTGATCAATAAAACATAAAGTTCCTCAATTCGGTAACTTTCGGTTTTGGCAATTATGCTCTTTTTGCAAATATTCTGATGAAACTAGGTCCGTAAATCAATACGACAAAAGTTTAATCAGAATATCCCGGATAACCATAACATAACGACCCGAAACCTCAGATTTTGGCAATCCTATCAAACGAAATTACGGTACTAAGACCATATGCCCATGAGGTGTTCAGCCACGAATGCGTAGTTTGTTATGTTTGTATCACTAAAGCACGCAATATTTATTCTACGAAGCCTATCAGCATATCACACGTAATCAACATACGTCTCATTATACTATACAATTCTTTAGCCTGTGTCAGATCCCCACTGATGTACTATCATTTCCTCTTTTTATCCAGGAAATCATTTTGGTTTTTCTAATTTTTAGGTCTTTTGAAATTTTTCAATGTTTTTAGTTTTTCTGATAAAATGACTCCCCCTAAAATAAAGAACATATTTTTGGGTTTTTATTTTTTCTGAAAAACAAAACAAAAATTTGAAAGAAACAATCCACTTGAAAGCATCAACTTCTTTGAGGATTAAACAATCCCCTCGAAAGCATCAACTTCTTTGAGGATTATGATAGAAAAGAGAAATTCCCAATTAGCAAAGAGAAATTCCCAATTAGCAAAATATTAAAAATAAAAACTAAAACTAAAAAGCGATAAACCGAGGTGCCGATTAGTCCTGTTTTTCTTTTATATTGTTTACTTTTAAAAGATATTCAAAGCGGGATCTGTCAAAAGCTTTTGTAAACAAATCTGCACGTTGGTAGTCAGTATGGATTTTGACCATATCTATCAATTCCTTAGCATAACAATCACGGATAAAATGATATTTGATCCGGATATGTTTCGCTTTAGAATGATTTTCAGTATTTTTAGTTAATGCAATTGCGGCTTCGTTGTCACAGTGTATAGTGGTTTTAAGAAACTGCAAACCGTAATCCACCATCTGCTGTTGGATCCAGAGTACTTGCGAACAGCAACTCGAGGCTGCAATGTACTCAGCTTCACATGTAGACAGCGCCACGGAAGTCTGTTTCTTGCACTGCCAGGTAATTAACCTGCTCCCTAAAAACTGGCAACCAGCTGTAGTAGATTTGCTATCTTTGTCATAGCCGCCCCAATCTGCATCACTAAAAGCAATAAAATCAAAATCATCATCATTTGGGTACCAAAGTCCTTTTGAGGGACAACCCTTCAGATATCGAAGGATACGCTTGACCGCCGTCAGATGACTTTGTTTCGGCTTCGATTGATAGCGAGCACAGAGACACGTTGCAAACATAATATCTGGTCGAGACGCCATCAAATACATCAGATATCCGATGATTGCTCTGTATGTAAATGGGTCCGTCAGCTCCCCCTTAGCGTCCACTCCAATTCCGTGATTGGGTTGAATCGGGGGATCCATCGGCTTAGAGTCCTCCATCTGGAATCGGCTCAAGATGTCGGATACGTATTTCGTCTGGTGAATGAAGATCCCGTCTGGTCTTTGGTCCACCTGCAAGCCGAGGAAAAACTGCATCTCCCCCATTGCGCTCATTTCGAACTTTTCTTGCATGACAGTTTCGAATTCCCTGCATAAAAGTTCGTTAGTTGAACCAAATATTATATCATCAACGTAAATCTGCACTAGAAGCAAATCATCTCCCGTCTTCTTCGTGAAGAGGGTGCAATCAACGAGGCCGCGCTTGAATCCTTTGTAGATGAGGTATGTACTTAGCTCCTCATACCACTGTCTCGGAGCCTGGTGCAAACCATATATAGCTTTGTTCAGCACGTAGACCTTATCCCGGTGGATTGGGTCCTCAAAGCCTGGTGGCTGCCCGACATAAACCTCTTCCTTGACTTTCCCGTACAGAAATGCGCTCTTAACGTCCATTTGATAAACTTTGAATTTCTTGTATGAAGCAAACGCAAGGAACATCCGAATAGCTTCAATCCGTGCTACTGGTGCATAGATTTCGTTATAATCAATCCCTTCGATTTGATGGAAACCCTGCACGACCAATCTGGCTTTGTTACGAACAATTACCCCACGATCATCCTTTTTGCACTTAAACACCCATTTAGTGCCTATTTTCTTCCTTCCCGGCGGCAAATCCGTGAGCGTCCAAACTCCCAATTTCTGGAATTGTAATAACTCCTCCTGCATGGCTTCAACCCAGGCATCATCATTCAAAGCGTCCTTGTATGTCCTTGGCTCTACCTGTGACACATAACACGCAAACGACCAATCATTTTGACTACCAGATTTTTGAATTTTGGCATATAATGCTAAAGCACCAAAACTCTCTGGCGAGTTAACGCTTTTCAGCTGCCCTCTGGTCATAACACCACTTCCAGGATCACCGATAACTTGCTCCAGCGGGTGAATACGATTAATCCGTGATTCCGGATAATCAGGTACATTAACTCCCGTCTGAGCAGTCAAGTTTTCTACAGCATCCAGATCATGACCCGTGTTTGATGAAGAAGCAACATCTGGGTTGGAGTTGGGTTCACTGGCATTGCCTCTGGTTCTTCTGCATGTTCAAGAATGACTTCTTCAAATTGTTCAACATCAGATTCTGAAGAGTCTAATGAAGTTGAAGCCTCTTGAAACACATCTTCCTCTTGTATAGGAGCATTGGTATCATTAGAAGCTGGTAGGGGGTTCACGGTGATTTGACGCACCAACGATGAAGTCGTCGCGTTTTCACACTCGTAAAGTAATCTGAGAATAGCTTCTTCAACCAAGCTATCTAGATTGAATGATTCAAAGAAATCTTTGTAATCAAACATCCAATCAGGACCCGTGCCTTGCAAATTTTGAGTATATCGTTGAACTTCCACGTTAGCCCAATTCTCCACTTGACGAGTTCGCTTGTTGAATACCCGTTTGAGCGGGGTTGCATATCCAACAAAGTATCCCTCCTCAGCTTTAGGACTAAACTTCTCACCTGGATTCAACATCGTGCATGGCGCCCCAAAAAGTTCTAGATACTCTAAGTTTGGCTTTCGTCGCTGTAACAGTTCATAAGATGTTTTTCCAAACTTCTTCACTGTTAGAACCCGATTTAGTGTATAATTTGCTGCATAAGTCGCCTCGTTCCTGAACATTACCGGAAGATTTGAATCAGCAAGCATTGTTCTAGCCGCTTCAATTAGAGTCCTATTCTTTCGTTCAGCACCACCGTTCTGTTGTGGGGTGTACGGAGCCGAATATTCATGATGTATCCCTTTGCTTTCACAAAGTTCAACCATCTTGGCATTTTTGAACTCCGTCCCATTGTCACTCCGAATTCTCTTTATCTTCACATTGTAGAGATTCTCCAATCGAGTGAACAGAACTTTCAAGTTGTTAAAGGTGTCACTTTTGTTCTGCAAACACATCACCCATGAAAATCTTGAGTAGTCATCAGTGACAACTAAACAATAAAGCTCTCCAAGATGACTTTTGCGCTTGACCGGTCCGAATAGATCCATGTGCAATCGCTCAAGTGGCATCTCTACAGAGTTGACTTTCTTCACTTTGTGGGACTGTTTGTGTTGCTTCCCCTTCTTACAGCTTACACACTTGTCATTCAGATGGAAATGTTTCACGTTTACTCCATCGACAAGCCCATTTTTCACAAGTTGATTCATTTTTCTCAGATGAATGTGCCCCATTCTTCGGTGCCACATTATCGATTCTTTCTCAGTCGCTTTGGATAGAAAACATGTTATTTGCCCCTGTGATGTCATCGCCTTGGACATATCAAGAATATAGAGATTGTTGACGCGAGGTGCCATCAGCATTATCCACTCCTTAGGAATTTTGAAGCCCGGTTTGAGAATATAGCAGGATTTGTCATCAAAATGCACAGACAATTGTTTATCACATATTTGACTGACACTCAGCAGATTATAATCTATCTGTTTCACATAAGATATACGCTCAAAGCTCACTATCCCATTACTCACGCTCCCCTCCATTGTGATATATCCACCTTTATTACCAGCGAATGCGACATACCCTCCATTGATGTTTTTCACGTCGAACAATAATGCGAGATCCCCTGTCATGTGGCCTGAAGCTCCACTATCAACACTCCAAAGACTGCTAATAGGGCCAACTGAAGCTCCCTGCACACAAAAAGTAAATCATTTAGTTCTTTCGGGGGACCCAAGCCTGAGTCTTGGGCCTTTGAACATCAGCTTTCAAAGAAACATTCTCATTAACATTTTCAACAACTTTTTGTTTTGGATCAATCTTTTTCTGATTGTTCAAAACAGTTTCCTTTTTCTCATTGACCTTAGAAGTAGAAGCTCCTGGAGTACCATTGGGTGACCAAGATTGTTCAGACCTTTTAAGAATGCGAATCTGAGATTTTGGATTCTCAGTCGGTTTCTGAACATTGTTAACAAACGTAACTTTCTTGGTTACCTTATCTGAGTTAACAGACTTAGGTCCAACATTTGATTTGACAATCGGTTTTAGTGGAACCTTTTGCCTATCAATTGTTGCGTTCACCACAGGCTTTCTCCATGATTGTTCCATAGCAATCCGATTTCTTTGATCATATTGAATTGGACGATTGTTCCTCATTTGATGAAAATTGTTTTGATTATAAAACTGTTGTTGTTGAGGAACAACTCGTCTGTGTGGTGGAACATAATGATCAATCGGTTTTCTCATAGAATTTCTCACTTCAACCTCGTGTCTTTTATGCCTTACATATGGACACTGAGCAAGTAAATGCCCACGTTCCCCACATTTAAAGCATTTTCGGTACTCTTCAAAAACATATTGAGCATTTGGTTGAGCAAATGATCTAACAGGATATTGATCATTGTACTGTTGATTCCTCAAACTCTCAGGAAGTGGCCCTTTTGAGTAAGTAGGCTCATGAAAACCATTAGCTCTGTTATTGGGTCGAATGAACTCTGTGACATGTACCTTTGGTTCTTGAGGAACATCCAAATACAATTTCTTTAAAATTGCTGGTGGAATCTCATTTGTTCTCTCATGTTTTGGAAACCAAATAGTGCTTTCTTGCCAAATCTTTTCTATTTTAGCATAGTTAGCATTTTTGATTGGAAATTCCTCATCAGAGATGATTTTATCAGATCCTTCCATCCGATAAAACACCTTGACAGGTTTGTCACATGGTTCATTCTCAAGGTCCTTTTTAATCACATTCTTTTCAGACTTTTTCTCACGATGAACATTTGCCATCGGATGCACATGTTGAGATGGTGAAACTGGTTCAGTAGTAATGATGTGATTTTCTTTTGGAATTTCACATGCATTAACAGTTTGATCATTACCAGTATCATCACTCTCTGAGTCTGAATCCACACTTTCAGCATAAACACCCTCATCATTCAAACCTAAAATCGGTCTCACATCGGAATGAGGATCACCAATAATCGAGGTATTAGATTCAATTTCCGATGATGAATCTGATTTTACCGAGCTCTCCGGTGTAACTTGGTGACAATTGTGATTTTCAAAAAGCACCGGAGATGGCACAGACTTGTAATTAGTGGTGTTATCATCTATGATGTGGTCTACCACGTAAGCAATGTGCTTATAACTTTCCAACTTTTTGTTTACTTTCTCAGCAAAGCATTTTATGGCTGCCATTTCCAACTTGGTATTTTCAATTTCATTGATATAGTTGTTAATTGCCAATTGTTTTAATGATAAAGTGTTTTTCAAGTCGGAAATGTCCTTTTTGTAGCCATCTAATACCTTGTTGAAAGCATTCAACTCTTTGCGAGTAGATTGACTGTTCATGATAGCACTATCACGTTGAACTCGGAGTTGTTTATTCTCCTCAGTCAATATATCACATGTTCCACAATATTTATCGCTTTTAATATCAGTGCTACACTCAGAACTTACAGGTTTTGGCGGATCAGTCATGGCCATCAATGCGAAATGAGCTTCCTTTCCAGTAAAGAATTTGGAATAGTCAATCTTGGTGAAAGCATCATCAGCAATGCACGACTTCCTTGTCATCAGAAAATCCGATTCTGCTAGCAACTGATCTATGTCATCACCTAGTGATGTAATACTTGCTTCCGTATCCGATTCACTGTCTAAATCAGAATAAACGGATTCACACTCTTCAGGAACATCAGAAACAGTATCAATCACCATTCCAGAATTAGTTTCCTCAACCTTAACCTCAGCAGGTTCAGTCTCCACATCCATTTCAGCCTCAGACTCATCACTTCCACACTCAGTTTCTTTCTTTTCATCCACCGTGTCGGACTCTTCAATATCAATCTTGCAAGAAACGCAAGCCACATTGCCACCAGTAGTAATTTCCTCCACTCCTATTTGCAATCCCGACCAATCAAACCTTTCATCTTGTTGAGTCACCAATGCTTGATTCTGACTCGTGTTCTGTTGTGTCTCATTCGGTGTAGTGATCGGTATAACTGTTCGGTTAGTGTTGTTAGGAGATTGGTTTTGGATCTGGTTTGATGTGTTAGGTTGTCTGTTTTGGTTGTTGTTAGAGTTATTTTGACGGTTTTGGTAATTGTTGTTGTTTTGGTAAGAAACTCGGTTTTGGTTTTGTTGTTGACGATTCTGGTAGCTTGCATTGAATGGGTTTCTATTACCTTGTTTTGGTGGCTGGGTGCATTCACGTTTAAAGTGACCTTTTTCTCTACAGTTAAAACAAGTAACTTTCTCCTTGTTGAACCTGTAGGTTGTGTTAGGAGAAGTTCCCAAATCTGTTCTACCTGTCTTTTCAATAAACTCCGTTGCTCTTCTCATGATACTTGTAAAAGCCCATTGGATATCAATGAGTTCCATCTCTTCCTTGTCGATCTGTGCATAGTCTTCATTGGTTAAGTTGTTATTCCCAATTTGACTAGCAACAAGTCCGTTGTAAGATGAAACCATTGCAGAGACTAGTGCAATATGTTGCTGAGCAATTTCCACTGTCACATTGCCCAAGTTAGAAGTCTCCAAAACCACTTGTTGTTGATTAGGTTGAGTAACTTGGTTCATTGGTTGTTGAGATTTGCTAGCAGTATAGAAACCTGCTTGTTGCATTGGGGAGAATGGTGAAATGTAGGAATTGTTGTATTGTTGTTGTGGTGGTGGTTGTGTGTATGATGGTTGTGAGTAAGATGAAGTTTGTGCCATGTAGTTGATGGTAGGTTTTGGTGATTCCATAACATTTGAAATGCAAGCAACATGTGGTGCAACTATCCCTCCTGAACTTGAGTTACTCACAGGAACTGAAGTGCCTCCAAAGTATAAGCTAGGATTCTGAGGAACCTGTGCTTTTCTAGCTTTCCTCTTCTCTTCCATTTCTTTGTTTTCTAGCTTCTGTATGAACTCTTGAATAGTCCAGTATTGATATGCATCCTTTTCCCTGAGAATTTCCACATGCTGATCCCAGTAAGGTGGTAGAGCATCTGCAAACTTATCCACCAAATTCTTCATAGGAATCTGTATACCATAACTTGACAATTCAGTTAGCAAATGACTATATCTAGGAGTTAATTCTTTTAAAGTTTCATTTCCAATATAAGAAAAATTCTCAAACTCCTTTCTCAATTCATCCATCCTCAAACTTCTAGTTTTCTCATTCCCATCATGCCTCCACTTAAGCACATCCCACAATTGCTTAGACGTAGTACACGTCCCAAATTGATGCAATAGATCATTTGTGATTGCCTGAGTCAATTGGGAAAAGGCTTTCTTTTCCACAGCAAATTTCTTTTTCTCTTCCTCAGTCATGCTCTCCAATGGAACTGGTTCACCGGTATTCTCCAAAACTGGTGCTGTGTAACCTTTAGCAATCATACTCCATGCCTCTGCTCCCTCCACTCCCATGCCTTCCAAGTGAATCTTGAACTTGTTCTGCCACTGATTGTATTCTTGTATCTCCATGAGCTTCGGTGGCCGATTCCCGCTACCTGAAGACAAATCGTTAATCAATGTAGAAATAGCATTTGTAGTTTGAGTGTTTACCACCGCTGCTGCTACTCCCCAGTAGTCAGGTTGTGGTGCTGGAGGTGCTACACTTTGAGGCATCGAGCTCGTCATCGCCATGTAGTTAATCGGTTGCGAAGACTGTGTGCTCGTCTTTTGTGCTGCCACCGTCCATGGGTCCATCACTTGCTGTTGTGGTTGTGTCGTTGCTGGTCTCGGAGTAGTTGGAAAATTCCACATGATCACGAACTTCGAAAAATTCAACACTTAGAAAATTTTCCAAAAATAATCCTAGGTTCGCCCAAAATGCTCACTTTCGTCCCTTCTGATGTAGGTTCGCCCAAATAGTATCACTCGAAGGTAAAGACTCACCAGAATGTAAAAACACACTAACACAAATCCACTTTCGCCCAGAAAAATTCTAGATTCGACCAGTATAATTCTAGGTTCGCCCGCCCGATCAATCTGATGTGAAAATATGACCCGAAAGTGAAAAATTCAAACAAAAACTTTCCAGGTTCGCCCAAAAATTCCTAGGTTCGACCAAACACAACTCACATTCGCCCACTAAGTTCCAGGTTCGCCCACTTTCAGAAAATTTCAGATTTGAAAAACGGTTACACTTTGAAAAACGGTTATTTTGATCTCTGATTTTCAAAAGTTTGTGGATTTGAATGATCTTAATCAGGTTATGATTCGGAATTGATTTGGAGCAACTTTAATTCTTGGAATTTTAGATTTTAACCACAAAATCAACTTCAAATCAATCAAAAACACTCAAAAACCATTTTCATGCAAAAACAGATGTATTTTGATCAAAAATATGTCCAAATCAGCTCTGAGTTTATCAAATTTGTTGTTGTATGATCCGTATGGCTCTGATACCACTTTGTAAGTGAAAGATTTTGACTAAAACAGGATTATTTGATCATACAAGTTACAAAACCAGGTGCGGAAACCCTAGCTTTGAACAAACTGATAGTAACTCAAATCAAAACACAATCAATATCATTTTCAAAGATTTTCATAGATTAACTTTTGCATAAACTTGATTACAATCACAATTCAGTTAATCTAGATCAAATACAGATACTTTCAATCTAACCTGGAACCTGACCTCAAAACACACACAACTAATAACTCTCTTAATATTACAAAATCACAAAATCTATTTATAGAGTCTGCACATTCGCCCCTTTACTGTGGTCTGTAGATGCATTTTGCGACTAATGATTGGATACTAACACATGTTAAGTTTTGTTAAAAGTGGGCGAAGGTAGGAAGATATGGGCGAAGGTAGATTACTAATGGGCGAAGGAAGAAATGGAAGCTGATTAGAATACATTCGTACTTTGGAAATGGGCGAATGTGGAAGAACTCCACATTCGACCATATCAACTGGGCGAACGTGCAGAGTCTATATATAGATTTTGTGTTTTTGTGAATGTAATAGAGTTGTTAGTTGTGTATGTGTTCAGGACAGGTTCCAGGTCATTTTGTGAAAGTCTGTATTTGATCTAGATTAACGTGTGTGTGATTGTAATTGAATATTTGACAAAGTTAATCTATGAAAAAGCTTTGAAAATGATATTGATTGTGTTTTGATTAGAGTTTTATCAGTTTGTTCAGAACTAGGGTTTCCGCACCTGGTTTTGTAACTTGTATGATCATATAATCCTGTTTTAGTCAAATTCTTTCGCTTACAAAGTGGTATCAGAGCCATACGGATCATACAACAACAAATTTGATAAACTCAGAGCTGATTTGGACATATATTTGATCAAAATACATCTGTTTTTGCATGAAAATGGTTTTTGAGTGTTTTTGATTGATTTGAAGTTGTTTTTGTGGTTAAAATTCAAAATTCCAAGTATTAAAGTTGCTCCAAATCAATTCCGAATCATAACCTGATTAAGATCATTCAAATCCACAAACATTTGAAAATCAGAGATCAAAATAACCGTTTTTCAAAGTGTAACCGTTTTTCAAATCTGAAAATTTCTGAAAAACGGGCGAACCTGGAACTAGTGGGCGAATGTGAGTTGTGTTTGGTCGAACGTAGGAAATTTTGGGCGAACCTAGAATTTGTTGGTTAAATTTTTCACTTTCGGGTCACATTTTTCACCTTCGGTTGATAAAAAGGGCGAACCTAGATTCATACTGGGCGAACCTAGATTTTTCTGGACGAACGTGGAAAAGTGTAAGTGTGTTAGTACATTCTGGTGAGTTTTTACTTTCGAGTGGTACTGTTTGGGCGAACTTGAATCAGAAAGGGACGAAAGTGAGACTTTTTGGACGAACCTAGGCTTAGTTTTTGGAAAATTTTCTAAGTGTTGGATTTTTCGAAGTTCGTGATCATGTGGAATTTTCCGACTACTCCGAGACCAGCAACGACACAACCACAACAGCAAGTGATGGACTCATGGACAGTGGCAGCACAAAAGACGAGCACACAGTCTTCGCAACCGATTAACTACATGGCGATGACGAGCTCGATGCCTCAAAGTGTAGCACCTCCAGCACCACAACCTGACTACTGGGGAGTAGCAGCGGCGGTGGTAAACACTCAAACTACCAATGCTATTTCTACATTGATTAACGATTTGTCTTCAGGTAGCGGGAATAGGCCACCGAAGCTCATGGACATACAAGAATACAATCAGTGGCAGTACAAGTTCAAGATTCATTTAGAAGGCATGGTAGTGGAAGGAGCAGAGGCATGGAGTATGATTGCTAAAGGTTACACAGCACCGATTTTGGAGAATACAGGTGAAATGATTCCTTTGGAAAGCTTAACTGAGGATGAGAAGAAGAAATATGTGGTGGAAAAGAAAGCCTTTTCCCAATTGACTCAGGCAATCACAAATGATCTGCTGCATCAATTTGGAACTTGTACAACATCTAAGCAATTGTGGGATGTGCTTAAGAGGAGGCATGATGGGAATGAGAAAACAAGAAGTTTGAGGATGGATGAACTGAGAAGGGAGTTTGAGAATTTTTCTTATATTGGAAATGAAACTTTAAAAGAATTAACTCCTAGATATAGTCATTTGCTAACTGAATTGTCTAGTTATGGTATACAGATTCCTATGAAGAATTTGGTGGATAAGTTTGCCGATGCTCTACCACCTTACTGGGATCAGCATGTGGAAGTTTTCAGGGAGAAGGATGCATATCAATACTGGACTATTCAAGAGTTCATACAGAAGCTGGAAAACAAGGAAATGGAAGAGAAGAGGAAAGCTAGAAGAGCACAGGTTCCTCAGAATCCTAGCTTATACTTTGGAGGCACTTCAGATCCTGTGAGTAACTCAAGTTCAGGAGGGATAGTTGCACCACATGTTGCTTGCATTTCCAATGTTATGGATTCACCAAAACCTACCATCAATTACATGGCACAAACTTCATCATACTCACAACCATCATACACACAACCACCACCACAACAATAATACAACAATTCCTACATTTCACCATTCTCCCAAATGCAACAAGCATCTTTCTATACTGCTAGCCAATCTCAACAACCAATGAACCAAGTTACTCAACCCAATCAACAACAAGTGGTTTTGGAGACTTCTAACTTGGGCAATGTGACAGTGGAAATTGCTCAACAACATATTGCACTAGTCTCAGCAATGGTTTCATCCTACAATGGACTTGTTGCTAGTCAAATTGGGAATAACAACTTAACCAATGAGGACTATGCACAGATCGACAAGGAAGAGATGGAACTCATTGATATTCAATGGGCTTTTGCAAGTATCATGAGAAGAGCAATAAAGTTTATTGAAAAGACAGGTAGAACAGATTTGGGAACTTCTCCTAACACAACCTACGGGTTCAACAAGGAGAAAGTTACTTGTTTTAACTGTGGAGAAAGAGGTCACTTTAAACGTGAATGCACCCAGCCACCAAAACAAGGTAATAGAAACCCATTCAATGCAAGCTACCAGAATTGTCAACAACAAAACCAAAACCGAGTTTCTTACCAAAACAACAACAATTACCAAAACCGTCAAAACAACTCTAACAACAACCAAAACAGACAACCTAACACATCAAACCAGATCCAAAACCAATCTCCTAACAACACTAACCCAACAGTTATACCGATCACTACACCGAATGAGACACAACAGAACACGAGTCAGAATCATGCATTGATGACTCAACAAGATGAAAGGTTTGATTGGTCGGGATTGCAAATAGGAGTGGAGGAAATCACTACTGGTGGCAATGTGGCTTGCGTTGCATGCAAGGTTGATATTGAAGAGTCAGTGACGGTGGATGAAAAGAAAGAAACTGAGTGTGAAAGTGATGAGTGTGAGGCTGAGATAGATGTGGAGAATGAACCTGTTGAGGTTAAGGTTGAAGAAACCAATTCTGGAGTGGTGATTAATACTGTTTCTGATGTTCCTGAGGAGTGTCAATCGGTTTATTCTGATTCAGACAGTGAATCGGATACGGAAGCAAGTGTTACATCACTAGATGATGACATAGATCAGTTGCTAGCAGAGGCGGATTTTCTGATGACAAGGAAGTCGTGCATTGCTAATGACGCTTTCACCAAGATTGACTTTTCCAAATTCTTTACTGGAAAGGAAGCTCATTTCGCGTTGATGGCCCTGACTGAACCTCCAAAACCTGTAAGTTCTGAATCTAGCACTGATATTAGAAGTGATAAATATTGTGGAACATGTGATAGATTGACTGAGGAGAATAAACAACTCCGAATTCAACGTGATAGTGCTATCATAAACAATCAATCTACTCGCAAAGAGTTGAATGCTTTCAACAAGGTATTAGATGGCTACAAAAAGGACATTTCCGACTTGAAAAACACTTTATCATTGAAACAATTGGCAATTAACAACTATATCAATGAAATTGAAAATACCAAGTTGGAAATGGCAGCCATAAAATGCTTTGCTGAGAAAGTAAACAAAAAGTTGGAAAGTTATAAGCACATTGCTTATGTGGTAGATCACATCATAGATGATAACACCACTAATTACAAGTCTGTGCCATCTCCGGTTCTTTTTGAAAATCATAACTATCACTAAGTTATACCGGAGAGCTCGGTAAAATCAGACTCATCATCGGAAATGGAATCTAATACCTCGAGTATTGGTGATCCTCATTCTGATGTGAGACCGATTTTAGGCTTGAATGATGAGGGTGTTTATGCTGAAAGTGTGAATTCAGACTCAGAGAGTGATGATACTGGTAATAACCAAACTGTTAATGCATGTGAAATTCCAAAAGAAAATCACATCATTACTACTGAACCAGTGTCACCATCTCAACATGTGCATCCGATGGCAAATGCTCATCGAGAGAAAAAGTCTGAAAAGAATGAGATTAGAAAGGAACTTGAGAATGAACCATGTGACAAACCTGTCAAGGTGTTTTATCGGATGGAAGGATCCAATTAAATCATCTCTGATGAGGAATTTCCAATCAAAAATGCTAACTATGCTAAAATAGAAAAGATTTGGCAAGAAAGCACTATTTGGTTTCCAAAACATGAGAGAACAAATGAAATTCCACCAGAAATTTTAAAGAAATTGTTTTTGGATGTTCCTCAAGAACCAAAGGTCCATGTCACAGAGTTCATTCGACCCAATGACAGAGATAATGGTTTTCATGAGCCTACTTACTCAAAAGGACCACTTCCTGAGAGTTTGAGGAATCAACAGTATAATGATCAATATCCCGTTAGATCATTTGCTCAACCAAATGCTCAATATGTTTTTGAAGAATATCGAAAATGCTTTAAATGTGGGGAACGTGGGCATTTACTTGCTCAGTGTCCATATGTAAGGCATAAAAGACATGAGGTTGAAGTGAGGAATCTCATGAGAAAACCGATTGATCATTATGTTCCACCACATAGACGAGTTGATCCTCAACAACAACAGTTTTATAATCAAAACAATTTTCATCAAATGAGGAACAATCGTCCAATTCAATATGATCAAAGAAATCGGATTGCTATGGAACAATCATGGAGAAAGCCTGTGGTGAACGCAACAATTGATAGGCAAAAGGTTCCACAAAAACCGATTGTCAAATCAAATGTTGGACCTAAGTCTGTTAACTCAGATAAGGTAGCCAAGAAAGTTACGTTTGTTAACAATGTTCAGAAACCAATTGAGAAACCAAAATCTCAAATTCGCATTCTTAAGAGGTCTGAACAATCTTGGTCACCCAATGGTACTCCAGGAGCTTCTACTTCTAAGGTCAATGAGAAAAAGGAAAATGTTTTGAACAATCAGAAAAAGATTGATCCAAAACAAAAAGTTGTTGAAAATGTGAATGAAAATGTTACTTTGAAAGCTGATGTTCAAAGGCCCAAGACTCAGGCTTGGGTCCCCCGAAAGAACTAAATGATTTACCTTTTGTGTGCAGGGAGCTTCAGCTGGCCCTATTAGCAGTCTATGGATTGTTGATAGTGGAGCTTCAGGCCACATGACAGGGGATCTCGCATTGCTGTTCGACATGAAAAACATCAATGGAGGGTATGTCGCATTCGCCGGAAACAAAGGTGGATATATCACAATGGAGGGGAGCGTGAGTAATGGGATAGTGAGCTTTGAGCGGATATCTTATGTGAAGCAGATAGATTATAATCTGCTGAGTGTCAGTCAAATATGTGATAAACAATTTTCTGTGCATTTTGATGACAAATCCTGTTATATTCTCAAACCGGGCTTCAAAATTCCAAAGGAGTGGATAATGTTGATGGCACCTCGCGTCAACAATCTCTATATTCTTGATATGTCCAAGGCGATGACATCACAGGGGCAAATAACATGTTTTCTATCCAAAGCGACTGAGAAAGAATCAATAATGTGGCACCATAGAATGGGGCACATTCATCTGAGGAAAATGAATCAACTTGTGAAAAATGGGCTTGTCGATGGAGTAAACGTGAAACATTTCCATCTGAATGACAAGTGTGTAAGCTGTAAGAAGGGAAAGCAACACAAACAGGCCCACAAAGTGAAGAAAGTCAACTCTGTTGAGATGCCACTTGAACGATAAAGAGATTCGTCGTTCCTGACCCTGCTTCACCTTAATTGTTATTTGAACAAGTAAAAGTTCTGTCTTGGTCCGAGTGGGGATAGCATTTCTCTCCTGCATGTCCATGGAGTTTTGAAAAATCCAAACATCTCAGAGATAGATAGAGAGATAGCACATGGACCTATTCGGACCGGTCAAGCGCAAAAGTCATCTTGGAGAGCTTTATTGTTTAGTTGTCACTGATGACTACTCAAGATTTTCATGGGTGATGTGTTTGCAGAACAAAAGTGACACCTTTAACAACTTAAAAGTTCTGTTCACTCGATTGGAGAATCTCTACAATGTGAAGATAAAGAGAATTCGAAGTGATAATGGGACGGAGTTCAAAAATGCCAAGATGGTTGAACTTTGTGAAAGCAAAGGGATACATCATGAATATTCGACTCCATACACCCCACAGCAGAACGGTGTTGCTGAACGAAAGAATAGGACTCTAATTGAAGCGGCTAGAACAATGCTGGCTGATTCAAATCTTCCGGTAATGTTCTGGAATGAGGCGATCTATGCAGTAAATTATACACTAAATCGGGTTCTAACAGTGAAGAAGTTTGGAAAAACATCTTATGAACTGTTACACCGACGAAAGCCCAACTTAGAGTATCTAGAACCTTTTGGGGCGCCATGCACGATGTTGAATCCAGGTGAGAAGTTTAGTCCTAAAGCTGAGGAGGGATATTTTGTTGGATATGCAACCCCGCTCAAACGGGTATTCAACAAGCAAACTCGTCAAGTGGAGGATTGGGCTAACGTGGAAGTTCAACGATATACTCAAAATTTGCAAGGCACGGGTCCTGATTGGATGTTTGATTACAAAGACTTCTTTGAATCATTCAACCTAGATAGCTTGGTTGAAGAAGCTGTTATCAGATTACTTTACGAGTGTGAAAACGCGTCGACTTCATCGTTGGTGCGTCCAATCACCGTGAACCCATTACCAGCTTCTGATGATACCAATGCTCCTATACAAGTGGAAGATGTGTTTCAAGAGGCTTCAACTTCATTAGACTCTTCAGAATCTGATGTTGAACAATTTGAAGAAGTCATTCTTGAACATGCAGAAGAATCAGAGGCAATACCAGTGAACCCAACTCCAACTCCAGAAGTTGCTTCATCATCAAACACGGGTCATGATCTGGATGCTGTAGAAAACTTAACTGCTCAGACGGGAGTTATTGTACCTGTTTATCCGGAATCTCGGATTCATCGTATTCACCCGCTGGAGCAAGTTATCGGTGATCCTGGAAGTGGTGTTATGACCAGAGGGCAGCTGAAAAGCGTTAACTCGCCAGAGAGTTTTGGTGCTTTAGCATTATATGCCAAAATTCAAAAATCTGGTAGTCAAAATGATTGGTCGTTTGCGTGTTATGTGTCGCAGGTAGAGCCAAGGACATACAAGGACGCTTTGAATGAAGATGCCTGGGTTGAGGCAATGCAGGAGGAGTTATTGCAATTCCAGAAATTGGGAGTTTGGACGCTCACGGATTTGTTGCCGGGAAGGAAGAAAATAGGCACTAAATGGGTGTTTAAGTGCAAAAAGGATGATGTGGGGTTATTGTTCGTAACAAAGCCAGATTGGTCATGCAGGGTTTCCATCAAATCGAAGGGATTGATTACAACGAAATCTATGCACCAGTAGCACGGATTGAAGCTATTCGGATGTTCCTTGCGTTTGCTTCATACAAGAAATTCAAAGTTTATCAAATGGACGTCAAGAGTGCATTTTTGTACGGGAAAGTCAAGGAAGAGGTTTATGTCGGGCAACCACCAGGCTTTGAAGACCCAATCCACCGGGATAAAGTCTACGTGCTGAACAAAGCTTTATATGGTTTGCACCAGGCTCCGAGACAGTGGTACGAGGAGCTAAGTACATACCTCATCTCCAAAGGATTCAAGCGCGGCCTCGTCGATTGCGCCCTCTTCACAAAGAAGACGGGAGATGATTTGCTTCTAGTACAGATTTACGTTGATGATATTATATTTGGTTCAACTAACGAACTTTTATGCAGGGAATTCGAAACTGTCATGCAAGAAAAGTTCAAAATGAGTGCAATGGGGGAGATGCTGTTGATACGTTTTGCGACTAAGGATTGGATAAACATAATTAACACATGTTAGTGACATGGCCGAAGGTAGAGATAATGGGCGAAGGTAAATAATAGTGGGCGAATGTAGATGGATAATGGGCGAAGGAAGATTGGAACTGTCATGAAGACACATTCGACCACTGGAAGTGGGCGAATGGGGAAAAGACTCACGTTCGACCAGTGAAAAGGGGCGAACGTGCAGTGTCTATAAATAGGTTATGTGATTTTGATTATGTAATAGAGTTGTCAGTTGTGTCTGTGTTCAGGTCAGGTTCAGAGGTTGTTTTGAGATATTGTGTGTGTGTTCTAGATTAACATAAAACTGATTGTAAAAGCTTATTTGAAAGAAGTTAATCTATGAAATGATGTTGAAAATGATCTTGATTGCGTTTTGATTTGTGTTTTATCAATTTGTTCAGAACTAGGGTTTCCGCACCTAGTTTTGTGACTTGTATGATCGTATAATCCTGTTTTAGCTAAAATCTTTCGCTCACAAAGTGGTATCAGAGCCTAGAGGATCATACAATAACAAATTTGATAAAATCAGAGCTGATTTGGACATGTTTTTGACCTAAATACATCTGTTTTTACATAAACATTGTTTTTAAGTGTTTTTGATCGATTTAAAGGAGAATTTGTGGTCGAATTCAAGTTTTCCAAGAATTAAAGTTGCTCCAAATCAATTCCGAAACATAACCTGATTGAGATCATTCAAATCCATGAACTTTTGAAAATCTGAGATCAGAATAACCGTTTTTCAAACAATAACCGTTTTTCAAAAGTGGAATATGATCGTGGTGGGCGAACCTGGAACCTGACTTGAGTTGAGTGGTCGAACGTGTTGAAAAGTGGGCGAACCTGAGGAGTTAGTGGTCGAACCTAAAATTTTGTGTAGAATTTTTCACTTTCGGGTACAAAATCCCACCTTCGACCAGTTTGTTTTGGGCGGGCGAAAGTGAAAAGTTTGTTAGTCTGTGTTTACATTCTGGTCATATCTACGTTCGGGTGTTACTGTTTGGGCGAACATAGGATCAGAAGGGTCGAGAGTGATAATGTTTGGACGAACCTAGATCCTTTTGGACGAACCTAGAGTATTTCGGGCGAACCTAGGATTTTGTTGAAAAGTTTTCTAAGTGTTGAGATTTTTCTTAGTTTGTGATCATGTGGCGTTTTCAAACTACTCCGGGATCAGCAACAACACAACCACAACAGCAAACGATGGACCCATGGACAGTGGCAGCGCAAAAGACGAACACACAGTCTTCACAACCACTTAACTACATGACAACGACGAGCACTATGCCTCAAAGTGTAGCACATCCGGCACTACAATCTGATTACTGGGGAGTAGCAGCAGCGGCGGTAAATACTCAATCCACTAATGCTATTTCTACTTTGATTAAGGATTTGTCTACAGGTAGTGGAACTCGGCCACCGAAGCTCATGGACATGCAAGAGTATAATCAGTGGCATACCATGTTCAAGATCCATTTGGAAGGCATGGGAGTGGAAGGAGCAGAGGCTTGGAGCATGATTGTTAAAGGTTACACAGCACCGATTTTGGAGAATACAGGTGAAATGATTCCTTTGGAAAGCTTAACTGAGGACGAGAAGAAGAAATATGTGGTGGAAAAGAAAGCTTTTTCCCAACTGACACAGGCAATCACAAGTGACCTGTTGCATCAGTTTGGGACATGTACTACATCAAAGCAGCTTTGGGATAAGCTTATGAGGAAGCATGATGGTAATGAGAAGACTAGGAGCTTGAGAATGGAAGAATTGGTCAAAGAGTTTGAGAATTTTTCTTTTATTAATAATGAAACTCTAAAAGAACTAACTCCTAGATATATGCATTTGTTGTCTGAATTGTCTAGTTATGGTGTACATATTCCAATGACTAAGCAGGTGGATAATTGCAGATGCTTTACCACCACAATGGGATCAGCATGTGGAAGTTCTCAGAGAGAAGGATGCTTATCAATTCTGGACTATTTTAGAGTTTATCGAAAAGCTGGAGAACAAAGAGTTGGAGGATAGGAGGAAAGCTAGAAGGTCACAGATTCCTCAGAATCCCAGTTTGTATTTTGGAGGCACTTCAGTTCCAGTTGGTAACTCGAGCTCAGGAAGCATTGCACCACATGTTGCATGTATTTCCAATGTCATGGAATCATCAAAACCAACCACCAACTACTTGACACAAACATCATCCTACTCACAACCATCATACACACCACCACAATACAATTCCTACATTTCACCATTCTCCCCAATGCAACAAGCAAGTTTTTACACCGCTAACCAATCACAACAACCAGTAAACCAAGTAACTCAACCTAATCAACAACCGGTGGTTTTGGATACATCTAACTTGGGAAATGTGACTGTCGAGGTTGCTCAGCAACACATTGCATTAGTCTCAGCGATGGTTTCATCCTACAATGGGTTAGTTGCTAGTCAGATTGGGAACAACAACTTAACCAACGAAGACTATGCACAGATTGACAAGGAAGAGATGGAACTCATTGACATTCAATGGGCTTTTGCGAGTATCATGAGAAGAGCAACAGAGTTCATCGAGAAAACTGGAAGGACTGATTTAGCAACTTCTCCCAACACAACCTATGAATTCAACAAGGAGAAGGTTACGTGTTTTAATTGTGGAGAAAAAGGACATTTTAAAAGGGAATGCACCCAGCCACCTAAACAAGGTAATCGAAACCCTTTCAATGCAAATTACCAGAACCGTCAACAACAAAACCAAGTTTCTTACCAAAATAACAACAACTATCAAAACCGAAACTTTAACAACCAAAACAGACAACCAAACACTCAAAACCAGATTCAAAATCAATCTCCTAATAACACAAACCGAACAGTTGTACCTATCACTACACCTAATGAGACTCAACAGAATGCGAGTCAGAACCAAGCTTTGGTGACTCAACAGGATGAAAGGTTTGACTGGTCAGGTATGCAAATAGGAGTTGAGGAAGTGACTACTGGTGGGAATGTGGCATGTGTTGCTTATCAGGTTGATATGGAAGAGTCGGTGGCGGTTGATGAGAAGAAAGAAACTGAGGAGTGTGAAAGTGATGATTCTGAGACTGAGATGGAAGTGGAGAATGAACCTGTTGAGGTTAAGGCTGAGGAAACGAGTTCCGGAATGGTGATTGATTCTGTTACTGATGTTCCTGAAGAGTGTAGATCAGTTTATTCAGATTCTGAGAGCGAATCAGACACAAAGGCAAGTGTTGATTCTTTAGATGATGATATTGATCAGCTGCTGGCAGAAGCTGACTTTTTGATGACGAGGAAGTCGTGCATTGCTGATGATGCTTTCACCAAGATTGACTATTCCAAGTTTTTCACTGGAAAGGAAGCTCATTTCGCGTTGATGGCTATGACTGACCCGCCAAGACCTGTAAGTTCTGAATCTAGCACTGATGTTATGAGTGATAAATATTGTGGAACATGTGATAGATTGACTGAGGAGAATAAACAACTCCGAATTTCACGTGATAGTGCTATCATGAACAGTCAATCTACTCGCAAAGAGTTGAATGCTTTCAACAAAGTATTAGATGGCTATAAAAAGGACATTTCCGACTTGAAAAACACTTTGTCTTTGAAACAATTGGCAATAAACAACTATATCAATGAAATTGAAAACACCAAGTTGGAAATGGCGGCCATAAAATGCTTTGCTGAAAAGGTGAACAAAAAGTTGGAAAGTTATAAGAATGTTGCTTATGTGGTAGACCATATCATTGATGATAACACCACCAATTACAAGTCTGTACCATCTCTGGTTCTTTTTGAAAATCATAACTATCACCAAGTTATACCGGAGAGTTCGGTAAAATCAGACTCATCATCGGAAATGGAAACTAATACCTCGAGTATTGGTGATCCTTATTCCGATGTGAGACCGATTTTAGGCTTGAATGATGAGGGTGTTTATGCTGAAAGAGTGAATTCAGACTCAGAGAATGATGATACTGGTAGTGATCAAACTGTTAATGTATGTGAGATTCCAAAAGAAAATCACATCATTACTACTGAACCAGTGTCACCATCTGATCATGTTCATCCGATGGCAAATGCTAATCGTGATAAAAAGTCTGAAAAGAATGATGTTAAGAAAGATAATGGTGTTAAGAATGTTGTAAAAAAGAATGAGCTGAATGAACAATGTGACAAACCTGTTAAAGTGTTCTATCGGATGGAAGGATCCAATAAGATCATTTCTGATGAGGAATTTCCAATCAAAAACGTTAACTATTCTAAACTTGACAAAATCTGGCAAGAAAGCACGA
Source organism: Ambrosia trifida (assembly GCA_028751855.1). Lineage (NCBI taxonomy): Eukaryota > Viridiplantae > Streptophyta > Magnoliopsida > Asterales > Asteraceae > Ambrosia > Ambrosia trifida. The sequence continues at coordinate 96,603,257 of CM054124.1, read as the reverse complement.
TTTGGTTTCCAAAACATGAGAGAACAAACGAAATTCTACCAGAAATTTTAAAGAAATTGTTTTCGGATGTTCCTCAAGAACCAAAGGTACATGTCACCGAGTTCATTCGACCAAATGACAAAGCAAATGGTTTTCATGAGCCCACTTACTCGAAGGGACCACTTCCTGAGAGTTTGAGGAATCAACAGTATAATGATCAATATCCTGTTAGATCATTTGCTCCACCAAATGCTCATTATGTTTTTGAGGAATATAGAAAATGCTTTAAATGTGGAGAACGCGGGCATTTACTTGCTCAGTGTCCATATGTAAGGCATAAAAGACATGAGGTTGAAGTTAGAAATTCTATGAGAAAGCCGATTGATCATTATGTTCCACCACATAGACGGGTTGTTCCTCAACAACAACAGTTTTATAATCAAAACAATTTTCAAATGAGGAACAATCGCCCAATCCAATATGATCAAAGAAATCGGATTGCTATGGAACAATCTTGGAGAAAGCCTGTGGTGAACACAACAGTTGATAGGCAAAAGGTTCCACAAAAACCAATTGTCAAATCAAATGTTGGACCTAAGTCTGTTAATTCAGATAAGGTTGCCAAGAAAGTTACTTTTGGTAACAATGTTCAGAAACCAATTGAGAAACCAAAATCTCAAATTCGTATTCTTAAAAGGTCTGAACAATCTTGGACACCTAATGGTACTTCAGGAGCTTCTACTTCAAAGGTAAGTGAGAAAAAGGAAAATGTTTTGAACAATCAAAAAAAGATTGATCCAAAACAGAATGTTGTTGAAAAAGTTAATGAAGATGTTTCTTTAAAAACCGATGTTCAAAGGCCCAAGACTCAGGCTTGGGTCCCCCGAAAGAACTAAATGATTTACTTTTTGTGTGCAGGGAGCTTCAGCTGGCCCTATTAGCAGTCTCTGGATTGTTGATAGTGGAGCTTCAGGCCACATGACGGGGGATCTCGCATTACTGATTGATGTGAAAAACATTAATGGAGGGTATGTCGCTTTCGCGGGTAATAAAGGAGGATATATTACAATGGAAGGAAGCGTGAGTAATGGGATTGTGACTTTCGAGCAGATTTCTTATGTCAAGCAGATAGACTATATTTTGTTGAGTGTCAGTCAGATATGCGATAAACAATTTTCTGTGCATTTTGATGACAAATCCTGTTATATTCTCAAACCGGGCTTCAAAATTCCAAAGGAATGGGTAATGTTGATGGCACCTCGAGTCAACAATCTTTATATTCTTGACATGTCCAAGGCGATGACATCACAGGGGCAAATAACATGCTTTCTATCCAAGGCGACCGAGAAAGAATCGATAATGTGGCACCGCAGAATGGGGCACATTCATCTGAGGAAAATGAATCAATTGGTGAGAAATGGACTTGTCGATAGAGTAAACGTGAAACATTTCCATCTGAACGACAAGTGTGTAAGTTGTATGAAAGGAAAACAACACAAACAGTCCCATAAAGTGAAGAAAGTTAACTCTGTTGAGATGCCGCTTGAGCGATTGCACATGGATCCTTTTGGACCAGTCAAGCGCAAAAGTCATCTTGGAGAGCTTTATTGTTTAGTCGTCACTGATGACTATTCAAGATTCTCATGGGTGATGTGTTTGAAGAACAAAAGTGACACCTTTATCAACTTACAAGTTCTGTTCACTCGATTGGAGAATATTTACAGTTTGAAGATAAAAAGAATCAGGAGTGACAACGGGACGGAGTTCAAAAACGCCAAGATGGATGAACTTTGTGAAAGCAAAGGGATACATCATGAATATTCGGCTCCGTATACCCCGCAACAGAACGGTGTTGCTGAAAGAAAGAATAGGACTCTAATTGAGGCGGCTAGAACAATGCTCGCTGATTCAAATCTTCCGGTAATGTTCTGGAATGAGGCGATTTATGCAGCAAATTATACATTAAATCGGGTTCTAACAGTGAAGAAGTTTGGTAAAACATCTTATGAGCTGTTACACCGACGAAAGCCCAATTTAGAGTATCTAGAACCATTTGGGGCGCCATGCACGATGTTGAATCCACGCGAGAAGTTTAGTCCTAAAGCTGAGGAGGGATATTTTGTTGGATATGCAACCCCACTCAAACGGGTATTCAACAAGCGAACTCGTCAAGTGGAGGATTGGGCTAACGTGGAAGTTCAACGATACACTCAAAATTTGCAAGGCACGGGCCCTGATTGGATGTTTGATTACAAAGATTTCTTTGAATCATTCAACCTAGATAGCTTAGTTGAAGAAGCTGTAATCAGATTACTTTACGAGTGTGAAAACGCGGCGACTTCACCGTTGATACGTCCAATCACCGTGAACCCCCCACCAGCTTCTAATAATACCAGTGCTCCTATACAAGAAGAAGAGATGTTTCAAGAGGCTTCAACTTCACTAGACACTTCAGAATCTGAAGATGAACAATTTGAAGAAGCCGTTCTTGAACATGCAGAAGAATTAGAGGCGCAACCTGTGAACCCAACTCCAAATCCAGATGTTGCTTCAGCATCAAACACGGGTCATGATCAGGATGCTGTAGAACACTTGACTGCTCAGACGGGAGTGATTGTACCTGTTAATCCGGAATCTCGGATTCATCGTATTCATCCGCTGGAGCAAGTTATCGGTGATCCTGGAAATGGTGTTATGACCAGAGGGTAGCTAAAAAGCGTTAACTCGCCAGAGAGTTTTGGTGCTTTAGCATTGTATGCCAAAATTCAGAAATCTGGTAGTCAAAATGATTGGTCGTTTGCATGTTATGTGTCGCAGGTAGAGCCAAGGACATACAAAGACGCTTTGAATGAAGATGCCTGGGTTGAGGCAATGCAGGAGGAGTTATTGCAATTCCAGAAATTGGGAGTCTGGACGCTCACAGATTTGCCGCCGGGAAGGAAGAAAATAGGCACTAAGTGGGTGTTTAAGTGCAAAAAGGATGATCGTGGAGTTATTGTTCGCAACAAAGCCAGATTGGTCGTGCAGGGTTTCCATCAAATCGAAGGGATTGATTACAATGAAATCTATGCACCAGTAGCTCGAATTGAAGCTATTCGGATGTTCCTTGCGTTTGCTTCATACAAGAAATTCAAAGTCTATCAAATGGACGTCAAGAGCGCATTTTTGTATGGGAAAGTCAAGGAGGAGGTTTATGTCGGGCAGCCACCAGGCTTTGATGACCCAATCCACCGGGACAAGGTCTACGTGCTAAACAAAGCTTTATATGGTTTGCACCAGGCTCCAAGACAGTGGTACGAGGAGCTAAGTACATACCTCATCTCCAAAGGATTCAAGCGCGGCCTCGTCGATTGCACCCTCTTCACGAAGAAGACGGGAGATGATTTGCTTCTAGTACAGATTTACGTTGATGATATTATATTTGGTTCAACTAACGAACTTTTGTGCAGGGAATTTGAAACTGTTATGCAGGAAAAGTTTGAAATGAGCGCTATGGGGGAAATGCAATTTTTCCTCGGCTTACAGGTGGACCAAAGACCCGACGGGATCTTCATTCACCAGACGAAATATGTATCCGACATCTTGAGCCGATTCCAGATGGAGGACTCTAAGCTGATGGATACCCCGATTCAACCCAATCACGGGATTGGAGTGGACGCTAAGGGGGAGCTGACAGATCCATTTACATACAGAGCAATCATCGGATCTCTGATGTATTTAACAGCGTCTCGACCAGATATTATGTATGCAACGTGTCTCTGTGCTCGCTATCAATCGAAGCCGAAACAAAGTCATCTGACGGCGGTCAAGCGTATCCTTCGATATCTGAAGGGTTGTCCATCAAAAGGACTTTGGTACCCTAATGATGATGATTTTGATTTTATTGCTTTTAGTGATGCAGATTGGGGCGACTGTGACAAAGATAGCAAATCAACAACAGCTGGTTGCCAGTTTTTAGGGAGCAGGTTAATTACCTGGCAATGCAAGAAACAGACTTCCGTCGCACTGTCTACATGTGAAGCCGAGTACATTTCAGCCTCGAGTTGTTGTTCGCAAGTGCTCTGGATCCAACAACAGATGGTCGATTACGGTTTGCGGTTTCTTAAAACCCCTATACACTGTGACAACGAAGCCGCAATTGCATTAACTAAAAATACTTAAAATCATTCTAAAGCGAAACATATCCGGATTAAATATCATTTTATCCGTGATTGTTACGCTAAGGAATTGATAGATATGGTCAAAATCCATACTGACTACCAACGTGCAGATTTGTTTACAAAAGCTTTTGACAGATCCCGCTTTGAATATCTTTTGAAAGTAAACAATATAAAGGAAAAACAGGACTAATCGGCACCTCGGTTTATCGCTTTTTAGTTTTAGTTTTTAAATTTTTGCTAATTGGGAATTTCTCTTTGCTAATTGGGAATTTCTCTTTACTATCATAATCCTCAAAGAAGTTGATGCTTTCGAGGGGATTGCTTAATCCTCAAAGAAGTTGATGCTTTCAAGTGGATTGTTTCTTTCAAATTATTGTTCTGTTTTTCAGAAAAATTAAAAACCCAAAAATATGTTCTTTATTTTAGAGGGAGTCATTTTTATCAGAAAAACCAAAAACATTGAAAAATTTTCAAAATACCTAAAAAATTAGAAAAACCAAAAAGATTTCCTGGATAAAAAGAGGAAATGATAGTACATCAGTGGGGATCTGACACAGGCTAAAGAATTGTATAGTTTAATGAACACCACATAGACATATGGTCTTAGTACCGTAATTTCGTTTGATAGGGTATGTGTACAAAACTCGGAGGTTTAGGGTCGTTATGTTATTAGTTGTCTGGGGATAGCCTATTTGATCTTCTGCTGTAAGTCATTACGGACCTAGATCAGATAGGATGTCTTTATAAAAGAGCTATATGCCAAATCCTAAAGTTACCGAATTGAGGAACTTTCCATGTTATATGATAATCAAAGATTATTTATTACATCGTATTGATCATTGATGCAAATCATGATTAATATCAGTCCTCAACCTGGTATAGTGCATATGTTGCTTTGCTGCATTAATTTGCTGACCTGTATACCTCTATGCATTATATCTTGTACAATTACAGACGACGAAAGCATAATCACGCTTTACAATGAGTCTTTGTGTATTTACTTCTTGATACGGGAGTATGTCGTGTGTGTGGGAACCACAATGTGTTAGTCTAATACATCTAATTCGTATCATTTTAAAGCATTGCGTAATTGTCTGCATGTGAGCTTATGTGGACCACAATATCAGCAATTGTCGTGTCACATATTGTTTCTAATGATAATATTAAAACAGATCAACGCTGTGCTCAGATCGTGGTTGCTTCGAAATCTAATCAAGATGAGATAAATGATAAGATTAAGATGTTGGAAGCTAAGAATGAAAAGCTTGAAAGAAAGTGTGAAAGAAACAAGGGCAGGATCAAACTGATTAAGGCAGATAACAAAGAACTAAGGAATGAAAACAAACGCCTTAGTAATTGATTGAAGAGCTTTATAGCAGGGCACCCTAGTTGAAAGAGGGTGAAGAAGATGAAGAAGAGGAAGAAGAGCAGGTGGATTTTGAAGATTCTGAATCTGAAAAAGAACAAGATGATGATGAAGATGATGATGGATCGGAGAAAAGCGATGATGATGATGATGAAAACAATGATGATGATGATGTGTAACACCCCGCCCCTCTCATCACCAATATTGTCCGCTTTGCCCATCTAGAGCTCACGGATTTGTTTTTGGTTGCCCAAGTGGAGACTTCCCAGGAGGTCACCCATCCTGAAATTTCTCCCACCTGAGCACGCTTAACTGTGGAGTTCTCCTCTCATCCACTAACATTAAGCCCCAAAACGCGTTGGTGATTTAAGAGGCAAGACATTACTTATGAACCAAGGATCTCTCCTGGCCACGGCCGATGTGGGATTTTCCTGGGGTGTCACATTCACCCACTGTTAGAGTCTCATCGTCCCTGATGAGGTGTGTTCCTGGGGTGTCACATTCACCCCCTGTTAGAGTCTCATCGTCCCTGATGAGGTGTGCACCCACCATCCCGAACGGCACAGGAGTGGCTCTGATACCATCTGTAACACCCCGCCCCTCTCATCACTAATATTGTCCGCTTTGCCCATCTAGAGCTCACGGATTTGTTTTTGGTTGCCCAAGTGGAGACTTCCCAGGAGGTCACCCATCCTGAAATTTCTCCCACCTGAGCACGCTTAACTGTGGAGTTCTCCTCTCATCCACTAACATTAAGCCCCAAAACGCATTGGTGATTTAAGAGGCAAGACATTACTTATGAACCAAGGATCTCTCCTGGCCACGGCCGATGTGGGATTTTCCTGGGGTGTCACATGATGATGCAGAAGGTGCTGGGAGAAAACAAGGAGATGAGTTTAGCAGTGGTAGTGATCATAATGGAGGAGATGATACTTCCAGATTTACTTATGAGAAGAGAACACCAAAGAAGAAAGATACTGGAGAATCAAGTTCTAAGAAGAAAGGTGAGAACGTTGATTCAGATGAAAGTATTTTCTGGAATGAGAAGGTGAGATCTCTATCTGATGATGCTAAACAGCTGTACAAAGATATGTTGGAAAAGAGAGAGTGGACCATTGAGTTCACAGGATGCTTCGCTGAGATATTCCAAACTGATGACTTAAGATATGAATTGGAATATGAAGATCCTGATCTTGAAGAAGGGGAATTACCTGCATCTGTGGCAAAAGAAATACTAGATGGTCTTGCACAGAGGGTAGGAAAAACTTTTGAGGAGTTTATGATGGATGAATCGATTCCAGATATTCCTGAAAAGGATATTGGAAGTCATTCAGATGATGTGCAGACTCCTGAGAACAATGAAGTGGAGATGGAAGATATAACTCATGAAGTGTTCCCCCAGTTCTTCAGACAAGATGATGAAAATGAAGTATTTCCTGATTTCACTGAGATACCAAATAAGTCAGCAAAACAGAAAGCTAAGAAAAGGAGTGAAGAGTTTGTGGAGAAGGTATTCGGTACTGATAAGAAAGATTCTTCTAACCAGTCTGATGAGTTGAAGAATTATATGAAGAAATTGAAGGAAATGGATGAGAACCGACCAAAGCCTGAAGCTCAAGGTAACTTTTACAGATTTCATAATGACAAGTTCAAAGGCAGAGCTCTCGGGTGGACTTACTTAGGCAGGCTGAAATGTATTGCTGCAAAATGGGAAACCGGAATCCTGTACTTCAACAGATTCTGTGACTTGCTTACTCTACCATACTGGGCGGTTAGAGACTTATGCAGGTTCCCAATGTCAGGTGCCGAAGTAAATGGATCACATGTCGGTTGGTGCGCAGATAAATTGGTTTGGGAAAGTCGTACGAAATGGAACAGATTCAAACCTCAATATCCCCGAAGAAATGTTCATAGGGATATTGATCCTCAAACCAATATGAAGCGAGTAACTTTGATCTATAAAGCACCTAATGTGATGAGGAAGATACCGTTGATGCCTATGCCACAGCATTTTAGTGCTGATTTTATCTTCTGGTACTATGATTGGAGAAAGGCAGAAGCGGTGATTGTGTTGAGAGATGGAAAGGATAAATACAAGCATGTTCATGTATTTGATCCTATGTGGTTGTTTAATTGCACGTTTGAAGACATCATCATGCTTTTCTACAATCCAATCTACTTTGAACCAAACGACTTTGATCAAGCAAGAAAATACACTCAAGTGGTTGGAGTTTGTTTTGCGTATGACATCAATGCAGGAAGCAACTTGGAGGGTAAGCTTGGTTAGACAGTGAAGATAGCAAATATGTCTAAACCAGTGAAGAAAACATTTGAGCCTCTAATGACTACTGAGCAGAAGAAACAGCTCAGAATCAAGTTGATGAACAAGACGATGGACCAACAGAGAAAACTATCCAATCAAGAGTCGAGGGGGAGTTTGTTGATACGTTTTGCGACTAAGGATTGGATAAACATAATTAACACATGTTAGTGACTTGGCCGAAGGTAGAGATAATGGGCGAAGGTAAATAATAGTGGGCGAATGTAGATGGATAATGGGCGAAGGAAGATTGGAACTGTCATGAAGACACATTCGACCACTGGAAGTGGGCGAATGTGGAAAAGACTCACGTTCGACCAGTGAAAAGGGGCGAACGTGCAGTGTCTATAAATAGGTTTTGTGATTTTGATTATGTAATAGAGTTGTCAGTTGTGTCTGTGTTCAGGTCAGGTTCAGAGGTTGTTTTGAGATATTGTGTGTGTGTTCTAGATTAACATAAAACTGATTGTAAAAGCTTATTTGAAAGAAGTTAATCTATGAAATGATGTTGAAAATGATCTTGATTGCGTTTTGATTTGTGTTTTATCAATTTGTTCAGAACTAGGGTTTCCGCACCTAGTTTTGTGACTTGTATGATCGTATAATCCTGTTTTAGCTAAAATCTTTCGCTCACAGATGCAGTTTTTCCTCGGCTTGCAGGTGGACCAAAGACCCGACGGGATCTTCATTCACCAGACGAAATACGTATCCGACATCTTGAGCCGATTCCAGATGGAGGACTCTAAGCCGATGGATACCCCGATTCAACCCAATCATGGGATTGGAGTGGACGCTAAGGGGGAGCTGACGGACCCATTTACATACAGAGCAATCATCGGATCTTTGATGTATTTGACAGCGTCTCGACCAGATATTATGTATGCAACGTGTCTCTGTGCTCGCTATCAATCGAAGCCGAAACAAAGTCATCTGACGGCGGTCAAGCGTATCCTTTGATATCTGAAGGGTTGTCCATCAAACGGACTTTGGTACCCTAATGATGATGATTTTGATTTTATTGCTTTTAGTGATGCAGATTGGGGCGACTGTGACAAAGATAGCAAATCTACTACAGCTGGTTGCCAGTTTTTAGGGAGCAGGTTAATTACCTAGCAATGCAAGAAACAGACTTCCGTGGCACTGTCTACCTGTGAAGCTGAGTACATTGCAGCCGCAAGTTGCTGTTCGCAAGTACTCTGGATCCAACAACAGATGGTGGATTACGGTTTGCAGTTTCTTAAAACCCCTATACACTGTGACAACGAAGCCGCAATTGCATTAACTAAAAATACAGAAAATCATTCTAAGGCGAAACATATCCGGATCAAATATCATTTTATCCGTGATTGTTACGCTATGGAATTGATAGATATGGTCAAAATCCATACTGACTACCAACGTGCAGATTTGTTTACAAAAGCTTTTCACAGATCCCGCTTTGAATATCTTTTAAAAGTAAACAATATAAAAGAAAAACAGGACTAATCGGCACCTTGGTTTATCATTTTTTAGTTTTAGTTTTAGTTTTTAAATTTTTGCTAATTGGGAATTTCTCTTTTCTATCATAATCCTCAAAGAAGTTGATGCTTTCAAAAATATGTTCTTTATTTTAGGGGGAGCCTTTTTATCAGAAAAACCAAAAACATTGAAAAATTTCAAAAGACATAAAAATTAGAAAAACCAAAATGATTTCCTGGATAAAAAGAGGAAATGATAGTACATCAGTGGGGATCTGACACAGGCTAAAGAATTGTATAGTATAATGAGACGTATGATGATTACGTGTGATATGCTGATAGGCTTCGTAGACTAAATATTGCGTGCATTAGTGATACAAACATAACAAACTACGCGTTCGTGGCTGAACACCTCATGGGCATATGGTCTTAGTACCGTAATTTCGTTTGATAGGATTGCCAAAATCTGAGGTTTCGGGTCGTTATGTTATTGTTATCCGGGATATTCTGATTAAACTTCTGTCGTATTGATTTACGGACCTAGTTTCATCAGAATATTTGCAAAAAGAGCTTATTGCCAAAACCGAAAGTTACCGAATTGAGGAACTTTATGTTTTATTGATCAAAGATCATTATTACATCTTATTGACTTTCTGATGCAAATCAGTGGTTAATATCAGCCTCAACCTAGTGTATACGCACATGTTACTTTGCTGCATTTATTTGCTGACCTGTACACCTCTGTGCTATATACTTTGTAAATTTTACGGATAACTCTGGCATAATCACGCGTTACGATGAAGCTTTGTGCAATTACTTGATACGGGAGTATGTCGTGTGTGTGGGAACCACAATGTGTTAGTCTAAAATACCTAATTCGTATCATTTTAAAGCATTGCGTGATTGTCTGCGTGTGAGCTTACGTCGACCACAATATCAGCAATTGCCATGTCACATATTGTTTCTAATGATAATATTAAAACAGATCAACGCTGTGATCAGATTTCATAGAAAACTTATATGATCCTCTTAGCGGATATCACAAAATGTTTACTGCTTTCATTTACTTTGATGCATTTTACTTTGTTGCATTTTACTTTTATTGTCAAAAAGATACAAAATCCAAAAAGATTTTAGGTGTGTTTTGATAAAATTTCAGAAAACCCAAAATTTTTGCATTTCTGCTTTATTTTTGATAACCGGGGATGTTTGATGGTCAATTTCTGAGATTTGATAACACCATCTGGGCTTTGTATCATTCAAAAAGTGAAAATTTGAGTTTTTGGAAGTTTAACAGCTTGAATAATGTTGAACGGGATTCGAATTCGTGATTTGGTAAATTTTCAGATTTTTCCATTTCACATTCGCCCCTTAATTGGGTCGAATGTGGAAAAATCATTACCTTCGGCCGTTACATTTTGGACGAATGTGGAAACTTTATAACTAATATTTCACCTTCGGGTCATTAATTGGGGCGAAGGTGGAATATCCTTACATTCGCCCACTATAAACGGGCGAAGGTGCATTTTCTATATAAACCTGTTTCACTTTCGAACCCTCATTCATAATTTTTCAGAATTTTTCTTCAATACCATACCTTGTTGCTTTGATTCCTTGTTCTTGCATAATTGATTCTCTATCAATTACTGATCATTTCTATTCTAATATCACAGGTAATGGAGCATTAATGAGATCAGAATCATTGTTTTTTTGTAACCGGACTTAGGGTTTTACAGTCTAGGGTCTTAGAGTGTGTTTTAGTGTTTGTTTTGGATTGCATTTCAATCCTCATCAGTTTTAGGGGGAGAATAGTCCAAGAATTAGGATAACAACAACATCAGATGGATAATTGATTGTTTAAAACTGTCGTGACCTAATTCCTATGAAAAACTGATGAATATTGAAATTTAGGAACAATTGGTCATGAACGAAGGTTGATCGGCCATATTAGAATGTATCCTAATCAAAATCAAGGGTTAAAAACAATTTTGGCAAAATTTTAAATTTTTGGGGATGAACAGGTCTACCTTCGGGTCCATTAAAACGGGCGAAGGTGCATTTTATGGACGAATGTAGATTGAAATCGGGCGAATGTGTTTTTAATTCAAAATTTTTCACTTTTGTCCAGAATATTTTACATTCGACCAAAAATACTCACATACGTCCAGAACAAAAGGGGCGAATGTAGAACCTTTAAACCTTAAAATTTTTAACTTTTTGACGTTTTTGTATTTTGACGTTTGTTTCTGTTTTTGATGTGCAGATGGCTGATCAGACTGAGAATGTTGAGACTCCAGTGGAGAATATAGTTTCAGAATCTGTTCCAGAGAACGTTCAGGAAGGAGAATCATCAAGTACAGGCAGTTGGTTGTTTGAGAAAACGCATAATTGTTGTGCTTATCTCGGTGATGTAGAAAAGAATGTCGAGTTTACAAGAATCATTGAATTCTTGAGGAGGAGCAGAGTTGTCTATTCTTTAGCCACTCCGACTATCATCTACAAAGACATAATTGAAGACTTTTACAAGAATGCGAAGTATGATTTCTGGGATGATCAGACTATCATAAAGAGCAAAATCTAAGACATGGAGATGTTTATTACAGAGTCTGACATTAGAGAAGCACTCCAGATAAAGTTTGAGGTGAGTGAAGATCCCAGAGAATTGTCGTGGACTGAACAGAAGGCTTGTTTCTTAAGAATGAAGTACAAAGGTCCGATTACTGATGGATCTATGTATAAAGGGAAGCTGAGTGTGCAGTTCAAGTACTTTGCACATGTGATTATTCATGTTTTTGGATGTGTGAGTGGAGGATATGATGTTATGAGGAAGAGTTTGAGTTCGATGATGGTTGCGTTGACTCTCAACAAACCATTCAATGTATCTGGGATGATACTGGATCATATGCTTGAGATGTTAAAGGGTGTGAAGAAGAAGCAATTTATGCTATATCCGAGATTTCTCATGATGATTTTTGACCACAAGTATCCAGAATTGAAGAAGGATCCAACTATGATCCTAGGTCAAGATCACATGAACATTCGTACTTTGGTGAGAATGAAAGGATTCAAAGGTGTGCCAGACAATGAAAAGCCACCTCACAGGAGACTCTTTGGAGCTTTGGCTAGTCAGGATTACACTGATCCTGGCAAGAACAGAGCAAGACATGATGACAGTGATTCTGATAATGATGATCCTTTGGTGTATGTTGATGCAAGCACTAAGAGGAAGAGACAGGTAGTCAATCCCGGAGCCAAAGGGAAGGGTAAGGGAAAGACTGAACAAGGAAGTTCTAAGCAACAAGTGGTGAGGAAGAAATCAACTGCAAAGAAAGGTACGGGTTTGGTTGATGAAGAATCAGTGGATTCAGAGGAGACTGAGGTAGAAGAACGATGGGATTCTGATACTGAGAATGTTAGGACCACCAAACGTAAGGCCACTATGGTTGGTGAGTCTGAATCTTTGAACAAATCGATTGAGGAAGCTGAGAAAAGAAAGAAGTCAGTGAATGTTGAAGATGAAAGTTTAGGTGTTGACTTGGAAGAGTTGAATATTGGAGAAACTGTGGTTGTAAATTTGCCCAAAGCCAAGCACAAGACCATGTCCAAGAAGACTAGCACCAAACAGTTGAGAGAGAAAGAGTTAGCACAACTGTTGAAAGGAAAAACAGTGCCTGATGCTGGTACATCATCAAAGCTATCTTCACCTGTCACCAAGAAGCAAAAGAAATCTAAAGAGGCAGAAACAATATCAGCTGATCAACTTAATGTTGCACTGGACAATGTACTTGACATGTTTAGAAAGCCTCAGAAAGAAAAGGAGGTTGAGCCATCCAGATCCAAATCCAAGAAAGTCACTGTGGATGATGATGTGATGAAGCAGGTAAATAGGAAAATGGATGATATGATGAAAATGATTGTAGCTCAACAAGCTGAGATAGCCAAATTTAAGCAAAATGAAGAGAAAATGCTTCAGATTGTGGTTGCTTCTAAATCTAATCAAGATGAGATTAATGAGAAGGTTAAGATGCTTGAAGCAAAGAATGAAAAGCTTGAGGGAAAGTGTGCAAGAAACAAGAACAGGATTAAGTTGATTAAAGCAGACAACAAAGAACTAAGGGCTGAGAACAAACGCCTTAGTGATTTGATTGATGATTTATATAATACTGCACCCAAGTTGAAGGAGGGTGAAGAAGATAAAGAAGAAGAAGAAGAAAAAGTTGACTATGAAGATTCTGAATCGGATGAAGAAAAAGATGATGATGAGGATGATGAAGAGTCAGATAAAAATGAAGATGAGGATGATAATGATGATGATGATGATGCTGAAGGGTCTGGGAGACAGAAAGAGGATGATAGTGAGAGTGATGATGATGATGATGATGATGGAGGTGATGATACTTCAAAGTTTACATTTGAAGAAAGAACATCCAAAAAGAAGAGTACTGGAGAATCGAGTTCAAAGAAGAAGAAAGGTGAGAACGTTGATTCAGATGAAAGTATCTTCTGGAATGAGAAGGTGAGGTCTTTATCGGATGATGCTAAACAAGTGTATAAAGACATGTTGGAAAAGAGAGAATGGACCATTGAGTTCACAGGATGTTTCGCTGAGATATTCCAAACTGATGATTTGAGATATGAATTGGAATATGAAGATCCTGATCTTGAAGAAGGAGAAGTACCTGCTTCTGTGGCAAAGGAAATTTTGGATGGACTTGCACAGAGAGTAGGGAAAACATTTGAGGAGATTATGGTAGATGAGTCGATTCCAGACATTTCTGAAAAAGATGTTGGAAGTCACTCAGATGATAAAAATACTCCTGAGCTTGATGAAGTGGAGGTTGAAGACATAACTCATGAAGAGTTTCCTCGGTACTTCAGAGAAACAGATGAAGATGAAATATTTCCTGATTTCACTGAGACACCGAACAATTCAGCAAAGCAGAAAGCACAGCAAAGGAGTGCAGAGTTTGTGGAGAAGGTGTTTGGTGCTGATAAGCAAGAATATTCAAATCAATCTGATGAATTGAAGAGTTATTTGAAGAAGTTGAGAGAAATGGATGAGAACCGACCGAAGCCTGAAGCTCAAGGGAACTTTTATAGATTTCACAATGCCAAGTTTAAAGGCAGAGCTCTCGGGTGGACATATTTGGGCAGGCTGAAGTGCATAGCTGCTAAATGGGAAACAGGAATCTTGTAGATTAACAGATTCATTGACTTGCTAACTCTACCGTACTGGGCGGTCAGAGATTTATGCAGATTTCCTATGTCTGGTGCTTCAGTTAGTGGTACTCATGTCGGTTGGTGTGCAGACAAATTGGTTTGGGAGAGTACAACAAGATGGAATAGATTTAAGCCTCAATATCCCCGATGGAAAGTTCATAGGGATATTGATCCTCAAACCAATATGAAAAGGGTTACTTGGATAAACAAAGCACCTGAAGTGATGAGAAAAATACCTTTGATGCCTATGCCACAACATTTCAGTGCTGATTTTATTTTCTGGTATTATGATTGGAGAAAGGCAGAAGCGGTGATTGTGTTGAGAGACGGGAAGGATAAATACAAGCATGTTCATGTATTTGATCCAATGTGGTTGATTAATTGCACTTTTGAAGACATCATCATGCTTTTCTATAATCCGATTTACTTTGAACCGAAGGACGCTGCTCAAGCAAGGAAAAATACGCAAGTGGTTGGAGTTTGTTTTGCTTATGACATTAATGCGGGAAGTAATTTGGAGAATAAACTTGGCAAGACAGTGAAGATGGTAAATGTTTCGAAACCAGTGAAGAGAACGTTTGAGCCTGCAATGACTACTGAGCAGAAGAAACAGCTCAGAATTAAGTTGATGAACAAAGCAATGGACGAAAAGAGAAGACAATCCAATCAATAGTCAAGGGGGAGTTTGTAGATGCATTTTGCGACTAATGATTGGATACTAACACATGTTAAGTTTTGTTAAAAGTGGGCGAAGGTAGGAAGATATGGGCGAAGGTAGATTACTAATGGGCGAAGGAAGAAATGGAAGCTGATTAGAATACATTCGTACTTTGGAAATGGGCGAATGTGGAAGAACTCCACATTCGACCATATCAACTGGGCGAACGTGCAGAGTCTATATATAGATTTTGTGTTTTTGTGAATGTAATAGAGTTGTCAGTTGTGTATGTGTTCAGGACAGGTTCCAGGTCATTTTGTGAAAGTCTGTATTTGATCTAGATTAACGTGTGTGTGATTGTAATTGAATATTTGAGAAAGTTAATCTATGAAAAAGCTTTGAAAATGATATTGATTGTGTTTTGATTAGAGTTTTATCAGTTTGTTCAGAACTAGGGTTTCCGCACCTGGTTTTGTAACTTGTATGATCATATAATCCTGTTTTAGTCAAATTCTTTCGCTTACATGGTCGAATGTGGAATTCCTCCACATTCGCCCAGTAGAAGGTACGAATGTGTATCTTGATCAGCTTCCAATCTTCCTTCGCCCATTTATCTTCTACCTTCGCCCATTAAAGCTACATTCGCCCATAACCAATTCCACATTCTACCCATCAGCATCTAACATATGTTAATATCCAATCACTAGTCGCAAAACGCATCTACAAAAACCCACCTATGAACCATTACACTTGCCACCTCTAAATCCATTGTTTCAATCCGATTAATCTTTCCCTCATACTTTTCTTCTATAGTCTATTACTTTTACAATTGAAGCTTTGATTATAAGCTCTTGTAATTGGCAACTTTGGGGCTACACATATTCTATTTCTTGAGGCTTAATACTTTGCTAAGGTGAGTTTACGTAACCATGTTTATGCAATTCTTCATACTTGCAACATTATACTTAAGCAATTCTACATGCATGTCTAGTTGTAAACTTTAATGCCTCATGATTTAGACAACGACAACAGTTTCAACGAGTTTCAACATTACATAATCATTACCTATGGCCAAGCCGGCGATACTCAATAATAGATCTATTGGATTGACAATCCCACCCAGATACGTGTACCTCCTACATAGGTAGCGTGGGTGATTGTTATCGTTTCAACATATCATTAAGGTGAACCGTGGATGACGGGATGGACCTAAACTAGTCGAAGGTTTGATTATGTCGATTCAACATATCATGTTTATTCATGTAGACTTAAACTTACGATAGACATATGAATTGCTAAGCTTTTATACTTAAACTATTTGCTTGACATGGCTTATGTATTCTCACCAACTTCTAGTTGCCCCCCCCCCCCCATTTTTACAACTCAATTGGAAATAATGGTGCATGAAGACTAGAGTATTTACATGAGAAGGCAAACTGAAGTCTATGCTTGTTTGGTTTTTGTGATGTATTAGATTTCCACTTAAAACTCATTATGTATTTTCATTTTTGAATATTTGCACTTTAAATTAATTTCAATTAAAATTTGGTTACCATGTGCTACTGTATACTCATTCTTACGTGACACCTCGATGTTTCCGCCATCGGTTGGGGTGTTACAGTTTGGTTTTGGTTAGATGTAGTTGTTTGTCTTTGTGTGGTATTTGGAGAGGTGTTTTGTCAGTTTTGGTAATTGTTTTGTTGTGGACAGGTGTTGCTGTATTGGCTATGATAGGTGACTTGGTTTTGTGTTTGGTGATTCTGGTAGTTGGAATTGAAAGGATTGCGATTACGTTGCTGCATCGGCTGAGTACATTCTCTTTTGTAATGACCTCGAATGCCATAGTTAAAACAGGTTACCTTGGCTTTGTTGAAGCCATAGGTAGTATTAGGTTAGGTGGCAAGGTCAGTTCTACCTATCGTCTCAATGAATTCAGTCGCTCTACTCATCACGCTAGCAAACGCCCACAGAATATCGATCAACTCCATTTCTTCTTTGTCAATCTGGGCATAATCCTCATTGGTCAGGTTCGTATTACCAGTCTAACTCACCACAAGTCCATTAAAGGAAGCACCCATTGCTGAAACTAAAGCAACGTGTTGTTGTGCTACTTCCACTGTCACATTATTCATGTTGGATGTTTCCAACACGACTAGACTTTGGCTGGAAGATGCTTGAGGCATCATCTGAGGAATGTACTGTTGTTGTGGCATTAATGAGGTATAGCAAGGTGCCGACATTTTTGGTTGTGTTGAGGTATATGAAGCTGGTGTATAAGATGGTCCGGGTGCAAGATAGTTAATGGGAACTCGTTGTGGTTCAACAACATTAGAAATACATGCAATATGTGGTGCAACCGTTCCACCAATGGATGATGTAGACATAGAAGCAAATGACATAGCATGATATAACTCCGGATTCTGTGGAGATTGAGCTCTTTTAGCTTTCCTCTTCTCTTCCATCTCCTTGTTTTCCAGCTTCTGAATAGAATCGTTGATCATCCAATACTGGTACGCTGGTCGAACCAAGCATATTATCAACATATAATCTTCAAAATAACCCTATATGCACAATCCAAATCCGATAGTCACAATCTGTGAACTTAAATCTAACGACGACATTGATTACGAGCACCGCTGTGACACCCGGCAAATTCTGGTTAACAACGTTGTCTAGATTAAAGTCTACCTTAGCGAGTCACGCATATATTATACTTAACTAGGGTTAGCTAGATAGCTAGATAGGACATACGTGCATTGTTGTGAGTTAATATGTGATTACATGATTAGTGAACCTCGGTCGTTGGTGAATAATAAACTTATGTGTCTCGGTGATATCTGACAAACTTATGTGAAAACCATACGTGATTATGTGAACCTAAACCGAACACGTTAATAAAAAAATCATTAAAAGTGGAGCATGAGGTTGATTAGGGTCTTAACGCATGGGGTTACACTTGTTACGGTCCGAAATAACGAAAACGTCGACGGATAACGCGTCGGGAGGCGAAACGAAGCAAAAGCGCGCGCCTCGGACCTGTGAGCGGCCGCTCGAATCTCCCTGACGGGTCTAAACCGCCTCAAACTCATATTTAAGCATCCTTAACCCCCATGCAACCCCCATACTCAACCCTAATCGCCCCCTTACTGCCCCACACGAATATTTCACTCCAAAAACTCCTTCTAAGGCTCAAGATCATCAATTGGGAGGCTCCAAGGCGCGCGATTGATTGATTTGAAGAGCTAAGGGTATAACTTATGATTTCTTACGCTTTTACCTTATGTTTTTACTATAAAAATCATATAACAAGTTTGTCCAGGTCTGAATGGGTTTAAGAAACATTAAAACATGAGTCTTTTTGAAGATTAAACAGATTAAACATATTAATAAACGCTTAGTAACATCATAGGATACTTGTTGCGCAAGTTATTGGAGTTTTGGTCCTTAAAGCTTTGATCTTGACATGTTTAATAATAGAATCTGATGGGAATAGGTATTAGGAATGTTTTGTGTTGATGATTGATGGTTGTTAATTGTTTTTATGCACACGGTAGGCGAGTAAAGTATGATTTAGGCGAAACTAAAATCTGGACAGAATGATTAGTTGAACTTGTAGGAGCTGTAACACGGCCCTAACACATTGATTTTAGTATTTTCTGTTGATGCGTTTTGCGACTAAGGATTGGATATACAGTATTAACATATGTTAGTGATTGGCCGAAGGTGAATAGAATGGGGCGAATGTAAATAAATCTGGGCGAAGGTAGATGATAAAGGGGCGAAGGAAGAATGGACTTGATCATGAAGACACATTCGACCACCTGAAGTGGGCGAAGGTGGAAAAAGCTCACATTCGACCAGTTGAAACGGGCGAATGTGCAGTGCCTATATATAGTTTTTGTGATTTTGATAATGCAAGAGAGTTGTCATTTGTGTCCAGGTTCAGATCAGGTTCAGAGGTGTTTTTGAGAAATTATTTGTGTGTGTTCTAGATTAACATAAACTGATTGTAAATGCTTTTTGAATGAAGTTAATCTATGAAATGTTATTGAAAATGATTTTGATTGTGTCGTGATTTGTGTTTTATCAATTTGTTCAGAACTAGGGTTTCCGCACCTAGTTTTGTGACTTGTATGATCGTATAATCCTGTTTTAGCTAAAATCCAATGCTCACATTTTCCTTGGATGATTAGGTCACACCTGGTCTTAGCTTTTCATAATGGGTAAAATCATGTGTTTTGGACGTCGGATGAGTCGTTTTTGGAATTTTCATTGAAAATAGGTCAGATCAGAATTTCGGGTGTCAAACTGAGTCAACTTTGAAACATCATAACTCAAGTTTTATAAAGAGTTGGGTTTTGAAATTTTTACAGAAGGTTAATATTGGAGTTTTGCAAGTTTCCAAGTAGATTCATCCCGTTTGGATGAATACACAATTTTTGGGAAATTATTTACCAAACTGACCTGTTAGGAGGGTTTTCTGAACATAGCTGAGTTAGACGAATTTTAGTTATTTTTGTGTTTGGATATAAGACTAAACAAAAATAGGTACTGTCAAGTGAATCCCAAAGAAAATTCAGTAAAAATTTGGGAGGATAACTTACTGATTTACTATTTTAAATGAATTCGTTTTGATGGCGCACAATCTGTCCTGAAAACACAGATTGTGTATTATGTGCTTATGTGATTAATTGAGGTCTTAGGTGATCTGGAATTGACATATAACTGAAGTACACTTGTTTGTGACACATACGGGATGTAGAAACTAATGGTAACCAACTCATTAACCAACGAGTCCGTAGGGTTTACTATTGCATGTAGAATCACTAGGCGTCGCATACACACTTTTGAACATTTAAAACGCCTTGGACAAACGAGTTATATGGTGTAATGATATTACGCCTATACTCACTTAATGACACTGTTATTAGGGTGTCGGTAGCATATATTACTTGCTGTTCGGATTCTTTGCTTGCACGTTAAGGTGAGTTTACGGCCCCTCTTTTAACTGGTTTCACTTTTTGGGGGAGAAAACATGTGTTAAACTTATGTTTTGGTAACAACTGTCATACTATGGGTTTCTGTCACACCACGCCTATGGCGGAAACACGTGGCGCGACGGTTCAAAAGTATTAATCCAAGATTAATGCAAACCACAATAGTAATTAAAGAAACGAGCATTTATTCAATGCTAATAATCATGTCAAATTATCCGTACATAATTATAAATTGTTTTTGAAATTAATAAGGAGGCTCCTCCCTTTATCCCTAAGTCCATGGAATAAAGAGACGAGACCCATTTATGACATTCCCAACGCCCAACTTGGAGATATCCCTGACCCTGCTCGCCATGCTAACTTCCATCATTCAATTACCTGAAAGATATGTTTGAAAATCGTCAATCTATAAATATTGGTGAGTTCACAGGTTTTAATTTAATAAATCTTTATAAAGTGGGAATATCCTTGTTATAACATTTATAGGAGTTGCAAAGTCCTACAATTTACTTGAGCCTATAACCAAACCAAGACAATTAATAATGCCCCGCCCCAAGTCGTTACTCGGTATTCCTACGACTTTATTTCAGAATAAGTGCACCCCAGGCATACGCCGATGCATAATCGACGCTATCGATTAGGGGTGGGCCTTGTCAGGCACCAATAGTACTATCCAAATATTCCTTTGGTTTCTCTTTCCTGAATTAATGATTATAGTGAGGAGGTCTCAACCCCGAGTGGCGATCCTTACTCAAGTATCCAACCCGTTATACAATCCCAACATATCTTTCCCCCGTAAAAACGTTAAATAGTTTAGAAATGGGGCCGTGAGACTCACCTGTAACTGTGCTCGGCTTAAAGAAGAAAATAGTAAGGTTTGTGATCCCGCACCTACAAAGGTTCTAGGCGTATAAGTCACTTATACCTATGGTGTATGTGCCTTGGCAAGTTGTACACCCAACTTCCCGACCACGTCTTTATCCCAATTCCCGTTTAATAGTTTTGTATCCTAGGTTCAATGGCGATGGATTACCCTTTCCTTACAAGTCATATATTATTCTTATTAATATTCTTTATGACTTGTACAATGTCACACTCGACACGACTCTACCCAACGTATAATTATTTTCCCATTTAAATAATTATACTTAGCATCGTTTCGCTCGATATAATGTGATTTCTTATTATTCGACCCGACTCACTTTGCCACATATTTATTTTCCCATTTAAATAAATATGCTAAGTTCTTGTCGTTTGGTAACATAATCTTAACGCCCGACTAGACTTACCACACCATACATTTATTTTCCCATTTAAATAAATGTACTAGGATCTTGTCGGTATTCACGCGTTCGTAGATATATTTCACCTACTCGTCTCGGTTTACCTTCTCGCATATCTATTTTCCCATTCAAATAGATATACTAGAATTTCGTCGAAAACGAGTATATGTACATATACCATCGCGTGGATACTACTTGTTAAGTTCATGTGTCGTTTAGCGTTTTTAATTTGTTACGTTATGTTTCTCCTTTCCCACGAATATTCTTTCTACACTTAGGAAAGTGCGTCGCACGTTTCACCCTTGTTATATATATTTTACTTTCTTAAAATATATGTATATTTTTATCTTTGTCGTAATGGCATCCTTCTTGTATGACCGTTTACGTTGGTTCGTGTAACTAATTCCGTTAGTTAGCGTTTTTCATATTTATTTCCGTTGCGCGTTCTCATGGAAGTATTGTTCCTACTTCCGGTTCCGAACGTTTTATTTCTTGGAAAAATATACTTTGTACGTTTTAGCCCGACTTGTCCAACTTGTTACTAAAAATGTTTCCGATACTTTTATATTCCCATTTATATAAAAGTATCCTATTTTTGTACAAGTCTTCCCAAGTCTTTATTTTATGAAATCTTATCTTATAAAATACTTGCGTTACTCCTTTTATTTTTTTATAAAACTTCCATTTTATAAAAATATACTTTTTACATAAAATGCCCAAGTATGCTACTAGTATTTACCAAATCTACCTTGTAAAATTATTACTTACACTTTTTGACACCAATCTTTCCATTATTGTGTTTTTGGACTAATAGTTTCCAAAATATTTGTTTTAGTCCCTCAACTTCCAAAGTTGCCATATTAGTCCTTTAACTTATACTTGTTGCATTTTTCACCCTATCTTTCAAAGTTAATATTTTTCTTCCACTTTAGTGGACTTTGAAGAACCATTTTCTTAATGCTTAGTTGTTTTTACTTCTTTTCACTTTTAATGATCTTCTAATCCATCCTAGATGTCATTAACATGTTTATTCAATATTTTTATCCAAAATATCCATTTTTCACTCATCCAAGTGAGTGGACTTTGAAGATGGAACTTTTTCACCTATGACTTTCTAACCCATTTTAATATCTTTTTGACATTATTATATCATCCTATGATGATTAAAATCATCTTCATCTCATTCAAGTCCTTCTCATTAAATATACCCAAATCATCATTTTTCTCAAGTGTATGTGTATTTCATCATCATTTCTTCAAACATTACATTTATTAACCTAAATCCAAGATTCATCAATGTTATTATTATTCTTCCATTTTTATTTTAACAAAACCCATTATTTTTATAAAATCAATTTTATTACCCAACAATGTACAACTTGCTTTCATAGCACAAAATATGAACATTCAAGTAATAAAACAACGCAAGACTTACTACTAGCTCAAGGCTAGGGAAGACAAAGATCTTGGATTTGGGTGAGGTTTAATGTGTTCTTCCAAGTGGGTTATGCTCCAAGCTCTTGAACACACAAAAGGGGTTTTGAATAATGATGATCTAGAGATGATTTAGAGGTATGAAAATTGAAAAAGAGATGTTGGTGGGGTGGTGCAAACTCACGGCCAAAGGGAAAAGGAAGAGAAGAGATTTTTATGTTTTGCTTAAGTGTGTAAGTGTATGTATCTTATATGCTCTCTTTCAAATCTTGCAAAGATTATTCAATATCTCCCTTGGATTATGTAAGATTTATGGGATATTATGAGATTATGGAAATCTTTGGGAGGTAAATGTAGAGGGTGTTTGGCCGAGTTTAGTGAGAGAGAGGGAGAAGGTGATTTGATTAATCTTCCACCCAATACCTTTGCATGCAATCCCATCATTGGCAATGATATGGAAGATTTAAGAAGCAACTTCAAGTAATCTTTCACTTGAGTGGGCCCTTGGCCGGCCCCCATAGGGTGGTTGGTGGGGTCCACTTTGCTAAATACTACTCCATAATATGTTTAAGTTACTTTCTTTCGGGTACCGCCCGGGTATTTCTTGAATTTTAACTGTGGGTTATCTAAATATTAAAATACCGTTAATATTCATTAAATTTTGCCCAGTTAAATTACTGATATTTTATTTCGGCTTTTGCCGGGTGAAATTACGTGTTACGCGCGTATCGGGTGCGGTACGCGCACTTTATTCGTTACCGGGAGATTTGTACAATAAGCATTCACGTATGGCTTTGGGTTTCCAAAACTCATTATATTTTGTGAAAATATTATTTATTTTATATTCCGGGTGTCCGGAGTTCGTTTCGCTTATTTAATTTTTACCGGGTAATCGCCAGTGTCCATACCGGATAGTTATGCCTGCGCATGATCCTATCATGCTTTGCTATTAAACTTACGCATTCCTATGCATTATTTGGGAACTTCTATCTTTCTAAGGCCTCAATTAAATAATCATCACATAATTACGGTTAATTACGTTAATCGCGTTTAATTAATTAGTACGGAATTACCTTAATTTTGCCGGTTGTTACAGTTTCTATGGCTTACTATACGATCTTTGGAAGTCTCGGGGGAAACCATGAATGTGCGGGTTAGCACAACGGGGAAATGTGAATAGATCTATTGGGAGTGACCAACCCCGCTCGTCGGCTTGGAGGGTCGGCGAGTGCATATTGTCTCAAACAGGAACAGGTTTACTACTCGGGCACGACATCTGGTTTGCGATTTAGTAATGGTTTTCCAATCGTATAAGTAACAAAACATATGCCTAGCTAGCGTACTTTGGTTAGCAAATTGATATAGTAGGGACAGGTTGAACTTGGTACTTTAATTACAAACCATTGAACTCACCAGCATTTTTGTGCTGACGTAACTCTTACATGTTTTCTCAGGTCGCTAAGGTAGCACAACGGAACTAGGGCACACGCGTCTGCACGGCGTCTAGTTAGGATTGCATGGTTTTCGAACATTGAATAATTTGGTTTACTTTTGGATTATGTTTTGAGAATAAGCTTCCGCTGTATTTGGGGATTTTAAACTATGTTTTTGAAATTACATATGTTCATTTAGATTTGTTTATTGTGATCGTTGACTTGGATCCTGGTTTGTCATGCGCCTCGCGGTAAAACTCCGCAAGTGGATTTTGAGGGTGTGACAGGTTGGTATAAGAGCCAGGTTATAGTGAACTAGGACTGCATGTAGAGTCTAGTCTATAGCCGAGTCGCACACACTAGACGATCACATAGTACTAAACATTATGGTGGATTATGTATGGCCTTGTCGGAGTGTCTCTAATACATCTGACCTTCCTATGTTACATCATCCGTTCTATCTTAGGTCGGGTTACTTGCTCTCTAGGCAGTGTGGCATATTGGGGTAAATCGTGTACTCTTGAGATTTGTCCAAGGCTCGGAAATCTCCCTTTCATACTCCAATAGAAACACTTGCCATAAACTACCGTAGCATTACGGTGTATAGCTAAGAGTCTATGTTCGGTGATTTGAACTTTGAACTAGGAGAACACTTGGAGGACCATGTAGAGCGGTTTATCATTTTGGGTGCACACAAAATCATAAACCGAAATGCATGAAAGCCCTAGTGAGCTCTGGGTTTGAATGGATAGTCCTGGGTTGGATCTAACTTTGATCTTGTGAACGCTAGTGGTTACCATTAGCTGTGAAACTAAATTTCCTCGTCCTTTTTGTCAGAATCATGTCTGGAGTACGAGGAGGACGTGGAGGTGGCCGCGCTGGTGGGCGTGGTGGTGGTCGTGGTGGTGGTGGTCGTGGAGGTGTAAACCTAACACAAGAAGATCTGAACAACTTGCTGCAAGCTGCCTTTCAGTTAGGGCACTATGATGGTGGTAAGTTGACTTATCCACTTTTACCTCATTGGTGAACCTTGTTACATCCTTCGTGGTTTCTCATGAGTTTCATTTCAGGTGGTCCCGTTAACCCACCCCCACCTATGTGTACCTATAAGATGTTTCGGGACTGTAAGCCCCAGGAATTCTCTGGCACTGAGGGTGCGGTGAGCTTGCTCAGGTGGCTGGAAAAGGTGGAGTCAGTGTTTCTGATGTGCAACTGTCTCCCATAGGATCGAGTCAAGTATGCTGCTGCGTTATTCCAGGATATTGCTTTGACCTGGTGGAACAATATCACCCAGAATATGGGTATAGGGGAGGCTTATGCTATGCCTTGGGAAAATTTTGTTCAACTACTGAAGCGAGAGTACTGTCCAAAGGAAGAAATTCAGAAGCTAGAGCATGAGGTGTGGAACCTCAAGATGACCGGGTCAGAGATTGAAAAGTATACGGTAAGGCGTAATGAGTTGGCAGTGCTGTGTCCTGATCTGCATGTGCCAGAATACAGGAGGATTGAACACTATATCTCGGGGCTAGTACCAGAGATCGCAGGGTTGGTGGCTGCGGGGAATCTTCCTACATACTCAGAGGTGGTCCGATCGGCTCACAGGATGACAAACTTGAAGGTGAATGAGCGTATCTTGCCTGCTAAGGGTTCGACTGTCATGGCCCCGGAGAATAACAAGCGTACATGGGATAATGAGGGGAAAGGATCTGTGCCAGCACCAGCACAACAGGGTAAGAGATTCGATAGCGGGGGTTCTTCTTCTTCTGGTACCGAACCGGGTGGTTATGCGGGGAAATTACCTAAGTGCAACAAATGTGGGCGTCATCATCAGGGGGACTGCGACCGTAATCGTTGCCATCGCTGCCAGCGACTTGGGCATTTTGTTAAAGATTGTCGGGCGACACTTCCATCGACCTAGGCCCCAAGTACTACCCCGGCTCCTACTGCTCAAGGAACTACGGGAAAACAGGGTTGTTACAACTGTGGGGAGACTGGGCATTACAAGAAGGAGTGCCCGAAACTGAAGCAGGGCGGGGATGTGAGGGATAGAAACGGTAACGGGAACAACGGGGACGGTGGCAGGAATGCATGTGCCTTCGTCATTGGAGCCGCAGCGGCTAGACAGGATCCTGACACAGTTACCGGTACATTCCTTCTCAATAATCGCCCTGTTAGTGTTTTATTTGATTCCGGTGCCGATAAAAGTTTTATATCTATGGAAGTTAGTCGACTGCTAGATGTAGTACCCGAGCCATTAGAGGCTAAGTATGTAATTGAGTTGGCTGACGGTAAAACGATTGAAGCTACTTGTATCCTTCGGGAGTGTCAACTAGAGTTGTTGGGTTTGTCTTTCCCCATCGACCTTATGCCGGTACCTTTGGGTAGTTTTGACGTTGTTGTAGGCATGGATTGGTTGTCTTTGTATCGCGCTCAGATCGTTTGTTACGACAAGATTATTTGGATTCCCCTCCATGATGGTGAATTCCTTTCTGTGTACGGTATCAAGGGCGGTGCTCCGCTAAATCTCATCTCCAGCATGAAAGCCCTTAAGTATCTTTGAAAGGGTTATTCGGCCGTTTTGGCACTATTATCTGTTTCCTCTACCGATGAGAAGAAGATCGACGATATTCCTGTTGTACGCGAGTTTCCTGATGTATTTCCCGATGATTTATCTGGTCTTCCTCCCCATCGTCAGGTTGAGTTCAGTATTGATCTTATACCGGAGCTGCTCCTATTGCTCTGGCCCCCTACCGTCTTGCACCTCCCGAGATGCAGGAATTGTCCAGTCAGTTACAGGAACTCTTGGACAAGGGTTTCATTAGACCAAGTTCTTCCCCTTGGGGAGCCCCGATTCTGTTCGTTAAGAAGAAGGATGGAAGTTTTCGATTGTGTGTGGATTACAGAGAATTGAACATAGTGACCATCAAGAACCGTTATCCTCTTCCACGTATTGATGATCTATTCGACCAACTCCAGGGTTCTAGCTACTACTCTAAGATTGATTTGAGGTCCGGTTATCACCAGTTGCGTGTAAGGGAAGCTGACGTTGCAAAGACCGCCTTTCGTACACGTTATGGCCATTTTGAGTTCTTGGTCATGCCTTTCGGTCTCACAAACGCACCGGCGGTTTTCATGGATTTGATGAACCGCGTTTGCAAACCGTATCTTGACAAGTTCGTCATCGTGTTTATTGATGACAACCTGATTTACTCCAAGAACTAGACCGAACACGAGGAACACCTGCGCTTGGTTTTGGAACTTTTGCGACGGGAACAACTTTACGCTAAGTTCTCAAAGTGTGACTTTTGGTTACGCGAAGTTCAGTTCCTAGGACATGTGGTTAATGAACTAGGAATTCATGTCGATCCAGCTAAGATCGAAGCAATCAAGGACTGGGAAGCACCAAAGACGCCAACTGAGGTGCGGCAATTCCTA
Source organism: Ambrosia trifida (assembly GCA_028751855.1). Taxonomy (NCBI): domain Eukaryota; kingdom Viridiplantae; phylum Streptophyta; class Magnoliopsida; order Asterales; family Asteraceae; genus Ambrosia; species Ambrosia trifida. The sequence continues at coordinate 96,575,515 of CM054124.1, read as the reverse complement.
GGCCTTGCGGGCTATTATCGTCGTTTCATTAAGGGGTTCTCGAAGATCGCTCAACCCCTCACCACTCTTACTCAGAAGGATAGAAAATTCGCCTGGGGTGAACCACAAGAGTCAGCATTTCAAAAACTGAAGTCTAAACTTTGTTCTGCTCCTATTTTGTCCTTGCCTGAAGGTCCTGATGATTTCGTTGTTTACTGTGATGCTTCTATTCATGGTCTCGGTTGCGTGTTGATGCAACGCGAGAAAGTGATTGCGTATGCTTCTCGGCAACTCAAGGTGCATGAGAGGAACTACACCACCCATGACTTGGAATTGGGTGCAGTGGTTTTCGCGTTGAAAATTTGGAGACATTACTTGTACGGTACCAAATGCACCATCTACACCGATCACAAGAGTCTTCAACATATTTTCGACCAACAACATTTGAACATACGACAGCGTCGTTGGATTGAACTCCTGAACGACTATGATTGCGCCATTAAGTACCATCCTGGCAAGGCGAATGTAGTAGCAGACGCCTTGAGCAGGAAGGAATCGATTAATCCTCGTCGCGTTCGGGCGTTGCAGCTCACCATTCATTCCTCTCTACCTGACCAACTCCGTTCTGCTCAGTTAGAAGCTTTGAAGGAGGAAAACCTTAAAGCTGAGACTATGCACGGTGCCGACAAGCACCTCGAGCGAAGGCCTGATGGCCTGCACTACTTCGCAGAACGCATATGGGTTCCTTTATTTGGGGGACTTCGGGAGCTTGTTTTAGATGAGGCTCACAAGTCCCGGTATTCTATTCATCCTGGTTCGGATAAGATGTACCAAGATCTAAAGGTGATTTACTGGTGGCCAAACATGAGGTCGGATATAGCCTCATACGTGAGCAAATGCTTGACCTGTGCTAAAGTCAAGGTGGAATACCAGAAACCGTCGGGTCTCTTGCAACAACCTAAAATTCCAGAGTGGAAATGGGAACGGATTACAATGGATTTTGTCACGTAACTACCTAAGTCACCGAGCGGGAATGATAAGATATGGGTGATGGTTGATCGGTTGACGAAATCAGCCCATTTTCTCGCTATTAAGGAGACCGACACCATGGATCGTTTGGCACGTCTTTATCTGAAGGAAGTTGTTTCTAAGCACGGGGTGCCGGTTTCTATTATTTCGGATCGTGACTCCCACTTTACTTCTCACTTCTGGAAGTCTTTGCACAAGGCTTTGGGTACCCAGCTAGACATGAGTACCGCTTATCACCCACAGACTGACGGTCAGAGTGAACGCACGATTCAAACCTTAGAAGACATGCTGCGGGCATGTTCGATCGATTTTGGCAAAAGTTGGGATGCCCACCTACTGTTAGTAGAATTCTCTTACAACAACAGTTACCACACGAGCATCAAGGCAGCTCCGTTTGAGGCACTGTATGGGCGGAAATGCCGGTCTCCTCTATGTTTGGCTGAGGTGGGTGAGAGTCAACTCACTGGGCCTGAGCTAGTGTACGAAACTTCGGAAAAGATCGTACAGATTCGTAACCGGTTGGCAGCGGCACGGGATCGGCAGAAGAGTTATGCTGATCAGCGTCGCAAGCCATTGGAATTCCAAGTTGATGACAAAGTACTTCTGAAAGTTTCACCGTGGAAGGGTGTCATACGCTTTGGGAAGCGTGGCAAACTAAACCCTCGGTATGTCGGCCCATTTACAGTCTTGGAACGGATTGGACCGGTGGCATATCATCTTGATTTACCGACGGAGCTCGGCAACGTACATAACGTCTTCCATGTATCCAACTTAAAGAAGTGTCTGGTGACGAGTCTCTTATTGTTCCACCGGAAGAGATCAAGGTTGATGATCGTCTTCGGATTGTGGAGGAACCTGTTGAGATTCTTGATTACAAGATTCGTAGCCTACGTCATAGCAAGATTCGCATTGTTAAGGTTCGCTGGAACTCGAACCGGGGACCAGAGTACACTTGGGTAAATCTCTCTCTTGGTTTCTATCTTTTGTCTGTTTCTTTTGTTATTCCTTTTGGTACTTGTGCAATTTTCGGGACGAAAATTCTTTTAACGTGGGGATGATGTGACACCCAGCAAATTCTGGTTAACAACGTTGTCTAGATTAAAGTCTACCTTAGCGAGTCACGCGTATATTATACTTAACTAGGGTTAGCTAGATAGCCAGATAGGACATACGTGCATTGTTATGAGTTAATATGTGATTACATGATTAGTGAACCTCGGTCGCTGGTGAATAATAAACTTATGTGTCTCGGTGATATCTGAAAATTTATGTGAAAACCATACGTGATTATGTGAACCTAAACCGAACACGTTAATAAAAAAATCATTAAAAGTGGAGCATGAGGTTGATTAGGGTCTTAACGCATGGGGTTACACTTGTTACGGTCCGAAATAACGAAAACGTCGACGGATAACGCGTCGGGAGGCGAAACGAAGCAAAAGCGCGCGCCTCGGACCTGTGAGCGGCCGCTCACAGGCTCCGAGCGGCCGCTCGAATCTCCCTGACGGGTCTAAACCGCCTCAAACTCATATTTAAGCATCCTTAACCCCCATGCAACCCCCATACTCAACCCTAATCGCCCCCTTACTGCCCCACACGAATATTTCACTCCAAAAACTCCTGCTAAGGCTCAAGATCATCAATTGGGAGGCTCCAAGGCGCGCGATTGATTGATTTGAAGAGCTAAGGGTATAACTTATGATTTCTTACGCTTTTACCTTATGTTTTTACTATAAAAATCATATAACAAGTTTGTCCAGGTCTGAATGGGTTTAAGAAACATTAAAACATGAGTCTTTTTTAAGATTAAACGGATTAAACATATTATAAACGCTTAGTAACATCATAGGATACTTGTTGCGCAAGTTATTGGTGTTTTGATCCTTAAAGCTTTGATCATGACATGTTTAATAATAGAATCTGATGGGAATAGGTATTAGGAATGTTGTGTGTTGATGATTGATGGTTGTTAATTGTTTTTATGCACACGGTAGGCGAGTAAAGTATGATTTAGGCGAAACAAAAATCTGGACAGAATGATTAGTTGAACTTGTAGGAGCTGTAACACGGCCCTAACACAATGATTTTAGTATTTTCCTTGCATGATTAGGTCACACCTGGTCTTAGCTTTTCATAATGGGTAAAATCATGTGTTTTGGACGTCGGATGAGTCGTTTTTGGAATTTTCATTGAAAATAGGTCAGATCAGAATTTCGGGTGTCAAACTGAGTCAACTTTGAAACATCATAACTCAAGTTTTATAAAGAGTTGGATTTTGAAATTTTTACAGAAGGTTAATATTGGAGTTTTGCAAGTTTTCCAAGTAGATTCATCCCTTTTGGATGAATACACAATTTTTGGGAAATTATTTACCAAACTGACCTGTTAGGAGGGTTTTCTGAACATAGCTGAGTTAGACGAATTTTAGTTATTTTTGTGTTTGGATTTAAGACTAAACAAAAATAGGTACTGTCAAGTGAATCCCAAAGAAAATTCAGTAAAAATTTGGGAGGATAACTTACTGATTTACTATTTTAAATGAATTCATTTTGATGGCGCACAATCTGTCCTGAAAACACAGATTGTATATTATGTGCTTATGTGATTAATTGAGGTCTTAGGTGATCTAGAATTGACATATAACTGAAGTACACTTGTTTGTGACACATACGGGATGTAGAAACTAATGGTAACCAACTCATTAACCAACGAGTCCGTAGGGTTTACTATTGCATGTAGAATCACTAGGCGTCGCATACACACTTTTGAACATTTAAAACGCCTTGGACAAACGAGTTATATGGTGTAATGATATTACGCCTATACTCACTTAATGACACTGTTATTAGGGTGTCGGTAGCATATATTACTTGCTGTTCGGATTCTTTGCTTGCATGTTAAGGTGAGTTTACGGCCCCTCTTTTAACTGGTTTCACTTTTTGGGGGAGAAAACATGTGTTAAACTTATGTTTTGGTAACAACTGTCATACTATGGGTTTCTATGGCTTACTATACGATCTTTGGAAGTCCCGGGGGAAACCATGAATGTGCGGGTTAGCACAACGGGGAAATGTGAATAGATCTATTGGGAGTGACCAACCCCGCTCGTCGGCTTGGAGGGTCGGCGAGTGCATATTGTCTCAAACAGGAACAGGTTTACTACTCGGGCACGACATCTGGTTTGCGATTTAGTAATGGTTTTCCAATCGTAGAAGTAACAAAACATACGCCTAGCTAGCGTACTTTGGTTTGCAAATTGATATAGTAGGGACAGGTTGAACTTGGTACTTTAATTACAAACCTTTGAACTCACCAGCATTTTGTGCTGACGTAACTCTTACATGTTTTCTCAGGTCGCTAAGGCAGCACAACGGAAATAGGGCGCACGCGTCTGCACGGCGTCTAGTTAGGATTGCATGGTTTTCGAACATTGAATAATTTGGTTTACTTTTGGATTATGTTTTGAGAATAAGCTTCCGCTGTATTTGGGGATTTTAAACTATGTTTTTGAAATTACATATGTTCATTTAGATTTGTTTATTGTGATCGTTGACTTGGATCCTGGTTTGTCATGCGCCTCGCGGTAAAACTCCGCAAGTGGATTTTGAGGGTGTGACAACCGCCGTGGATGAGGGGCCGCCGGGAACTCTAGGAAGGAGAACGTCAGGCTCCTTCCAGGTGTCACTGTTTGGTGTTCGGGAACACTTACACTAGTTTTGGTGCTTGGCGTTCCCGCGGATTATGTTACAGTGGTGGCGTGGGGGCGGTGAATGACGTATGTTTCAAGGTTGTGGATCTACTTCCGCCCAGCCTCAACGCAGTTTTCATCTTTGTTGTGCCCCCACCCACCCATATGGACATTTTTTATCAAGTGGCCCAGTTGGCTAGTCTTGAGAGCGGCTTATATTTCCAACTTGAGACTGTAACAATTGTCTATAAGACGGCCATAGCCGTTGTGGTAATCACAAATTTTTATGGTATCCACATTTTTCTGCTTTCCAAGGTCTTGAGGCTCCTTGAAGGTGATTTGCTCAGTCTTGAGGACTTGAGAAGGTGTCTTGGTGAGAGGGGTCCAATCAGTGTTTTTCTTGGAGTGGCCCCTCTGTTCTCGCGTTTGCTTGTTGATGATCATTTGGCGGGCGATGTTAGCGGAGAAATACTTGCCTTCGTCCGTAGATCCAGAGATACGCGACCAGATAGACTGCTTATTTTTGTTTTTGTTGTTGTTGTGGGTTTGCTGGAAACCACGCTGTTTCTTACGGGAGCGTTCAGAGGATGCCATGATTTTGGATGCCTTGATAACTGTATCCCAGGAATCTGGGAACCCATCTTTACCCGACAGGATTATCAGGAGTTCCTCATTGTGGACCCCCTGAATAAAGCCCATGCGTGTGCGTTCTATGCCACATCCGATCTGCAGCACTTCCTTGTTGTAGTGCAAGATATAGTCCTCGATGGACTCGTAATAGTGGCAATAGCATAATAGGACATGTGACTTGTCCTTTTTGTGTGTCATGAGGTGGGATAAATGGTCTTTGAACTTTCGGATGAGATCATCGACGTCCGTGATTTCTCCCACCGGGAGAATGTCAAACCAAACCCTCGAGGCATCCGTTAGCGTCTGGGAGAATAAATGGCACCAGACTTGGACCGGCCAAACGACCGTGGTACCCACACATTCAATGTCGTGCAAGTGATCAGACGGGTCACGCATGTCTTCGTACTTACCGATGCTGATAAGGAGTTTCGCTTGTTTCTCAAAAGGAGCGGTAGCAATCCGCGCACAAAATTTGGAGTTGGCGGCAAACGATTTAGGCATGTAAGGCCTATTAAGGTTGTCATCCTCTTTTTTGTGTGATGTGGCAGAAGTGTTGCGCGAAGTCCGATGCTTCTTGGATTTGTGGTGGTCCGAGTTGCTCGTAGACTGGTACCCGTCTGACTCGCTCATTGGGCTTTCGGGGTCTTGATCATGTGTATTTCTACCACGACCTCTATAACGAGTTTTGGAGCAGTCAGTTTCTTTTTATTTCCCCTTTCGGCTATGTTTGGCCGAGGGGGAGGCTATGGTTGTTTTACCATCTTTTTGCTTTGCAAGCATGCGTTGGTAGATTTTGGTGTTCTTCATCTGCCGTTGGAACAGCCACTCATCCAGGTCGATGGGCCCTGCGGGTGCATCGCCAGACTCTGAGTCCGAGCACATGACTGATCGGACTATGTGGCGTGTCTTCGAGGCAGCCTCTTTGTTCTGATTATCCGGAGTGCCTGATGTGCCCATCAATATGCCTGTAAGCATAGTGGATGAGGCAAGACCAGGAGCTTCGGCTGGGTTCGGATCTACCATGGGTTGGCTAACAGATGTCGTTTAGAAAATCTTGTTTTTAGCCGGTACGGATGGCGCCAATGAAGCAACAACGAGTATAACTCGGGTGATAGCCGAGGTTGCTACTCTTGTTCACTACATGATATAATCCTTTGCTCACACTGAGACTAGATCTTTGGCCCATAAGATAAAGAGATGACACACGAATATACAAGATATAAGTGGTTCGGTCTCGTTGACCTACGTCCACTAAAAAAGGTAGTCTTTATTGCTTTGAACGATTACAAAATAAAAGACGAGATACAAGTGTGTGTGCTTCAATGGTAGATTGACCGACCTCTAAAAAGGTAGTGAAGTCTCCCTTTTATAGAGGTTGTGTGGGCTGGGTGTTGTGGCCCAAAACCGACGTGATGGGCTTAGGCCCAAGAGTTGGGCTTGCCTTCGAGAAGCCCATCTAGTTGGGTTTCGACCATAGGTTTGCATAAAGCAAACTTAGTGAAAACGCCCAGCCATTGTTCCACGTGGTGCGCTGTGATCGGTTGTCAGGAGCGGCGCCCTGACACTGGTACACGTGGCGCCTTATGGTTGACTGCAGGGACCTCCTTTTCTAGCTGTTGCAGAGGGTGTTAGGCGGCTGGCTTCATCTAGAAGATTGGCTGAAGTGACGTCTGACACATAGGAGGTAGTGCAGCAAGTGGGGCTCAAGGAGAGCTACACCTTGTCGCCAGAATTGATGCCCTACCCCTTCATATATATATACCTACACATGTATATGTATAAGAGTGTAGGTTCCTTGTTTAGTCACCATCATATATAAGCTCACATGGTTATGTAGGTATAGGTTTTTAATCTTATCATCCATGTGTGAGGGGATATGCGATCGTGGATGGTGTGGGAGTGGCCGAAAATATATGTAAAAACCCATGGTTTCATGAGCTAGTTATCTTGGTTAGATTATTGTGCACATTTGTGTGTGTATATAGCCATCTGTCCATAGATGTTTGGAGATACATAAGGGGTTATTGTCATCCATTAATTATCCATGGGAATGAATCTTCGAATGCTAACATACATATGTGTGTGATCTAATGTATTGATAACATATGTAATTGTAATAATATTATTGACCATGTTATAAATACATATGCTAATTGAGGTTAAACATGTGTTGTTGGATGGTATTAACTCATGTTAACACATGCTTGTCCCTTGGATAATGTTTCATGACTTTCTGCGTGTTAATTCCATAGAACATACTGAAAGTTGCTTGGATTTAGAGTGGAATTGTGTAGTTTTTCCACTTTGGTATTGTCACGTGTATTGTTGTTTTGTCCTTTTGTCCATACGTAATAATAGGGTATTCGGTTGCTCTCTGTTGAGCGTGTGAATGGCTTGATTGTTCAATGCCAATTGTCTTGGATATTTCAGTTGTTGTATGTGTAAATGGATAATCTACAATAGTTCTGGTTTTACTAGACTGGGGGTATAGTGAGTGCAAAAATGTCTAATACGCACATGAAACGACAATATCAAGTAAAATGTGTGCGGTTGTTGACCTGGATTATTGACTGGTGTCACAGATGAGGTTCTTGATGCTCATGATTGGGTATGGTCTTATTGTTGAATTAACGCCTACTAGATGCTCGACAAAATGCCTAAGTAAAGTAAACGCATACTTGATAGTGTAAGCTTAAGGGATTTGTGTGCAATATGCGAATTTGACCTTTTAACTAGTAAATAGTGACCATTGTGGTCGAATGTTGATATAATCATGCTCAAACATGTGTTTTAAATTCGTTTGAAAAACAAACCTATATGTAGCATAGGTAATATATTAATGGGTAGCGACCGCCCATTATGAGTCATCCTGGACAATGAAAACTTGAGTCGTGTAATGGTTCTAACAAAATGATGAACTATAAACTGATATTCCATCTTTATACATGTTGTATGCAAACCAATATAAATCAAGTTTGTGGAAGTCGCCATAGCCTTCAATTCGGTCACATGGAACCATTGATGGGTTGAGGGTTAGACAAATTCATTACATAAGGAGTAATGTTCAATACCGAACGTAGCAAGCAAATAAGAGGTTATACGCTATATAGGTATGTAATGTGACCTTTAGGCAAGTAATCAAGACAGGAAATTGGCTGCCAATTAAGTCAAGTAAGTGCAGGGCATTGTAGGTAACATAGGTTCAAAATAAGTGGTTGAATGGTTCCTAACAGCAACTAACAACCGTAGCTTACAGCCCCGAGCCCTAAGCTACGGCTCATGAATAAAAAACGAACAGCATACGGGAACCGTAAGCTACGGTCGTTCGACCATAGCCTACGGCGTGGCTCGGCCAAGAAAAGGCCATGGCTGTAGGCTACGGCCTTCAACTAGTAGTTTACGGCGGAGGTTTTCCACGAATTTTTGTTTTTATTCTTTGATGTTTGCTATGGTTATCTTGGAATATTTGGGGTCCTTTATTAGATAATACGTAGTGCAGGTACCCCTTCGGATGACGGTTGATGATCACGCTTGGGTGACATCTTTTGTACATTTTCAAATAAATATGTTAGAAAACACTATGACAATTTCTTAGCAAGTATGAAGGGTCGTTTTGTACTTTCGCCAAGATGTGACTTTTGATTCTAGACATGGTTTAATGGAATGTTTAGTTATAATCAAGTTAGTTATTAATCGATTAACTACACGGGTCTTACATTATAGCCAGTGGCTGCTAGGGATTAGGGCGAGTGGCTCCTAGTATAAATACCAAACTTGCTTGCCCAAATCATTTAGTTGTTCATTTTTCCATTTAGAGAGAAAACTTGGTGTTTGATGATCAGATTGTATTGGTAACACTCAATCTTTGTTTTTGTTATAATATTAACCATTTAACCAATTCGACAACTCGTCTTTGTGTGTGTTTATTGTTATTTGTTGTTTAAGCCACAACTTGATGATTCCGTACTCGTGTCATGTCAAACCCGTGATATTCGGATCATCCATGACGGTCGTAACAAGTGGTATCAGAGCTAGCTGGGTGACCGATTTAAAAAACACAGTTTATTTAGCAATGTAACAGTGTTTACCGATTTTAAAAACACAATTTATTTACCATAAGTCCATAGTATCTCCTTCCTTTCTCTAAACACCACCATCACCAACACCTGGTGAAAAATGACCATCCTTTCATCAAAGGTCTCCCTGAAATCCGAGCACCTCCCCGTCACCCATGTCACCACGTTTCCATCCTATGTAAGTTTGTTGACCGATTAATCAATAAATTTTCGTTATAAAATGTTGTTTTTTATAAATATTTTTTTTTTAAATTTGTTTCCTATAATACCTATAAATATAAAATGTTGTTTGTTTACTAAATATGTTGTTAGGTTACATTTCTTATTTTGATTATAAAATTTGATTGTTTTTATAACAGTTATTTTTTTGTTATTGTTGCCAACTTGATCAAAGTGTAAGCGTAAACACAAAAAATTATACAAACAACATTTATTTTACATTTTTTTATTTTGATTATAAAATTGGATTGTTTTTATAAAATGCTATTTTTTTGTTAGTGTTGTTGTCTCGATAAAGGTGTAAGCATAAACACAAACGATTATATAAACAAACTAGACAAATATAAATAAACAACTCATAATTCGCGAAGTTTGTACAATAATAAAAAATAAAAACACAAAAAAAACAAAACTGTACTACTCGTCCGTGTCAGTATACGATGTACCGGACAATCCGGGCTACATGTAACCTCATGAGGCATCGCAACCTCATGCACCGTTTGACCAAGGTACTGTAGTACCAACGGTTAGGGTACGTAGGGCTGACCGTCAACTCCGATCATCCTATAATCTCCAGGAGTAGGAAACCGGGCCGCTATGCGCATCCCCGTCATCATCCTAACATCTAAATGCCTAAAACGCACATAATAATAATAATAATAATAATAATAATAATAATAATAATAATAATAATAATAATAATAATAATAATAATAATAATGAAGGGATAGGGTGCCTAATCCAAGCGGACGCGGCCTCCTTATCCCCGCTGAACAGAGGATCCGCAGAAATGGTCGCGCAACACAGTTCCGGCAGAAAAGACTTAGGTCACAACCCTACACACCTGTGGAAAACATGCACACGTCTGCCAACGCGCGGACCACTTCACATTGTAACATTCTTAAGTACGAGGTACGGAAGATCAAGAGTCAGGAAGATCTACCTACAGAGGATCACTGACACCACCAACAGGATAAAGACACGTGTCCGCGGTTGCCCAATAACCACTGAGGTTCAACAGTGACGTGACTAGTTCCATGCTTCCACCATACTGCCCCTACTTTTCTAACCAAGCATGCTTTCCTGCTGTCAGAGGTCATGTCAGACGACGGTAGGTAAGTCAACTATGCTGGTTCAGAACAACATGCCGCCAACAGCCAGTCACAAGCTGCCACGTGTCCACCTGTAAGCTCACCGCTGACGTCATCTACAGTGGACGTCCTTTTCCCGCCTTTTTCAGATACCAAAGACAGTTGGGCCGAGCCAAGGCCCAAAGATCACGAGACTCGTCGTGAGCTTCTTCTCAAACTCACGACCTTCATTATAAATATAAGACTTCAGCTCCCTTCAAAGGGATCGTTCACTAATCACTTGTATCTAGGGCTAGAATTACACTTACGCTTTGTACTCTCCAAAGTAATAATATTCTCAGCTCTTCATAGTGGACGTAGGTCATACTCGACCGAACCACTTACATCTTTGTGTCTCATATACACTCACTCACCACACACTCACTCATCTACACATTAGGGTAATCCAAACGGTTTAGGTAAAGGAACGTACGTACAGTAACATAAGTGTAACCCCTCGGGGATTATTAGCTTATTGTTTCTTTATTGGCGCCACCCGTCTGGTTACAACATTTTCTACTTTTAACCCACCCATGGCTGAACCCAACCCCAACATAACTATCATTAATCCGGCTGAGGAAATCGACGTCCAACCCATGGGAAACGACGGTACCCCGGCCACGGTCACAAAACAGTCAACCTCACGATTCCACAAACCTGCTCGTGAGGTCGATGATGACGTAACAGACGAAAGTAATGGAGACGACTCAAACGAAGACCCAGACCAGTGGCTCTTTTGTCAGAGCACCAAAAGCGCCGCTATTTACCAGTGGATGCTCGTGCGACAGACGAAGAAGAAAGGCAAGACCCTCACCTATGGTTCTTCGCCAAAAAAGGCCCACAAAAACAAAGAGACCTCCGGTCGTCGCGGTGGTCGCGGCTGGGAGCCCGGCGGAAACGCCGGAGCTCGGGGCCGCGCCAGCAACCGTGACGAGTCGGATGGGTACGAGTCGTCAAGCACTGACTCTTACCGCGGAGGAAGGGACCGCACACGCCACTCACATCGCAAGGATGTGGACGATGACTTGGTCAAACCCTTCCGCCCAAAATCATTTGCAGAAAAATCAAAATTTGTCGCTCGCATAGAAACGGCGGCAATCCCAAGAACAGCCAAACTTCCCAGCAGCGTCGGCATGTACGACGGCCTGCGTGACCCAGATGACCACATTCACAACTTCGAGTGTGCGAGAATTTCGGTCAACTGGCCGGTTCCGGTTTGGTGCCACCTCTTTGCCTAAACCCTGACCGGCATAGCCAGAGTCTGGTTTGACAACCTCCCTGCAGGGAGCATCGCTGATTTTGATGATCTCACCGACAAGTTCAGTAATCATTTCTCACACCTTCGAAAACACAAGAAAGACAAAGCACACATTCTTTTGTGCCGCCGATACGACCATGAGTACATCGAGGACTTCATCGTTCGCTTCAACAAGGAGGCACTACAGATAGGCTGCGGGGAAGAACTCACCCGAGCATCATTCATCCACATCATGCGTAGCCCGGAACTCATGATGTGCCTCACAGGCAAAGACGGCATCCCGGAGTCCTGGGATGAAGTCATCCACTCTGCTAAAATATATACGCTTCTTCAGAAAAATCATTTAACCAAATGCATAGCTTCCAACAAAATCACCATAATAATAATAATAATAATAATAATAATAATAATAATAATAATAATAATAATAATAATAATAATAATAATATTAATAATAATAATAATAATAATAAGAAGAACAAGGGAAAGTCGGTTTGGAACCGCATTTCAGGCTCAACAGACGAGGGGAAGTACACTCCCGCAAATGATGCTCGCAACATCATCAGCGACAAAAAGTCAAGAGAACAGGGGGTCATTCCAAGAAAAACCAAGACTGGACCCCGTTGACCAAAACTCCGTCTCAAGTCTTAAAGACGAAACAAGTCACCCTCAAGGAGCTCAAAGCCCTAGGAAGAAGAAGCAACGTCGACACATCCAAATTCTGTGAGTACCACAACGACTTTGGCCATCTCACAGACAATTGCTACAGTCTCAAGCTGGAATTTGAAGCGGCCCTGAAGTCAGGACAGCTGGGACATTTGGTTAAAAACGTTCACTGTGCGGCTAAGACCCAAGCTAGTGACGACGCGCAAGCAGGCGGATCACGAAAAAAGATCCGTGACCTAAACAAGCATGCGGCAACAATCATCCTGCGCCATCCATGCAATATGACAAGGCCGGGAAGACAGCACCAGCAAGGGAAAAGAAACCGAGTGCCGACAAATGACACATGGAAGGAAGCAGAGGTCATTTTACCGAATGTGCGCGGCAGGACATCTTGCACCGCTCCTTTAGTCATTACCGCTGTCTTCGGTCACTATCGAACACGGTGCATGTTCATAGACGGCGGTAGCAGCACAGATATCATATATGACCAATGTTTCCAGCAACTAGAAGATGAGGACAAGGTCAAGCTCGTCCCCGTAAATGAACCAATCTCGGGATTCATTCAATAAACAATTAAGCCGCGCGGTATGATATCTATGCCAGTAACACTGTCAGATGGCACATATGAACGCACAGAAATCTGCAACTTCATGGTTTTGCCCGCAAACTCCAACCATGACTTCTTACTGGGCCGCGAGGGCATCGCACGCTTCAACGCCAACGCTTCAACGCCTCACGCAATGGTGGGATTCCCAACCAGAACAGGCGTGGCAATCATTCGGGGTAACAAGGAATGCCACTTGGCCGAAGCCGCAAAGCCGCCAAAGATGGTTAAAACGGATGCCCGCACAGACCCGGAAAAATGGATCCTCAATCCTAAATTTCCGGAGCAAACGGTGGTCATAGGCCATGTAATCTCCGACTCCATTCGCAATCACTTGAAGCAGCTACTGATCCACAACATGGACGTGTTCGCCTGGCAACCAGCGGACATGGTCGGCATCCCGCGTGAAATCGCGGAACACAAGCTCAACGTATACCGGTCAGTAGAACCAGTTGTTCAGAAGAAGAGAAGCATGGGGCCAGAGAAAACAAAGGCCATGAACGACCAAGTCACCGACCTGCTCAACGCGGGCATACTAAGGCCCATCCGATATAAATCATGGCTCGCGAACCCGGTCATGGTGGCGAAATCTAATGGCAGCTGGCGCATGTGCGTCGACTACAAAGACCTCAACAAAGCATGCCCAAAAGATTGCTATCCCCTCCCGAAGATAGATCTTAAAGTAGACTCGTTGGCCCCTTATCGTTTCAAGTGTTTTCTAGACGCGTATAAGGGGTATCACCAAATACAAATGGCAAAGGAAGACGAAGACAAAACCGCCTTCCGCACTGACATGGGCACGTTCTGCTACACCAAAATGCCATTTGGCCTAAAGAACGCAGGCGCGACGAACCATCGCCTCATGGATACGGCATTCGTGGCCGAAATAGGCATGCACTTAGAGGTATACGTGGATGACTTAGTCATCAAGAGTAAAGAAGAAAGGACATGCTGCAGGATATTCAAGAAACCTTCAATCAACTGCGCAAAGTGCGCATGAAGTTAAACCCCAATAAATGTTCTTTTGGAATGGAGGAGGGCAAGTTCTTGGGCGTCATCGTCACCCGGGACGGATTTCGGGCAAACCCATAGAAAGTGCAAGCAATATAGCGCATGCCCTCCCCCGCATCAATAAAAGAGGTCCACACGTTGATGGGTCGCCAGGTAGCACTCAACATGTTCTTGTCCAACTATGCTTCAAAATCGTTCCCGTTCGTGGACACGCTAAATAACTGCTTGAAAAAGAGCAACTTCCGCTGGACAGCGGATGCAGAAGCCGCTTTCCAGGCAATGAAGTAATGCCTCATGAACCTACCGACCCTCACGGCCTGAGCACCAAAAGAACCGCTCACACTTTACCTCTCCATTACCGAGCGGGCAGTAGCCCTGGTACACGCGTCTCGAAGACTGCGACGATACTTCTAAGGGCACCCGATCAACGTCCTCACAGATTACAAAATCAGGGACGTCTTGCGCAAACCGGAACTTTTGGGTTGACTGGCAAAACGGGCCATTGAGCTTGGAGAGCACACCATATATTACAAGCCAAGACTCGCGGTCAAGGGACAAGTCCTAGATGACTTCGCCACTGAAAAACCAATGGATAAAGTTGAAGAATGCAAAGTAGAGCAATCTCCTGCGCCAACACAAAACCCATCGCAGACGTGGTCCCTCTTTACAGACGGGGCCTCCAACGATGATGGTTCAGGCGCAGGGTTACGTCTCATCAGCCCGGACAAACATGAGTTCACATACGCCATCCGCCTCGACTTTAAAAGCACGAACAACGAGGCGGAGTACGAAGCGTTGCTGGCAGGCCTCCGCATTGCGGAGAAAATGGGGGCCAAGCATGTGGAGGCACACGTGGACTCATTACTTGTCGCCCGACAGATAAACGGGGTATACGACGCAAAGGACGAAACCATGGCACTATACTAGGAACAGGCCAAAAAACTCATGCATAAATTTTACTCCTGCACAGTAGAACACATCAGGCGCAGCGAGAATAAACCCGCAGATGCATTGAGCAAAATGGCCTCCACGGTTTTCGAACACATGGCTAAAGAAGTCCCCGTCGAGGTACTCAATACCCCGTTCATCCCGCTGAGCAGGTCAACGTCATCCAAACATGCAACACGTCCTGGATGACCCTAATTCATGCTTACTTATCCCCCGGAACCATGCCTGATGATAAGTCAGAGGCCCGGAAGATACAGCACAAGGCTTTGCATTACCAGCTAACAGACGGCATCCTATACCGCCGATCCTACCTGGGACCACTACTCCGTTGTGTAGACTCCACAGACGCACTGTTTCTCATTAAAGATATACATGAAGGTACATGCGGATTACATGCAGGACCAAGGATGGTGGCGGCCCGACATGCACACTGATGCCGTTAGAGAACTGTGCAAGTGTGACAGTTGCCAACGCCATGCGCCAAATACCTTGCGACCAAAGAAAGACTTGGCACCAGTCACGGCGGCATGGCCTTTCCAAAAGTGGGCAATTGATCTCGTAGGTCCATTCCCGGCGGCCCCAGGAAATGTCAAGTTCCTCATGGTGGCCATTGATTACTTCACCAAATGGGTCGAGGCGAAGCCTCTGGCAAAAATTGATGGACCCCACGTAAAAAAATTCATCTGGGAGTTCATCATCTGCAGATTCGGCCTACCAATGCAAATCGTTAGCGAAAATGGCACGCAGTTTGCGGATAACATGCTATAATCTTGGTTAGCGCAAATGGGCGTCAACCAAATATTCACATCCGTTGCGCACCCACAAGGAAATGGCCAAGTGGAACGAGCAAACAGAAGCATTATAGAAGGAATCAAGGCACGGCTGGGCACCAGGCGCACAGGACGGGTGGATGAACTACCACACGTTCTGTGGGCCTACCGCACTCACACAAAAACAAGCAACGGAGAAACTCTGTTCAGCCTAACCTACGGGTCTGAGGCGGTAATCCCGTCGAGATGGGCTGCCCTTCCGCAACGGTCCTACTGGCCGACCAATACAACAATGATGAAGAACTCCGAGTCAACTTAGACTTGCTCGAGGAACGGCGGGACCTGGCAGCCATCAGAGAGGCCAAATACAAAACTCAATTAGAGCCGTATTACAACAAACGCGTAAAAAATGTGCCTTCAAGGTTGGAGACTACGTTTTCCGCAACAACGAAGCATCAAGCGCAGAAAAGCCAGGAAAACTCGCTCCAAAATGGGAAGGTCCATACAAAATTCAAGAAATTTTAGGCAAAGGGGCCTACACGCTAGAAAGGCTAGACGGCACGCCCATCCCCGATCTTGGAATGCAGCACAGCTGCGCTTATGTTATTTGTAACCCTGTCATTATGCCCGGCTACACATGCCGCGACAATCATTAGTAAAAGAATGTTTCCACCGTTACTTGTAGCTCTACTTGTTTTTCCGCGCTGAGGTCTTCAAGACAACGCTACAGGCTATGCCGAACTAATGCAGCTTCGTGCTATGGTCAGGATGTGTAAAACACCTAACCCGCGCTGCAGTCTTCAAGGCATAGCCCACTTGTCGGACAGTAACATTCGCGCCAAGGGACCATGCTAAAACCCGCCATAGTCTCCTAAACCCGCTTTTAGCGCAGGTCAGACTTTGCGAGTAGCTTGTTGCCCCGTGGCGCGAATATCCGTCTTCATGACAAGACCTATATGGTAAGCTTGTCGGACTAAAGACACAAGTTGCGTCGAGTATTGGTCTTCAAGGAAAAAGCAAGCGCTTAAATGCCGGATCACTTACTAAACGCACGCGCTAACTCTTACTTACACACTAAGTGACGACTTGGTTAAATAAGTAAAACAGGAGTTAATACGAGACAACACAACCAATAAGAAACAAAAATATTTCATTAGCTATGGGGATTAAAAACCCAACATAAATTTACAGGGAAAATAAGAACAAGCTAGCTATTCTGAGCCGCTGAAATCCACCAGCTGCTCATCAGTCTCGGGCGCCTCCTCATCACCAACCCGCGCACCGGAAAACCCTTCACTAGCAGCCCGCAGTCGTTCAGCCTCCGCAGCCTGCTCCTTAGCCTTCTCGCACAGCTCATCTGATTTCTTAATGAAGTACCGGAAGGCAGCGGCAGGGTCAACGTGGCGATTGCAATCCGCCATAACCTGAAGGACGGGGAACTCAAGCTTATCAAATTTTGCAAGTTCCACCAAGTATTCGTCCTTCAGGGGCTTCCCATAGTGCGCCGCATCGATAATGTGCCCGTTGTTCTGAGCATGAAGGAAGCCATCCTCGAACCCCTCGCTATACCCATAAGCATGGGCGGAGGCGGCTATACTGGCCACTTGGTCGCCTAGCTTAGGCTCTTGCCAGAAGCGCTTGAAGAGCTGCAACAAAGAAACACAATAATTAGCAAGTATATAATGAAAATAATAGATAGAGATACGGAGAAGAACAACTCACCCCGTCGACACCGCCGGTCATCAAACAGAGGAGAGACTCGCGCATCTTCTCCTACTCTACCACAGAGCCATCCAACAGAGCCTTGGCCGCATCAGCCTCGGCAACAGCCACCTCACGATCCTTTACGGCCGCATCCCTCTCCTGTTGAAGAGTTTCTTTCGCCTCTAGCATTGTGAACCGCTCTTCTTCAAGAGCGGCAAGGCGGGAATTGGCCGTATCCAGATCGGCGGTCTTTGAATCATGTTGCTTGCGCATATCGATGAACTTGACGCTGCGCTCAGTAAGAGCCTTGCACTTTTTCTCAAGTTCAGCGACATCAACCTTGTTCTCGTCCTTAAGTTGATGGATGCGCTCCTTTAGCAACCGCCTCTCTTCATTGTTGCGGTCGCAGGCTTCAGTCCATCGCTTCTTGTCCGCCGCCGACTCAGACAAAACCTTTTTGGCATCATCTTCAGCACGATGAGCTCGGCGGCAGTACTCCTCAAGACGAGATTGCATGGCCGCCTCTTTTTCAGCAACGGCGGCCTTCTCAGTCTTTAAGCGGGCAAGGTCCCGCTGAATGGCGGCACCGGAGGGAGTCCATCATCGCCAACTGACTCACCTGACTGTTGCACATATTCGTGATCAAGTCAGGGCGACTCAGGCTATCCTGGTACGCCTGTTCATAAGGGGGTAACGCCCCGCTGACGAACTCCTCCGCGGACAGGGAGTTGGAAAATAAAGTATTTTCCTTGACCGCCCAGCGAGGACGCCAAATGACGTCACCCTCGACACAACTGGAGCCATCATACTCTCCAGCGGGCTCCCGACCGGGGGTGTAACACCAGAACTAGAAACTTCATTGGCCTTTCGCTTGGCCTCAGTTTCTTATTCGGAAGACAGCCTTTGCCGATCCAAGGCCTCAGCCTGCCTAGCGGCATCGGCGGCGACCGCTTCCTTAGCCGCCTCAGCCTCTCTGGCAGCTTCCTCAGCGGCTGCCTTTTCCGCCGCCTTCGCAGATTCAGCGGCCCTTGTTTTCAAAAGGGCCTCAGCCTTAGCGGCTTCATCTGTAACATCACACAAATTTTCTTTATATATATATATATAGAACTCCCTCGTTTATTCATCCGATTCATGTTTACAGTATCTTTACCATCCATTTTGTTAATTTTTTTGTTTAAATAATGACGTATAATCAATATTAAATTGGGTTGTATTAAATTTGATTTAAAAACGTTAAAAAAAATGTTTTCCTGTGCTAGGATTCGAACCCGAGTCCCTGGCGAGCTAAACCTTAACCACACCACACAAACCACTACACCATTTGGTGTTTTGTGATGTTAATTAAAACCAATTAAACTTAAACCCTTTCAAGGTCCCTTAGTCAAACCTGAAAAGTCAAACGTAGTCTCCTAGTCAAGTCAAGTCAAAGTGTTAGTAAATATGTTCTCCTAGTCAAGTCAAAGTATTAGTAAATATGGTCTTCTAGTCAAGTCAAAGTTCTTCCTAAATTCTAGCCTAGTCAAAGTAGTCCCTAATTACAACTCCAGATTTTACACTATAAATACACTAGCCTACCATTCAACTCTTTACACCATTCAAAAAAAAAAAACATTATTATCCCATCTCCCATATACTAATGTTTTCATCCGTCATCATCTCCTCTAGCTAGTTTCGAGTTTTCCAAGGCATTATTACTAAGTGTTTGCACGCTCAATAAAACGCACGAACTCATTTTGCACCTAAGGTGAGGTTACATAGCCCCTTTTTCTGTTTTACATTTTGGGGTGAAACATGTTCAAACATTTTATACACTATCATTTATTCATTCTTACATTGTTGAAACTTGTGATTCAATTACACTATCATTTACACATTCTATCATTTGACTGTAACAAAAAGACACAGTACAATCATTAACATTGATCAAGCCGCCTGTTTAGATTATAGTGCTATAGGTCTGACAAACCCATCACCCCGCATAAATTCAGGGATGATCGATAACAGTTACACATTTACTAACTTGCGAGTTAGGCCTCAGTCGACACAAGGTTTGATTGTACAAAAGATGCATTGTGACATGTCGGACTCATATTCTATCATTACTCATTATTATACTTCAACTATTATTGCTATACAACATATTGTTTTCAACTATATGCAAAACCTATGTATTCTCACCAACTATTTATAGTTGACCCCCCATCTTTCCAACTTAACATGTTTCAGGTTTATTTTCTATTGGAAGTTGCACAAGTCTTGGAACACATAGGAGCTTTGGACCTAGTTTATATTAATCAACTTTTGTAATCATTACTTGTAAGATGAATCGTAAATTGATTAATATCATTAAATTTTCATTTAGTACCATCAGCTATTGAACAATCTTTCATATGTGACACCTCGATGTTTTCGCCATTGGTTGGGGTGTTACAGATTGGTATCAGAGCCATGGTTATAGGGAATTAGGTTATTAGAAAAAAAAAATCTAGTTTATAACCATAGGATTTTAATCAGTACTTGCTCCTTTTACTTGCAACCTTACTTGTTTATATTCTCTATCTTACTTCTTATCCTTACTTTAGTCCCTACAAGAAGAGTGCTCTCCATCACAAGATCTACTCTTAGACTAATAGGACAAACCCTCAGGTTTAGCCTGAACCACCTTGAAGATCTCGTCGAAGTTCTAGATTTTAATAACGAACACGTGCAATCTTGAAGAGTGAACGCCTGTATTCTGAGTTTTCTGTCTAGGACTGGCATTGCGCATAAATCCCAATCAGACGAGGGACCCGGATGCCTACCTGGGAATTCTCGGGATGAGTGTTCACTTATAGGCTAAAGCATGTCTTCATTATGTTATTAGAATCTAGAAGTTTTGATAAGTCAACGTTTTTGTTTATTCGTTTTAATTAATGAATAAATGATTACACTCACTTTCCTTAAACTAAGCTCTAAAATCTCAAAATTTTACAGCTTAAATCAATCTCATTTCATAACTATCTAGGATTTCACAATCACACTTCACCTTACCATCTTAGCCACTTTCAAAATCTTGTTGTATTTTCATTACCTAGTAACTTTACAAAGTACATATTTTTTTTTTTGTCAAAAGATGTCATCGAACATAAATTCAATTGTTTATTTATTGACGTAACAATTGATTTTCTATATAATGCTTTAAACTATTAAAAATCACTAATAGAACCTTGATCTTCAAAACCTAATGTCATGTTTGAAATCTCTAACTAACGGAAATATTTTAATCAAAGCCTACTTAGCTTGTACTATTTAACAACTTTTGCTTTATGTACAAAACCAATTTTGAAAATAAATATATTTTTTTTATCCACAGGAATAATATCTAGTCTCTAGATTCTCCATCGACACTCACTCATTTTCAACTTGTTCAAATTTTTACAATATTTGGCATATACCACAATCATGTTTTCTTATACACTTGATTATAACCTTTGATCCAAACCCCAAAATTTACACTACTACATAATCTCCTTACTATAAAATAAACTCTTTATCAACTATCTTCACATTCACTATCTCTCACAACCTTGATTCTGCTTCAAGATTTTTCATTATCCTCTCAAGAACTAAATTCATATCCTTCACCTTCTCACACATGAGCTAGTTACCCATGATAACCAAACTATTGAAACTTGATTGTTTGTTGCATCAAACATAATCCTTAATTATACATGAGGATTCGACTATCTACCATATTTGAACATTTGAAACTAGAATTCATGGAATATAGACTATTTGCTATAGACACACCTAGGGTCATTAACCTTGTCTAGGGAAAATCTATTACAACTCTATTACAACTCGTATGCTATACTTGATACTTGATTGCTTACATGTACATATTATCAAATTGCAATTTATGTGTGTAATAATTGGTACACTTAATCAAACAACTAATAGGGGATGAAGTACTTGCTCAACAGTTAGTAGAGTACCAAATAACCTACTCAACGATTGGTAGAGGTCATCATGCCTGCTCAACAGTCGATAGAGGCCCTACAACCTGCTCAACGACTGGTAGAGGCTATTGCACCTGCTCAACAATCGGTAGAGGTTATTACTCACTGACTGGTAGAGGTCTTTTTCCTGCTCAATAGTTGGACTTATTTTTGGATACATTGTATACGATTCAATCACAAGGTTATTTTGCATTACATACATTTGTGTTTAAGGTCATAGAAGGACACAAAACCCTAATGTAAGGTAAATTGGTGATTGCGGTCCGGAACGTAGTCATGAATTTACAGGTACGTTAAGGTGGTGTGAAGTTCTAATAAGGTTTTGTTAATTCATTTAGTCTTTCTATAGTCAATCAACTCATGCATTACTTTTAAGATTCCTAAAACTTAAGTTTAGTATTTTGCTAGATTCTTACGCTCCTTGCTACTTCAGACGAACCTAATCCAACCCTTAAAACTCACACACATCAATCCTCTTATCCAAATTATTCGAAACAATTTATTTCTATTACCTACAAAATTCATGTCGTGCCTTAACCCCAAATTTTCCAAACCACGGTTGTTCCAATCACCCTCAACCCTGTGTTTTTAATAACTTCGGGACGAAGTTCCTAAAAATATGGGAGACTGTAACATCACACAAATTTTCTTTATATATATATAGAGAACTCCCTCATTTATTCATCCGATTCATGTTTACAGTATCTTTACCATCCATTTTGTTAATTTTTTTGTTTAAATAATGACGTATAATCAATATTAAATTGGATTGTATTAAATTTTGATTTAAAAACGTTAAAAAAAATGTTTGCCTGTGCCAGGATTCGAACCCGAGTCCCTGGCGGGCTAAACCTTAACCACGTCACACAAACCACTACACCATTTGGTGTTTTGTGATGTTAATTAAAACCAATTAAACTTAAACCCTTTCAAGGTCCCTTAGTGAAACCTGAAAAGTCAAACGTAGTCTCCTAGTCAAGTCAAGTCAAAGTGTTAGTAAATATGGTCTTCTAGTCAAGTTAAAGTGTTAGTAAATATGGTCTTCTAGTCAAGTCAAAGTTGTTCCTAAATTCTAGCCTAGTCAAAGTAGTCCCTAATTACAACTCCAAATTTTACACTATAAATACACTAGCCTACCATTCAACTCTTTACACCATTCAAAAAAAAAACATTATTATCCCATCTCCCATATACTAAAGTTTTCATCCGTCATTATCTCCTCTAGCTAGTTTCGTGTTTTCCAAGGCATTATTACTAAGTGTTTGCACGCTCAATAAAACGCACGAACTCATTATGCACCTAAGGTGAGTTTACATAGCCCCTTTTTCTATTTTACATTTTGGGGTGAAACATGTTCAAACATTTTATACACTATCATTTATTCATTCTTACATTGTTGAAACTTGTGATTCAATTACACTATCATTTACTCATTCTAACATTTGACTATAACAAAAAGACACAGTACAATCATTAACATTGATCAAACCGCCTGTTTAGATTATAGCGCTATAGGTCTGACAAACCCATCCCCCCGCATAAATTCAGGGATGATCGATAACAGTTACACATTTACTAACTTGCGAGTTAGGTCTCAGTCGACACAAGGGTTGATTGTACAAAAGACGCATTGTTACATGTCAGACTCATATTCTATCTTTACTCATTATTATACTTCAACTATTATTGCTATACAACATATTGTTTTCAACTATATGCAAAACCTATGTATTCTCACCAACTATTTATAGTTGACCCCCCCATCTTTCCAACTTAACATGTTTCAGGTTTATTTGCTATTGGAAGTTGCACAAGTCTTGGAACACATAGGAGCTTGGACCTAGTTTATATTAATCAACTTTTGTTATCTTTACTTGTAAGATGAATCGTAAATTGATTAATATCATTAAATTTCATTTAGTACCATGAGCTATTGAACAATCATTCATACGTGACACCTCGATGTTTCCGCCTTCGGTTGGGGTGTTACATCATCGGCCCGGGTCTTCAAAGCAGCCTCCGTATCTCTACGAAGGCGCTCATCTTCTCTCTTCTTCTTTGCCTCCGCTACCTCCTCAACAGTTGGGATAGGCGGAGGAGAAGGGCTGGTCACCTTGGCAGCTGCGCTTGCAAAGCAAACAGTTAGGCAGAAGTAGAAGAAAATGATAAGTTCAAAAACAACACACACTTACCAGGAATCTTCTTCACCATCTTTTGAAGAAGCGGCTGAAGCGCAGGTGGTGCGCCTATATCAAAAGAAAACATAGGGGTATCAGGCCCCTGTGATTGCGCAGCTTGAACAGGGGACTTGCCCTTGTCCCCCGCAGCTCCAACTCCAGCGAAGGTCCGACAGTTGCGCTTGTCCTACCACCTCCGCTGGCACCCGCCTCGCGCCGGCCCCTCTTTCGAGTCTTCAAGTTGAACTCACCAGCGCCGTCCTCGTCCTCAGAGGCGGGCCCATCCTTTCGCTTGTGCCAGTTCTTCACATATTCTCCGTTTGTATCCGAGGAACCTGTTTCAGAAACAACGGACACTGGCTCAACTGCATAGCAGTGCCTACGCGGGGCATGCTTCATACGCCCTTGAGAATGTCGCACCAAGGGCGACACCTCACTTAGAAATGCGGAACAAGGGTCAGAGGACTTACGAGTGGGATAATGGTGGTTGGGCGGATTATCCAAGTTAAGATAATAAAATCGTCCAACAAACTTCTCAAAAAAGGAAACTTGCCCCTTAGGTATCCGCCTCCACTTCAGCTTCAGAGTCCCGTAGGACTCAAAGACATCAAACTTGGACACACCTTCGCATTCCACAAACACGTTAGCAAAAACTGATGTTACCAAAGAAATTTAAAGCGCTAGATCATACCTTCTTGGGGGATGTACGGCTCTTTCCCCTCGCGGATGCCGGTGCGGCTGGTTCCTAGTAGATTGAAGGTGCCCTCAAACAGACCCTTCAACTCCATCTTGGTCTTGTGGGTTGTAAGGGCGATGAACCAAGCTTCATCTTTATAACCCCGCATCACCTCGCGTTCAGGCACCCGCTCCTTGGACGTCACCACTTTCCAGGGCATTGCCACCGGAATTACGCCCTTCTTCAGGTAGAAGAACTTGTCTTTCCACCCATGAAGCGATTTCGGAACCTCGGTAACTATAACGGGCACCTTCGGCCGTGACTTGAACGTAAACCATGACTCATCACGAGCCATGAAGTAAAATACATTGAACCAATCAATGGTCGGTTCAATATCTAGCGCCCGGCACTGGTTCTCAAAGTGCCCCAACCGGAGCATCCCAAACCCGCTCACTTGAGACACTGCCACCCCGTATTGTATCAGCGTGTCCAACTGGAAGTAGGTGCAAGGCAGACGAAACCCACATTTAGAGAAGTGGGCCTCATAAAAAGCAAGTTTGCCCTCCGGAGCGGTCAGAATGGTCTTCCCTAGTGCAGGTAACTCCGGCTTCCATTCTGACAGAATGCCGTGATCGGCACAGAAGACGTTGAAGGCGGTGACTGTCCATTTGCAGGGGGTATTAGTGGCCAACTTCCTCTCCTTCACCTTGATCTCCGGGACGTCAGGTGTAACATTACGTATTTAAAGCTTGTACGTTACACGTTCGTCATTAATAAAACGTCAAGTTTCATCATATATATTCGCATTTATTATTTTTGTCACGTTATTGAAACCCTAGTACTATATATATATAGATATATATGTGTTGTGTGTGTTAAATATGCTAAAAAAAATAAATATGCTTTGGCCGGGGTTCGAACCCGCGCCAAAGCCCAAGCAAACACAACACACAACCAACTGGGCTGAACCAACTTTTTGTAATAAACCCGGACCACTATTAATTATAAACGCGTTTTAAAACCTTCACAGTTGACAAGGAAAGTCAACTGTGGGTTAGCTTGTGAATCAATCCAAGGAATTAACTCGTGATTGTTTTATAATTGGCAAATTCAATTGATTATCGGCCCAGTGTGACTCAATTACACGTCAATTACAACGAATCATTGACCTAATTTGAAAACCCTACGCGTATGATATTAAATCATGGTCAACTTTCCAATTAACCTAAACCTCTGATCCTCAGTATAAATAGATGACCTACGATCATTCATAACTCGCTCACAACTCTCTCTCAACCTCCAATTATTCTCTAACACTGATAATTAAGCTTCTTCGATCAACGTTTGAC
This sequence comes from Ambrosia trifida, assembly GCA_028751855.1. Lineage (NCBI taxonomy): Eukaryota > Viridiplantae > Streptophyta > Magnoliopsida > Asterales > Asteraceae > Ambrosia > Ambrosia trifida. The sequence goes on along the minus strand of CM054124.1, from coordinate 96,549,603 downwards.
TTTTTGCTTTGACCCGGCAATTATACTCGATTCTTCACTGTGAGTTCTTGTTCTTTTGTGGGTTTTGTTAGTCGGCAATCAAACAACAAAAACCCTAACTTTAATCGGGTTCAATATGTCTGAATTGTTTGATTGCAATTTCTAGGGTTCGTTCGTGTATAATTGGGGATAAACTGATTGGGCACAGTGTATTTATTTAATTTTGATCAGGGAATATCACAACCACTAGCCTAGGCCAAGTGGTTGTGACCATGGTCTGCAACAGAAGGTACCCGGGTTCGAGTCTCGGCTACTGCCCTCCTTTTTCTCCTTTTTCTTTTAAACAAACTAACATATATATATATATATATATATATATATATATATATATATATATATTAAACCTTTTTAATTTTATAAATTCATTTTTAAATATTATAACTATTTTATAAATTCTAAAAAAATTACATTTATTAAATCTGAGTCAAAAGTTTTATTTACAATTTTTGTTTTTCAAAAATTCATTTATTTAATATTTATAATAATTAAATCATTTTTATACTATTATATTTATAAAAATCCATTTATATATCAAAACAATTTTATTAAATTCTCCAAAAATTATCCTGACTTTTTATATAGCTAAACTTTACTGAAATAATTTTTAATTCAGTAAAATCATTTATTTCATATTTTTAATCAATTTTGTTAGATTTAATCATAATTAAATCATAATAAATCCAATTTTCATCATTTTTGCACCAAAATATTATACAAATTATTTATAATTATTTTGAACAGAAACATGATTTTTAAAATAGAAATTCTTTAATTTTAGTATTTTTGAATATTAAAGTTAAATATTGGCTATTTATAATAAATAGATTTAAAAATCTATTTTAAATGAAATAATTTTATAAAAATTATTTTTATACTCCAAACACTTTAATGTGTACATTCAAAATTCAAATTTTATAAAAAGACTTTCTTTTATTAATTACCAAATTTTCCTTCACTAATTAACATTTTAATTTAAATTCAACAATTGATTATCCCCAAATCGAAACCCTAGGATACACTTATAAGTTAATTAGACTTAGACTTATTATATATTACCTTATTATAGGGTGATATTTGGAATCATTTTGGGCAACACTATTATTTCATCTTTTCAACAAGTTTAACATTTGCTAAGGTGAGTTTTACATAGCCCCTTTTATTTATCACCATTTTTTTTTTTGGGGTGAAACATGTTATAACATTATCATTGCAATTCAATCATCAATGTGTCTATGTGTTTTCTATGTTGCATTATGTCTTGAGCATGATTAGAGTAAGCACCATTCTAGCATAATCATTAACTCCGTACAAGCCGATGGTATACATTGATAGATCTATTGGACTGACAATCCCACCCGGATACGTGCCTCCTACAAAGGTTACGTGGGTGTTTGTTATCGCATAACATATTCAATTGGACCATGAGTGTATGGTATGTATCATTTTATAACAGTCATCAGGGTTGATTATGCACTCGATTTATTTCTAGTATGTTCTCACATATGGGCTAGATTGACATGACACATGAATTGCACAACATTTTATTCATTATATTATCAAAAACCTATGTAATTCTCACCAACTTATGTTGACCCAAAATACTTTCAAAATTAACATGTTTCAGGGAACAATGAAGCTGAGGCTTGAGTTAGCATGAGGATTTTACTTGATGTTTTATTTGAAGTTATTGAAGTTTGTTATTTGATTTCATGTATTTGAATTCTTAGACATCATTTCATATTTTGGATATTATGTTTGAATAAATTATTTAAAATTTATATTATACCATGTGCTACTGAAAACAATCATCAATACGTGGCACCCCGATGTTTCCGCCATCGGTTGGGGTGTTACAGATTGGTATCAGAGCCTTGGTTATAGGGAATTAGGTTATTAGAAATAATCTAGACTATAACCTTAGGGACTTAAACAGTACTTACTTCTCCTACTTGTAACCCTAATTGCTTCCCTAATCCTATCCTTATCCTATGCCTTATAACCCTAAACCTACATGTGACTACTCTTATTTGTCTGCTGCAATCCTGATCCACCATTAGATTTATAGGACAAAATCCTCAGGTTTAACCTGAACCCCCTTGAGATCTCGTCGAAGTTCTAGATTTTAATAACGAACACGTGCAATCTAGAAGGGTGAACGCCTGTATTCTGAGTCTTCTGTCTAGGCTGGCATTGCGCATATATCCCAATCAGACGAGGGACCCGGATGCCTACCTGGGAATTCTCGGGATGAGTGTTCACTTATAGGCTAAAGCATGTCTTCATATGTTATTAGAATTTAGAATCTTTGATAAGTCAACGTTTTCGTTTATTCGTTTTAATTAATGAATAAATGATTACATTCCTTATATAAACTCTCATTCATTTCATTGTGTCTATTACAGATCATGCCTCCTCGTCGCAGCACTCGCAACAACAATGGTGAGAACCACGAAGAAGGTGGTGATAACCACAACCATAACCATGACCAAGTTCCTAACCACAACAACAATGGGGTCGATGCTCAACTGGCTGCGATCATTTCTCAACAAATGGCGCAGCAAATCGCAACTCTGGTTCCCAATTTACTCGCTCAAGTCATCCAATTGAACGGCAACGGGAATGGTCACAACAACGGGAACGGGAACGGCAATGGCAATGGAAATGGACCCCAAGCCTGCACCCTTAAGCATTTCAACTCTTGTAACCCTCCAAAGTTTAGTGGTGAAGAAGGAGCTACTGGACTCCTCCAATGGTTTGAGGGTATTGAGAATACCTTCATCAACAGTGAGTGCCCCAACAACTTCAAGGTTCGTTACGCCATGAGTGTTCTCCATAAACGAGCACTCACTTGGTGGAATGAAGAAAAGCGTACTCGTGGGGCCGAAGTTGCTCTTGCTATGACATGGGACCAAGTCAAGGAGGTCATGAAGGAAGAGTTTTGTCCTCGCAATGAAGTTAAGAAGCTTGAGGATGAGTTCCACACCTTAGCTCAAGATAGTGGGGAAAACCTTGCCTACAACACCCGCTTTCATGAGCTTAGCTTATTGTTGCCCCACAAAGTTACTCCTCTGCCGGTAGCCATCGAGAAGTACATCGGTGGTCTGCCCATGCAAATCCAGGACACCGTTTGGGGTAGAAATCCTGCAACTTTAGAAGAGGCCAAACGTCTAGCGGCCACTCTTACTGATAATCACGTGAAGAATGGTACTCTCGTCCGCAAGGGCACTAAGAAGACTGTTGCCAAAGACACTCCACAGCCTGCAATTGAAGTCAAGCCTGAGACCTCAAGCAACAAAATGCGCAAGGCTAGAAACTATATGGTTGCTGCTACTCCACCTGCTGCCCAAAACCCAGCCAAGAAACCATACACCGGACCTCACCCTTTGTGCAACACTTGCAAGTACCATCATCCAACGCAGGTGCCATGTCGCTTTTGTACTAAGTGTCAAAGATATGGTCACCTGGTGAACGTCTGTCGAGCTCCTACTACCCAAGACAACAACAACCCAGCTCCCAACCAACAAAACAACAGGCCTACTCGTGGTCAATGCTACGAGTGTGGCAACCCTAATCACTACATCAACAACTGCCCTAATCGTAACCGTAACCAAAACCAAAATCAGAACCAAAACCAAAACCAGAACCGTAACCAGAACCAAGGTGCTCGAGGTCGCGCCTACAATCTCAACGCTAACCAGGCTCGTGACAACAACGAAGTGGTGAATGGTACGTTTCTCATTAATAACCACTATGCATCCATATTATTTGATTCAGGAGCTGATAAGTCATTCGTGTCACTGAAGTTTGAACCTTTACTTAACTTACCCCACACTAATCTAGAAGACCCTTTCGTGGTAGAGGTAGCTAACGGGAAGTCTATTTCGATCGACTCTATTATTCGTAACTGCTTGTTGAATCTCGACGATCATACCTTCCCTATCGATCTTATCCCTATGCATCTTATTAGTTTTGATGTTATAGTAGGCATGGACTGGTTGTCAACTCATCGTGCCGAAATTCTGTGTTTCGAGAAAGTCATACGCATTTCTCTCGAATCTGGTGAGATTTTGAAGATCTATGGTGAGAAACCCTGTGGTGAGCTTAAGCTTATGTCTTGTACTACTGCCCAAAAGTACTTACGAAAGGGGTATACAGCCTTCTTAGCTAACGTGATAGAGAAGAAGAACAAAGGCAAAAGTATCCAAGACATTCCTATTATTCGAGACTATCCTGAAGTCTTTCCCGAGGATTTACCTGGTTTGCCTCCTGCTCGACAAGTGGAGTTTCGTATTGATCTTGTTCCTGGTGCTAATCCTGTCGCTAAAGCTCCTTATCGTCTTGCACCCTCTGAGATGCAAGAACTTGCCAGTCAATTACAGGAACTTTCTGATAAAGGGTTCATTCGCCCTAGTTCTTCTCCATGGGGAGCCCCTGTCTTATTCGTTAAAAAGAAGGATGGTTCTCTTAGGATGTGTATTGACTACCGTGAACTCAACAAACTCACCATCAAGAATCGTTATCCACTTCCTAGGATTGACGATCTCTTCGATCAACTTCAAGGAGCAACCCACTTCTCGAAGATTGATCTCCGTTCTGGTTATCATCAGCTTAGAGTCCACGAAGATGATATTCCCAAGACAGCTTTTCGCACTTGCTACGGTCACTATGAATTCATGGTTATGCCTTTTGGGTTGACCAATGCTCCCGCAGTATTTATGGATTTGATGAATCGGGTTTGTAGACCCTATCTCGACAAATTCGTGATCGTTTTCATCGATGATATTTTGATTTACTCTAAATCAAAATCCGATCACGAGCAACATCTTCACTCTATCTTGAATCTCCTAAAGAAAGAACAACTGTATGCCAAGTTCTCAAAATGCGAATTTTGGCTTAAGGAAGTTTAATTTTTGGGACATGTCATTGATATGAACGGAATTCATGTTGATCCTGCAAAGATCGAAGCTGTGAAGAATTGGAGTGTTCCTACCACTCCAACGGAAGTCCGTTCTTTTTTTGGTTTGGCTGGTTATTATCGTCGATTCATCGCCAATTTCTCCAAGATCGCTGTTCCTCTAACTACCTTAACTCACAAGGGTAAACCCTATGAGTGGGGACCTAAGCAAGAGGAAGCATTCGAAACTCTTAAGCTGAAACTTTGTGAAGCTCCTATCTTGTCTCTACCTGATGGTAATGATGATTTCGTGGTCTACTGTGATGCATCGAACCAAGATCTTGGTTGTGTTCTCATGCAACGAGGAAAGGTTATTGCTTATGCGTCTCGACAACTCAAGACTCACGAAAAGAATTATACCACCCATGATCTTGAATTGGGCGCTGTTGTCTTTGCACTCAAGATTTGGAGACATTATCTTTATGGGACCAAATGTGTGGTGTTCACGGACCACAAAAGTCTCCAACACGTCTTCGATCAAAAGAATCTTAACATGAGGCAACGACGTTGGGTCGAATTACTTAACGACTATGATTGCGAAATTCGCTACCATCCTGGCAAGGCGAATGTTGTGGCTGACGCACTTAGTCGTAAAGAGCGTGTCAAGCTCCAATGTGCGAGAGTCCGTACTGATCTTCAAGATCGCATTCTCCAGGCTCAACACACATCAGTCACCCAAGGTAACATGTACGATGAAATGTCTTGTGGTGCTGAAACTCAACTTGAAACCAAACCCGATGGTCTCCTTTATTTCCTTAGTCGACTATGGATTCCCGACCGTGATGATCTTCGTACTTTTCTCATGAACGAGGCTCATAAGTCTCGTTATTCTATTCATCCTGGAGCTGACAAGATGTACCAAGATCTTCGTTATTCTTATTGGTGGCCTGGTATGAAGAAAGACATTGCTCTATTCGTTGCAAAATGTCTCACTTGTTCCAAGGTCAAGGCTGAACATCAACGACCATCTGGTATGCTTGAACAACCAGAGATTCCTGTCTGGAAATGGGAGAGCATAGCTATGGATTTCATCACCAAACTCCCTCGTACACCCAAACGTTTCGACAGTATTTGGGTAATCGTCGATCGTTTGACCAAGTCAGCTCACTTCCTACCTATTCGTGAGAAGTATTCTGTGGAAAGGTTGGCAAGGATGTACGTAAGTGAAATCGTATGTCGTCACGGTATACCTTTGGACATTATTTCTGATCGCGATGGTCGTTTCACCTCTCACTTTTGGGAATCTCTACAAGATGCTTTGGGTACCAAGTTGAACCTGAGCACTGCTTATCACCCTCAAACGGATGGTCAGACTGAACGAACCATCCAGACACTTGAGGACATGCTCAGGGCATGTGTAATCGATTTTGGTGGCGCATGGGATTCTCATCTTCCTTTGGTTGAGTTTTCATACAACAACAGTTATCACGCCAGCATTAACATGGCTCCTTTTGAAGCACTCTATGGTCGGAAATGTCGTTCTCCTGTCTGTTGGACTGAGGTTGGTGAAACTCGTATTACTGGACCCGAACTAATCCAGGAAACCACAGACAAAATTCAGCTCATTCAGGATAATCTTCTCAAGGCTAGAAGTCGCCAAAAGAGTTATGCTGATAAACGTCGTAAACCCTTGGAATTTCAAGTTGGGGACCTTGTACTACTTAAGGTATCCCCTTGGAAAGGAGTGATTCGTTTTGGTAGAAAGGGAAAGCTAGCTCCTCGATATGTAGGCCCCTTCAAAATTCTTGACAGAGTTGGAAAAGTGGCTTACAAACTTGATCTTCCACCTGAGCTAAGCAATGTTCATCCGACCTTCCATGTTTCGAATCTCAAGAAATGCTTAGCAGATGAGAACCTTCATGTTCCTCTTGAGGATGTGCAAATTGATGAAAGCATGCACATTATCGAGAAACCCGTTGAGATTGTTGATACTGGAGTCAAGAAACTCAAGCGCAGTCGTATTCCGATCGTTAAGGTTCGTTGGGAATCTAAACGAGGCCCAGAATTCACTTGGGAACGTAAAGACCAGATGAAGTCGAAGTATCCACATCTTTTCCCACCAGACTCTCCAACTCCAACTTCGGGACGAAGTTCCTAAAAGTAGGGGAGACTGTAACATTACGTATTTAAAGCTTGTACGTTACACGTTCGTCATTAATAAAATGTCAAGTTTCATCATATATATTCGCATTTATTATTTTTGTCACGTTATTGAAACCCTAGTACTATATATATATAGATATATATGTGTTGTGTGTGTTAAATATGTTAAAAAAAATAAATATGCTTTGGCCGGGGTTCGAACCCGCGCCAAAGCCCAAGCAAACACAACACACAACCAACTGGGCTGAACCAACTTTTTGTAATAAACCCGGACCACTATTAATTATAAACGCGTTTTAAAACCTTCACAGTTGACAAGGAAAGTCAACTGTGGGTTAGCTTGTGAATCAATCCAAGGAATTAACTCGTGATTGTTTTATAATTGGCAAATTCAATTGATTATCGGCCCAGTGTGACTCAATTACACGTCAATTACAACGAATCATTGACCTAATTTGAAAACCCTACGCGTATGATATTAAATCATGGTCAACTTTCTAATTAACCTAAACCTCTGATCCTCAGTATAAATAGATGACCTACGATCATTCACAACTCGCTCACAACTCTCTCTCAACCTCCAATTATTCTCTAACACTGATAATTAAGCTTCTTCGATCAACGTTTGACTTTTTGCTTTTACCCGGCAATTATACTCGATTCTTCACTGTGAGTTCTTGTTCTTTTGTGGGTTTTGTTAGTCGGCAATCAAACAACAAAAACCCTAACTTTAATCGGGTTCAATATGTCTGAATTGTTTGATTGCAATTTCTAGGGTTCGTTCGTGTATAATTGGGGATAAACTGATTGGGCACAGTGTATTTATTTAATTTTGATCAGGGAATATCACAACCACTGGCCTAGGCCAAGTGGTTGTGACCATGGTCTGCAACAGAAGGTACCCGGGTTCGAGTCCCGGCTACTGCCCTCCTTTTTCTCCTTTTTCTTTTAAACAAACTAACACATATATATATATTAAACCTTTTTAATTTTATAAATTCATTTTTAAATATTATAACTATTTTATAAATTCTAAAAAAATTACATTTATTAAATCTGAGTCAAAAGTTTTATTTACAATTTTTGTTTTTCAAAAATTCATTTATTTAATATTTATAATAATTAAATCATTTTTATACTATTATATTTATAAAAATCCATTTATATATCAAAACAATTTTATTAAATTCTCCAAAAATTATCCTGACTTTTTATAAAGCTAAACTATACTGAAATAATTTTTAATTCAGTAAAATCATTTATTTCATATTTTTAATAAATTTTGTTAGATTTAATCATAATTAAATCATAATAAATCCAATTTTCATCATTTTTGCACCAAAATTTTATACAAATTATTTTTAATTATTTAGAACAGAAACATGATTTTTAAAATAGAAATTCTTAAATTTTAGTATTTTTGAATATTAAAGTTAAATATTGGCTATTTATAATAAATAGATTTAAAAATCTATTTTAAATGAAATAATTTTATAAAAATTATTTTTATACTCCAAACAGTTTAATGTGTACATTCAAAATTCAAATTTTATAAAAAGACTTTCTTTTATTAATTACCAAATTTTCCTTCACTAATTAACATTTTAATTTAAATTCAACAATTGATTATCCCCAAATCGAAACCCTAGGATACACTTATAAGTTAATTAGACTTAGACTTATTATATATTACCTTATTATAGGGTGATATTTGGAATCATTTTGGGCAACACTATTATTTCATCTTTTCAACAAGTTTAACATTTGCTTAGGTGAGTTTTACATAGCCCCTTTTATTTATCACCATTTTTTTTTTGAGGTGAAACATGTTATAACATTATAATTGCAATTCAATCATCAATGTGTCTATGTGTTTTCTATGTTGCATTATGTCTTGAGCATGATTAGAGTAAGCACCATTCTAGCATAATCATTAACTCCGTACAAGCCGACGGTATACATTGATAGATCTATTGGACTGACAATCCCACCCGGATACGTGCCTCCTACAAAGGTTACGTGGGTGTTTGTTATCGCATAACATATTCAATTGGACCATGAGTGTATGGTATGTATCATTTTATAACAGTCATCAGGGTTGATTATGCACTCGATTTATTTCTAGTATGTTCTCACATATGGGCTAGATTGACATGACACATGAATTGCACAACATTTTATTCATTTTATTATCAAAAACCTATGTAAATCTCACCAACTTATGTTGACCCAAAATACTTTCAAAATTAACATGTTTCAGGGAACAATGAAGCTGAGGCTTGAGTTAGCATGAGGATTTTACTTGAAGTTTTATTTGAAGTTATTGAAGTTTGTTATTTGATATCATGTATTTGAATTCTTAGACATCATTTCATATTTTGGATATTATGTTTGAATAAATTATTTAAAATTTATATTATACCATGTGCTACTGAAAACAATCATCAATACGTGGCACCCCGATGTTTCCGCCATCGGTTGGGGTGTTACATCAGGCTCTATCTCCTGACTACTAGCCTCCGACTAATCACACTGAGCCTCACCGGTGGGAGAGAGATTGGTTGAAAGATAAGACATTTCAACCAAATAGAAGAAAGAATGAAAGGAAAGGAAAGGAAAAGGAAATAACTTAATGAAGTTTCAAGGAAATCTTCAGTCTTCACCGGAAAACTCTCCCGAAAACTTGAAGATTGCTCGGAAACTTCAAGGGAATGGACGGAAAGGATGAAGATTGATCAAAAAATTTGGGAGGCTTTGGGAGAAATTTGAAAGTGTAACCGTCCCTCAAAGCCTCCACACAAATATATATACCCATTGCATTTATGGCAATGGGCCCCACCACGAAAATAAAAACAGTCGTACCTTTTCATCTAGAAGGAGGAGATGATGACACGTGGTGTTGGCATCATCGAACGGCTCACAGCGGCGCGTGGGCAACGACCACAGTTGGCAACCGTTCACTTGCTGGACACGTGTCAGCAAACCTCACCATTTCACATAATCAAACGCGTGCTCTCCCACGGGCCTGACATGAGACACGTGAGACAAGACACGTGGCACTACCCTGATCACTCGTTTAATCAACAGACGCGCGTAACCACCACGCGCCTGATACCAGATGAAAAACCTCCTGCAAAACGTCTGGGGAGACATAAAGCAGACAACGTGTCAGACAGCTGTCTGACACGTCTGCTAAACTTCCACACAACGTTATCCACATTCGAATTCCAGGCGCCATAAATTCAAATGATTGACGACAAAGTAAATGCATCACCCAGCATTTACTCCAAGAATGGGAATGCATTTATAACAAATATGTGGCGTGACACGTCATGGCTCACGGAGTTTGACATCAACGCGGACAAAGACGTCCTCCGCCTTCTCCCTTTCATAAGACAAGGCATGACACGTCAGAGTTCGCGGACTTTTGACGTAAAGAGGAAAAAGTCGTTCTCCATCCTCTGCCCCGAAATATAAAACATGACACGTTATAGCTCGCGGAGCTTTGACGTAAACACGGACAAAGACGTTCTCCGCCTTCTCCCTTTCATAAAACAGGGCGTGAACGTCAGAGTTCGCAGGCCTTTGACGTAAAGCGGAGAAAGACGTTCTCCGCCTCCCCTACGACAAGACAACACGAACGGATAAGCTGTCATCCTGACTCATTTTTAATTCAGTCTAACGCTCCATTTCATCTCGAATCGAGAACAGGAGAAGCCCTAGACCAGGGGGACTTGAAGGGATAGGGAGCCTAATCCAGGCGGACGCGGCCTCCTTATCCCCGCTGAACAGAGGATCCGCGGAAATGGTCGCGCAACACATTTCCGGCGGAAAAGGCTTGGGTCACAACCCTACACACCAGTGGAAAACATGCGCGTGTCTGCCAACGCGCGGACCGCTTCACATCGTAACATTCTTAAGTACGAGGTATGGAAGATCAAGAGTCAGGAAGATTTACCTGCAGAGGATCACTGATACCACCAACAGGATAAAGACCTGTGTCCGCAGTTGGCCAAAAACCACTGAGGTTCAACAGTGACGTGACTAGTTCCATGCTTCCACCATGCTGCCCCTACTCTTCTGACCAAGCATGCTTTCCTGCTTTCTAAGGTCACGTCAGACGATGGCAGGTAAGTCAACCATGCCGGTTCAGAACAACATGCCACCAACAACCAGTCACAAGCTGCCACGTGTCCACCTGTAAGCTCACCGCTGACGTCATCTGCAGTGGACGTCCTTTTCCCGCCTTTTTTAGATACCAAAGACAGTTGGGCCGAGCCAAGGCCCAAAGATCACGAGACTCATCGTGGGCTTCTTCTCAAACCCACGACCTTCATTATAAATAGAAGACTCCAGCTCCCTTCAAAGGGATCGATCATTAATCACTTGTATCTAGGGCTAGAATTACTCTTACGCTTTGTACTCTCCAAAGTAATAATATTCTCAGCTCTTCACAGTGGACGTAGGTCATACTCGACCGAACCACTTACATCTTTGTGTCTCATATACACTCACTCACCACACACTCACTCATCTACACATTCGGGTAATCTAAACGGTTTGGGTAAAGGAACGTACGTACAGTAACATAAGTGTAACCCCTCTGAGATTAGTAATAATCCCCGAGTAGCTTATTGTTTCTTCAAATAATAATAATAATAATAATAATAATAATAATAATAATAATAATAATAATAATAATAATAATAATAATAATAATATCAAAACACATAGACGGTGGAAGCTGGTCAACCGGGTTAAACCCAGTTAGTTTTGCTCTAGAAATTAATAACCGAGACAAGTTACGCTTGTTAGTTTTCAGTTTTTATGTCAGTATTATTGCCTTCTAACCCGATAAATTAGGATTATTTAATTCCAATTCCCCTAATAATAATAATAATACCTAAAGCGCATAGAATGATTGCTCGATGTTTGCCCGGTTAAAATGATGAACGCCCTGTCCGATAAAGGACGTGATACAATAATCAGCAAGGCATCGATGGAGGGCACACGAATTGCGTAGTAGTAAAACCTTTTAAAAATAGTACTTTGACTTGTTTTAGGATCTCGCTATGATTTTATTTGATATGCATATTGAATTATTATGTTTGAAAGGTATATTTGAATTATTAAGTGAAAAAAATTGTTCTTTATGCTATTTTATATTTGGAATAAGAACTGAATTTTTTTTAATAAAGAACTCTAATAATTATAAACAACAGTATAAAAAAAGGAATCAATATGAGTCGTATAGCCCTATATGCCTAGTATTTGAAGCCTTTACGACTCATATTGATCTATATGAGTCGTAGAAGAGACCCACTATAGGACTCATATATGTCAATATGACTGCTTGTGAGTCATATTGATTTAACAGCTAAAAAGGTTTTTATTAAGAAAAAATCAATATGCATTGTATAGCCCTGTATGACTTGTAGATGCTTTAACATGTGTAGTAGAGACCTATATGAGTTGTAGATACTTTAATATGTGTCGTAGAGGCTTGTATGATTCATATTGATCAAAAGGTTTGCTTTTCTGACTGAACACCCTACAGTTCACTGTAATCATTGATTACCTTGTAGTACTCGTATAGCCCTATACGAGTCATATAAGGGAATGTCTAGCCAAATCTTGGGATGTCCAAATATATCACCCTTTCTAATAGGTATTAGGGTTTGTTTAATAAAGATTAAAAAATAGTATATAATGAAATTATAAAAGTATCATTCTAAACTTAATATAGTTTAAATACTATTAACTTAGTGGATGCAAAATATTAAAGATTTGAACCATAAGGACTTATTCAACAATATTAAAATATAGAGTTTTGGTTTGATTTCTGGTTAAACCACATGAGTACAAATCTCACTTTACTCAACTTAGAAAAATGAATAAAACAAACTGACCCACATAATTTCACCCTTAAAATGCACGTTCCTATAATAACAATATGAAACAAATTTATATTTATACCCTTGATACAATAGTATATATTTAACCCGGTTTGCGTACTCAATCCCAAGCTACACAAAATGATCATAATAATACCTCTATTATACAACTTAATCACTACCATAGTATTCTATGTGATACTTAACCTCCGCACAAGTCATCCTAAACTTCCACCACCCGGCCCTACCCCATGGCGAATTGTCAAAAACCTACCGCACCTTGGTACGAGTCCGCATCACTCGTTGGCGGTGTTAGGATCTGAGTTTAATTGTTTTGATTGTTTAAGTACTAAGAACAATGAATGAAATTAATTATAAATGGAAAGTGCAGCAGAATAATAAACTATTAATCAACACAAGAGAATAAATGTTTTTCAATCAAAAGCTTTCATTAATCAAATGATTACAATCAATAGTACAAGTACTCCCCCTCAGCCTGATCACTCTGTGATTGTTTGTCTGAGAGAATGTTTCGAGTGATGAATAGGACATTACAAGTACTGTTCTATTTATAGACAATTGTAAACCACTGATGATCTAAGCTGACGTCACCTAAGACAGTGACCTCTAACAGAATAACAAACATAAAACATCTGTTGTATACAAACTACTGTTACATTGTAAAACTCTGAAAGATAAACTTCTGTTGGGAAAGCTCTGATGGTCCTGTATCATCTGTTGGAGCCTAAGTGCTGTTGGCTCCAACAGACTTTAGTCTTCAGTACTTTGATCAGCAGTTGTTCTTCGCCAGACCTTTGGTTAGCAGTTGTTCTCTAGCAGTTGTTATCCAACAGTCTTTTCCAGCAGCTGGTGTTCCAACAGTTGTTAGGGTACAACAGATGTTAGGGTCAGCAACCTTTTGGGAGAAGTAACTTGTAAATGCTGTTATGTTTATGGATCAATTGAGTAGTATATTTTGTCTTTCCAATCATCTGTTCTTCTCCAGGTTAGCAGACCCAACAATCTCCCCCTAGAACAGATGATGCCAAAACTAAGCATTATCTTTATCTTTATTTCCTCATCAGACTTTCTCTAATTTGACCTTTGAATTATAACTCAATGTTCAATGAGAAGAGGTCTTCCGCATCTCTTTCAAGCTCTAGGTTCAACAGTGTTTGGAGATCATCTGCACACAGGCCATGTGCATCATCCATACTTAACTTTTGAGCTTCTCCCTCTGATCTGAGCAGAGCCAATTCATGGGTGTCTTTGTTGACCTTCCATTTAAGAATTTTTTTAATCAGAGTATCTGCTGAGATGCAATTTTATTCTGGATGAGTTTGGTGATGGAGGTCTCCCAATGAGTCTTCTGTGTTCTTCAGATGTGGGATCAGAGAAATAGTGTATTTGATTGAAGAGGCCCTCTTTTATAAAAGTATCAGCAAACTTCTTTTGGTCTTTTTTAGACATTTCCTTATGTTTCTTGAACTGTCTTCTGGCAGCAGCAGATAGGTCAAAAGTGTCAAGTAAGCTGTCTAATGTAAAAGCCTATTGAGGTTTCTTCATCATTGGATCACTAGAGTAAATAGGTTTTCTGGGCAGTGTAGGGTCTTTCTTCCTATTTTCTTCCAACTTCTTGTAAGTCTCAACCAGCCTTAGCTCTGGCTATTTTGCAACAGACCTCATCTCCCCATATTTTGCAGCCACAATCTATTGTCTCATTCTCTTGAACTTTAAGGCTCTGATTAGATCTCTGCCTTTCCTAAAATCAGGGGCAGAGACCTTTGTTGGGGAATTCTTGGCCATGTCTTCTATTCTTATGAGTTCTTCTCTGAGAGCATGAGTGGTCCAGCCTGCAAACTGTTTCCTTTTTGCTTTGTAGGGCATGGTTGACAAGATTTTGTCAAGAAGAGATTCCCTAACCAACCTTTCCATGTCACTGCTGAGAGGCATAGTGGACATGGAGTTGCTCAGGGTCTTAGCAAAATCTTCAATCCTTATCAATTTGCTAAGCTCTGCTGAATGGATGCCCTGACCAGTCCTGTCATCTTTCCCTTTACATCCCTCTTTGATGATTGAATCTGCCTGTTCAGTTTTGTATTTAAGATATTCATCTAAGTTTACGGGAACAGGAGAATTTGGAAGAGATAGGAAAGATCATTTAGATGGCTGTTCAATAATGTAGAAGGATTGCATTTCCCCCTTGAGTACATCAAGCTCAAGAGGATACTGAACAACCAATGGTGTGATGGATGGTGGTGGTCTATGAGATGTGAATTGTGAAGTGTGTGGTGAGAATGATGAAAGTGGAATGGCTGATATTTGTGTAGGTGTGGTGGTTGAAGTGGGAGGTGGTGATGTTTGTATATTTTCATCTTGTATCACAAAGGTTGATTTTCTCTTCCTTCTATACAAGATTTTTGGTGATGGTGGTGTTCCAGCAGTGGTTGTGTTAACATCTGTTGGTACTTTTGTAGGACCAGCAGATGTTTGGGATCTGGGTGGTGTGTTGGTGGTTGTAGTGGTAGATTTGGTTGTTGGTTTGATGGTAGGTTCAGTTGGTTTGGTGGTATCAGTGGTTTTGGTGGTATCAGTGGCTTTGGTGACAGTGGTTTTAGCAGCAGCAGTTTTAACAACAAGTTTTGATTGTAGTTGTCTGACATGTTTGGCAGGCATCTTCTTCCTTTTAGAGGTACCCACATCCTCAACTTGTTGCTGTTGCTCTATCTTCTGTTGTACAAGAGCTTCTGCTTTGCATTCCAAGGTATCAACCCTCTTTTGCTTCTCTTCAGCATCCTTTTCAGCAATAACATTTGCAAAGGTATCAACTTCTTTTGCTTTGCTGATTTTGACAGTTTCAGTATCAGCAGAGGTTTGAACATTGGGTTGTTGTTGTTGTGGTGCTGTTTGGGTAGACCCTGGTTTGTTGGCAGCTTTTGATTTTCCCTTTTGTGAGGGTGGACAACCAAAGGGATCTAGCTTTGGCAATCTATCTCTGCCACTCTCCCCCTTTTTGGCATCATCAGCAATGAATTCATCATTATCTTCATCTCTGAGAATTGTGGTAGGGGCAGAGCCAGTGGTCTTCAGCAAGTGATCTTTAATGGCTTTAATGTCAGCTTGGGTATCTGCGTACCTAGAATCCACCATAGTTCTAATTTGAGCCATGTAGGTTTCATGTGTCTGATCTGCTAGTTTTCTATGAGCTATGATGATGGGGAAACAGATTTCCATAGTTCACTAACAATATCTTCTGTGGATGGTTGACTTTTGGTAAGAGTAGCCAATGATCCCAAAATTGTCTTGATATCTGATTTGATGTCAACAACAGAGGTTTCTATGGAATGTACTCTAGCCCATCAATTCTTGGTATTTTAACCCATCACCTAAATTAATAGGATCATCTGGGTTCCTACCAGTGGTAGTTGTATCTGCTGCAGTCCTAGGAGGTGAGTCCAAAGGATGAGAACCAGATGCCCCTTTGTCTTGGTTCTGGGGACTTCCAACTGATTTTGGGGACGCTATAGTGGCCTCATCAATTGTTGCCTTCAAGGAAGTCTTAGCTATGTAACCACTGTCCTGTTGTGAGACAAAGGTCTCTACAGCAGTAGTGGCTGCTTCACTTGAAAACTCACCTAGAGTTTCATTCAACTCCAGGGGTGTAACCTCCTCTGTTTGTGGGATAGCTGATTAATTTTCCTTAGTCCTGTCACTTGTTGAAGTATACTCTCATTGATGGGTGAAGGAGAGAAACTGGGATTGTCCTGAGTTTTATCAATAGCCTTAAACAGTGGTTGCATTGTTGGGAGGACATGTGATGGTGAAGGTGGAGGAGTGAAAAGAGAAGTAGCCCTGTGAGAAGGGCTTATGATCATATGGTCAAGTGACTCATATGTTTCATGATGTGGTTCCCTTTGGCTTACAACATGATCCTTTTGTGAGGAGTCATGAGGAGTTTAGTCAGGTTGAGTTATATCCAACTGTTGTGAGGAAGTAACAACAGTGGTTTCTTGTTGCTTTTGTGTTGCAATAGGGTTTTCCTCTGGTATCTCATCTTGCAGAGGCCCCTTTTTGGTTTTAGTGGTGGTTTTTGTAGATGGACGTTTTCTTTTGGAGGTGGTTGGTGTGGGTTTCACAGCACTGGATGTAGTACCATGATCACCAGGAGCAGTGGGATCAACAACAGAGGTTTGGACAACAGTTGTTGGCTTAGTCCTCTTTGTTTGTGTTTTAGAAACTTTGGACACTTTTGACACTTTTTCTTGGGTGGTTGAACCCAGCATTCTTGTGAAAGTTTCATCAGTTAGACTCTTCGTTTGGAAAGACTCACCCTTTTCAAAATATTTTTCAGGTAAAACCTTTTGAAGGATTACACTTAAAATTCTTGGGTAAATTAGAAAAGCATTATTAGACCCAGACTTGATAGCTTCACATTTGATACTAAGTCCAGAAACAGGCCCTGGGATAAAATTTAAGTCAGATTCTGACAACATAGCATATCCCAAGTACTGAATCCTTAATGGGATTTCATTGAAAGAAGTGGACTTAGTAGAGACACAGAGAAGGAGGGTATGAAAGAAAAATTTCATGACTGGTGGGAAAAACTTTTTGTAGAGAGTTAACCCAATCATTTGTGCTTCATAACCTCTTTCCTGAAACTCTGTGTGAAGTTCAGCCTTAGGGAAAGAGTCGTTACCTGACAGGTCATTCACTGAGAAGGTTTTGGATATTAGTTCGGGGGTAATGGCAACATTTGTCTCTCCAATTTTTTATATGATGGTTGTAGGCTTTTTTTCTTGTAGGAGAAACTCAGCATTTAACCAAAATTCTTGGAGGGTATCGAGATAGATGGGAGCATCAGCGGTTAAGATGGTCAGGTATTTGGAATTTAGGATGATGTCATTGGTGGTATGGAATGGGGCGTTTTCATCTGTTTTGACCAGATATGGGAGATAATTGTGGGTGGCTTTGGCTTGAAGATCCATTATAATGGATTTCGAGTGTGAGGATGAGAGGAATTATAGTGAGGGTTTGAGGTTGAAGAAGGCGGTTTCAGTATTTTGAATACAATGAGACAGTGTAACAACTGTTGTGGTAAAACAGGGTTTTTATTGGCTCTGGTGAAACCGCTGATGTGGCCAAAGCTCTGCTTTTAAGAGCAGATGTGGCAAACATCTGGTGGCATACAGCCGTTGCCAAAGGTCTGATGCTAACAGCTTTTGTCTTACCAAAGTGCTGATGCTAACAGCACGTGGTTTTTTTATTTATAATTATTATTAGATATATATACATATATATATATATAAAATGAAACAGTTGTTTTATCTTATCAGAGGTTTGAAACAGAATTTTCAACCAAACAGTGGTTGTTTTGTCTGATCAGATGTTTGAAACAGATTTTTCTACTAACAGTGGATAGAATGGATGAAACAGTGGTTGTTTTATCCTTAGTATATTTTTCAACCAAAATGCTATTTTTAAGGATGAATTTTGATTTTCTGAAACATTTTAATGTTTTTATTTAAAACTTATTTGTTGTTTAGTTCATGTTTAGCATACCAATTCTAGGAATCAGATTTGTGAAGGTGGATGTGTCTAAAGCTTTTGTCAACAAATCTGCCAACTGATCCTCTGTTGGAACATGGTGCAGAGAAATCAAACCTTTTTCATATCTATCTCTGACAAAGTGAAGTCTGATTTCTATGTGCTTTGTGGTTGAATGAGAGACTGGATTTTTGATGATATTTTCAGTAGCTTGACTGTCCAACATGAGTGGAGTCCTTAGTGCAGTTATCCCAAAATCCAGCAGTTGATTTTGAAGCCACATGAGTTGGGCTGTACAGCTTGCAGCAGCAATGTATTCAGCCTCAGATGTTGAAGTTGAAACAGCTGCTTGCTTTTTTGCTTTGCCATGAGACTAAGGCATTCCCTAGAAACTGGCACCCTCCTGATGTAGACTTCCTTGTGGTGTGGCAGCCAGCAAAATCACTGTCTGAATAACTTGAAAGCTCAATGTTTCCATTAGCAGGATACCAGATACCAAGTGTAGGAGCACCTTTTAAGTATATGAATATCCTTCTCACATCAATAAGGTTTGACTTTCTAGGTGAAGCCTGGGATCTTGCACAAACACAAGTGGCAAACATAATGTCTGGCCTAGATGCAGTTAAGTACAATAAAGACCCAATCATGCATCTGTAATGTGTCTAGTCAACCAGTTCATCCTTGTCATCAATAGTGAGTAGCTTGACTGTGCTCATGTGTGTACTACATGGCTTAAAGTCATTCATCTCAAATCTAGTTAACAAATTTTTCACATATTTGTTTTGATGAATGAATGTGCCATTTTGCAGCTGCTTCACTTGGAGACCAAGAAAGCACTGAAGTTCACCCATAGCACTCATTTCAAACTATGCTGTCATGAGTTTACTAAACTCTTCACACATTTTGTTACATGTGGATCCAAAAATGATGTCATCCACATATATTTGAACAATCATTAGGTCTTTCCCTCTCTATTTTAAAAATAAGGTTTTATCAATTTTACCTCTTGTGAAACCAATGGATAAGAGAAAGGTGGAAAGAGTTTCATACCAGGCCCTAGGTGCTTATTATAATCCATACAAAGCTTTGTTGAGCTTGTATACATAATCAGGATGGAATGTGTCTTCAAAACCAGGTGGTATACATACATAGACTTCCTCCTGAATTTTGCCATATAGGAATGCACATTTGATGTCCATCTGATACACCTTGATGTTGTGGTTGACAGCAAAGGCTAGGAAGAGTCTGATAGCTTCTAGTCTAGCTACAGGAGCAAAGGTTTCATCATAGTTTATCCCCTCTTCTTGTCTGAAGCCTTGAACCACAAGTCTGGCTTTATTCTTGAAAACTATACCCCTTTCATTATTTTTGTTTTTTAAGACCCACTTTGTGCCAATTGGACAAACATCCTTTGGCAATGGTACAAGTTTCCATACTTGTTGTGTTTTAAACTGAAGGAGCTCTTCCAGCATGACATCTACCCAACTGTTGTCATTTAGTGCCTCTTGGTACTTGACAGGTTGTGTGAGAGATAGAAAGCCTGCAAAAAGACAGATGTTTGAGGATTGGCTTCTTATGAGCACACCCTCTCTAATGTTGCCAACGATTTGATCTGGTGGATGAGCTCTTAGGTAGATTAGATCTCCCTGATATGGTATAATGGCATTTTAAGGTGAAGGATGTAGGTTTGCTGACTATGTTGATGTAACATCTGTTTGCACTTCTGTAATACCAACAGATGTTTGAAATGGAGGTTGGGGAATGGGTCCAAGTGGTGTGAAACTGGACTGACTTTTGTTAACCGAGGTTTGACTTTTGTCAACAGATGATTGAGTAGTGGATGTAATTGGTGAAGCAGTGGTTTGAGGGTAAGACTGGCCAATAGTGGCTGACTCAGCTGTGGCAGAGTTTTGACAGGTGTTTTGAACAACTGCTTCCCGTGATACAGAATAGACTTTATAGTGACTTGGAATCACAACATTTGTTCTGTAATCTTGTTTTGGAGATTGTGAAATACCTGCAGTGTTAGTTTTGACATTAATATCTTCAAATTTGAATTTATCTAAATCAAACAACTTAGCAGGATTTGCTGGGATTCTTAAGGATGAAAGTTGATTGAACTTTACATTCAGAGTTTCTTCTATTGTCTTGGTCCTTGTGTTAAACACTTTGTAGGCCTTGGCAGTAGAAGAATATCCCAGAAAATATCCACAATCTACTTTGGCTGCAATTTTTGAGATGGAATCTTTAAGATTTAAAATGAAACATGGGCAGCAAAAGATTTTGAAAAATGAGATTAGTGGTTTGATTTTGAACAAAATTTCAAAAGCAGTATTTTGATGTCTTGCGTTGATTAAAACTCTGTTTTGAACATAGCAAGTAGTGTTTACAGCTTCTGCCCAGAAAGACAGTGGCAAACCAGAATCTGCTAGCATGGTTCTTGCAGCTTCAATGTGAGTTCTATTTTTCCTCCCAACCACCCCATTTTGTTCTGGTGTTCTTGGAATGTTGTACTGCCTCACAATTCCTATTGACACACAGAAATCATCTAACTCCTTATTTTTAAAATCTGTTTCATTATCACTTCTAAAGACTTTTACTGGCAAGTCATATTGTTGTTCAACTTTGGTGACAAAGTCCTTCAAGATACCTGCAGTCTTATCCTTAGAGTGTAAAAAGTAAGTCCTTGTAAACCTAGAAAAATCATCAACTATGACAAGACAAAATCTCTTTCTTCTTAGACTCATGATTTTAACTGGGCCAAACAAATCCATGGGACAAACAATTGTCCTTCAACATATCAACCACATACACATTGCCACTCCTATGAGCAACAAGTTGTGCTTTTCTCTCAGCAATGATGGTATCAATCTTTTTCACCACTTCGGGCCCAATAATCTTACAAGTTTTCTTAGTGAAGAATGAGCCATAAACTTTTTCACTCATTTGTGACACACTAAGAAGATTAAATTTAAGATTATCAATAACATTGACATTTTCAAGCTTGAGTTTCCTAGCCTGAACAGCCCCTGAACCCAACACCTTACCTTTTGAATCATTACCAAAGGATATATCACCCCCTCCATGAGCTAAGAAGTCTAGTAGAATGGCTCTACATCCTGTCATGTGCCTGGAGCCTCCACTATCTACATACCAAAGGCAATCTAAGCAAGCAGAAGCTCCCTGAACATCAGTAATGGATAAGTTTTGGTGAGTGTCCAAAGCCAAGTTGGCTTTGAATGGGTCCACAGACTTTTCAGCCTCAAGCTTAGGAAGGTGAGCAGTGGTTTGAACTAGTTTTTGAATCAAGTTCAACAACTGTTGATGACCATTTGCCAGTGCTTGGATGTTAACACTTGGTGCAACAGATGTTTAATCACTTCCTGACAGATGGTAGTAACCATAGGGATTCTGTTCACTCTTGGTTTAGAAGGCCTCTTGGGTTCTTCATAAACATGTGACAGATTATGACAAGGTGGTTGTCCATATCCTCTTGGGTACTTGTTGGTGGGTGGAGCATCTGTTACTTGAACATCCCTGGAAGCAGATGTTTCTAAATTTTTGGTAACTGATGTTTGAACTGGAGCAAAATTCTTTTTGGTTTTCCCTTTTGATGTACACACCACAAGATTTGCAAGAGTTTTAGCCTTGTACTCTTGTATTTTGACATAAAAATTTTTGAGATACAGGCACTCTTTGGTTTTGTGATTATTCATACCACATATTGAGCACGTGATCTTAGAATCACAAACACTTGTTCCTTTATTAATATTATATGCTTTTAGAAGAAAACAGTTTTTAGTAATATGATTCTTCTTTTCACAGAAATCACAAAACAAGTGAACAGACTTTTCTTTCTTTTTCCCTTTTTCAGCCTTCTTTTCAACAGATGTTTGATCATCTGCTGGAAGGTCTATCAAGGGAATGACCTTTGCCTTTGGTGCTTTCTAACCATCAGGGGTTTTGAAGTCAACTAGTTTGAAGTTTTCAAGAGTACCACACTCATCAGACCAAGTAGGTTTAAATTCATATTTTTCAAGTTCAGTGAATGATGAGGAACCTTCTGGTTTTTCAAGAACAATTTTCTTGCCATTAGGTTTAGTGATTATAATCTCTTGACCCTTCAAATTAGTTGGTACTACCTCAACTAACTTTTGATCCCTTTTGTCAGTGTTTTCAAAAGCTAGAGCAGTGGTTTCAAAACCAAAACCAAACTTCACATGACTTTTGGTTTGTTTGTTGAGGAGCATCTCAAAACCTTTGAATGATTCCACCCAGTTGTCACATTCAACTTTGGTGGCCTCAAGCTCCTTTTTACAACTGTGATATTTAGTTATCATAGTTTGGAGTTGGTCTTTGGTTATAGTTGCTTCATGTTTTAAGCTGCTTATTTAAGATTCTTTTTTAGTCAATTTTGATTTTACTCTTTGGAAAGTTTCTCAAATTGAACTTCATCATCTAAAACTTTCTTCCTAAGGTTTTCATTCACCTCTTTAATGTTAGCAAATGCTATTACACATTTATCTGAACACAAATCTTTTAGGATTTGAGGAGATACCTTAGCAGCAGCCATCAATGCACAATCACACTTGCACTCACAATCATCAGATGCACCCCAGGGATCTGAGAGATTCATAACCTCTTCTTCAGATTTTGTATCTGCAATTACTTCATCAACAATATCATCAGTCACAACATCAGATTCAGTTACCACATCCTCAGATTCAACCTCTTGAACCATAACCATGAAACAAAAAATTTCTAGTTCATTTTCAGCTTTGGCTACAAGAGCAAAATTCTCATCTGATAGCTCATCTGGTAGACTGCTCCAATCAACAAAGCCTTATGTGAAGAAACTCTATTGACTGGTCTCTGCAGGGGTAGAGGGTGGAACAACAGTCATTGGCATTTGTGCCTGAGCAACAGGTGTTTGTACATAGTGGATCCGAGGAACAGTTGTTTGGACAAACTAGACAGGAACAGTGTTTGAGGACTGTGCAAAATGAGCAGTGTGTTGCACATTTGGTCTACGGGTATTACGGGAAACTTGATAAGTGTTGGTCTGTGGCCTTTGATTTGGATAGGTAATCATAGGTGTACCATGTTTACTCCTAAATTCCCTAGCAAAATGACCAAGTCTATGACATTTATAACAGTTGATCTTTGATTTATCCAACCCCACTTTTGACCTGCCAGTCAACCCTGGAAACCTTCTGCCAGTTTTCTTGTATAAATTGTTAGTTCTTACACTGAGAAGAGTCAGTTGGTGCATAATGTCCATTTCTTCCAAATCATCAGGGTCAAAGTACTTTAAGTCTTTATACTCAAACGATATGTTATCAGATGCCTGGATATCACCACCACTTGCTGTAAAAGCATAGTTTGGTGAATAAGAATCAGAGTTAAAACTTGAAGTTATGTCAATGAAATGATCATAACTCTGATCCTTATTATTACCAGGCACCTCATCATGACCCAAAAGTGTCGTATTACCAAAAACATAATCATCAGACACTTTTCCAGAGTCTTGGAGCTGCTTTTTCTGGTTAAGCTCTCTCTCATAAGTCAAGAGCTTACCAGAAACCTGGGTCAGTGATAGGTCCTTAAATCCAATTGAGTTTCTCATAACTATAGCAATAGTGTCCCATTTATCTGGTAGAGATCTTAAAAACCTATGGTTTAGAGTTGAATATGGGTAAGTTAGACCAACCAGTTTTAGTTCACTAATGAGACAGTTAAACCTCCCAAATTGTTGAGATAATGACTCTCCCTTTACATGACTGAATGTTTCATATTGTTGGTTAAGTATTTCACGGTTGTTTTCAATATCCTCTTCAGTCCCACCAAATTGTTCTTTCAGTGCATCCCACAACTCCTTTGCACTGTTACAATGTAACAGCCCAACATATATCATAGGGTAGAGCCATGGCCACAATACTGAAGGCCTTGGCATCTAACTCAATTTTCTGAAAATCCTGGTGGGAGTCGTTTTCAAGTTTCTTAGGCTCTTGAACCTTGGGATCTTCAGTACTCAGCACCATCGGAACATGTGATCCGAAGATTACAGACTACCAACACCCAGTGTTCAATTGAGCTAGAACATGGCTCATCCGACGTTGCCAGATATTGTATTCAGATCTGACAAGCATCGGTGGCAAGTCGTTCGTGGCAGTGTTGTGTGGATCGTGATTGATTGAAGCCATTCTCTGATTGTTTCACAAACAAAGTCTGTTTAAAAACAGGTGAAACGTAAATAAACTATTACTCTGTTTTCAATCCGACAAACAAACGATATCATTAATTGTGAGCTGATCTGTTTATATTAAATTGATTGGTTAGATCGAATTTAATTGACCAAGCTCTGATACGAATTGTTAGGATCTGAGTTTGATTGTTTTGATTGTTTATGTACTAAGAACAATGAATGAAATGAATTATAAATGAAAAGTGCAGCGGAATAATAAACTATTAATCAAAACAAGAGAATAAATGTTTTTCGATCGAAAGCTTTCATTAATCAAATGATTACAATCAATAGTACAAGTACTCCCCCTCAGCCTGATCACTCTGTGATTGTTTGTCTTAGAGAATGTTTCGAGTGATGAATAGAACAATACAAGCACTGTTCTATTTATAGACAAAGCTAAACCACTGATGATCTAAGCTGATGTCACCTAAGACAGTGTAAAACTCTGAAATGTAAACTGCTGTTGGGAAAACTCTTATGGTCTTGAATCATCTGTTGGAGCCTAAACTGCTGTTGGGAAAACTCTGATGGTCTTATATCATCTGTTGGAGCCTACATGTTGTTGTCTCCAACAGACCTTTAGTCTTCAGTACTTTGATCAGCAGTTGTTCTTCGTCAGACCTTTGGTCAGCATTTGTTCTCTAGCAGTTGTTATCCAACACTCTTTTGCAGCAGCAGTTGTTCCAACAGTTGTTAGGGTACAGCAGATGTTAAGGTCAACAGCCTTTTGGGAGAAGTAACTTGTAAATGCTGTTATGTCTATGGATCAATTGAGTAGTATATTTTGGCTTTCCAATTATCTGTTCTTCTCCAGGTCAGCAGACCCAACAGGCGTCCTTCGCGACAAAGTACGGCCGGTTAATGCACCTCCGATTCGGCTTCGCTGACGTGGTGGTGGTTACATCTGCATCCATTGCTGCACAAATTATAAAGGTTCATGACGTTAATTTCGCAAGCATGCCGCCATCCTTGGGTGCGAAGCATATGGCATATAAATACCATGATTTGGTGTTTGTGCCATATGGTCCGAGGTGGCGAATGCTTCGCAAGATTTGCGCCCTGAACCTTGTTTCTACCAAAGCACTCGCTAACTTCCGTCCCGTTAGACAGGTCCTTTTTCGCATATTGATTGTGAACTAATTTGCAATCTTGTCTCAATTGTACATGAATGGACGTGGAATTAATAGACATGTATAGTGGTCGCGTTAAGTGTCACGATTATGTGGGTCAATATGTTTATTCATCTTTCTTATTTCAACGATTCGTATTCTATTTTTTTATTTAAAAATTACAGCTAACAAAAAAAAAACCAATAGTATTAATAAAACATATCATATTAAATTATTTACTTTGTTCACCCGTGTATTACACATATTAATTTCTAACCTAATTAATAAGCTTAATAAGTACTTGCATACATTGAAATATATTGAAAAATCAAAAAAATATGTTGGAAACGCTAAAAAAAACCTAACATGGCATTAAACTAACATCTAGTGTTAGAATGATTTTAGCAATAGCAAAAGATTAATTTGCATTAGCAAAAGTATTAATTACACAAAGAATAGAATAAAAATCACTCAATATTTGTTGTCCATAATATAGAGTAATTAAAAAGCTAATTCTTCACTTTCTTAGCATAAAATAACATACTTGGGCAGGTACAACAATCAAAATTCACATTCATATGACAACTTTGCTACATAACTATCCAAAACATGCAAATATAGATGGAAGCATGAAGTTATGTGTTTCAAACACGGGTTTCAAAAAATATTTACCAAAATAGTGTTTTTAAAACATATGACTTATTTTTTTTAATTGTAATTACTTTTTATTAGCACATAATCTCGAAAAATTACATGTGACTTATTTTCCCCAGGAGGAGGTAGCGAAACTCGCGCGTGTTTTGGTCAGTGCGGGAGAATCAACAGTGAGACTAGGTCAAGTAATAAACGTGTGCACCACAAAAGCATTAGCACGAGTATTTTTCGAAGAACATAAGTCTTGCAACAAGGGCGAGCCGGATCACGTTAACTTGTTGACCATACTGAGGGATGAACTAATGTGACAGTTAAACCTCTCAAATTGTTGACTTAATGACTCTCCCTTTACATGACTGAATGTTTCATATTGTTGGTTAAGTATTTCACGGTTGTTTTCAATAACCTCTTCAGTCCCACCAAATTGTTCTTTCACCGCATCCCACAACTCCTTTGCACTGTTACAGTGTAACAGCCCAACATATATATCATAGGGTAGAGCCATGGCCACAACACTGAAGGCCTTGGCATCTAACTCAATTTTCTGAAAATCCTGGTCGGAGTAGTTTTCAAGTTTCTTAGGCTCTTGAACCTGGGGATCTTCAGTACTCGGCACCATCGGAACATGTGGTCCGAAGATTACCGACTTCCAACACCCAGTGTTCTGTTGAGCTAGAACATGGCACATCCGACGTTGCCGGATAATGTATTCAGATCTGACAAGCATCGGTGGCATGTTGATCGTGGCAGTGTTGCGTGGAACGTGATTGATTGAAGCCATTCTCTGATTGTTTCACAAACAAAGTCTGTTTAAAAACAGGTGAAACGTAAATAAACGATTACTCTGTTTTCAATCCGACAAACAAACGATATCAATAATTGTGAGCTGATCTGTTTTTATTAAATTTGATTGGTTAGATCGAATTTAATTGACCAAGCTCTGATACGAATTGTTAGGATCTGAGTTTGATTGTTTTGATTGTTTAAGTACTAAGAACAATGAATGAAATGAATTATAAATGAAAAGTGCAGCGGAATAATAAACTATTAATAAAAACAAGAGAATAAATGTTTTTCAATCGAAAGCTTTCATTAATCAAATGATTACAATCAATAGTACAAGTACTCGCCCTCAGCCTGATCACTCTGTGATTTTTTGTCTTAGAGAATGTTTCGAGTGATGAATAGAACAGTACAAGCACTGTTCTATTTATAGACAAAGCTAAACCACTGATGATCTAAGCTGACGTCACCTAAGAAAGTGTAAAACTCTGAAAGGTAAACTGCTGTTGGGAAAACTCTGATGGTCTTGTATCATCTGTTGGAGCCTAAATGTTGTTTGCTCCAATAGACCTTCAGTCTTCAGTACTTTAATCAGCAGTTGTTCTTCGTCAGACCATTGGTCAGCAGTTGTTCTCTAGTAGTTGTTATCCAACAGCCTTTTGCAGCCATACACGAAGTATTGTGAGGGCCAGGGGTGGCCCTGGCCCCCCTGTTTTTTGACGCAGTAATGAAAATTTACGATTTTCGTATGTAAATTTAGTGCGGGTTGAGTCCGGCCCCCGCCAATTTGCCACTACCGACCGAAAAAAATTGAGTCCGGCTCCCGCCGATTGGCGAACCAAGCTTCGCCACTATTTGCAGCAGCAGTTGTTCCAACAGTTGTTAGGGTACAACAGATGTTAAGGTCAGCAGCCTTTTGGGAGAAGTAACTTGTAAATGTTGTTATGTCTATGGATCAATTGAGTAGTATATTTTGGCTTTCCAATTATCTGTTCTTCTCCAGGTCAGCAGACCCAACAGGCGTCCTTCGCGACAAAGTACGGCCCGTTAATGCACCTCCGATTCGGCTTCGTTGACGTCGTGGTGGTTACATCTACATCCATCGCTGCACAAATTATAAAGGTTCATGATGTTTATTTCGCTGCATGCCGCCATCCTCGGGTGCTAAGCATATGGCATATAAATACCATGATTTGGTGTTTGTGCCATACGGTCCGAGGTGGCGAATGCTTCGCAAGATTTGCGCCCTGAACCTTGTTTCTACCAAAGCACTCGCTAACTTCGTCCCGTTTGAGAGGTCCTTTTTCGCATATTGATTGTGAACTAATTTGCAATCTTGTCTCAATTGTACATGTATGGACGTGGAATTAATAGACATGTATAGTGGTCGCGTTAAGTGTCACGATTATGTGGGTCAATATGTTTATTCATTTTTCTTATTTCAACGATTCGTATTCTATTTTTTTATTTAAAAATTACAGCTAACAAAAAAAAAACCAATAGTATTAATAAAACATATCATATTAAATTATTTACTTTGTTCACCCGTGTATTACACATATTAATTTCTAACCTAATTAATAAGCTTAATAAGTACTTGCATACATTGAAATATATTGAAAAATCAAATAAATATGTTGGAAATGCTAAAAAAAAACTAACATGGCATAAACTAACATCCAGTGTTAGAATGATTTTAGCAATAGCAAAAGATTAATTTGCATTAGCAAAAGTATTAATTACACAAAGAATAGAATAAAAATCACTCAATATTTGTTGTCCATAATATAGAGTAATTAAAAAGCTAATTCTTCACTTTCATAGCATAAAATAACATACTAGGGCAGGTACAATAATCAAAATTCACATTCATATGACAACTTTGCTACATAACTATCCAAAACATGCAAATTTAGATGGAAGCATGAAGTTATGTGTTTCAAACACGGGGTTTAAAAAATATTTACCAAAATAGTGTTTTTAAAACATATGACTTATTTTTTTTAATTGTAATTACTTTTTATTAGCACATAATCTCGAAAAATTACATGTGACTTATTTTCCCCAGGAGGAGGTAGCGAAACTCGCGCGTGTTTTGGTCAGTGCGGGAGAATCAATAGTGAGACTAGGTCAAGTAATAAACGTGTGCACCACAAACGCATTAGCACGAGTATTTTTCGAAGAACATAAGTCTGGCAACAAGGGCGAGCCGGATCACGTTAACTTGTTGACCATACTGAGGGATGAACTAATGTGACAGTTAAACCTCTCAAATTGTTGACTTAATGACTCTCCCTTTACATGACTGAATGTTTCATATTGTTGGTTAAGTATTTCACGGTTGTTTTCAATAACCTCTTCCGTCCCACCAAATTGTTCTTTTAGTGCATCCCACAATTACTTTGCACTGTTACAGTGTAACATCCCAACATATATATATTATAGGGTAGAGCCATGGCCACAATACTGAAGCCTGGGCATCTAACTCAATTTTCTGAAAATCCTGGTCAGAGTAGTTTTCAAGTTTCTTAGGCTCTTGAAACTTGGGATCTTCAGTACTCGGCACCATCGGAACATGTGGTCCGAAGATTACCGACTTCCAACACCCAGTGTTCTGTTGAGCTAGAACATGGCTCATCCGACATTGCCAGATATTGTATTCAGATCTGACAAGCATCGGTGGCATGTTGTTCGTGGCAGTGTTGTGTGGATCGTGATTGATTGAAGCCATTCTCTGATTGTTTCACAAACAAAGTCTGTTTAAAAACGGGTGAAACGTAAATAAACTATTACTCTGTTTTCAATCCAACAAACAAATGATTTCAATAATTGTGAGCTGATCTGTTTATATTAAATTGATTGGTTAGATCGAATTTAATTGACCAAGCTCTAATACGAATTGTTAGGATCTGAGTTTGATTGTTTTGATTGTTTAAGTACTAAGAACAATGAATGAAATGAATTATAAATGGAAAGCGCAGCGGAATAATAAACTATAAATTAAAACAAGAGAATAAATGTTTTTCAACCGAAAGCTTTCATTAATCAAATGATTACAATCAATAGTACAAGTACTCCCCCTCAACCTGATCACTCTGTGATTGTTCGTCTTAGAGAATGTTTCTAGTGATGAGTAGAACAGTACAAGCACTATTCTATTTACAGACAAAGCTAAACCACTGATGATCTAAGCTGACGTCACCTAAGACAGTGTAAAACTCTGAAATGTAAAGTGCTGTTGGGAAAACTCTTATGGTCTTGTATCATCTGTTGGAGCCTAAATGCTGGTGGCTCCGACAGACCTTTAGTCTTCAGTACTTTGATCAGCAGTTGTTATTCGTCAGACCTTTGGTCAGCAGTTGTTCTGTAGCAGTTGTTATCCAACAGTCTTTTGCAGCAGCAGTTGTTCCAACAGTTGTTAGGGTACAACAGATGTTAATGTCAGCAGCCTTTTGGGAGAAGTAACTTGTAAATGCTGTTATGTCTATGGATCAATTGAGTAG
The DNA here is from genome assembly GCA_028751855.1 of Ambrosia trifida. Classification (NCBI taxonomy): domain Eukaryota; kingdom Viridiplantae; phylum Streptophyta; class Magnoliopsida; order Asterales; family Asteraceae; genus Ambrosia; species Ambrosia trifida. Next base: position 96,518,773 of record CM054124.1, on the reverse strand, counting down.
TATATTTTGGCTTTCCAATTATCTGTTCTTCTCCAGGTCAGCAGACCCAACAGGCGTCCTTCACGACAAAGTACGGCCCGTTAATGCACCCCCGATTCGGCTTCGTTGACGTGGTGGTGATTACATCTGCATCCATCGCTGCACAAATTATAAAGGTTCATGATGTTAATTTCGCAAGCATGCCGCCATCCTCGGGTGCGAAGCATATGGCATATAAATACCATGATTTGGTGTTTGTGCCATATGGTCCGAGGTGGCGAATGCTTCGCAAGATTTGCGCCCTGAACCTTGTTTCTACCAAAGCACTCGCTAACTTCCGACCCGTTAGACAGGTCCTTTTTCGCGTATTGATTGTGAACTAATTTGCAATCTTGTCTCAAGTGTACATGTATGGACGTGGAGTTAATAGACATGTATAGTGGTCGCGTTAAGTGTCACGATTATGTGGGTCAATATGTTTATTCATTTTTCTTATTTCAACGATTCGTATTCTATTTTTTAATTTAAAAATAAAAGCTAACAAAAAAAACCAATAGTATTAATAAAACATATCATATTAAATTATTTACTTTGTTCACCCGTATATTACACATATTAATTTCTAACCTAATTAATAAGCTTAATAAGTACTTACATACATTGAAATATTTTGAAAAATCGAAAAATATGTTGGAATTGCTAAAAAAAACCTAACATGGCAGTAAACTAACATCCAGTGTTAGAATGATTTTAGCAATAGCAAAAGATTAATTTGCATTAGCAAAAGTATTAATTACACAAAGAATAGAATATAAAAATCACTCAATATTTGTTGTCCATAATATAGAGTAATTAAAAAGCTAATTATTCACTTTCTTAGCATAAAATAACATACGAGGGCAGGTACAACAATCAAAATTCACATTCATATGAAAACTTTGCTACATAACTATCCAAAACATACAAACTTAGATGGAAGCATGAAGTTATGTTTTTCAAACATGGGTTTTAAAAAATATTTACCAAAATAGTGTTTTTAAAACATATGACTTATTTTTTTAATTGTAATTACTTTTTATTAGCACATAATCTCGAAAAATTACATGTGACTTATTTTCCCCAGGAGGAGGTAGCGAAACTCGCGCGTGTTTTGGTCAGTGCGGGAGAATCAACAGTGAGACTAGGTCAAGTAATAAACGTGTGCACCACAAACGCATTAGCACGAGTATTTTTCGAAGAACATAAGTCTGGCAACAAGGGCGAGCCGGATCACGTTAACTTGTTGACCATACTGAGGGATGAACTAATGTGACAGTTAAACCTCTCAAATTGTTGACTTAATGACTCTCCCTTTACATGACTGAATGTTTCATATTGTTGGTTAAGTATTTCACGGTTGTTTTCAATAACCTCTTCCGTCCCACCAAATTGTTCTTTCAGTGCATCCCACAATTCCTTTGCACTGTTACAGTGTAACAGCCCAACATATATATATATCATAGGGTAGAGCCATGGCCACAATACTGAAGCCTGGGCATCTAACTCAATTTTCTGAAAATCCTGGTCAGAGTAGTTTTCAAGTTTCTTAGGCTCTTGAACCTTGGGATCTTCAGTACTCGGCACCATCGGAACATGTGGTGTGAAGATTACCGACTTCCAACACCCAGTGTTCTGTTGATCTATAACATTGCTCATCCGACGTTGCCAGATATTGTATTCAGATCTGACAAGCATCGGTGGCATGTTGTTCGTGGAAGTGTTGTGTGGATCGTGATTGATTGAAGCCATTCTCTGATTGTTTCACAAACAAAGTCTGTTTAAAAACGGGTGAAACGTAAATAAACTATTACTCTGTTTACAATCCAACAAACAAATGATATCAATAATTGTGAGCTGATCTGTTTATATTAAATTGATTGGTTAGTTCGAATTTAATTGACCAAGCTCTAATACGAATTGTTAGGATCTGAGTTTGATTGTTTTGATTGTTTAAGTACTAAGAACAATGAATGAAATGAATTATAAATGGAATGCGCAGCGGAATAATAAACTATTAATCAAAACAAGAGAATAAATGTTTTTCAACCGAAAGCTTTCATTAATCAAATGATTACAATCAATAGTACAAGTACTCCCCCTCAGCCTGATCACTCTGTGATTGTTTGTCTTAGAGAATGCTTCTAGTGATGAGTAGAACAGTACAAGCACTGTTCTATTTACAGACAAAGCTAAACCACTGATGATCTAAGCTGACGTCACCTAAGATAGTGTAAAACTCTGAAATGTAAACTGCTGTTGGGAAAACTCTTATGGTCTTGTATCATTTGTTGGAGCCTAAATGTTGTTGGCTCCGACAGACCTTTAGTCTTCAGTACTTTGATCAGAAGTTGTTCTTCGTCAGACCTTTGGTCAGCAGTTGTTCTGTAGCAGTTGTTATCCAACAGTCTTTTGCAGCAGCAGTTGTTCCAACAGTTGTTAGGGTACAGCAGATGTTAATGTCAGCAGCCTTTTGGGAGAAGTAACTTGTAAATGCTGTTATGTCAATGGATCAATTGAGTAGTATATTTTGGCTTTCCAATTATCTGTTCTTCTCCAGGTCAGCAGACCCAACAGGCGTCCTTCGCGACAAAGTACGGCCCGTTAATGCACCTCCGATTCGGCTTCGTTGACGTGGTGGTGATTACATCAGCATCCATCGCTGCACAAATTATAAAGGTTCATGACGTTAATTTCGCAAGCATGCCGCCATCCTCGGGTGCGAAGCATATGGCATATAAATACCATGATTTGGTGTTTGTGCCATATGGTCCGAGGTGGCGAATGCTTCGCAAGATTTGCGCCCTGAACCTTGTTTCTACCAAAGCACTCGCTAACTTCCGTCCCGTTAGACAGGTCCTTTTTCTCGTATTGATTGTGAACTAATTTGCAATCTTGTCTCAAGTGTACATGTATGGACGTGGAATTAATAGACATGTATAGTGGTCGCGTTAAGTGTCACGATTATGTGGGTCAATATGTTTATTCATTTTTCTTATTTCAACAATTCGTATTCTATTTTTTTATTTAAAAATAAAAGCTAACAAAAAAAAAACCAATAGTATTAATAAAACATATCATATTAAATTATTTACTTTGTTCACCCGTGTATTACACATATTAATTTCTAACCTAATTAATAAGTTTAATAAGTACTTACATACATTGAAATATATTGAAAAATCGAAAAATATGTTGGAAATGCTAAAAAAAACCTAACATGGCAGTAAACTAACATCCAGTGTTAGAATGATTTTAGCAATAGCAAAAGATTAATTTGCATTAGCAAAACTATTAATTACACAAAGAATAGAATATAAAAATCACTCAATATTTGTTGTCCATAATATAGAGTAATTAAAAAGCTAATTCTTCACTTTCTTAGCATAAAATAACATACTAGGGCAGGTACAACAATCAACATTCACATTCATATGACAACTTTGCTACATAACTATCCAAAACATGCAAATTTTGATGGAAGCATGAAGTTATGTTTTTCAAACACGGGTTTTAAAAAATATTTACCAAAATAGTGTTTTTAAAACATATGACTTATTTTTTTTAATTGTAATTACTTTTTATTAGCACATAATCGCGAAAAATTACATGTGACTTATTTTCCCCAGGAGGAGGTAGCGAAACTCGCGCGTGTTTTGGTCAGTGCGGGACAATCAACAGTGAGACTAGGTCAAGTAATAAACGTGTGCACCACAAACGCATTAGCACGAGTATTTTTCGAAGAACATAAGTCCGTCAACAAGGGTGAACCGGATCGCATTAACTTGTTGACCATACCGAGGGATGATGCCGATGGAGAGGGAAAGAATCTTTCAGCTATTGAAATCAAAGCTTTGTTTTTGCTATCTTCCTAACGTGTGGGTGATCTACATGCAGTTAAAAATTTATAAAGAAAAATATAATTTCAATTTTTTGATATAATTTTTGATTGTTTTTTATTTAAAAAAGTGAATAACTAATTGGTGTGTTATAAAATATACAATATACAAAATATTTTATATTTCTTTTCGGCTTATCTTATTTCACCTATTTGTATTTTAATTTTTTACATATATTTATATCAATATATCATTTATAATTTATATATCTTATTCACTAACTACTAATATTTTCTTTATTCTGACCATAACATGAGACGTATGCTAATCGTTATTAACAAATAATATTCGCATCAATGGTTTTGCTACTTGTTCCTCAACTAAATATTAATATTAATATGAGTCTAACTAGAAATTGTGAATGTTCCAAAACTTATTCACAGCAGGAACTGACCCAATAAATGGGACAGTAGAATGGGCAATAGCCGAACTCATTCGCCATCCACGACTACTAAAACAAGCACAAGAAGAAATGGACATTGTAGTTGGTCAAAACCGGCTTGTAACCGAATTGGACCTAAGTGAACTAACATTTATCCAAGCCATTACAAAGGAGACCTTTAGGCTCCACCCTCCATCCGCAATCGCGCTACCAAGAATTGCATTCGAGAGTTGTGAAGTGGATAGGTATTACATTCCTAAAGGATCCACGCTCCTTTTGGTTTTATGGGCAATTACCCGTGACCAAAAAATATGGAACAATCCACTTGATTTCCGACCCACACAGTTTTTTCCTGGAGGTGAAAAGTCCAATGTTGATATTCGAGGGCATGACTTTGAGGTCATACCATTTAGAGTAGGGCGAAGGATGTGTGTGGGGATGAGCCTAGGGATGAGAATGGTCCAATTGCTTATTGCGACATTGCTTCAAAGCATTGATTGGGAATTGGCTAACGGGTTGAAGCCCGAGAACCTCAACATGGACGAATCTTATGGTCTAACCCATCAAAAGGCCGAGCCATTGATGGTGCACCCAAAGCCGAGGCTAGCTCCCCATGTGTATGACAGTATCTAAGGATTAATTTGTTGAAATGTCATAAATTAGCGTGCTATGCTTTTTGTTTAGCAATAAGTAACAATAAAACTCATGTTTGTGGCGTATGTATTAACTATTGTCAAAGTTGGATTAAAATGGTGATTTCGTAACCAAAAGTGTGAATATTCCTAAATTTTAATAAACCAGGCATTAAGGGGCAATTGAAGTAATGTATAAATTAACAAAAGATAAGCAAGCTAGACTTTCAAGGTTTTCATTTGCAAATTGAAGGTCCAATTTCATTTCAAATATATGTAGGTACTTTGAAATGGGTCGATTATAAGATTGGTCAGTTTACTAGAGTGTGGAATCCTCTATGTTTTGGTCAAAAATTACCTAAAAGAAATAATTTTGTTTTCCGAAATAGTAAATGTGAGGTAGGGTGCTAAACGTGTGAGATATAGTAAAAGCTTAGTGTTATATTCAAGATGGTACTTTATAGTTATAGAGAAAAGATATTATGACACCTATTTTTAGGATGGCAAAGATATGACTCAGGATGGACAGTTATATCCTCAGGATGTAATTGTCTGTCAGAATTGTGAAATAAGCAATGATAGGTGAGTGTGTATGTAATGCAATAAGAAAACGACACTCGATGTACGAGGAAAGCCCTTGATCACTTGACAATCGCCGGCACAAAACCTCGGGAGGAGTCTAGGCCCCTGCCTTGCTTGTGAATATTAAAATGGTGAAAAAGTGTTACAACTTTGGAAGTATGATGAACGAACTAAGGTTACAATGATTGTGTAGTGCTGTATGTGTGAGTAGAGAGAGTATCAGGTGTTGTTTTGCAAGTATCAAGTGTTAGATAAAGTGTAAGTGTGTTCCAAAGGGTCCTATTTTCGTTCATCATACCTCTATATATAGCTTACATGATAATAAATAGAGGATCCCACAATATCCATTGTCTTTAATGATCATGTGGACTATTTGAGGTGGTTGTTGAGGATGTTTCAACTGAAATGGACGTTGGATAGCAGTTTCCACCTTTTTTGCCTAGCATTCATCATTTTGGCGGTTACACTTTGACTCGCTCTTTAAGCTTATACGCGTATTCCTCTTGCATCCTTAAATTCATTGACTTTGTATGACTTTATAGCCGTTGGAGAGGAGTTACAAGTCTTATTCATCCATTGATTATACCTGCAAAAATATTAAGACAAGATAATTCATTAGTCTATCCTTAGGATATACATATGTCAGAATGCTGTTACATCCTGAAGTCTTCTTAGTCCTTCACCATCATGAGGATGTCACATAGAATTTTTAAGGTAAATCCATGCTGAGGATTTCACCTCCAACAATTGTCACCAAAAATATGTTACCGTTAATACCTCTAACGGTTATAATATTTTTAATGGCTCAGGCTTATCACTGAAGTTGATTGGACGCTTTTCAGGATAGATAACAGCTAGTTTTCAGGCTGATATTTCGTGATGACCGTTAAACATCATCACTTTCTACCACCTATATCTAGGCCTTCATTTTCTCCTTTATAATCACCAAAGATTATCTGAAAAGGTAACTCATATCTTCTTCTTCCGTGTTCCCTTTAAAGTTTTTCAACATTATAAAGTTTATTTTTTAGAGATAAAAAGGTTTTTGTGGTCATATTCTGAAGATGCCAATAACATCTTAAAATTTTTTTGTGACAGGTACTCCACTTGCTAAGCTAGCTCCTCCTTTGATTGATTCTTTCATCAGGTGTAAAGTTGTTTTAGATTTTCCTGAGAAAGCCAGAACCTTTGAAGCAGAGGAAAGTCATTCCACTATCCAAGCTACAGTAATGTCTGGTAAGTATCACCTGTTACATCCTGAGGATGCCTTTTTTCCTGTTACGTCTACCTGTTTAATCTGGTGCTTCTTTTACTTTTCTCAGCAAATAAACCTGCCTTCTTTGACCTTGATGACATTGATAGTCAGGATGTGAAGGCAATCATGGTCACTTCTCCATCCAGCTCCAGGATGACAAGCCCTCCTCCTTCTGCTCCTAAGCCTAATGCTCTTGCTTCTTCCAAGAAAAGGAAGACTTCTACTACCTCTGCTCCTGCCCAAGAGACTTCCCCTTTTGAAGGTCTCAACTTTGATGATATCTTGGGCAAAATCTCCTAGTTTACTCTTCAGGTATGAAGCTATCCTGTAGATGGCATAAAATATTTACACATACGTGTTTAAGGACGAAATACTTACCTGTTTTATTTTCCTTGTAGGGACATGAATATTTGCTAAAGTCCCTGGATAAGGTGACTATTGAAATGAGCAGCACCAAGTCCAAGCTGGAAGATGTGAAGAAGACTGCTTAAGATAAGAGCAAACATCTTGAAAAGGAACTTGGCAAGGTGAAAACTGAGCTTAAACTGGTAAAGGGTGAGCAGGCCAAAGTGGTGCAGGGGCATAAGAATGAGATGGAGGAATATAGGCAAGGGCTTGTGACATCCGCCACAGTTTCTGTCCTCTAAGATAGGGTGAAGATGGCCTTTCAGGCTAGAGATCCAAACTTCAAGCAAGAGGTTTGGGACATCGAAGCCTAGCAGGAGAAGATAAAGAGCTTGGGAGGAAAAGAGGTGACGTACGAACCTATCCCTGATGCTAATCCTGAGGATGCACCCAAGGGCCTGTGGTGGAGGAAATTGTGGTGGCTAAGGAGTTTCAAGTGGGAATGAAGGATGTAAAAACTAGGCCTGAGCCCACTTCTTTAGAATTTTCGTGGTAGTTTATGTGGTGGTAGTTTGTGAACAATTTATTCTTATTCTTTTATAGACAATGAAAGGACTGGGGTGGAGGGATCTTGATTTTCAAGACGAAGCCCCAAGTCTTTCCCTTGACCTGGACTATAGATGCTGACCCTTGGTGGATGGGTCCTGATTTAGGATGACGCCGGGGGATGATATCAATTTTTAACTATAAATAAAATGGTAATCCGTTTTGACGCTACATCCTTGTGTTTCTTTTCTTTATTCCTTTGTTATCCTACAACCATTACCAAATGATAAGTGATAAAATTATGAAATAAGTTTATACCTTCGTCCCAATTCAACAATTGGTCTTCAAAGTATTCTGATGACATCTTGAAGATATCCACAGTCCTTGTTACATCCTTAGGATAATATTCTTCATTTTGAGGATGTCCTCATTTCTTTTTCCTTTGATATCCTCATAATAGTCTTCATCATCCTGAGGATGTCCCCAGTGTTGTATCTTCCAAATAGACTTAGTTTCATTTTCCCTTTGCAAGAAGGGTTTAAAAACTTTTGATAAAAACCTGAAAAAAGGTAAACTTTGCTGTTATACTGGCGATAAAGCCTTTTATAAACTGGGGTCATGCCCATTTTAGGAATAACTAGTGGCAAGGCCTAATGTAGCATCTTGAGGATAGCTGGTGTCAAGGCCAAGTATAGCTGGCGTCTAGGCCATTGGCGACTAAGCCAAATATGAGAAAGAGACATTGAAAAATGTCTAAACCTTAGGGATTCAATGTATATTCCAAAAATGATGAAATTGCAAGCCACTTTTACATGAACTGGTCCCACCATCCTAAAGATATACATGAATACGTGCCCTCTAGGCAGGGTTGCTAACCCAATGTGAAAGGTGAAAACCTTTAAACCTTAGGAAGGTGTCAGACACCTTAACGTAGGAGAGGGTGGCCAACCATCTAGTCTTCAATGTTCCATCTTCAGAATGGTACTGGAAAATTCTCAGGATGGACTATTTCTAGTCCATGTGTAGTTGTAATATTAATGAAATAATTGAAATAAAATGAAGAGAAATACCTGCATACGGAGATGACTCACTAGTAATCCGGACCATGGTTTCTCTTCCAGAGAGATCAGTCACATGAGTCTTCACACATGATAGTATTTTAAGTGAATTACATTCCAAGATCTTGGTAGAATTTCACCTTCCATGGTCGAGGGCCAATATGCTCCTTTTCCAGCCTTAGAATCGATCAAGTAGGGTCCTTCCCACTTAGGAGCTAATTTACCATCACTTGGCTTGGTAGTGTTTTGGAAGGCTTTTCTTAAGACCAAATCTCCTACTTGGAATCTTCTTATCCTTATATTCTTGTTGTAAGCTTTGGTTATCCTTTGTTGATAAGCTGCCATCCTCAATTTAGCTGCATCCCTAAGCTCATCCACTGTTTTGAGATCTTGAAGCAATACTTCTGAATTGGTAGTCGCGTCCTGAATATGTCTTCTTGCTGTACGCATTACCATTTCTGTTGGAAGCATTGCTTATGTCACAAATACTAAGGAAAAAGGCGTCTGTCTCGTTGCATTTTTGGATGTAGTTATATTGGCCCAACGTACAAATGGAAGCTCTTCTGCCCATTTTCCTTTCTTTTCTCCAAGCTTTTTCTTCAAGTTGTTGACGATGATCTTGTTGGAAGATTCTGCTTATCAATTAGCTTGAGGATGGACAGCGTTGAGGTTATCATCTTGATTCCCCAGCTTTCACAAAAATTAGTTTTTCTGTTGCTGGTGAATTGAGATCCATTGTCACATATGATCTCAGCTGGTACACCAAATCTTGTAAAGATGTTTCTCTTGATGAAGGACACCACTTCTTTGTCTCTAACTTGTACAAATGCTTCGGCCTCGATCCAATTTGAAAAATAATCAGTCATGACCAGCATAAATACCTTTACACCAGGAGCTTTGGGTAATTTTCTCACTATGTCCATTCCCCATTTCATGAAAGGCCATGGTGAGATGATGGGATGCAATGGTTTAGCAGTTTGGCGTAAGATGTTGCTATGTCTTTGGTATGCATCACATTTTTGAGAATATCGCATGGCATCCTTCTTCATGGTTGGCCAATAGTATCATGTCCTTAAAATTTTTGAATGTAGAGCTCTCCCTCCTGTGTGATTTCCACAACCTCCTTCATATTTCCTTGTTGAGACATCTTATGTATGGACCTGCAAGAGACTTTCTATACAATATATTGTTTATAATAACAAATCTAGATACCTTCATCCTGAAAGCTCTAGCATTTTCTCCATCGGGGATATTATCATCCTTAAGATAGTCTATGATAGGAGTCATCCACGATGTATCATCTTGATCTCGAATAGCAAGGACAGTGCCATCTTCAGGATGTACAGTATTGTCCTTAGGATGTACCTCTTCAGTTGCTAGCTTCAAGACGTGGATGACAGGGATTTTGGATCCTTCTGGTAAATTCAGAGAAGATCCTAAGTTTGCCAAGGCATCAGCCTCAACGTTTTCTTCCCTAGGTACCTGTGTTAGTGTAAATTCTACAAAACAAGATGCTAATTTTTTTTACTATTTCAAGATATTCAGCTAATTTTTACCTTTTTACTGCATAAGATCCGTTAAAATGGTTAATAATTAATAAGGAATCAATAAATACTTTTAAATTTGAAACATGCATATCCTTAGCAAGTTGTAGACCAGCAATGAGAGCTTCATATTCAGCTTCATTATTGGTTGTTTGAAATGCACATCTAATCGCATGGGGTATTATGTCCCCTTTGTGGCGATTTTGTGGAGGATCGGTTTGACAAAAACAAGTTAGTTGATCATACAAATCTACCAATTTAGGTGTGGAATCGCTAAATTAGTTACGAAATGATAGTAATCGAGTCAAATACGCAAATTCACCATTTCAATATCCATTTCATTAATAAACACTTGATAAAACTTTACAATTGATGTTTACAATGAAATAATAAAGTTTCAAACTCTTTTAGATAACCTAGAGAGAATTCAGATCGAACTAGACAAACAAATGACAAAAAGCTAATGTTAAAATGAAATTTCAAGTTTATATAGGCCTTCACATTCGCCCCCGTAAGGGTCAAATGTGCAGGTTCGACCCTTCATATGGTCGAACAAACACATAAGCTTCAATTCTCCATTTCGTCTGAATTCTTCTACATTCGACCTTCACAATCCACATTCGACCTTCCATATTTCCACCTTCGACCCCACGATATCAACAGAACAACTTTTAATGTACAATCCAATAGCATTAGTCGCAAAACATGCATCAACAAACTCCCCCTCGACTATTGCTTGGATTGTTGTCATTGGTAATCGAGCGTCTTGTTCATCAGCTTGATACGCAAGTTCGTCTTCTTCTCTTTAGTCATAAATGGTTCAAAAGTTGGTTTAGATTTCTACTTTTCTTTTGATATCTTCACAAACTTTCCCATCTTCTTGTGTGCGCTTAGGATCGTCAAATCTACAAAGAGATTGATCAAACAAGTTTGATTCAGGTGCGGAATCCCTGAATCAATCACAATAATGATAATCAAACAATCAAAACACAGAAATCATCTTTCAAAGCTTTTTCTCATTCATAAACAACTTGAATTACACGTTTTAATAATGTTTACAATCAAATCTAACGTGAAAATAAGTTGACACAAACACTAGGGAGAGACACAAAACAGGAGGGAATAAAATGACCAAAAGCTAACTTTCAAAAATTGCTTAACCTATTTATAGGCCTACACATTTGCCCATATTGCATGGTCGAATGTGCAGGTTCGCCCAATCACATCGTGCGAACCAAGCAAAACATAAACATCTAAACTACATTCGCCCCTTCGTCTCTCCTTCGCATCTTTTCTCTCCTTCGAACCAACTAAAATCTTCATTCGCCCACATATAAACTCCTTCGCCCGTGCTTAGCTCCTCATGTCACACCCTGAAATTTCCACTTGTGGAGTTTTACCGCGAGGTGTATGAGAAACCAGGATCCAAGTCAACGGTCACAATAAACAACATTATATGAAATACGTAAACTCAAAAGCTTAGTTATCAAACCATTAAACCATAGCGGAAGCATTTAAAAATTTAATCAACTACAAAACTATGTTCCAAAACATTCCAAACACTTATTTAAAATATGCGACTATGCCTAGACGCCAATGCAGACCCGTGCGCCTAGTCCAACCAATGCTACCTTAGCGACCTGAGAAAAACATGCCAAAAAGACGTCAACATATATAATGCTGGTGAATTCACAGGTTTGTTCAATGTGATACCCAAAGGTTACCAAAGTGTTACCAAGTCCATACTATATCAATGTTACCAAGTACGCTAGCTAGTCGTATGTTTTATTACTACTACGATTGGAAAACCATTACTAGACACGTTTAGCAAGTTTAGCATAAGTTTAAGCAGCCCGAATAATGTTCAGCACATTTAGCAAAGTTCGAGACAACATGCACCCATCCGGCCCTCCAAGCCGTCGAGTGGGGCAGGTCACGCCCAATAGATCTATCCACATTTCCCCCGTTGTGCATCCCTCCACATTCATGGTTTCCCCCGGGACTTCCAATGATCGTATAGCAATGCAAAGTTAAAACCATAGTATGACATATGTTACCAAAATAGTTTAGCACATGTTTTCTCCCCCAAAAGTTAAAGCAGTAAAAGTGGGGCCGTGAACTCACCTTAAGTTGCGTTCTTCAGTAATATAAGAAAGCCAAACCCTTGATAATGCCACTACCGGAGATCTATCAAAATGTTCACATAAGTGTTCCGACTAATAACCATAAGGTTATCTAGTCCAAGATTGTCCAGATCGTGATCAGGTATGTTTTAAAACGTGTTTAAGTGTTCAACCGACACCCTAGACCGACCCGACATCCTGTTGGTGACTCATTACCCTAACTAATCAAGTACACATAGATTACACACAAGGTTCAAACATAAAACACTTAGTTTGTATCAAAAATCTCATTTTTGAAACAATAAGGTCGAACCAGGAATTTTAATCCACCTTCACCCCTTTTTAAGCTACATTCGACCGTTTGGAAGCCACCTTCGACCCATTCGAAGTCACATTCGACCCTTTCGAACTGATTCGACCAAAACTGTCCAGGTTCGACCCTAGGATTCCATGTTCGACCACCCGATCGGTCGAATGTGCCCAGGTTCGACCCTGGCAGAATACTTTTCCCAAAAACGCTTCAAAAACATCCGAAACATCGTGAAACATCACCAAACATAGCAGTTGATTATGTTTAACATATCCCTACAAAACCCCACAAATTTTACCCCAAAACATGTTCATTTTAGCCCTTTCCCAAAATGGCAAAAATTATGAAAACATCACATCATGCATGAATTCTTTACCCAATATGGGAACTTTTTGAAATCAATCCATAATCATCTTAATAGTGCTCAGTTTGTCATGTGTTTAGACATCTCAAAAAGTTCTATTGATCATACAAGCATGCATCAAGCCCTAGCTTATTAAAACCCCCAATTTAGACATGATATTATTAATCTTCTAATTGTGACCATAAACAATCCTATATTAACATCAATATCAGCCCTAGATCATGCTTCTAGCATTAGTACAACAATAAATCATCAAACAACACATAATATCACATAACACATAATTAACACATGTTTATTGATATGAAAACCTATGTTTAATGATAGGGTTCTGGTTTAGAAAGATGTTTAAAAGGTTTTTATTGATAAAAACAACCTTAGAACATATATGGACATTTAGGGTTAGATGAAAACGAATCAAAATGCTTGAAAAAGGTTTAGGATTAAGAATACACCTTGGATTCTTGATAAGATGTTGTTGTTAGGTTAGATTATGAAAAATAAGAGCAAAAACTCCTTCCTTAGTGATTAAAATCATTTGAGAGTGTTTAGAGACGGTTAGGGTTTGTGAAATGGGGAAAAATGACAAAGTTTGATATTTATACTAGTCCACGTTCGCCCCTTTCACCCGGTCGAACGTACCCACATTCGCCCCTTTCACAGGGTCGAATGTACCTTATTTGGTCGAATGGAATTCTATTGTTTTTGTATCCCAGGTTCGCCACTTCATTAGAGGTCGAACCAAGATCCTTTTCCAGCTTCACCCCACGCAGTGGTCGAACCTGGATCTATGTTTTTCTAGTTTTTCTAGTTTGTCGTGTTTAACGCATTTTAACGCATCCTATCACATGAACATGCAACCTTAATCTATGTTCAACATATTTAAGCATGGATGATTATCTATACATCATTTAAACACGTCTTTGCATATAATCCACCATATAAGAATTAATCTACACATAACACTTAATTTAGTTTATATAATTTCACCAACAACGGGACCCGGTACTAGTGTATTCCCAAAACGACTCCGAATGATCCTCCAGATCATTGAACCCAGGACAATCTTATCCTGACCCGACTCAACTAACCTGATTAAGTCCGTTTATAAATGTTTCTTGCTAAGGTAGACTTAGGTGTTACTAAAATGTATAAGCCAAACATGCCGGGTGTCACATCATCCCCACATTGAAAGAATTTTCGTCCTGAAAATTGCACAGAGTCCAAAAAAATGAAAGAGATGGAAAGAAGGAAACGAAAAGAAAATTTACCGGGTGTCACATCATCCCCACGTTGAAAGGAATCTCGAACCGAGATTCATTCAGTTTCAGCAGTAACATGCCTAGATTCGACTGCACGTTTCCACGATTCGAGTTCCAAGGAACTTTGACGATGCGGATTTTACTCCGACGAAGGCTACGAATTTTGTAGTCGAGAATCTCGACAGGTTCCTCCACAATGCGAAGACGATCATCCACCATGATCTCTTATAGTGGTACAATGAGAGATTCATCAGCCTAACACTTCTTTAAGTTAGACACATGGTAGAAGTTGTGAACCCTACCGAGCTCCGCCGGTAAGTCAAGTCTGTATCCCACCAGTCCAATCCATTCCAGGATTACGAACGGTCCGACATAACGAGGGTTAAGCTTGCCATGCTTTCCAAAGCGTATGTTAGGACAAAAAGGATTAGTGAAACCACTTTTGCAAACCTTAGTCTAATTCACTTTCTGTCAAAATACTCTAAGTATGGAACTGCTGAAGACAAGGAATCAAACTGCTGAAGAAGAGAATCAGAAGTACTGAAGAAGAAGTCATCAGATGTTCTGAAGTTCAAACCAGACACTTCAACTGAAGAACTGCTGAAGACAAACTACTCATCAGTAGTTTGTCATTCATCAGTACTTAAAGAAGATCTTTTCCACCGCTCTTGTATATCAGTAGTTTAGTATTATAGTATTTCTTTTTGCTTTATGTACAAGTTCCAAGACTGCAACTTATTGCAACTTGTTTCTGAACTTGCTTTTTGGCAAGGTTCATGTATTTGTAAAGTTAATAAATAGAAGGATTCATCCTTCTGTTTTAGACATTGATTTTAATACAAGAAATCCGTCAACACTTATTGTTATATTTCCATTTCGTGTTTACTGAGAATCTGTCAAAGTATTTCATTCTCATTCAATACTTAGATTCTCAATAAACACTTCTCATTTATTGTTCTTGATTCCATGGGAGTAATAACTCCTGTTGACAAAGTGTAGCTATAAACTTATAAACATTCCGCTGTGCTAACACTCACAAAGAACTTGCTAAACACTTAAGTGTCTACTAGCAAGTTCAAACATAAGAGCAGCTTAAACACTGATCCAACATTTGGTATCAGAGCACTGGTTTATCTGATCACATATCAATCTAACAAATTGAGAATCAGACACAGGCTCTTGTTGATATTCAATAAAGGATTAAAAGCTCACTTTTTTTTTTTCAACATCCATCACTTTAAGAGATATTTGACAAATCAATACTCTTTAAAAATGGATCCTCATAATACTGGTTCTGCCACTAAACCTGCCATGCTTGTAAGAAATGAATATAACATATGGCAAAAGAGAATGGCACATACCTTGTCACAGACCAACACAGGTTGTTGGAGATCTGTGATATATGGTCCTCATAAACCAGTAAACATAAATCTTGAAACTAAGGAAGAGATTCCAAAAGAACCAAAAGACTATACTGATGATGATTTCCTAAAACTTGAGCTTGATGCAAAAGCTTTCTCTATGTTGGCAATGGCACTCCCAAATGAAATCAATTCTGGCCTATTACATTGTGATAGTGCCAAAGAGCTTTGGGACTGCCTGAAAGAACAGTTTGGAGGAATTGAAGAGGTGATTGCCAACACCAGAGAAATCTTGGCTCAGCAATATGAAACTTTTGCTCAAATTAATGGAGAAACTTTAACTCAGCAATTTGAAAGATTTTCCTCATTAATATCTGAGCTAAAACTAAATGGTTAGACCTATACAACTGTATCTATGATTCATAGATTTTTAAGGTCTTTACCTGACAAATGGGAAACATACTCAATAGTCTTAAGATCTTCACCAGATTTTAGCTCCCTCACTCTTACAAAACTTCATGGGAGTTTACTTACTTTTGAGAGAGAAATTGATCAAAAGAAAAAGTTACAAAACTCTAGTAAAACTGCTGATGACTATCTACCCGGTAGTACAGCACTATTGGGACAAGACTCACCAACTTGTTCAAATAGTTTTGGATCTTTTGACCACATTGACATAACTGCTGGGATCTCATCTGAAAGATCATTCCCAGGTTATGACAATAATGACTTTGGTCAAACTGCTGATAACATGTGTTTTATCATGGATGACTTAAATAGTTTCAGCAGTGATGACCTTGAAGAAATGGATATTTTGCACCAACTGGCCATGTTAAGTTTAAAAACAAATAAATTTTACAAAAGGTCAGGAAGGAAGTTTCCAGGACTTAACAGTTCCAAGGAAAATTATTTCCAAGAGTAAAGAATTTCCACAGGACCCCGAATCTCCTATCCTTATAGGAGAAGCCTAATTATAGTATTAACAAACTAAAATGGGTGTCTCGTTGGACATTCAGGTGCTGTAGGTCAAAGAATACTGAACAACAGTTTATAAAGGCTGGAAATTCTTACTCTTGGAAATAATTTTACAAAGCCGAAAAAAATGAAAGAGACGGAAAGAAGGAAACGAAAAGAAAATTTACCGGGTGTCACATCATCCCCACGTTGAAAGGAATCTCGACCCGAGATTCATTCAGTTTCAGCAGTAACATGCCTAGATTCGAATGCACGTTTTGGAAAAAGATGAGGATGTTTAGCTTTCATCTGATCCTCCCGTTCCCACGTGAACTACGGTCCACGATTCGAGTTCCAACGAACTTTGACGATGTGAATTTTACTCCGACGAAGGCTACGAATCTTGTAATCGAGAATCTCGACAGGTTCTTCCACAATGCGAAGACGATCATCCACGTTGATCTCTTCCAGTGGTACAATGAGAGATTCATCAGCCAAACACTTCTTTAAGTTAGACACATGGAAGACGTTGTGAACACTACCGAGCTCCGCCGGTAAGTCAAGTCTGTATGACACCGGTCCAACACGTTCCAGGATTACGAACAGTCCAACATAACGAGGGTTAAGCTTGCCACGCTTTCCAAAGCGTATGGCGCCCTTCCATGGTGAAACTTTCAGAAGTACCCTGTCCCCAACCTGGAACTCCAAAGGTTTGCGACAGCGATCCGCAAAGCTCTTCTGACGATCCCGCGCAGCTGCCAAACGGTTACGAATTTGTACGATTTTCTCCCAAGTTTCGTACACCAGTTCCAGACCAGTGAGCTGGCTCTTGCCCACCTCGGCCCAACAAAGAGGTGATCAACATTTCCGTCCGTAAAGAGGTTCGAACGGAGCTGCCTTAATGCTATAGTAATAGCTGTTGTTGTAGGAGAACTCCACCAACGGTAGGTGAATCTCCCAACTTTTGCCAAAATCGATAACACATGCCCGAAGCATGTCTTGCAAGGTTTGAATCCTCCGCTCACTCTGTCCATCAGTTTGCGGATGATAAGTCGTACTCATATCCAACTGAATACCCAAAGCCTTGTGCAGAACCTTCCAGAAACGCGAAGCGAAACGAGAATCACGATCAGAGATAATAGAGACAGGCACCCTGTGCCGAGCAAGCACCTTTTAAGGTAAAGTCGAGCTAACCACTCGAGTCCATCGGTTTCCTAAATAGGTATGAAACGTGCCGATTTGTCAACCTGTCAACAATCACCCAGATCATATCATAACCACTTGGTGACTTTGGTAGTTTGGTGACAAAATCCATCGTGATTCGCTCCCACTTCCATTCTGGAACCTCTGGTTGTTGCAGGAGACCAGACGACTTCTGATACTCCACCTTGACTTTAGCACAAGTCAAGAATTCGCTCACGTATAAAGCTATATCAGCCTTCATGTTTTTGCCACCAATAAAGTATCTTCAAATCCTGATACATCTTATCGGAGCCAGGTTGAATAGGATACCGGGATTTGTGAGCTTCATCCAAGACAAGCTCGCGTAATCCCCCGAACAAGGGAACCCAAACACGTCCCGCGAAATAGTGTAGGCCATCAGACTTGAGCTCAAGATGCTTATCCGCACTGTGCATAGTTTCAGCTTTAAGGTTTTCCTCCTTCAAAGCTTCCATTTATGCAAAACGGATTCGGTTTGGCAATAAGGAATGAATGGTGAGCTGTAAGGCTCGAACACGATGAGGTTTCACGGACTCCTTCCTGCTCAAGGCGGCCGCCACAACGTTCGCCTTGCCAGGATGGTTCTTGATAGCACAGTCATAATCGTTCAGGAGTTCAACCCAGCGACGCTGCCGCATGTCTAACTCCTTCTGGTCAAAAATATGTTGGAGACACTTGTGATCGGTGTACACTTCGCATTTGGTACCGTACAAGTAATGTCTCTAGATTTTCAACACAAAAACCACCGTGCACCCAATTCCAGGTCATGAGTAGTGTAGTACTTCTCATGAATTTTGAGTTGACGAGAAGCATAGGCAATAACCTTCCCGTGTTGCATTTACACACAACCGAGACCACGAATAGAAGCGTCATAGTACACAACGAAATCATTCGTACCCTCAGGTAAACACAAGATAGGTACAGAACAAAGTTTAAGCTTCAGCATCTGAAATGCTGATCCTGTGGTTCACCCTAGTGAAACTTTCGGGCTTTCTGGGGAAGAGTGGTGAGGGGTTAGGCGATCTTAGAAAATCCCTTAATGAAACGACGATAGTAACCCGCAAGACCTAGAAATTGCCGCACCTCAGATGGCGTCTTTGGTGATTCCCAGTCTTTAATAGCTTTAATCTTAGCCGGATCGACATTTATTCCTAGTTCATTAACTACATGCCCTAAGAATTGAACTCCACGTAACCAGATATCACACTTTGAGAACTTAGCATACAGCTGCTCCCGTCTCAAAAGTTCCAAGACTAACCGTAAGTGTTCCTCATGATCCGTTTTGTTCTTAGTATAAACCAGAATATCGTCAATAAACACAATGAAGAATTTATCAAGGTAGGGCTTGCAAACGCGGTTCATCAAGTCCATGAACACCGCCGGTGCGTTAGTGAGACCAAAAGGCATGACCAAGAACTCAAAATGGCCATAACGAGTGCTAAAAGCAGTCTTCTGGACGTCGGCTTCCTGGACGCGCAACTGGTGATAACCGGACCGCAAATCAATCTTTGAATAGTAACTAGATCCCTGGAGCTGGTCAAAGAGATCATCAATGTGAGGGAGACGGTAACGATTCTTGATGGTCACTTTGTTCAGCTCACGATAATCAATACACATGCCAAAACTTCCATCCTTCTTCAAAAAAAAAAAAAATAAAAAAAAAAATAGGAGCTTCCCACAGGGAAGAACTCGGGTGGATGAAACCCTTTTCCAAGAGTTCCTGTAACTGGCTGGACAACTCTTGCATCTCGGGAGGTGCAAGAGGATATGGAGCCCAGGCAATAGGAGCTGCACCCGGAGTAAGATCAATGCCAAACTCAACCTGACGATGGGCAGGGAGACCAGGTAAATCATCAGGAAACACATCGGGAAAATCGCGAACCACCGGAATATCCTCGATCTTCTTCTCATCGTCAGTCGAAACATTAACAAGTGCCAGAATGGCCGAATAACCCTTTCGTATATACTTACGGGCTTTCATGCTAGAAATGATACTCAGCGGAGCACCGCCCTTCTCACCATGAACCGAAAGAGTCTCTCCATCAGGTAGAGGGATCCAAATAATCTTATCGAAACACACGATCTCCGCACGATACAACAATAACCAATCCATGCCGACAACGACATCAAAACTACCCAGGGGTGCTAGCATAAGGTCAATGGGGAAAGACAAACACGACAATTCCAAGCGACATTCCCTAAGAGTGTGTGTCGCTTCGATTTTCTTACCATCAGCCAATTCTATTAAGTACTTAGCCTCTAAAGGTGTGGGTACTATATCTAGTAATAGACTAATGTCCACAGATACGAAACTCTTATCGGCACCAGAATCAAACAAGACAGAAACATAGCAATCATTAAGAAGGAACGTACCGGTAACTGTGTCTGGATCCTGCCACCGCCTCCGTTGTTCCCGTTACCATTCCCGCCCCTCCCATTATCGCCCTGCTTCAGCTTAGGACATTAACGCTTGATGTGTCCCGTGTCACCATAGTTATAGCACCACTGCTTTCCTGGAGTCCCCTAAGCAGTAGGAGCAGGAGTAGTAGCAGGAGATTGGGTCGAGGGCAGTGACACCCTACAATCCTTAGCAAGATACCCCAACTAGTGACATCGATGACAACGAGTCCGATTACAACTCCCAGAGTGATGATAACCACACTTGTTGCACTTGGGATGTTTTCCAATATACCCACCCGACTTCTGCCCCGAAGAAGACCTAGACGAATCAAACTTCTTCACCGGCTGAGATGGTGCTGGCACGACACTTTTCCCCACATTATCCCATTTCCTCTTATTCCCTTCCGAACCCTTCGCAGTAGTACCCTTAGGAGGAAAAACACCTTCTGCCACCTTCAGATTAGTCATTCGATGAGCCGATCGAACAACTTCAACAAGAGTGGGAAGATTCCCAGCAGCTACTAACCCTGCAATCTCCGGCACTAACCCAGAAACGTAGTGCTCAATCCTCCTATACTCGGGTGTGTGCATATCAGGGCACAACACTGCTAGCTCGTTCCTCCTCACAGTGTACTCCTCAATCTCGGATCCAACCATCTTGTAACTCCAGAACTCATGCTCCAACTTCTGTAGCTCCTCCCATGGACAGTACTCACTTCTCAAAAGATGCACAAAATCTGCCCAAGGCATAGCAATAGCCTCCCCTAATCCGATGTTCTGGGCAGTAGCATTCCACCACGACAATGCAGGCCCCTCGAATGTCGCAGTAGCATACTTAACCCGGTCCCTAGCGGAACAGTTACACATAACGAACACAGATTCTACCTTCTCCAGCCATCGGAGCAATCCCACCGCTCCCTCCGTTCCAGTAAAGTTATGGGGCTGACAGTCCCGAAACTTCTTATAAGATCACTAAGGTGGAGGTGGATTGACAGCGATACCTAAAACACGATAAAATAATAAAATACAAAAGAAAGAACATGACACCCAAGAATGAGGCAAAGTCGCCAGGATCAACTCACCACCCATGGCATTGATCCCATCCTGGAAAGTAGCCATAGCCATATTCACTTGTTGCTATAACAAGTCATTCAGTTCAGCTTGGGTCATGTTGAGGTTACCACGACCACCACCGCCAGCACGACCACCGCCGCCACCACGGCCGCCGCCGCCACCACGAAGTCCTCAACCACGAGTACCAGACATGATCTAACAAATCAAGAAATCGAGGGATTCAGATTCACTTCTAGTGTCAACCACTAGAAATTTACAAGAGTTAACTTAGGTACAAATTCAGGATTGTACATCTAAACTCAAAGTCCACTGGGATTTTCATGCATTTCAGTTTATTATTTCGTGTGCTCCCGAAATGATAAACTGCTCTACATGGTCCTCCAAATGTACCCCTAGTTCAGACTCCGGCCACCGAATATCGTCGCCCAGTAACGTGTTACGATAGGTGGAAGTGTAAGAAAGCATGTGTGTGAAAGAGTCAACAAGTCAGCTTCTTCCTCTTCAGTCCCGAAGAAGAAGACAAGAGTAGGTAAGAACCCAAGTAAAAGCGGATGATGTAACACAGAAGTATAATGATGATGTAAGGACACCCCGACAAAGTTAGTATGTATCCCACTAAGAGACTCAAAGTATGTGACCGTCTAGTGTGTGTGACTCGGCTATAGACCAGACTCTACATGCAGTCCTAGTTCACTATAACCATTGGCTCTGATAGCAATATGTCAGACCATCAAATTTCCACTTGCGGTGTTTTACGGCGAGGCGTATGGCAAACCAGGATCCAAGTCAACGGTCACAATAAACAACACTATATGAAATACTGTTAGGACAAAAAGGATTGTTGAAACCACTTTTGCAAACCTTAGTCTAATTTACTTCTGTCAAAATATTCTAAGTATTGAACTGCTGAAGAAGAGATTCAGAAGTACTGAAAAAGAAAGTCATCAGAAATTCTGAAGTTCAAACCAGACACTTCTACTGAAGAACTACTGAAGACAAACTACTCATCAGTAGTTTGTCATTCATCAGTACTTACTGAAGATCTTTTCCACCGCCTTTGTATATCAGTAGTTTATTACTTTAGTATTTCTTTTTGCTTTATGTACAAGTTCCAAGACTACAACTTGTTGCAACTTGCTTCTGAACTTGCTTTTTGGCAGGGTTCATGTATTTGTAAAGTCTATAAATAGAAGGGTTCAACCCTCTGTTTTAGACATTGATTTTAATACAAGAAATCCTTCAACACATATTATTGTTATTTCCATTTCGTGTTTACTGAGAATCTGTCAAAGTGTTTCATTCTCATTCAATACTTAGATTCTCAATAAACACTTATCGTTTATTAGTTCTTGAATCCAGGGGGAGTAATAACTCCTGTTGATATGTGTAGCTTTAAACTTATAAACATTCCGCTGTGCTATCACTCATCAAGAACTTGCTAAACACTTAAGTGTCAACTAGCAAGTTCTAACACAAGAGCAATATACTGATCCAACAATTGGTATTAGAGCTCTGGTTTATCTGATCACATATCAATCTAACAAATTGAGAATCAGACACAGGCTCTTATTGATATTCAATAAAGGATTATAAGCTCACTATTATCAAAAGAATCTTTGACAAAACTATGTTCAAATTCATGCAAAGAATCTTTTGCTCTCATAAGAGAGACAAATGTGCACTTACAAGGAAAAGCAAATGATTCTGAGAGAAAATTCACTCAGATGAAATGTGATTTAGAAAGAAAACTTGCTGCAAAAACAAAAGAAGTTTCTAAATTAACTAACTCTGCTATTGAAACCCAAGCACAAATTAAAATCATGATTAATGACCTAGGAAATGTCAGACAAGAGCTTGCTGACACCAAGGTCACTTGTGAAAAATGGGTGGAATATTGTAAGGGGTACCAATTATTGCTAAACAAACAAAGTGCTTCAAATGTTAGGCTTGGCACAGTGTACAATCACACTAAAATACCAACAGATTTCTCTCCCAAAACTACTGAAGATGGGAGAAAAATTGTTTCAGGTGAAACTTCTGAAGAGGAAGAATGCACATCTTTCCATGAAACTTTCTAAAATCACACAAAGAATGTTCTTCAGAAGTACTAATAAAATCTGACTTTAAGCCATCAATAGTTTCAACTACATCAGGAGTTGAAAACCTGAGAACTACTGATGACCTAAAACCAATCAAAACTGTCAGAGACTTGTCTTTGAGAGAAAAGACAAAAGAATGTGAAATTTGTGGTCTGTTCAACCAAAAACAGAATTTTGCAGATATAGAAAGGGTATTCAGTTCAATAAGAAAAATCAACAACTGGTTGTGGGGAAACAAATCAAAACTGATTATGTAAAAACTTTTTCTCCCAAGAAACAACAACCAGCTAAAACCCTTTCTGAGAAAAAGACAAAATCTCAACAAAAGTCTTTTTCTCAAAATTCTCTATCAGTAGTTAGACCTGAATCATCAGCAGTTTCACAAACTGCTGAGATTAAAGATCTCATGAACTTGGTACAACTACTGATGACCAAAGTTGATGGTGGTCCTCAAAAGGATACCAACATTGTTCTTAATGCAAAATCCATTGCCAAAAAGGCATGGATTTCTAAACTTGGTCAAGAACAAACTGTAAATGTTCTCAAGAGCAAACCCAAAGCCAAACTGGCTTGGGTTCCTAAATCTAACTAATTTTCTATCTTGTGCAGAGAGTTTCCAGAGGCTTAAATAGCATTTGGTATGTAGACAGTGGAGGCTAAATGCACATGATAGGATGCAGATACCTGATAAACAATTTTATCAGTCAAAGAGATGGATCTGTATCCTTTGGGAACAATGCTAAGGGATATGTGCTAGGACATGGCAATGTCTCCTCTGGCAAAATACAGTTTGACAAGGTCAATCTGGTTGAAAACCTTGAGTACAACTTGCTAAGTGTGTCACAAATGTGTGATAAAGGATATTCTTCCTTTTTCACAAAGACAGCATGCAAGATCATATCACCAGAAGGCCAGAAGTTAATAGAGAAGATCATTGAAGATCATACTTTGTTAATTGCCAAAAGATGTGGCAATGTCTATGCAGTGGACATTGAAAAAGACAAAGTACTGAACAACACTGCCTGTTTCTTCTCAAGGCATCAACTTCAGAAACTGATCTCTGGCACAGGAGACTTGGCCATGTGAACTTTAAAACCATAAATAAAGTCACAAAAATGGGCTTGGTCAGAGGTCTACCCTTAAAAGTATACCAGTGTCAAGAACACTGCGTATCCTGTTTAAAGGGTGAACAGCATAAGTCCTCCTATAAGTCTATTGATGAATAAAAAACAACTACATGTCTTCAACTACTCCATATGGACTTATTTGGGCCTGTAAAAATCATGAGCCTTGGATAGAAGAAGTACTGCTTAGTCATCATTGATGACTACTCAAGATTTACATGGGTATTCTTTTATTTTCCAAGGATGAGGCTGCTGAAATCAACAAGTTCTTCATTCTACAAGTAGAGAAGCAATACTCTCTACCTGTCAAAACCATTAGAAGTGATAATGGGACAGAGTTCAGGAACAAAACTCTGGATGAATTCTGTTTGTCTAAAGGGATTATTAGACAATTCAGTGTTGCCAGAACTCATGAACAAAATGGTATGGTAGAAAGGAAGAACAGAACTTTAATAGAAGGAGCAAGAACAATGTTAGCTGATTCTGGCCTACCTTTATACTTCTGGGCAGAAGCAGTTAACACATCATCTTATGTTCAAAATAGAGTTCTTGTTGTCAAGAGACATTCAAAGACTGCCTATGAAGTTCTTCATGGCATGAAGCCCCTTATCTCCTTTTTCAGGGCTTTTAGGTGTCAATGTTTCATCTTGAACATCAAGAAATCTATTTCAAAGTTTGCTGCCAAAGTTGACTCAGGCTACTTTCTTGGTTACTCCTCAACTAGAAAAGCCTACAAGGTTTTTAACTCAAGAACCAGGATAGTAGAAGAAACACTGAATGTCAAGTTCAATGAGTCAAAACACACTCTCATTCCAGCACATCCTGCTGAACTCTTTGACCTTGACAACTTCCATTTTGAACCTAAAAAGACTGTCACTTCATCCAAACCTACTTATTATGGTGTTCAAAGGTTTGATGATGAGGATCCAGCACCATGGACTCCTCAAACAGTCATTAAGTCAACTTCAAAACCATCAGAAGTTTCACAAACTTCTGATTCAGCAAATACTGAAGGCCAAACTCAAACATCTGCTTCAGCACCTGCAACTACTGAAGACACTGAAACTGCTGAACCAGATATAATAGACCTCAGTAGTTTGTTTGAAGAACATGAGCCACCAACACCTGTCAGTGGTTTACAACAACTGATCGAACACAAAGACCATCCACTTGATCAAATCATGGGTGATATTGCATCAGGTGTTCTTACAAGAAACCAGCTTTCCAACTTTTGTCTATTCTCAGCATTTATTTCATACTTGGAACCAAAGAAGTACCAGGAAGCCCTCAAAGACAACAATTGGGTGCAGGCAATGCAAGATGAATTGCTTTAATTCAACAAGCAACAGGTTTGGGAAATCTATCCCTTACCACCAAACAAGCAACCAATTGGCACAAAATGGGTTTTCAGGAACAAACAAGATGAAGCTGTATTGACTATGATGAAACCTTTACTCCAGTTGCAAGGCTTGAAGCCATCAGGTTATTTCTGGCCTATGCCATTTCCAACAAAATAAAAGTTTATCAAATGGATGTCAAGAGTGCATTTTTGTATGGAAAAATAAAAGAGGAAGTGTATGTTTGTCAGCCACCTGGGTTTGAGGATCCTTCTCATCCTGAGTGGGTGTACAAACTAGACAAAGCTCTTTATGGGCTCAAACAGGCTCCAAGAGCCTGGTATGATACACTTTCAACCTTTTTACTCAAAAATAACTTCACAAGAGGTGCCATTGATAAAACTCTTTTCACAAAACATGTTGGAAATCATGTCTTACTTGTTCAAATATATGTTGATGATATCATTTTTGGTTCAACTAACACAAAATTGTGTGATGAATTTAAGAAACTCATGCAATCAAAATTTGAGATGAGTACAATGGGAGAACTGCAGCACTTTCTGGGACTGCAGACTAAACAACAAACACATGGAACTTTTATTCATCAATCAAAATATGTTAAAGAATTATTAAATAAATTTTCTTTACAAGACTGTAAATCATGTTCCACTCCCATGACACCAACCACACAAGTTGAACCAGATGATCAAGGAACACAGGTTGATCAAACCATGTATAGATGTATGATAGGTTCCCTTTTATATCTAACTGCTTCTAGACCAGATATTATGTTTTCAACATGTGTCTGTGCAAGATATCAATCAGCTCCTAGGGAATCACACCTTATTGCAGTCAAAAGAATTTTCAGATATCTGAAAGGAACTCCCACTCTTGGAATTTGGTATCCTGCTTCAAGCAATACCAAGTTTTCAGCTTTTTCAGATAGTGACTATGCAGGGTGTAAAATGTCAAGAAAATCAACATCTGGTGGTTGTCAATTCTTGGGAAACTGTCTAGTGTCCTGGCAATCAAAGAAACAAACATCTGTTGCAACTTCAACTGCTGAAGCTGAATACATTGCAGCTGCAAGTTGTACATCACAGATACAATGGCTCCAATATCAACTTCTTGATTATGGAATCAAAGAGACCAAGACACCATTGCTTGTAGACAGCAAATCTGCCATTGGCATCATTCAAAATCTTGTTCAGTTTTCAAAGACTAAACACATTGAAATCAGGTATCATTTCATAAGAGATTGCTATGAAAAAGGCAAGATTGAAGTGAAACATGTAGCAACAGCTAATCAAATAGCTGACATTTTCACTAAACCCCTTGACACATCAACATTTCAGAAGTTAGTATCCATGCTAGGGATGCTAAATTTGTAAGTATTTCTCTTTATTTTTCAGCACAACTTTTTATTTTTCACTTACATCTGTTTTCAAAAACTTGAAAAACTTATGAAAAGAGAGAAACTACTGATGAACAAAACATCAGTATGGGGATATTTTCTGAAAAATGATTAACTTCTGATAAAACAACCTTCAGAAGTTATGAATAAAGTATTTATAAAGTATTTCTCATCAGCTGTTCAAACTGCTGAAGAGAAAATGGGAACTACTGATGAAGATAATTCTTCATCAGCAGTTTAGTCAAAAAGGGCAAATCTGACTTTTCCCATCATCAGAAGTTTGACCTAGTCGGCTTAAAACATCTGATAAAGAGATTTTTAACCTAGGCAGTTTAAAACTTCTAATAAAGAAGATCCAAGCGGTTAAAAACTCAAGAAAGCTCTCAAACCCCTGAACCTGCAACACAAACACTGTTCGATTCATCAACACACACAAACCACATGGCTTTAGTTCTTAAACAGGGACACAATCTCAGAGCCTACATAGAAAAACAAGAAGGCTGGTCCCAATACGATGAGATCATTGATCTCGTCGTCAAATCCCAATATTTCACCGCACTCACTATAGACCCACCAATACATCCTGAAACTCTCAATGAGTTATGGGCTAATGCTGAGATAGTGATGGTGGATGATGAAGTTATCTTCCTCAACTCAACAATTAAAGGGAGACAAATGGCCATAACACCGGCCATACTCTCAAACAGATTGGGGTTGAATGATGTGAATGCCCCTGAGAAGTTTGACAACTCTGCAATCCACCTAACCATGACTGAGTATGGTTATCAAGGTACTCTCTCACAAGCTACTATCTTTAAAAAGTATTTTGAACCAAAATATAAACTTTTGTTTCATTATATTATTATGTGCTTGAGTCCTAAAACTGGGTCTTATGACCAGATGCCCTCAACCTTATAACCAATCTTTCATTCTATTGTGAATGAAACAAATTTCAGGGCAACAATACTTTTCTGTAATGAGTTGTTGTTACATCACAATAACACTAAGAAAAAGTTTTTGTTATATTCAAGGTTCATTATGCAATGCATAATATCTGAACTGGGTAATGAGGTGCTTGTGGGTAAAACTGAAATTTTAAAACCCATAACCTCACAAGGGGAACCAGAACTAGTCCCCATGGAACCCTCATCTTCCAAACCTACTTCACCAAAGGCCAAGAAACCCAAGATACAAAAACAAAAACCCACCAAACCCAAAAGAAAAGCTGTTCAGGAGGTTGAGATGCCTGAACAACCTATTGTGCAATCTGCACTTGTTAAAGATGTGACTGAAACATCCTCTCAGTCTCATCCATCTCAAACCCCACCAAGATAACCAATAACAATCCTTTTCAAAAGAAAAGGACTTAAGAAAACTATTCCAATAGATTCCTCTTTTGAAACTGCTGAACCCACTGCCCAAACTACTGAACCAGCACCCCAAATTTCTGAACCAGACATTGAAATAGCCAAATTTCTCTCTAGGCTAAAAGAGAAAGTCCCCATCAACCACATAAAACAGGGGACATAGCCTCAGAAATTGACATGGATGTGGACACTCAAAGCCCTAACCAAAGAGATGAGGATGAACCAGAGTCTCTAAGCCCAAACTTAGAAACATTTGGTACTTTTGAGGCTACTACTACTCATTTACCACCCAGTGGTGGACCTGAGGACAGAAGTAACATAGCTAAGACCTCAACTGTGGCAACTACTGATGAAGGCTTAATGCCTGAGGTAGGAAATCCTCTGAACCAAGAACAAGAGGTACATGAGACAACTGAGGTGTCTCTAAGCGCAAGAAGCTAGTCACACCATCTCAGGTTAAAGCCCACTCAATCCATGATTCCCCTAGAGTGGCATCTTCTGTACAACAAGAAGATCAACCAAAAACACACCCCTCACTACAAATGCCTACCCGATTCCCTGGGCAAACAAGCATTGACATGAACCAGCTATGCAGCCCAGATGGTCCCCTGTACCACATGATGAACACTCTCATCAAGAATCACTTCCAAACATACACAGCTAACTTGGAGCTGTCAATCAAGAACCAATTTGGAGTGATCAAGACAAAGATGAACGATCTGTCCAACAAGATTGACTACAATAGCAGACAGATTGCTAATCTTACAGGTCATTTCTCCCAACCCTCAACTTCCAAACTTGATGAATCCAAAAAGGGGGAGAAAATTAGGGAACCTAAGGAGTCATTCGAAGCCAGGATAAGGGCAAGAGTGGCTATCCTTGAAAGAGATCAGAAGAATCAAGCCAGAAAAGAAAAACTGGCCCAACAATTTGGTGACTCTATTCAAGAAATAGAAGATGCGGAAAAGTCTGATGAATCCCAAGGGCACAATGAAGAAACCTCTGATGGCCAAAGTTCTGATGAAGAATCAGAAAGTACTGAAGACAATCCTTCAGTAGTTGACAAACCTTCAGAAGTTGTCAACCCGTCAGAAGTTAACACTTCCAAGACTCAAACTGCTGACCCTTCCAGAACAACTGCTTCCATTCAACCAACTTCTGCTCCTACTAGGACTACTACAACAGTTACCACAATGACTGTGCTAAACCCTTCTCCAATCTCTCAATCAGCAGAACTACTTGAGAAGAGTTTAGTGGCAGCCCAAAAGAAGGCCAGAGAAGATCAGATCTGGAAAACACTGGAAGAAAGGGATGACTTAGATCTAAGCCATGAAGAAAAACTTCAGGCTTATGAAGCTGAACTCCAAAGGCAGGCTAGCCTAGATGAAATTGCTGAAAAAGATAAAAGACATCAACTGATGTCTTACATTACAAAGAACAGCAAAATCAAAGCCCACACATTGAAGAGACTCTCTGTGGAAGAGCTGACAAGAAGAGCTCAACTTATTGCAGATAAACTTGCAACAAGTAAAGACACAAAGGCCAAGAGAGCTCAGATGATAGAAGAACTGGTAGCTAATGGTTATGGTTCAAAAGCCTCAGTGTCCAAATGGAAAGAAGAAAGATTGGTGGACACATATAGAAAATATAAGGCTGCAAGGGCTGCTAATCCAGAGAAGTTTCAAACTGCTGAAGCTTCAACTTCAGTAGTTAGAACTTCTGGTGTTCAAAGAAGACCAGCTACACAAAGAAAGAAATCAGAGGAGAAAGTAATATCTGATTTCAGAATGGTACTACTAGAAGGTAGTACAGTAGTCCATTCTGATTTTGATATAGAAGAAAAGCCTCTACTCACACAATTCAGGGATCCTTCCACCTTTGCATATCAAATCCAGAAGACCATCACAGACAAACTGCACACTAAGGTAGTACCTGAACATCATTTACCAACATTTCAGATACCTAATGTGATGCAACAAAAACAAGGAAGTGAGTCCCACCTGAGAGTCACTGAAGTAGAAAACATTCAACACTCAGGAGAAACCCAGGGTACCACCATGGTTCCCTACACTGTAGAGTTTGACAAGTCTATAGTACCAATCATTAGATGGTCCTTTACTGATATCAACTCAGTACTTGTGACAAGAAGAGATCAGACAAGCAGGGCATATAGGTCGATGAATGAACTGAAGAAACTATCAACCAAAGACCTGCTTACAATCCAACACTTAGAACCACAGAAAGGGTCTCTTACTGATGATCAACTGAACCAGCTCAAGAATTCCATGTTCAAAGGAATATGGAAAATTGTGAAGGACAGAAAAGAACAATAAGGAATTAGTCAGGTTTTGGCTTCATCAATCCAGGGGGAGATTGTTAGGACAAAAAGAATTGGTGAAACCAATTTTGCAAACCTTAGTCTAATTCACTTCTGTCAAAATATTCTAAGTATAGAACTGCTGAAGACGAGGGATCAAACTGCTGAAGAAGAGATTCAGAAGTACTGAAGAAGAAAGTCATCAGATGTTCTGAAGTTCAAACCAGACACTTCTACTGAATAACTACTGAAGACAAACTACTCATCAGTAGTTTGTCATTCATCAGTACTTACAGAAGATCTTTTCCACCGCCTTTGTATATCAGTAGTTTATTACTTTAGTATCTTTTTTGCTTTATGTACAAGTTCCAAGACTGCAACTTGTTGCAACTTGCTTCTGAACTTGCTTTTTGGCAAGGTTCATGTATTTGTAAAGTCTATAAATAGAAGGGTTCATCCCTCTGTTTTAGACATTGATTTTAATACAAGAAATCCTTCAACACTTATTATTGTTATTTCCATTTAGTGTTTACTAAGAATCTGTCAAAGTGTTTCATTCTCATTCAATACTTAGATTCTCAATAAACACTTATCATTTATTAGTTCTTGAATCCAGGGGGAGTAACAACTCCTGTTGATAAGTGTAGCTTTAAACTTATAAACATTCCGCTGTGCTATCACTCATTAAGAACTTGATAAACACTTAAGTGTCAACTAGCAAGTTCTAACACAAGAGCAATATACTGATCCAACAAATACGTAAACTCAAAAGCTTAGTTATCAAACCGTTAAACAATAGCGGAAGCATTTAAAAATTTAATCAACTACAAAACTATGTTCCTAAACATTCCAGACACTTATTTAAAATATGCGACTAAGCCTAGACGCCAATGCAGACCCATGCGCCTAGTCCAATCAATGCTAGCTTAGCGACCTGAGAAAAAATGCCAAAAAGACGTCAACATATATAATGTTCGTGAGTTCACAAGTTTGTTCAATGTGATACCCAAAGGTTACCAAAGTGTTACCATGTCCATACTATATCAATGTTACCAAGTACGCTAGCTAGGCGTATGTTTTATTACTACTACGATTGGAAAACCATTACTAGACACGTTTAGCAAGTTTAGCATATGTTTAAGATGCCCGAATAATGTTCAGCACGTTTAGCAAAGTTCGAGACAACATGCACCCGCCCGGCCCTCCAAGCCGTCGAGTGGGGCTGGTCACGCCCAATAGATCTATCCGCATTTCCCCCGTTGTGCATCCCCTCACATTCATGGTTTCCCCCGGGACTTCCAATGATCGTATAGCAATGCAAAGTTAAAACCATAGTATGACATATGTTACCAAAATAGTTTAGCGCATGTTTTCTCCCCCAAAAGTTAAAGCAGTAATATAAGAAAGCCAAGTGGCCCGCTTGCGGGGGACCGAGCGGCCCGCTCGCGGGTGCCTGACGCCACCAAACTGACTTAATCACCTATTTAAGCAATCCTAAGCCTCTTGTATCACCTAAACTCAAACCCTAATCGCCCCTACTGCCCTACCTACGAAATATTAACCCCAAACCATCTGCTAAGGCACAAGAACATCGATCGGGAAGCTTCAAGAGCATTCGGTTGGTTGTTTCAAAGAGCGTGTGGTATAATCCTTAATTTACTATGCTTTAATCTTATTATTATGTTATAAAAACCCTATGACTAAGTTTGTCCAGGTCTGAGACCTTTTTATAAATATTAAAACTTGAAGTTTTTGAAGATTTAACGGGTTAAACATGATGATAGGCGATTAGTGATATAATAGATTACTTGTTGCCCAAGTTGTTGATGTTTTGATCGTTAGGGTTATGATTTTTGCATGTATTATTATAGATTCTGATCTTAATAGGTCTTAGGAATGTTTTGTAATGATTGTTGATGATTGTTGATCGATTATACGCACACGTGTGTCGTTTAAATAAAGGTTTATGTATGATTTAAATTTGGACAGAATGTTTAGGTTAAGTTGTAGACTCTGTTACGTGGCTTTAACATGATGGTTTTGATCTTTTCTTTGCATGGTTAAATCATAACTGGCCTTAGAATTTCATAATGGGTAAAATCGAGTGATTTGGAAGTCGTTTGAGTCGTTTTTGGAATTTTCTTTGAAAATAGGTCATATTAGAATTTCGGGTTAACAAACTGAGTCGACTTTAAACCGTCATAACTCGAGCTTTATAAAGAATTAAGTTATGAAGTTTTTTCAAAAGATTAACATTGGAATAATTTGGGTTTTCCAAGTGGATTCATCCCGTTTAGATGAATACACAATTTTTGGGAATTTTTCTACTAAACTGACCTGTTGTAAAAGTTTTCTGAACATAGCTGTGTTGAACGAATTTTAATAATTTTTGAGTTTGGTTTTGAGACAAAAAAAATATGGGTTGTTAAACGAATCCCAAAGAATATTCAGTAAAAATTTGGGAGTTTAACTCACTGATTTATTATTTTAAATAAATTAGTTTTGGTGACGCACAATCTATCCTAAAAACGCAGATTGTGTATTATGTGTTTACGTGACTAATTGAAGTCCTAGGTGGTATGTATTTGATATGTAACTGAATGGGCACTTATATTAGACGCATATGGAGTGTAAAATTAATTGTAACCAACATATTCACCAACGGGTCCGTAGGGTTTACTTATGCATGTAGAATCACTAGGAGTCACCTACATGCTTTTGAACATTTAAACGTCTTGGACAAACGAGTTATATGGTGCAATGGTATTACACATATACTTACATAGTGACACATGTACTAGGGAGTCGGTAGCACACCCTACTTTGGAGTTTGGATTTATTTGCTTGCATACTAAGGTGAGTTTCACTACTTTTTCTCAAAAGCATGCATCTCGGGTTTGAGACAACTTTGGTAAACGTTTTGTAGTCCAGTTTGGGACTACTCAGGATTTGCTCCTTGTGTGGGTCGGGTTTCGACTCCTTGTGTGGGTCGGGTTTACGATTCCTTGTGTGGATCGGGTTTTGATCAGTTTAAAACTTATTGGTCCTTTGTGAACTAAACACTCTATTATTTGGAAAGTCCTTGCATATTATTGGGTTAATCGCTGGAGGCGAACAGGGTATTAGTTGATAACGCTATTAGGTTGTGCAGCAACCTCATGCCTGAGGTGCTTCAGGCACGGGCATGAACTTCTGACCACATTTGAGAACTGGTGTTCATAGACACCAATTATTGAGGCAAATTCTTATATTACTGAAGGTGTCCCAATAATACTGTTTAGTTGCAATGAGTGGGTTAGCTACCCCTGACACGCTTAAACTGATAACACATGAACATTTGGGTCTGGGAGACCAACGCTTTTATTTGGTTACGTGGTTTTGGAAACCTGCGCACTTACTTACTCACTTTCGTTACTTAGTGAACTCACAAACATTGTTTGTTGACCCACAATATACATGCTTTTGCAGGTAGTTAGCTTTCGGTGCCAGGATTAGAAAGCACTGCACACTTCACTGCATTTGGGGTCTTGGGCATACACCTAAATTACATATTATGCTTTTATATTTTCTTCCATATGGTTTTATCTTGGGCGCGTTGTTTTGCGCATGGTTTTAAAAAGGTTTAAATTTGGTTTACGCTTCCACAGCTTGACTAAATTTGATTTTTGAAAACGAACAAAATGGTTTGGGCATTTAGAGTTCGTTCATATGACTTATGGCTATGGGATGCCGGTATGTCATGCGCCTCGCGGTATAAACCCCGCAGTGGAAATTTAAGGGTGTGACAGATTGGTATCAGAGCCATTGGTTATAGTGAACTAGGACTGCATGTTGAGTCTAGTCTATAATCATCATACAATAAGTACACTCACAACTTAAGTGCACAACTAGCTTTTTGCTACATATATCTACAACACATGGTTTCGGGAGATATGAAATCTTCTAGTTCTAGACCTAATTCTGAACACGTCACTGGTGGGAACCCAGGGTTACACTAGGTGGCGCAATACTGGGATTAGTATCCTAACAAACCTCATGGATGAGGAAACAACAATAATACAAGGGAGGGTGCCCTTGCGAGCGTTGTGGCGCACGTACACAGGAAGCTGCACGATGCGCATGACGTGGTACCATTAAACCGAATCAAACTGAAAAAATTCAAATACTTAGACTTATCCTTTTCACTGAGCAAGGAGACAATTAGTTCCTGTTCCTTGTTACTTGATCTTTCTTACTTTCATTCGAAACTTAGACGGGACTGGGTTACACATATAGAATTCATTTCTTACGTTAGTACCTTACGCCTAGTGCGAGCGGGCGAACATATGACTGCATGTTCTTGTTTCTCATAAGCATATGGTAGATTTATGGGAACACATTAGATCGGGGCTTGTTACACACACTCTTGGGGAGTTATGTAAAGCCGGCGATGTAGTGCAACATCACAAGGGAAGATGAAACCTACTAATGGCTGGTAGCCACGATTGGAGGAACGAGTGGTACAGCTTACCACTAAACTGGCTTACATAGGACTAGAGAAAGAGACTGTACGTGATGAGAACCATATTACACTGACACCAAGAAAGAGGAGAAAAAGGGATGGAAGGGGAACCTGAGCAGGGTGAGCACATGGAAAGTGAGGATGAAGGCTCTACTATCTAGACAGAGCGTGGCGAGGATTGGCTCTTACCTTTTTCTTACCTGTTTTTTCTTTTCTTTTCCCTTGTTTACTTAGATAAGACTGGGTTCGTATGATCAATGATAGGGTGGTTGAAGCCCTCGCATCTTTCCAACCAATTAAAGATCTATTTTACTAAATCGTTCTTTTCCCCTGACTTCCACGTTTGAACTTTCTTATACCTTGAACGTACATGCCACAACAACAAACTGCCATCGTATTTTCAAGTCTTTTTATTGATTGTAAACCTTGATGCTCCAACGAAACTGAAGGAGACCGTCTGATTGCTTCGATAGTATAAGTCTTTGCCATGTGCATTTCCCCAGGCAAGATGGGGTAATGTATGTTGCATGCACACTCGATGAGTTACAAATACTTGGATGGAGAACGTAACACCCTGTGCTGAAATTTAGAAATTTATTATATAAAGACGGCTAGGTCTGAGATCGACGCCTACACTACCAAGCTACAGGAGTTAGATAATTTGTGCTCAAATCTAATTAACCAACTTTGCTAGCGGATCGAATTTCATACCAAAAGGGTGGGTCCCTCATATTCGTGGCTTGGCCACTGCAGCTCACCTACCCAGAATCTGACAAATCTTTCACCTAGCTCGCAAACTCACTGACAAGGCTGTTAAGCATGGTACTTTTCCGAAGCATGGTGCTTCATCTTCTACTTTTGGTGATAGCAAATGAATGTGGAATAGTGTGAGGTATAAGTCATTCTACAACAACTACCACAACGGTAACAACAACAATGGGGCTCGGGTAAGAGCATTTGTGATTGGCTAATGGGAAGCATGTTGAGGTAACCCATACACATCATGACCGTAAGCTCGAATTGGATGGGCAATTGTTTGCCATCAACCTCCTACCTACCACCCTAGGTAGCTTTGATATCGTGGTTGTCCAAGCAACACGCTGAAATTCTCTGTCTGGAGAAGATTGTTCGTGTCCCCCTCCCTAGTGGAGAACTTCTATCTATTCAGGGTGATCGTGGTGGTGCCATGGTGGGCATCATCTCCTTCTTGAAAGCCCAAAAGTGTATCTGTAAGGGTTATCCAGCCATTTTGGCTAACATATCTGACACTCAAGCTGAAACTAGAGTTTCCAAGATGTTTTCCCAGGGGAACTACCTGGACTTCCATCTGTTCATCAAGTGGAGTTTCAAATTGATCTTGTACCTGGAGCAGCTCCAGTTGCACGCACACCATATCGCCTAACACCAGGAAAACTTCAAGAACTGTCTACCCAACTCCAAGAGCTATTGGATAGGGGCTTTATTAGACTTTGTACTTCGCCATGGGGAGCTCCAGTTCTGTTCGTTAAGAAGAAAGATGGGAGTTTCCGCATGTGTATCGATTACTAGGAATTGAACAAAGTGATGGTTAAGAACCGCTACCCTTTGCCTCGTATTGATGACTTGTTCGACCAGCTGCAAGGGTCGAGTTTCTATTCTAAGATTGACTTGAGGTCAGGATACCATCTGCTGAGAGTTCGAGAGGAGGATGTGGCAAAGACAGCCTTTCAAACTCGGTATGGACATTATGAGATTTTGGTGATGCCATTTGGGCTAACCAATACACCGGCTGTGTTCATAGATCTGATTAACCGGGTGTGCAAGCCTTATTTGGACAAATTCGTCATAGTGTTCATAGATGACATACTGATTTATTCCAAGAGCAAGGAAGAGCACGAGCAACACCTGCAGCTGATCTTGGAACTATTGAGAAATGAGCAGTTGTATGCAAAATTCTCTAAATGTGACCTTTGGATTTGAGAAGTCTAATTTCTTGGACATGTGGTTAACGTGGCAGGAATACATGTCGATCCCGCCAAGATTGATGCTATTAAAAAGTGGGAGGCTCCTAAGACTCCTACAGAGGTGCGCCAGTTTCTTGTTCTTGCGGGATACTATCACAGATTCATTGAGGGATTCTCTAAGATCGCTCAACCCCTCACTGCTTTGACACAGAAGGGTATTACTTACAAGTGGGGAGATGCCCAAGAATCTGCTTTTCAATTATTAAAGTCGAAACTTTGCAGTGCACCTATACTATCATTACCTGAGGGTACAGGAGACTTCGTGGTGTACTGTGACGCGTCTATCCAAGGGTTAGGGTGTGTGCTGATGCAGCGTAATAAGGTGATCGCATATGCCTCATGGCAATTAAAGGTTCACGAGAAGAATTACACTACCCATGACTTGGAACTGGGGGTACTGGTTTTTGCTCTAAAGATCTGGAGGCATTATCTCTATGGGACGAGGTGTATGATATTCACTGACCACGAGAGCCTCTAACACATATTCGATCAAAAGGAGCTGAACATGCGACAGCGTCGATGGGTCAAGCTTCTGAATGATTATGACTGTGCCATCAAATCTCATCCAGGGAAAGCTAATGTAGTAGCTGATGCCCTCAATCGTAAGGAAACGAAACCCAAACTGGTGCGAGCTTTACAACTCACTATACATTCTAATCTTCCTAATAAGATACGTGAAGCCCAGGGCGGGGCCTTAAAAGAAGAAAACATCGGGCTTGAAACTTTACATGGTGCTGATAAGCACCTGGAACTAAAGACAGATGGTCTTCATTACATTATGAATCGAGTCTGGATACACGTTTGGGGGATCTCAGATAAATGGTGCTCGATGAAGCTCACACCTCTCGATACTCGGTACATCCTGGTTCGAACAAGATGGACCAAGATCTTAAGACTCTTTATTACTGGTGGCCAAACATGAAAGCTGAAATACCCACGTATGTTAGTAACTGCTTGACTTGTGCGAAGGTTAAGATTGAATATCAGAAACCTTCAGGCCTACTCCAGCAACCAGAAATCCCTATGGGGAAATGGGACGAGATTTCTATGGATTTTATTAAAAAGCTTCCTATAACGCCAACGGGCCATAATATGATTTGGGTTATCGTGGATCATTTAACCAAATCGGCACACTTTCTGGCAATAAAGGAAACAGACTCATTGGAGAAACTACCAAATCCCTACATCAAGGAGGTAGTCTCTAGGCATGGGGTGCCTACTTCTATTATATCTGATCGCGATGCGCGATTCACTTCCCACTTCTGGACTACTCTCCAAAACGCTTCGGGAACTCGCCTAGATATGAGCACAGCTTATCACCCACAAACGGATGGGCAGAGTGAACGTACCATCCAAACATTGGAAGATCTACTACGAGCGTGCGTGGTGGATTTTGGCAACAGTTGGGATAAGCACTTGTAACATCGCAAAATTTTTCTACAAATTTTAATAAATAAAAGTCCTTAATTTTATACATCTTTATCCCTATTATCATCCATTTTATACAAATATACCCACACCTTTATTGTCTTTAACTCACAATTTTATGTATATAGATATATATATATACACACATATTTCACTTGGTTTAAATAATAATAATAATAATAATAATAATAATAAAAATAATAATAAAAATCAGATTAGTATGTTTGTAAAAAAAAAAAAATTTATTACACCAATTCAACATATAACCAACCTTTTTTTTTGTTTTCTTTTGAAACCCAACAAACGGCCCAGCCCAAACCAACCAAAAACCCGGCCCACCCCTATTTCCTTCCTCCTTTACCCGGTCTTCAACCCAGACCCGACCCGAGTGGTGGTCAAAAAACCCAGTCCACTTTCCTTGATTATTGGCCCCGTTTTTTGTAGCAATTTCATCCTCATTGACCGACTAACATACTCCTATAATTATATTCCGTGATTTGTGCCAAAACCCACTCCAATTCGATTAACATACGCGCTTTTGACCAAGCTTTTGTCAAAATTCGTAACCTTCCATGTATCAACTGATAGTATAAATTGAACCCATTCCTAAGTTCTTAAAATGCCGAAGATCAAATCCCCACCTTCACATTTCATACAAAAGCTCTAAATTATACATACACTCGATCGTTGACTTTTTCGGTTGACTCGTTCTTGTTGATTCTTTGCAAACTGTAAGTCCAATTCAATCCCATATTATTGGTTGATTGTGAATCCCGAATCGTAGCCCTCTATTTTTATTCATTCATGGTTCGCAATCAATCCAATTGAAATACTAGGATTCTTGGGTTATAAAATGGGGAAGATGACTCTCAGGCATTTGAGTTAAATAAAATTCTAAATGAAAGAAATCAACAAAACTGATGTGGATCAGATGGTTTCCAAGCGTGTATTAAGCCATAGGGGGCCGGGTCTGACCCGGGTTTGATCCCCACAAAACACAATTCTTTTTAAAACTTTCCTTTCTTTTTATATTTATTGTTTTTATCTTTCAAATTAATTTTAAAATACCAAATCTACATTATAAATTCTAACAAAATTTATCCTATGTTGTATAACCAATAAACTTTGTTATAAAATTTTAATTTATCAAAAATAATTTATTTAATATATAAAAAACATATTACAAGTTTATTCAATTAAAATTTTAAAATTCTATAAATATATCAAAACGATTTTATAAAATTCCACAAAAATTATTCTAAGTTTATAAAACATTAAACATTCCAGAAAGGATTTTTATTTCTGAAAAATCATCTATTTATTATTTTTAATCAATTTTTGTTATTTTAATCATAAATAAATCATAATAAATTCATTTTTCATTATTTTTATATCAAAATTTCACATAAATTATTATTAATCATTTAGATTAGAAATCTAAATTTTTGATTCGAAATTTGTAATTTTAATATTTTTAAATATTAAGTCTTTATTTTACCAAATAATTATTAATATAATATATATTTATAAATTAAGAAAATAACTTTATAAAAATTATTTTCGCATTTACTACATTTTAATGCAACCATCTTTAATTGAGAATTTCCAAAAATCCTTTTCTATTAATTATTTCTTTATTTAATGTAATTAACAATTATTCTAAATTAATTACCAATCAATTATCAATCCCCAAATTAGGGACCCTAGAATACCTTCGGATTAGAAAACTTAGACTTTTAAGTTTTCCCAACACTTATTGTATTGCCTTAAACATAGGGTGATACTTGGAATCATTGTGCCACATTTATTCTATATCAAAGGATTCAACACTATCATTAAGGTGAGTTTACATAGCCCCTTTTTCTATTTTATATTTTTGGGGTGAAACATGTTTAAACATTTTATACACTATCATTTACTCATTCTATCATTTGACTGTAACAAAAAGACACAGTACAATCATTAACATTGATCGAGCCGCCTG
Source organism: Ambrosia trifida (assembly GCA_028751855.1). Lineage (NCBI taxonomy): Eukaryota > Viridiplantae > Streptophyta > Magnoliopsida > Asterales > Asteraceae > Ambrosia > Ambrosia trifida. The sequence continues at coordinate 96,477,872 of CM054124.1, read as the reverse complement.
TTTAGATTATAGCGCTATAGGTCTGACAAACCCATCCCCCCGCATAAATTCAGGGATGATCGAAAACAGTAACTACATTTACTAACTTGCGAGTTAGGTCTCAGTCGACACAAGGTTTGATTGTACAAAGACTCATTGTTACATGTCGGACTCATACTCTATCATTATACAACTGTGATTGTTGTACAAACTATTGTTATCTATTATATTCGAAAACCTATGTATTCTCACCAACTTTTGTTGACCCAAAATATTTTCAAATTTAACATGTTTAAGGTTCTACATGCTTGAAGATTTGAGTTAATGCTTGAAGATGTGTAGCTAGTATGCTTCATTTTGATGTACGAATTCTTGTAAAGCAATTCTATATAATGTAATTAAATCAATTATTGGAATTTGTTATTTATCATGAGCTACTGAACAATCATCAATACGTGACATCCCGATGTTTCCGCCATCGGTTGGGGTGTTACAGATTGGTATTAGAGCCATGGTTATAGGGAATTAGGTTAATAGAAAAATAATCTAGTCTATAACTGTAGGATTATAATCAGTACTTGCTCCTTTTATTTGCAACCCTACTTGCTTCTAATCTCTATCTCCCTCCCACTTCTTATCCCTATCTTAGTCCCTACAAGAAGATTGCTCTCCATCACTAGATCTACTCTTAGACTAATAGGACAAAATCCTCAGGTTTAGCCTGAACCACCTTGAGATCTCGTCGAAGTTCTAGATTTTAATAACGAACACGTGCAATCTGGAATGGTGAATGCCTGTATTCTGAGTCTTCTGTCTAGGCTGGCATTGCGCATATATCCCAATCAGACGAGGGACCCGGATGCCTACCTGGGAATTCTCGGGATGAGTGTTCACTCATAGGCTAAAGCATGTCTTCACTATGTTATTAGAATCTAGAATCTTTGATAAGTCAACGTTTTCGTTTATTCGTTTTAATTAATGGATAAATGATTACATTCCCTATATTACCTCATTCATGTCTCATTGAACCTTCATTGTGTCTCTTACAGATCATGCCTCCACGTCGCAGCGCTCGCCTTAACAGTGGTGACAATCATGATGAAGGGAGTAGCAATCACAATCACAACCACGACACTAACCACAACAATGGAGGTGATGCCCAACTGGCTGCAATCATTTCCCAACAAATGGCACAATAGATCGCAGCTCTAGTTCCAAACTTACTAGCTCAAGTCATCCAAATGAATGGAAACGGCAATGGAAATGGAAATGGCAACCGAAATCACATTGGGAACGGGAATGGAAACGGGAATGGTCTCCCAGTCTGCACCCTCAAACACTTTAATACCTGTAATCCTCCTAAGTTCAGTGGAGATGAAGGAGCTACTGGTCTCCTACAATGGTTCGAGGGTATTGAGAATGCCTTCATTAACAGTGAGTGTCCCGATAACTTTAAGGTCCGTTATGCTATGAGTGTTCTTCACAAACGAGCACACACTTGGTGGAATGAGGAAAAGCGCACCCGAGGAGCTGAAGTCGCACTTGCTATGACCTGGGATCAAGTCAAGGAGATGATGAAAGCTGAGTTTTGCCCACGTAACGAGGTCAAGAAATTAGAGGACGAGTTCCACACCCTTGCTCAGGATTGTGGGGAAAACCTTGCTTATAATAGCCGCTTCCATGAGCTCAGTCTATTATTGCCCCATAAGGTCACTCCGCTACCTGTAGCCATCGAGAAGTATATCGGTGGTTTGCCTATGAAGATTTAGGACACGGTGTGGGGAAGGAACCCTGCTACCCTCGAAGAGGCCAAACGTCTAGCAGCTACCTTAACTGACAATCACGTAAAGAACGGGACCTTAGTTTGGAGAAGCGAGAAAGCAAGTATTGTAGCCGCGGTAACTACTGAGAACCAGAAGCGTAAGACTAGGGATCCTGATGCAAACCTCACTACACAAGCTTCTGACAAGAAACCTTATATAGGAAACTATCCATTGTGTAACACATGCAAACGACATCTTCCCACTGCTTCAGCGTGCCGCTTGTGCACTAATTGTGGTAAGTATGGCCATCTGGTCAACACATGTCGTGAGACCCCAAATCCTAATGCCAACTAACCAACAAACCTGCTCAGGCTGCTAATCCTAATCGTCCTGGTAGATACAACTATGGTCAATGCTATAAATGCGGAGACCCAAATCACTTCCGTAACCGATGCCCTAAACTAAACCGAGAACAAGACCCTCCAGCTACTTAACAGCAAGACCCACCATTCGAATGTTGTTTGCTTTTATGTATTGACGCTATTTGATTCAGGTAATAAAAATCTAGTATTGAAATTTTGTCTGAGAGTTGCTTATATGGTATAATCATAACACTTGGATGCATGCTTGTTTGAATGTGAACTAATTGTTATCTAAATCTATACAACTACAACTCATATACTATACTCGTTATACTTATAGACTTGCTTGCATAAACATGTTATCAATTTGCAATTTTTGCTACATAGAGGATAAAGTACTTGCTCAACAGTTAGTTGAGTACCAAATAACCTACTCAAAGATTGGTAGAGGTCATCATGCTTTTTCAACAGTCGGGAGAGGCCCTACAACCTGCTCCACGACTGGTGAGGGCTATCGAACTTGCTCAGTCGGGAGAGGCCCTACAACCTGCTCCACGACTGGTGGAGGCTATCGAACCTGCTCAACAATCGGTAGAGGTTCCTACTCACTAACTGGTGAAAGTCTTTTCCCTGCTCAATGGTTGGACTCATTATATACAAAGGTTCAACCACATGATTATTTCTGCATTACTTACATGTGTAATAGAAGGACATAAAACCCTAATGTAAGGTAAATTGGTGATTGCGGTCTGGAACGTAATCATGAATTTACAAGTACGTTAAGGTAGTGTGAAATTCTATCAAGGTTTCAGGAAATAACCAAATGTAAACTCTAGTTATCTGGTAGTTTATTTAGTCAATCAACTCACACATAACACGCCTCTTATCCACACTATTCGAGACAGATTATTCTATTCATGTCATGCCTTAACACGAAATTTTCCAGTCCACACTTGTCCTAATTTCTATCCAATTATTCCCAACCCTGTGTTTTCAATAAACTTCGGGACGAAGTTTCCAAAAGTAAGGGAGACTGTAACATCGCAAAATTTTTCTACAAATTTTAATATACCCACACCTTTATTGTCTTTAACTCACAATTTTATGTATATAGATATATATATATATACATATTTCACTTGGTTCAAATAATAATAATAATAATAATAATAATAATAATAATAATAATAATAATAATCAGATTAGTATGTTTGTAAAAAAAAAAATTTATTACACCAATTCAACATATAACCAACCTTTTTTTTTTTGTTTTCTTTTGAAACCCAACAAACGGCCCAGCCCAAACCAACCAAAAACCCGGCCCACCCCTATTTCCTTCCCCCTTTACCCGGTCTTCAACACAGACCCGACCGGAGTGGTGGTCAAAAAACCCAGTCCACTTTCCTTGATTATTGGCCCCGTTTTTGGTAGCAATTTCATCCTCATTGACCAACTAACATACTCCTATAATTATATTCCGTGATTTGTGCCAAAACCCACTCCAATTCGATTAACATACGCGCTTTTGACCAAGCTTTTGTCAAAAATTCGTAACCTTCCATGTATCAACTGATAGTATAAATTGAACCCATTCCTAAGTTCTTAAAATGCCGAAGATCAAATCCCCACCTTCACATTTCATACAAAAGCTCTAAATTATACATACACTCGATCGTTGACTTTTTCGGTTGACTCGTTCTTGTTGATTCTTTGCAAACTGTAAGTCCAATTCAATCCCATATTATTGTTTGATTGTGAATCCCGAATCGTAGCCCTCTATTTTTATTCGTTCATGGTTCGCAATCAATCCAATTGAAATACTAGGGTTCTAGGGTTATAAAATGAGGAAGATGACTCTCAGGCATTTGAGTTAAATAAAATTCTAAATGAAAGAAATCAACAAAACTGATGTGGATCAGATGGTTTCCAAGCGTGTATTAAGCCATAGGGGGGTGGGTCTGACCCGGGTTCGATCCCCACAAAACACAATTCTTTTTGAAACATTCCTTTCTTTTTAGATTTATTGTTTTATCTTTCAAATTAATTTTAAAATACCAAATCTACATTATAAATTCTAACAAAATTTATCCTATGTTGTATAAACAATAAACTTTGTTATAAAATTTTTAGTTTTTCAAAAATCATTTATTTAATATATAAAAAACATATTACAAGTTTATTCAATTAAAAATTTAAAATTCTATAAATATATCAAAATGATTTTATAAAATTCCACAAAAATTATTATAAGTTTAAAAAACATTAAACATTCCAGAAATGATTTTTATTTCTGAAAAATCACTTATTTAATATTTTTAATCGATTTTTCTTATTTTAATCATAAATAAATCATAATAAATTCATTTTTCATTATTTTTATATCAAAATTTCACATAAATTATTATTAATCATTTAGATTAGAAATCTAAATTTTTGATTCGAAATTTGTAATTTTTAATATTTTTAAATATTAAGTCTTTATTTTGTCAAATAATTATTAATATAATATATATTTATTAATTAAGAAAATATCTTTATAAAAATTATTTTCGCATTTACTACATTGTAATGCAACCATCTTTAATTGAGAATTGCCAAAAATCCCTTTCTATTAATTATTTCTTTATTTAATGTAATTAACAATTATTCTAAATTAATTACCAATCAATTATCAATCCTCAAATTAGGAACCCTAGAATACCTTTGGAATAGAAAACTTAGACTTTTAAGTTTTCCCAACACTTATGTTATTGCCTTAAACATAGGGTGATACTTGGAATCATTCTGCCACATTTATTCTATATCAAAGGATTCAACACAATCATTAAGGTGAGTTTACATAGCCCCTTTTTCTATTTTATATTTTTGGGGTGAAACATGTTTAAACATTTTATACACTATCATTTACTCATTCTATCATTTGACTGTAACAAAAAGACACAGTACAATCAATAACATTGATCAAGCCGCCTGTTTAGATTATAGCGCTATAGGTCTGACAAACCCATCCCCCCGCATAAATTCAGGGACGATCGAAAACAGTAACAACATTTAACTAACTTGCGAGTTAGTTCTCAGTCGACACAAGGTTTGATTGTACAAAGACGCATTGTTACATGTCGGACTCATACTATATCATTATACAACTGTGATTGTTGTACAAACTATTGTTATCTATTATATTCGAAAACCTATGTATTCTCACCAATTTTGTTGACCCAAAATATTTTCAAACTTAACATGTTTCAGGTTCTACTTGCTTGAAGATTTGAGTTAATGCTTGATGATGTGTAGCTAGTATTCTTCATTTTGATGTACGAATTCTTGTAAAGCAATTGTATATAATGTAATTAAATCAATTATTGGAATTTGTTATTTACCATGAGCTACTGAACAATCATCAATACGTGACATCCCGATGATTCCGCCATCGGTTGGGGTGTTACAGCACTTGCCTTTGATTGAATTCTCTTATAACAACAGCTACCACACTTTGATACAGTGTGCGCCTTTTGAGGCACTTTATGGACGCAAGTGTAGGTCTCCCATCTGCTATACTGAGGTTGGGGATAGCCAGCTAACAGGTCCCGAACTCGTGCATGAAACTTTTTAAAGATACTGCAAATCAGAAACCGGATGGCTGCTTCTCGTGATCGACAGAAAAGTTACGGTGATAAGCGTAGGAAACCTTTGGAGTTCCAGGTTGGGGACAAGATTCTATTGAATGTGTCACCTTGGAAGGGGGTGATACGCTTTGGTGAACGGGGAAAGTTGAACCTGCGATATGTTGGACCATTCGAGATTGTCGAAAGGATTGGTCCAGCAACTTACAGGTTGAACCTGCCTAATGAACTTAATGGGGTACACGATGTACACCACATATCGAATCTAAAGAAATGTCTGTCAGATACGACACTGGTAGTGCCACTGGAGGAGATTCAGGTGGACGACCAGCTAGGGTTCGTGGAAGAACCAGTGGAGAATTCTTGAGCGGGGCGTCAAGAAACTTAAACAGAACACTATACCCATTGTTATGGTATGATGGAATTCCCGTCTAGGACCGGAATACGCGTGGGAACGCAATGATCAAATGCGGCTTAAATACCCACATCTCTTTACTAAACCTAGAACTATGCATAAACCAAACACTAAACGTAAAGCAGCTCTCTCAAAGTGAATTTCGGGGCGAAATTCCTTTCAACTTGGGGATGATGCGACATCCAGGAACCAAGCGCGCGTTTTTATGCTGGCTTTATTATTTTCTTGCTGAATTTTGGGACGAAATTCTTTTCAACTTGGGGATGATGTGATACCCCTCAATTTCAGGTTCTCACTTTAACTAAACTCTAGTTACATTCCTTGCATTATACTTAACTAGGGTTAGCTAGATAGGACACACGTTACAAAGTTATAAGTTAATAACTGTATACATGATTAGTGAACCTCAGACGTTGGTGAATAATGAAGTATAATAAGTGTGAGATAATTGGTTTGGATTGATTGCAATTACGGGCTTCTGTGATACTCGGTGAAACTATGTGCAAACCATATGTGATTATGTGAACTTAAACAGAATGCGTTAATAAAATCGTTAAAGGTGGACCATTAGGATGATTGGGGTCTTAACACATGGGGTTACACTTATTACGGTCCGAAATAGCGAAAACGTCGAAGGAACACACATCGGGTGATGAAACGGGCCACCCACGAGGGCCAAGGTTCTGTGCGCGGCCGCTCACAGGGACCGAGAGGCCCGCTCGCGGGTGCCTGACGCCACCAAACTGACTTAATCACCTATTTTAGCAACCCTAAGCCTCTTGTATCACCTAAAGTCAAACCCTAATCGCCCCTACTGCCCTACCTACGAAATATTAACCCCAAACCATCTGCTAAGGCGCAAGAACATCGATCGGGAAGCTTCAAGAGCATTCGGTTGGTTGTTTCGAAGAGCGTGTGGTATAATCCTTAATCTACTATGCTTTAATCTTATTATTATGTTATAAAAACCCTATAACTAAGTTTGTCCAGGTCAGAGACCTTTTTATAAATATTAAAACTTGAAGTTTTTGAAGATTTAACAGGTTAAACATGATGATAGGCGATTAGTGATATAATAGATTACTTGTTGCGCAAGTTGTTGACGTTTTGATCATTAGGGTTATGATTTTTGCATGTATTATGATAGATTCTGATCTTAATAGGTCTTGGGATTGTTTTGTAATGATTGTTGATGATTGTTGATCGATTATACGCACACATGACTCGTTTAAATAAAGGTTTATGTATGATTAAAATCTGGACAGAATGTTTAGGTTAAGTTGTAGAGTCTGTTACGTGGCTTTAACATTATGGTTTTGATGTTTTCTTTGCATGGTTAAATCATACCTGGCCTTAGCTTTTCATAATGGGTAAAATCGAGTGATTTGGACATCGTTTGAGTTGTTTTTGGAATTTTCTTTGAAAATAGGTCATATCAGAATTTTGGGTTAACAAACAGAGTCGACTTTAAACAGTCATAACTCGAGTTTTATATAGAATTAAGTTATGAAATTTTTACAGAAGATTAACACTGGAATAATTTGGTTTTCCATGTGGATTCATCCCATTTAGATAAATACACAATTTTTGGGAATTTTTCTACTAAACTGACCTGTTGTAAAAGTTTTCTGAACATAGCTGTGTTCAACGAATTTTAATAATTTTTGTGTTTGGTTTTGAGACAAAAAAAATATGGGTTTTTAAATGAATCCCAAAGAATATTCAGAAAAACTTTGGGAGTTTAACTCACTGATTTAGTATTTTAAATAAATTAGTTTTGGTGTCGCACAATCTGTCCTAAAAACGCAGATTGTGTATTATGTATTTACGTGACTAATTGAAGTCCTAGGTGGTATGTATTTGATATGTAATTGAATGGGCACTTATATTAGACGCATATAGAGTGTAAAACTAATTGTAACCAACATATTCACCAACGGGCCCGTAGGGTTTACTTATGCATGTAGAATCACTAGGTGTCACCTACATGCTTTTGAACATTTAAACGTCTTGGACAAACGGGTTATATGGTGTAATGGTATTACACATATACTAACTTGGTGACACATGTACTAGGGAGTCGGTAGCACACCATACTTTGGAGTTTGGATTTATTTGCTTGCATACTAAGGTGTGTTTCACTACTTTTTCTCAAAAGCATGCGTCTCGGGTTTCAGACAACTTTGGTAAACGTTTTCTTGTCAAGTTTGGGACTACTCAGGTTTTGACTCCTTGTGTGGGTCGGGTTTCGACTCCTTGTGTGGGCCGGGTTTACGATTCCTTGTGTGGATCAGGTTTTGACTAGTTTAAAACTTATTGGTCCTTTGTGAACTAAACACTCTATCATTTGGAAAGTCCTTGCATATTATTGGGTTAATCGCCGGAGGCGAACGGGGTATTAGTTGATAGCGCTATTAGGTTGTGCAGCAACCTCATGCTTGAGGTGCTTGAGACACGAGCATGAACTTCTGACCACATTTGAGAACTGGTGTTGATAGACACCAGTTATTGAGGCAAATTCTTATATTACTGAAGGTGTCCCAATAATACTGTTTAGTTGCAATGAGTGGGTTAGCTAACCCTGACACGCTTAAACTGATAACACTTGAACATTTGGGTCTAGGAGACCGGCGCTTTTATTTGGTTACGTGGTTTTGGAAACCAACGCACTTACTTACTGACTTTCGTTACTTAGTGAACTCACCAACATTGTTTGTGACCCACAATATACATGCTTTTGCAGGTAGTTAACTTCCGGTGCCAGGATTAGAAAGCACTGCACACTTCACTGCATTTAGGGTCTTGGGCATCCACCTAAATTACATATTATGCTTTTATATTTTATTCCATATGGTTTTATCTTGGGCGCGTTGTTTTGCACATAGTTTTAAAAAGGTTTAAATTTGGTATACGCTTCCGTAGATTGACTAAACTTGATTTTTGAAAACGAACTAAATGGTTTGGGCATTTAGAGTTCGTTCATATGACTTATGGCTATGGGATCCTGGTATGTCATGCGCCTCGCGGTATAAACCCCGCAGTGGAAATTTGAGGGTGTGACATTCGACCTTGGGATTCCACGTTCGACCACACGATCGGTCGAATGTGCCCAGGTTCGACCCTAGCAGAATACTTTTCCCAAACACAGCAGTTGATTATGATTAACATATCCCCACAAAACCCCACAAATTTTACCCCAAAACATGTTCATTTTAGCCCTTTCCCAAAATGGCAAAAATTATGAAAACATCACATCATGCATGAATTCTTTACCCAATTTGGAAACTTTTTGAAATCAATCCATAATCATCTTTATAGTGCTCAGTTTGTGATGTGTTTAGACATCTCAAAAAGTTCTATTGATCATACAAGCATGCATCAAGCCCTAGCTTATTAAAACCCCCAATTTAGACATGATATTATTAATTATCTAATTGTAACCATAAACAATCCTATATTAACATCAATATCAGCCCTAGATCATGCTTCTAGCATTAGTACAGCAGCAATCATCAAACAACACATAATATCACATAACACATAATTAACACAAGTTTATTGATATGAAAACCTATGTTTAATTATAGGGTTTTGGTTTAGAATGATATTTAAAAGGTTTTTATTGATAAAAACAACCTTAGAATAGATCTGGACATTTAGGTTTAGATGAAAACGAGTCAAAATGCTTGAAAAAGGTTTAGGATTAAGAACACACTTTGGATTCTTGATTAGATGTTGTTGGTAGGTTAGATTATGAAAAATAAGAGCAAAAACTCATTCCTTAGTGATTAAAATCATTTGAGAGTGTTTAGAGTTGGTTAGGGTTTGTGAAATGGTGAAAAATGACAAAGTTTGGTATTTATACTAGTCCACGTTCGCCCCTTTCACCCGGTCGAACGTACCCACATTCGCATCTTTCACAAGGTCGAATGTACCTTATTTGGTCGAATGGAATTCTATTGTTTTTGTATCCCAGGTTCGCCCCTTCATTAGAGGTCGAACCAAGATCCTATTCCAGGTTCGCCCCCATGCTGTGGTCGAACCTGGATCAATGTTTTTCTAGTTTTCTAGTTTGTCGTGTTTAACGCATTTTAACGCATCCTATCACATGAACATGCAACCTTCATCTATGTTCAACATTTTTAAGCATGGATGATTATCTACACATCGTTCAAACACGTCTTTGCATATAATCCACCATATAAGAATTAATCTACACATAACGCTTAATTTAGTTTATGTAATTTCACCAACAACGGGACCCGGTACTAGTGTATTCCCAAAACGACTCCAAATGATCCTCCAGATCATTGAACCCTGGACAATCCTATCCTGACCCGTCTCAACTAACCTGGTTAAGTCCGTTTATAAATGTTTCACGCTAAGGTAGACTTAGGTGATACTAAAATGTTTAAGCCAAACATGCCGGGTGTCACACCTCATACCATTGGCGTGGAGCTTGATGCAACCAATATAGGGCTTTGTTGAGAACGTAGAACTTATCCTGGTGAATAGAGTCTTTAAAGCCTGGAGGTTGACCGACGTATACCTCTTCCTTGACCACACCATAAAGAAACGCACTCTTGACATCCATTTAGTACACCTTGAATTTCTTGTATGAAGCAAACGCTAGAAACATACGGATAGCTTCTAAACATGCCACAGGTGCTTAGATCTCATTGTAGTCAGTTCCTTCAACTTGATGTGAACCTTGAACTACCAATCGAGCTTTGATTCTCACAATTACGCCTCTGTCATCCTTTTTGCATTTAAAAAACCATTTATTTCCAATTTTCTTCCTTCCTGGAGGTAAATCTGTTAGTGTCCACACACCCAGTTTCTGAAACTGCAACAACTCTTCTTGCATCGCCTCAACCCAAGCATCATCCAATAGAGCATCCTTGTATGTCCGTGGCTCCACCTGCGAAACATAACAAGCAAATGACCAGTCATTCTGACTACCAAATTTTTTAATTTTTGCATATAAAGCTAAAGCGCCAAGATTTTCTGGTGAGTTTGCACTACAAAGTTATCCTCTAGTCATAACAGAGTTTCCAGGATCACCAATAACTTGCTCGAGTAGGTGAATACGATGAATCCGAGATTCCGGATGATCAGGTACTTGAACTCCCGTTTGAGTAGTCAAATTCTCTGTCGAATCCAGATCATTACCCAAGTTGGATGATGAAGCAACATCTGGATTTGGGTTCACTGGTGGTGTCTTTGTAGCATTATCTATAATAGCTTCACTGAAAATTTCATCATCATATTCTGATTCTGAAGTATCAAGAGTATTTGAAACTTCCTGGAAAACCTCTTCTTTAGCTGCAGGAACATTGGTATCCTTAGAAGCTGCTAGAGAAGTTACGGTAATTGGAGGCACCAATGGTGAAGTCTTTGCGTTTTCACACTCGTAATAAAGTCTGAATACAGCCTCTTCAACCAAGTTATCTAGATTGAATGATTCAAAGAAGTCTTTGTAATCAAACATCCAATCTGGACCGCTACCCTGTACGTTCTGAGTATATCGTTAAACATCAACGTTAGCCCACTCCTCTACCTGACGAGTTCGTTTGTTGAATACCCATTTGAGTGGGGTTGCATATCCAACAAAGAATCCCTCTTCAGCTTTTGGTGCAAACTTCTCAGATGGATTAAGCATAGTACACAGTGCTCCAAACGGTTCTAGATACTCTAAATTCAGCTTTCGTCTATTCAACACTTCATAAGAAGTTTTGCCAAACTTCTTCACTGTTAACACATGATCAATGTGCAACAAGCTGCGTATATGGCTTCATTCCAGAACATTATTGGAAGATTAGAATCCGCAAGCATTGTTCTCACCGTCTCAATTAGAGTCATGTTTTTCCTTTCGGTGACACCGTTCTGTTACGGGGTATACGGAGCACTATATTCATGATGAATTCCTTTATTTTCACAAAGAGCATCCATTTGTGCATTTTTGAACTCCGTCCCGTTATCACTCAGAATTCATTTGATTTTCAATCCATAAACATTCTCTAAACGATTGAACAGAACTTTCAGATTGTTAAAAGTGTCGCTTGTGATACCCCGTAAATTCAGGTTCTCACTTTAACTAAACTCTAGTTACATTCCTTGCATCCTACTTAACTAGGGTTAGCTAGATAGGACACACGTTGCACAGTTATAGGTTAATAACTGCATGAAGTGGTAATTCGGGGAATTACCATACTGTATACATGATTAGTGAACCTCTGACGTTGGTGAACAATGAAGTTAAATAATTGTGAATTACTTGATTGAGATTGATTGCAATTACGTGCTTTTATGATATTGTGTGAAACTATGTGCAAACTGTATGTAATTATGTGAACTTAAACCGAATATGTTAATAAACATCATAACAGATGGACCGGTAGGATGGTTGGGGTCTTAACATATGGGGTTACACGTATTATGGTCCAAAATAGCGAAAACATCAATGAAAACACGTTATACAACGAAGCAGGTAATCCGACGCGGGCCGAAGAGCTGTGAGCGGCCGCTCACAGCCTTCGAGCGGCCGCGCGCGGGCACCAGACTTCACCAAACCGCTTTAAACTACTATTTAAGCAACCTTAAGCCTCTTGTATTTCCTAAACTCAAACCCTAATCGCCCCCACTGCCCTATTTACGAAATATCAACCCCTAAACACCTGCTAAGGATCAAGAACATCGATCAGGAAGATTGGAGAGCATTCGGTTGATTGTTTTGAAAGGCTTGCGGTATAATCTTCAATCTTTTGTATTTTAATCATCTTAAATATGTTATAAAACCTTATAACTAAGTTTGTCCAGGTCTTAAACCTTTTCATAAAGATTAAAACATGAAGTTTATAAAGTTTGAATGGGTTAAACATAATCCTATGCGATTAAAAATTGATAGGTTGCATGATTATGCATGTTCTTGATGTTTTATACTTCTAGGGTTTGTGAATGATGATGTTTGTGATGTATAATTAGGGTTTTGATCAGATGTGGTTCGTATTAATGTTGTATGATGATTATTAGGTGTTATTGATTGATAATATGCAACTAGGGTTTGATATGATTGATAATATTGCATGATTAAGATCTGGACAGAATCTGAATGTCGACTTGTAGGGCTGTTTCGTGGCTTGAAAATAATTGTTTTGATCGACTCTTTTCATGAATAGATTGTACATGGTCGTTGATTTTTAGAATGGGTAAAATCATCTGATTTGGATGTCGTTTGATATGTTTTTGGAATTTTCTTTGATTAAAGGTCATGTCAGATTTTTGGATTAACAAACGGAGTCAACTTTTAACAATCATAACTCGAGTTTTACAAGGAATTAAGTTATGAAATTTAGACAGTAGGTTAACATTGGAATAACTTGTCTTTTCCAAGTGGATTCATCCCCTTTGGATGAATACACAATTTTTGGGAATTTTTCTACTAACCTGACCTGCTGTAGAAACTTTCTGGACATATCTGTGATGTACGATTTTTCATGATTTTCGTATTTGGTTTTGAGAAAAAACAAAAATATGGATAATAAAATGAATCCCAAATAATATTCAGTAAAAATTTGGGAGTTTAACTCACTGATTTAGTATTTTAAATAAATTAGTTTTGGTGACACACAATCTGTCCTAAAAACACAGATTTTGTATTTTGTGTTTGTGTAACTAATTGGAGTCCTATGTGGTATGTGTTTGATATATATTTGAATGGGCACTTATATGAGATGCATATGAAGTGTAAAACTAATGGTAACCAACATTTAAACGTCTTGGACAAACGGATTATAAGGTGTAATGGTATTACACATATACTCACTTAGTGACACATGTATTAGGGAGTCGGTAGCACACCCTACTTTGGAGTTGGATTTATTTGCTTGCATTCTAAGGTGAGTTTCACTACTCTTTTCTCAAAAGCATGCGTCTCGGGTTTAAGACAACTTACAAAATGTTTTCTAGTCCGGTTTGGGACTACATTTACATCTCGGGTTATGAGATGCTTTGACTCCTTGCGTGGGTCGGGTTTTGACTCCTTGTGGGGGTTGCTTTTACGATTCCTTGTGTGGATCGGGTTTTTGATCAGTTTATAACTTATTCGTCCTGTGTAAACTAAACACTCTATCATTTTTGTAAGTCCTTGCATATTATTGGGTTAATCGCTGGAGGCGAGCGGGGTATTAGTTGATAGCGCTATTAGGTTGTGCAGCAACCTCATGTCTGAGGTGCTTGAGGCACGGGCATAAACTTCTGACCACATTTGAGAACTGGGGTTGATCGACACCAGTTATTGAGGCAAACTATTACATTACTGAAGGTGTCCCAATAATTCTGTTTAGTTACACTGAGTGGGTTAGCTACCCCTGACACGCTTAAACTGATGATACTTGAACATTTTGGTCTGGAGGACCTACGCTTTTACGTGTTACGTGGTTTTGGAAACCAGCGCATTTACTTACTCATTTTCTTTACTTAGTGAACTCACCAACATTGTTTGTTGACCCACGATATACATGCTTTTGCAGGTAGTTAGCTTCCGGTGCCACGATTAGAAAGCACTGCACACTTCACTGCATTTGGGGTCTTGGGCATACACTTAAATTATATATCATGCTTTTACATTTTCTTTCGTATGGTTTTAATTTGGGCGCGTTGTTTTGCGCATGGTTTTAAAAGGTTTAAATTTGGTTTACGCTTCCGCAGCCTAACTAAACTTGGTTTTTGTAAACGAAATAAATGGTTTTGGCTTTTAGAGTTCGTTCATATGACTTATGGCTATGGGATCATGGTATGACATGCGCCTCGCGGTATAAACCCCGCAGTGGAAATTTGAGGGTGTGACAGATTGGTATCAGAGCCACAGGTTATAGTGAACTAGGACTGCATGTTGAGTCTAGTCTATAATCATCATAGCATAAGTACACTCACAACTTAAGTGCACAACTAGCTTTTAGCTACATATATCTACAACATATGATTTCGGGAGATATGTTATTTTCTAGTTCTAGACCAAATTCTGAACACGTCAATGGTGGGAACCCAGGGTTACACCAGGTGGCGCATTACTGGGAGTAGTATCTTAACAAACCTCATGGATGAGGAAACAACAATAGTACAAGGGAGGGAGCCCTTGCGAGCGTTGTAGCACATGTACACAGAAGGCTGCACGATGCGCATGACGTGATACCATTAAATCGAATCTACTGTGAAGAAACTCAAATACTGAGACTTATCCTTTTTCAATGAGCAAGGAGACAATTAGTTTTGTTCCTTGTCACTTGATCTTTCTTACTCCCATTCAAAACTCAGACGGGACTAGGTTACGCATATAGAACTTATTTCTTACCTTAGTACCTTACGCCTAGTATGAGCGGGCGGACGTATGACTGCATATCCCTGTTACTTATAAGTATATGGTAGATTCATGGGAACACATTAGATCGGGGCTTGTTACACATACTCTTGGGGAGTTATGTAAGGCATGCGATGCAGTGCAACATCTCAAAGGAAGACGAAACCTACTAGTGACTGACAGTCACGATTGGAGGAAAGAATGGTGATGTTGATCATTGAGCTGACTTACAAAGGACCGGAGAAGGAGACTGTACGTAACGAGAACCGTATAACACTGACATCGCAAAAGAGGAAGGATAAGAGATGGCAGGGGAACCTGAGCAGGACGAGCACATTGAAAGTGAGGATGAAGGCTCTACTATCTATACAGAGCATGGCGACGATTGGCTCTTACCTTTTCTTACCCTTTTCTTTCATTTCCCTTTGCTAACTTAGATAAGACTGAGTTCTTATGATCAACGATAGGGTGGTTGAGGCCCTCGCATCTTTCCAAGCTAGTGAAGATCTATTTTGCTAAATCATTCTTTTCCCCTGACTTCCACATTTGAACTTTCTTATACCTTGAACGCACATCGTATTTTCAAGCCTTTTTATGGTTGTAAACCTCGATAACTCCAACGGAACTGAAGGAGACCGTCTGATTGCTTCGATAGCATAAGTCTTTGCCATGTGCATTTGCCCCAGGCAGAATGGGGAAATGTATGCTATGTGCACACTTGATGAGTTACAGATACTTGGATGGAGGACGTAACACCTTGTGATGAAACCTAGAATTTTGTTATATAAAGACGGATGTGCTCTAATCTAATTAACCAACTTTACCATCGTATCGAATTTCATACCAAAAGGGTGGGTCCCTCAGATTCGTGGCTTGACCACTGCAGCTGACCTACCCAAAATCTAACAAATCTTTCAACTGGCTCGCAAACTCACTGATGAGGCTGTTGAGCATGGTATTTTTCCGAAGCATGGTGCTTCATCTTCTACTTTTGGTGATAGCAAGAGAACGTGGGATAGTGTGAGGTATAAGTCCTTCAACAACAACTACCACAACGGTAACAACAACAATGGGGAGCATTTGTGATTGGCTCTGGGGAAGCTAGGGCTGACAACAATGTCGTGATGGATACGACACTCTTGATTCAATCTTATATGATACTGGTGCGGACTATAGTTTTGTGTCATCGAAACTTAGCAAACAATTACGGATGGTTCCTACTCTTCTTGATACCCTGTACTCTATAGAGTTAGCTGACGGGAAGGTTGTTGAGGTAACCCATATTCATCATGAATGTAAGCTCGAGCTAGATGGGCAATTGTTTGCCATCGACCTTCTACCTATCACCCTAGGAAGTTTTGATCTCGTGGTTGGCATGGACTGGTTGTCCAAGCAACACGCAGAAATTCTCTGTCTGGAGAAGATTGTTCGTGTCCCCCTCCCAAGTGGAGAACTTTTATCTATATAGGGTGATTGTGGTGGTGCCATGGTGGGCATCATTTCTTTTTTTGAAAGCCCAGAAGTGTATTCGAAAGGGCTGTCCAGCCATTTTGGCTAACATATCTGACACTCAAGCTGAAACCGAAACTAAGATTGAGGACATCCCAGTGGTCCGAGATTTTCCTGATGTTTTCAAAGAGGAACTACCTGGATTTCCAAATCGATCTTGCGCCTGGAGCAGATCCAGTTGCACGCGCACCATATCGCCTAGCACCAGGCGAACTTCAACAACTGTCTACCCAACTCCAAGAGCTATTGGATAGGGGCTTTATTAGACCTAGTTCTTCGCCATTGGGAGCTCCATTTTTGTTTGTTAAGAAGAAAGATGGGAGTTTCTGCATGCGTATTGATTATTGGGAGTTGAACAAAGTAATGGTTGAGAACCGCTACCCTTTGCCTCATATTGATGACTTGTTCGACCAGCTGCAAGGGTCGAGCTTCTATTCTAAGATTGACTTGAGGTCAGGATACCATCAGCTGAGAGTCCGAGAGGAGGATGTGGCTAAGACAGCCTTTCGAACTCGTTTTGGGCATTATGAGTTTTTGGTGATGCCATTTGGGCTAACTAATGCATCGGTTGTGTTCATGGATCTAATGAACCGGGTGTGCATGCCCTATTTGGACAAATTCATCATAGTGTTCATAGATGAAACACTGATTTATTCCAAGAGCAGGGAAGAGCACGAGCAACACCTGCAGCTGATCTTGTAACTTTTGAGAAATGAGCACCTGTATGCAAAATTCTCAAAATGTGACTTTTGGATTCGAGAAGTCCAATTTCTTGGACATGTGGTGAACGAGGCAGGAATACATGTTAATCCCGCCAAGATTGATGCTATTAAAAGTGGGAGGCTCCTATGACTCCGACAGAAGTGCGCCAGTTTCTTGGTCCTGCGGGATATTATCGCATATTCATTGAGGGATTCTCTAAGATCGCTCAACCCCTCACTGCTTTGACACAGAAGGGTATTACCTACATGTGGGGAGATGCCTAAGAATCTTCTTTTCAATTATTAAAGTTAAAACTTTGCAGTGCACCTATACTATCATTAC
Organism: Ambrosia trifida; assembly: GCA_028751855.1. Lineage (NCBI taxonomy): Eukaryota > Viridiplantae > Streptophyta > Magnoliopsida > Asterales > Asteraceae > Ambrosia > Ambrosia trifida. The sequence goes on along the minus strand of CM054124.1, from coordinate 96,459,819 downwards.
CTGAGGGTACAGAGGACTTCGTGGTGTACTTTGTGTAACACCCCAACCGATGGCGGAAACATCGAGGTGTCACGTATTGATGATTGTTCAGTAGCTCATGGTAAATAATAAATTTCATTATATGATTTAAATAAATTACATACAATTGTTCTACAAGAATTCGTACATCAAATTGAATTAAACTATGCACACATCTTCAAGCATTAATTCAAATCTTCAAGCAAGTAGAACCTGAAACATGTTAAGTTGAAAATATTTTGGGTCAACAAAAGTTGGTGAGAATTACATAGGTTTTGATAATCGAATAAAATTGTTTTGCAATTCCTGTGTCATGGCAATCTAGTCCATATGTGAAAACATACTAGAAGTAAATCGTGTGCATAATCAACCATTGTGACTGTTGTATTGTGGTACATCCCATACGCTCATGGTTCACTCATTTAAATTGCAGTAACAAACACCCACTCAACCTTTGGAGGAGGCACGTATCCGGGTGGGATTGTCAGTCCAATAGATCTATCAATGTATACCGTTTGGCTGATGAATGTTTATGCTAGAATTGTGCTTACCCTAGTCATGTTCAAGACATAATGCAACATAGAAATACACATAGACACATTGATGATTGAATTGCATAAATAATGTTGTAACATGTTTCACCCCAAAAATGGTGATAAATAGAAAAGGGGCTATGTAAAACTCACCTTAGCAAAATGTTATGTCTCGTAAAAAAAAAAATAGAATAATGTGTTGTGAATGTATGCGAGGCGAATCCCAAAGACTCAACAACGTAGCTAGTCCAAATTGAAGAAAACGAAAAAGAAAGAATATCAAGCTTCCAATTCGCAAATTACAAGAGCTTATAATCAAAGCTTCAATTGTAGAAGTAATAGACTATAGAAGAAAGGTATGAGGGAAAGTTTAATCGGATTGAAACAATCGATTTAGAGGTGCAAAGTATAATGGGTCATAGGTGGGTTTTTATACTAGTTTTGGAGTCAATTAGCCATTAAAATTGGTCAACACCATAAAGTAAGGTTTTATGATGAATTGACTATTTGACTAAGACTTTGACTGTTTGACTATGACTTTGACTAGGACTTTGACTATTTGACTCAAGGCTTTATTTAAAAAAAAAAATCTTGTATGTGAAAAAAAAAGAATTTAGAATCATATTATTATTATTATTATTATTATTTATATACATTTATGTATTTATATAAGTTGTGAGTTAGGATAAATAAAGACTTAGGCACATTTGTATAATATTAATGATAAAGGTGTAATAAAATATATATATATATATATATATATATATATATAAGGGCTTTTTATGTAATAAAATTTTGGGGAAAATTTTGCGATGTTACAGTCTCCCCTACTTTTAGGAACTTCGTCCCGAAGTTAAAAGAAAAACACCAGGTATACAATTGGTCGACTACCGAAAACCTTGATAAAATTTCTCACTACCTTAACGTACCTGTAAATTCATGATTACGTTCCGGACCGTAATTATCAATTTACCTTACATTAGGGTTTTGCGTCCTTTTATGACTCTACCGATTGTTGAGCAGGTTCGATAGTCTCCACCAGTCGTTGAGCAGGTTGTAGGGCCTCTCCCGACTGTTGGAAAGACATGATGACCTCTACCAATCGTTGAGTAGGTTGTTTGGTAGTCAACTAATTGTTGTACAAGTAAGCAAGTATGATTATAGATATAGCAATTAGTTCACATTCAAACAAGCATGCACTCAGATGTTATGATAATACTTGAATTTATTACTTGAATCAAAAAGTGTCAATACATAGAATTAAAAAGTAGACATCATTCAAATGGTGGGGTTTGCTGTTATGTAACTGGAGGGTCTTGATCTCGATTTAGTTTAGGGCATCGGTTACGGAAATGATTTGGGTAATGAATGTTCAATAAGATATGGGTTAAATGAAGGACAATGAGGTAATAAAAGGAATGTAATCATTTATTCATTTAATTAAAACGAATAAACGAAAACGTTGACTTATCAAAGATTCTAAATTCTAATAACATATGAAGACATGCTTTAGCCTATAAGTGAACACTCATCCCGAGAATTCCCAGGTAGGCATCCGGGTCCCTCGTCTGGTTTGGATATATGCGCAATGCCAGCCTAGACAGAAGACTCGGAATACAGGCGTTCACCATTCCAGATTGCACGTGTTCGTTATTAAAATCTAGAACTTCGACGAGATCTCAAGGTGGTTCAGGTTAAACCTGAGGATTTTGTCCTATTAGTCTGAGAGTAGATCCAGTGATGGAGAGCAACCTTCTTGTAAGGATGAAAGTAGGGATAAGAAGTAGGAGGGAGATAGAGTATAGCAAGTAAAAGAAGCAAGTACTGGTTAAATCCTATGGTTATAGACTAGATTATTTTTCTAATAACCTAATTCCCTATAACCATGGCTCTGATACCAATCTGTAACACCCCAACCGATGGCAGAAACATCGAGGTGTCACGTATTGATGATTGTTCAGTAACTCATGGTAAATAATAAATTTCATTATATGATTTAAATAAATTACATACAATTGTTCTACAAGATTTCGTACATCAAATTGAATAAAACTATGCACACATCTTCAAGCATTAATTCAAATCTTCAAGCAAGTAGAACCTGAAACATGTTAAGTTGAAAATATTTTGGGTCAACAAAAGTTGGTGAGAATTACATAGGTTTTGATAATCGAATAAAATTGTTGTGCAATTCATGTGTCATGGCAATCTAGTCCATATGTGAAAACATACTAGAAGTAAATCGTGTGCATAATCAACCATTGTGACTGTTGTATTGTGGTACATCCCATACGCTCATGGTTCACTCGTTTAAATTGCAGTAACAAACACCCACGCAACCTTTGTAGGAGGCACGTATCCGGGTGGGATTGTCAGTCCAATAGATCTATCAATGTATACCGTTTGGCTGATGAATGTTTATGTTAGAATTGTGCTTACCCTAGTCATGTTCAAGACATAATGCAACATAGAAATACACATAGACACATTGATGATTGAATTGCATAAATAATGTTGTAACTTGTTTCACCCCAAAAATGGTGATAAATAGAAAAGGGGCTATGTAAAACTCACCTTAGCAAAATGTTATGTCTCGTAAAAAAAAAATAGAATAATGTGTTGTGAATGTATGCGAGGCGAATCCCAAAGACTCAACAACGTAGCTAGTCCAAATTGAAGAAAACGAAAAAGAAAGAATATCAAGCTTCCAATTCGCAAATTACAAGAGCTTATAATCAAAGCTTCAATTGTAGAAGTAATAGACTATAGAAGAAAGGTATGAGGGAATGTTTAATCGGATTGAAACAATCGATTTAGAGGTGCAAAGTATAATGGGTTATAGGTGGGTTTTTATACTAGTTTTGGAGTCAATTAGCCATTAAAATTGGTCAACACCATAAAGGTAAGGTTTTATGATGAATTGACTATTTGACTAAGACTTTGACTGTTTGACTAAGACTTTGACTAGGACTTTGACTATTTGACTCAAGGCTTTATTTAAAAAAAAATCTTGTATGTGAAAAAAAAAAGAATTTAGAATCATATTATTATTATTATTATTATTATTATTATTATTATTATTATTTATATACATTTATGTATGTATATAAGTTGTGAGTTAGGATAAATAAAGACTTAGGCACATTTGTATAATATTAATGATAAAGGTGTAATAAAATTTATATATATATATATATATAAGGGCTTTTTATGTATTAAAATTTTGGGGAAAATTTTGCGATGTTACACTTTGATGCGTGTATCCAAGGGTTAGGGTGTGTGCTGATGCAACGTGATAAGGTGATCGTGTATGCCTCGTGGTGTGGTGATACGCTGTGGAAAACGGGGAAAGTCGAAACCGCGATACGTTGGACCATTTGAGATTGTCGAAAGGATTGGTCCAGTAACATACAGGTTGAGCCTGCATAATGAACTTAATGGGGTACACGATGTACACCACGTATCAAACATAAAGAAATGTTTATCGGATACAACACTGGTGGTGCCACTGGAGGATATCCAGGTGGACGATCAGCTACGGTTCGTGGAAGAACCGGTGGAGATTCTTGAGCAGGGCGTCAAGAAACTCAGGCGGAGCATCGTAACGACTGTTAAGGTGCGATAGAATTCCCGTCTAGGACCGGAATACACGTGGGAACGCAGGGATCAAATGCGGTTTAAATACCCACACCTCTTTTCTGAACCTGAACCTGAACATAGATCGAACGCTAAACATAAAGCAGCTCTTTCAAAGTGAATTTCGGGGCGAAATTCCTTTCAACTTAGGGATGATGTGACATCCGGGAACGAAGCACACACTTTTCTAGCTGGCTTTATTGTTTACTTGCTGAATTTGGAGACGAAATTCTTTTCAACTTAGGGATCATGTGATACCCCGCAATTTCAGGTTTTCACTTTAACTAAACTCTAGTTACATTCCTTGCATCCTACTTAACTAGGGTTAGCTAGGTAGGACACACGTTGCACAGTTATAGGTTAATAACTGCATGAAGTGGTAATTCGGGGAATTACCATACTGAATACATGATTAGTGAACCTCGGACGTTGGTGAACAACGAAGTTAAATAATTGTGAATTAATTGATTGAGATTGATTGCAATTAATTGATTCAGTTATAGGTTAATAACTGCATGAAGTGGTAATTCGGGGAATTACCATACTGTGTTAAACTACGTGCAAACTGTATGTAATTACGTGAACTTAAACCGAATATGTTAATAAACATCGTAACAGGTGGACCGGTAGGATGGTTGGGGTCTTAACACATGGGGTTACACGTATTATGGTCCAAAATAGCGAAAACATCGATGAAAACACGTTGTACAACGAAGCAGGTAACCCGACGACGGCCGAAGAGCTGTGAGCGGCCGCACACAGCCTTCGAGCGGCCGCGCGCGGGCACTGGACTTCACCAAAGCACCTTAAACTACTATTTAAGCAACCTTAAGCCTCTTGTATCTCCTAAACTCAAACCCTAATTGCCCCCACTGCCCTATTTATGAAATATCAACCCCTAAACACCTGCTAAGGCTCAAGAACGTCGATCGGGAAGCTTGGTGAGCATTCGGTTGATTGTTTTGAAAGGCTTGCGGTATAATCTTAAATCTTTTGTATTTTAATCATCTTAAATATGTTATAAAACCTTATAACTAAGTTTGTCCAGGTCTGAAACCTTTTCATAAAGATTAAAACTTGAAGTTTATAAAGTTTGAATGGGTTAAACATAATCCTATGCGATTAGAAATTGATAGGTTGCATGATTATGCATGTTCTTGATGTATAATTAGGGTTTTGATCAGATGATGATGATGTTTGTGATGTATAATTAGGGTTTTGATCAGATGTGGTTCGTATTAATGTTGTATAATGATTATTAGGTGTTTCCACCATCGGTTGGGGTGTTACAGTGGTGGTGCCATGGTGGGCATCCTTTCTTTTTTTGAAAGCCCAGAAGTGTATTCGTAAGGGCTGTCCAGCCATTTTGGCTAACATATCTGACACTCAAGCTGAAACTGAAACTAAGATTGAGGACATCCCAGTGGTCTGAGATTTTCCTGATGTTTTCAAAGAGGAACTACCTGGATTTCCAAATCGATCTTGCGCCTAGAGTACCTCCAGTTGCACGCGCACCGTATCGCCTAGCACCAGGCGAACTTCAAGAACTGTCTACCCAACTCCAAGAGCTATTGGATAGGGGCTTTATCAGACCCACTTCTTCGCCATGGGGAGCTCTAGTTCTGTTTGTTAAGAAGAAAGATGGGAGTTTCTGCATGCGTATTGATTATTGGGAGTTGAACAAAGTGACGGTTGAGAACCGCTACCCTAGAGGTCAGGATACCATTAGCTGAGAGTCCGAGAAGAGGATGTGGCGAAGACAGCCTTTCGAACTCGTTTTGGGCATTATGAGTTTTTGGTGATGCCATTTGGGCTAACTAATGCATCGGTTGTGTTCATGGATCTAATGAACCGGGTGTGCAAGCCCTATTTGGACAAATTCATCATAGTGTTCATAGATGACATACTGATTTATTCCAAGAGCAGGGAAGAGCACGAGCAACACCTGCAGCTGATCTTGTAACTTTTGAGAAATGAGCACCTGTATGCAAAATTCTCTAAATGTGACTTTTGGATTCGAGAAGTCCAATTTCTTGGACATGTGGTGAACGAGGCAGGAATACATGTTGATCCCGCCAAGATTGATGCTATTAAAAGTGGGAGGCTCCTAAGACTCCGACAGAAGTGCGCCAGGTTCTTGGTCTTGCGGGATATTATCGCAGATTCATTGAGGGATTCTCTAAGATCACTCAACCCCTCACTGCTTTGACACAGAAGGGTATTACTTACAAGTGGGGAGATGCCCAAGAATCTGCTTTTCAATTATTAAAGTCGAAACTTTGCAGTGCACCTATACTATCATTACCTGAGGGTACAGAGGACTTCGTGGTGTACTGTGATGCATCTATCCAAGGGTTAGGGTGTGTGCTGATGCAGCGTGATAAGGTGATCACGTATGCCTCACGTCAATTAAAAGTTCATGAGAAGAATTACACCACCCTTGACTTGGAACTGGGAGCAGTGGTTTTTGCTCTAAAGCTCTGGAGGCATTATCTCTAGGGGACGAAGTGTACGATCTTAACTGACCACAAGAGCCTCCAACAAATATTAGATCAAAAGGAGCTGAATATGCGAGCGACAACGTCGATGGGTCGAGCTTATGAATGATTATGACTGTGCCACCAAGTATCATCTAGGGAAAGCTAACGTAGTAGCTGATGCCCTCAGTCGTAAGGAAACGAAACCTAAACGGGTGCGCGCCTTACAACTCACCATTCATTCTAATATTCTTGATAAGATACGTGAAGCCCAGGTCGAGTCTTTGAATGAAGAAAATATCGAGCTTGAAACTTTACACGGTGCGGATAAGCACTTGGAACTGAAGACAGATGGTCTTCAATACTTTATGAATGGAGTCTGGATACCACGTTTTGGGGATCTCAGACAACTGGTGCTCGATGAAGCCAACACCTCTCGACGTTCGGTACATCCTGGTTCGGACAAAATGTACCAAGATCTCAAAACTCTTTACTGGTGGCCAAACATGAAAGCTGAGATAACCACTTATGTTAGTAAGTGCTTGACTTGTGCGAAGGTTAAGATTGAATATTAGAAATCTTCAGGCCTACTCCAGCAACCAGAAATCCCTATGTGGAAATGGGACGGAATCTCTCTGGATTTCATCACACAGCTTCCTAGAATGGCAACTGGCCATAACATGATTTGGGTGATCGTGGATCGTTTAACCAAATCCGCACACTTTCTGGCAATAAAGGAAACAGACTCGCTGGAGAAACTAGTTAATCTCTACATCAAGGATGTAGTCTCTAGGCATGGGGTGCCTACTTCTATTATATCTGATCGCGATGCACGATTCACTTCTCATTTTTGGACTACTCTCCAAAACGCTTTGGGAACTCGCTTAGATATGAGCACAACCTATCACCCACAGACGGATGGACAGGGTGAACGTACCATCCAAACATTGGAAGATTTGCTACGAGCATGCGTGGTGGATTTTGGCAACAGTTAGGATAAGCACTTGCCTTTGATTGAATTCTCGTATAACAACAGCTACCACACTTCGATACAGTGTGCGCCTTTTGAGGCACTTTATGGACGCAAGTGTAGGTCTCCCATCTGCTTGACTGAGGTTGGGGATAGCCAGCTAACAGGTCCCGAACTCGTGCATGAAACTTCCGAGAAGATAGTACAAATCAAAAACCGGATGGTTGCTATTCGAGATCGACAGAAAAGCTACGCTGATAAGCGTAGGAAACCTTTGAAGTTCCAGGTTGGGGACAACGTTCTATTGAAGGTGTCACCTTGGAAGGGGGTGATACGCTTTGGAAAACGGGGAAAGTCAAACCCGCGATACGTTGGACCATTCGAGATTGTCGAAAGGATTGGTCCAGTAACTTACAGGTTGAGCCTGCATAATGAACTTAATGGGGTACACGGTGTACACCACGTATCAAACATAAAGAAATGTTTATCGGATACAACACTGGTGGTGCCACTAAAGGATTTCCAGGTGGACGATCAGCTACGGTTCATGGAAGAACCGGTGGAGATTCTTGAGCAGGGCGTCAAGAAACTCAGGCAGAGCATCGTAACGACTGTTAAGGTGTGATGGAATTCCCGTCTAGGGCCGGAATACACGTGGGAACGCAGGGATCAAATGTGGTTTAAATATCCACACCTCTTTTTTGAACCTGAACCTGAACATAGATCGAACGCTAAACATAAAGAAGCTCTTTCAAAGTGAATTTCGTGGCGAAATTCCTTTCAACTTGGGGATGATGAGACATCCGGGAACCAAGCACACACTTTTCTAGCTGGCTTTATTGTTTACTTGCTGAATTTCAGGACGAAATTCTTTTCAACTTGGGGATGATGTGATACCCCGCAATTTCAGGTTCTCACTTTAACTAAACTCTAGTTACATTCCTTGCATCCTACTTAACTAGGGTTAGCTAGATAGGACACACGTTGCACAGTTATCGGTTAATAACTGCATGAAGTGGTAATTCGGGGAATTACCATACTGTATACTTGATTAGTGAACCTCGGACGTTGGTGAACAATGAAGTTAAATAATTGTGAATTAATTGATTGAGATTGATTGCAATCACGTGCTTTTATGATACTGTGTGAAACTATGTGTAAACTGTATGTAATTACGTGAACTTAAACCGAATATGTTAATAAACATCGTAAAAGGTGGATCGGTAGGATGGTTGGGGTCTTAACACATGGGGTTACATGTATTATGGTCCAAAATAGCGAAAACATCGATGAAAACACGTTGTACAACGAAGCAGGTAACCCGACGCGGGCCGAAGAGCTGTGAGCGGCCGCACACAGCCTTCGAGCGGCCGCGCGCGGGCACTGGACTTCACCAAACCGCTTTAAACTACTATTTATGCCACCTTAAGCCTCTTGTATATCCTAAACTCAAACCCTAATCGCCCCCACTGCCCTATTTATGAAATATCAACCCCTAAACACCTGCTAAGGCTCAAGAACATCGATCGGGAAGCTTGGAGAGCATTCGGTTGATTATTTTGAAATGCTTACGGTATAATTTTCAATCTTTTGTATTTTAATCATCTTAAATATGTTATAAAACCTTATAACTAAGTTTGTCCAGGTCTGAAACCTTTTCATAAAGATTAAAACTTGAAGTTTATAAAGTTTGAATGGGTTAAACATAATCCTTTGCGATTAGAAATTGATATGTTGCATGATTATGCATGTTCTTGATGTTTTAGACTTCTAGGGTTTGTGAATGATGATGTTTGTGATGTATAATTAGGGTTTTGATCAGATGTGGTTCGTATTAATGTTGTATGATGATTATTAGGTGTTATTGATTGATAATATGCAACTAGGGTTTGATATGATTGATAATATTGCATGATTAGAATCTGGGCAGAATCTGAATGTCGAATTGTAGGGTCTGTTTCGTGGATTGAAAATAATTGTTTTGATCGATTCTTTGCATGAATAGATTGTACATGGTCTTAGCTTTTTATAATGGGCAAAATCATCTGATTTGGATGTCGTTTGATATGTTTTTGGAATTTTCTTTGATTAAAGGTCATGTCAGATTTTCGGATTAACAAACTTAGTCAACTTTAAACAATCATAACTCGAGTTTTACATGGAATTAAGTTATGAAATTTGGACAGTAGGTTAACATTGGAATAACTTGGCTTTTCCAAGTGGATTCATCCCGTTTGGATGAATACACGAGTTTTGGGAATTTTTCTACTAACCTGACCTGCTGTAGAAACTTTCTGGACATATCTGTGATATACAAAAGTATGGGTTATCAAATGAATCACATTTAATATTCAGAAAAAATTTGGGAGTTTAACTCATTGATTTAGTATTTTAAATATATTAGTTTTGATGACGCACAATCTGTCCTAAAAACGCAGATTGTGTATTTTGTGTTTGTGTAACTAATTGGAGTCCTATGTGGTATGTGTTTGATATATATATTTGAATGGGCACTTATATGAGATGCATATGAAGTGTAAAACTAATGGTAACCAGCATATTCACCAACGGGTCCGTAGGATTTACTTATGCATGTAGAATCACTAGGTGTCACTTACACGCTTTTGAACACTTAAACGTCTTGGACAAACGGATTATAAGGTGTAATGATATTACACATATACTCACTTAGCGACTCATGTACTAGGGAGTCGGTAGCACACCCTACTTTGGAGTTGGATTTATTTGCTTGCATTCTAAGGTGAGTTTCACTACTCTTTTCTCAAAAGCATGCGGCTCGGGTTTGAGACAATGTACAAAACATTTTCTAGTCCGGTTTGGGACTACTTTTAAATCTTGGGTTATGAGATGCTTTGACTCCTTGCGTGGGTCGGGTTTTGACTCCTTGTGGGGGTCGGTTTTACGATTCCTTGTGTGGATCGGGTTTTTGATCAGTTTAAAACTTATTGGTCCTTTGAAAACTAAACACTCTATCATTTTGGAAAGTCCTTGCATATTATTGGGTTAATCGCTGGAGGCGAGCGGGGTATTAGTTGATAGTGCTATTAGGTTGTGCAGCAACCTCATATCTAAGGTGCTTGAGGCACGGGCATGAACTTCTGACCACATTTGAGAACTGGTGTTGATAGAAACCAGTTATTGAGGCAAACTATTACATTACTGTAGGTGTCCCAATAATTCTGTTTAGTTACACTGAGTGTGTTAGCTACCCCTGACATGCTTAAACTGATGATACTTGAACATTTTGGTCTGGAGGGCCTACGCTTTTACTTGGTTACGTGGTTTTGGAAACCAGCGCATTTACTTACTAATTTTCTTTACTTAGTGAACTCACCAACATTGTTTGTTGACCCACGATATACATGCTTTTGCAGGTAGTTAGCTTCCGGTGCCACGATTAGAAAGCACTGCACACTTCACTGCATTTGGGGTCTTGAGCATACACTTAAATTATATATCATGCTTTTACATTTTCTTTCTTATGATTTTAATTTGGGCGTGTTGTTTTGCGCATGGTTTTAAAAGGTTTAAATTTGGTTTACGCTTCCGTGGCCTAACTAAATTTGGTTTTTGAAAACGAACTAAATGGTTTGGGCATTTAGAGTTCGTTCATATGACTTATGGCTATGGGATCCTGGTATGTCATGCGCCTCGCGGTATAAACCCCGCAGTGGAAATTTGAGGGTGTGACATCGCTTTTGTATTGCAAGCACATTACCCACAAGAATGTAGAGTAATCATCAGTAACCACACGATAATACAATTCTCTAGCATAACTCTTACGCTTGACAGGTCTGAAAAGGTCCATATGCAAACGCTCAAGTGGCATATCTACAGAATTCACTTTCTTCGGTTTGTGGGACTGTTTGTGCTGCTTCCCCTTCTTGCAACTCACACACTTGTCATTGAGATGAAAATGTTTGACATTAATTCCTTCGAAAAGCTCATTCTTCACCAGATGATTCATTTTCCTGAGGTGAATGTGTCCCATCCTTCTGTGCCACATAATAGATTCTTTCTCTGTAGCCTTTGAGAGGAAACGCGTAACTTGGCTCTGAGTTGTCATCGCCTTTGACATATCAAGAATGTACAGATTATTCACTCTTGGTTCTTTCAGCATGATCCACTCCTTTGGAATAACAAAGCCGGGTTTGAGGATATAACAAGATTTGTCATCGAAATGTACAGAAAACTGCTTGTCGCAGATTTGACTGACACATAACAGATTATAGTCAATCTGTTTCACATACGAAATCTTCTCGAAACTAACAACTCCATTACTCACACTTCCCTCTATAGTGATGTAACCTCCTTTATTTCCAGCAAACGCTACATATCCTCCATTGATGTTTCTGATATCGAATAGCAGCGTCAAATCACCTGTCATGTGACCAGAAGCTCCACTATCGAATCCAGAGACTGCTAACAGGGCCAGCTGGAGCTCCCTGCGCATATCGAAGAAAAACATTCGTTCTTTCGGGGGACCCAAGCCTGTTTGGTCTTGGGTCTTTGAACATTTGATTTCAAATATTCATTAGCACAAACATTTAAATTTGAATCGACCTTTTTCTGATCAATCAAATTTTTCTTACTTTGAGATTTTTCATTAACCTTTGAGGTAGAAGCACCTGGAGAACCCACTTGTGACCAAGATTGTTCCGAACGTTTCAGAAAATTGATTTGAGATTTTGGAGTCTCAGTTGGTTTCTTTGTAACGTTCTTGAATGAAACTTTCTTAGTTTCCTTCTCTGATTTAACAGAGATAGGTCCAACTGATGATTTAACAGCAGGTTTTGGTAGAACCTTGTGTTTATCATAAGTTGAGTTGACCACTGTTTCTTCAGTGGTTCTTCCATAGCAATCCTGTTTCTTTGATCATAAGTAATTTGACGATTATCCCTCCTTCGAAAATAACGACTTTGGTTGTAAAATGGTGCTGGTTGAGGGACAAAACGCCTTTGAGGATAACAATGATTGTCGACTGGACTTCTATATGGTTGCTTCATCTCAACTTCGTGCCTTTTATGCCTCACGTACGGGCAGTGAGCAAGCAAATTCCCTCTCTCCCCGCACTTGAAACACGCACGGTATTCCTCAAAAACATTCTTGGCATTCGACTTAGCGTAGGTATTGATTGGATATTGATCATCCACGCATCTACGTCTCAGACTCTCAGGAGCTGGGTCCTTAGAGTAAGTCGGCTCAAGAAAACCATTAACCTTTTCTTTTGGTTTAATCAACTCAGTGACATGAACCTTAGGTTCTTTTGGAGAATCCAGATATATTTTCTTTAAAATTTCTGGAGGTACATCATTGATCCTCTCATGTTTAGGAAACCAAATAGTACTTTCCTGCCAGCTTTTCTCAATTTTAGAATAATTGGCAAATTTTATCGGATACTCCTCGTCAGAGATAATCTTATCGGATCCTTCCATCCGATAAAATACTTTGACGGGTTTGTCAACTGATTCATTTTTCTGAACCTTTTTCTCATTACTAGTAACTGATTGATTCTTTCGATGCACATTAGCCTGAGGATGAGAATACTGAGAAGGTGAAACTGGTTCATTTGTGATAATGTAATTTTCCATGGGAATATCACACTCTTTCTCAGGTTTCTCATCTTCAGTGTCTGAATCATCAGTCACTGTTGTCACACCCTCATTATTCAATCCTAAAATTGGTCTAACATCGGAATTTGGATCTCTAACACTAGAAATGTTAGATTCATTACCCGATGCAGAGTCAGATTTGATTGAACTCTCCGGTGTTATTGCGTGTAAATTGTGATTCTCAAATAACACTGGAGATGGAAGAGCCTTGTAGTTTGCACTACTAAGTTGTGAGGGTTCTTCAATGATATGGTCAACCACATAAGCAATGTGTTTATAACTTTTAAGCTTTTTGTTGACCTTTTCAGCAAAGCATTTGATGGTTGCCATTTCTAGTTTTTCGAAGTTCGTTGATATAACTGTTTATGGCAAGTTGTTTGAAAGAAAGAGTTTTCTTTAAATCAGAAATGTCCTTTTTATAACCATCAAGCACTTTGTTGAACTACTGTGCTTCTTTGCGATAAGATTTACAGTTGATTCTAGCACTCTCAAGTTGAACCTTGACTTGCTTGTTTTCCTCTGTCAATCTATCACATGTTCCAAAATATTTATCACTATTCATATCAATTATGGATTCAGAACATACCTGTTTTGGAGGATCAGTCATAGCCATCAAAGCAAAATGTGCTTCCTTTCCAGCAAAGAACTTGGAGTAGTCAATCCGTGTGAAAGCGTTATCCACAATGCATGACTTCCGAGTCATTAGAAAATCAGCTTCGGCCAGGAGTTGATCAATATCATCGTCTAATGAATTGCCACTAGCTTCCAAATTTGTTTCACTCTCCAAATCAGAATACGATGAATCACGCTCATCAGGAATATTAGTAACAGAATCAATGATCATTCCCGAAGTCTTCTCAACTTGTGATTCTTCAACAGAAATATCAGTTTCTTCTACCATTTCCTCAATCTTCACTTCATAAACCTTCTCATTCTCCAAAACTTCTTCAACTATCACTGACTCCTCTAAGTTAATCTTCTGAGCAACACAAGCTACATTACCAGCAATAATCTCTTCAACACCTAGTTGCATCCTAGTCCAGTCAAAACCTTCATCCTTTTGTATTACCAAAGCCTGATTTTGGTTTTCAGTTTGTTGTTGGCTATTTGGTGTGGAGGTAGGAATTATGGTTCTGGTTGGGTTATGTGGTGTTTGAGTTTGAGTCTGGTTAGGTGTAGTTTTTTGTCTAGCAGAGTTGTTTGGTGAGGTGTTTTGTCGATTTTGGTAATTATTTTGTGATTGATAGTTATGGTTGTTTTGGTTTTGATAGATTGCTTGGTTCTGAGATTTACGGTTTTGGTAATTTGAATCGAAAGGATTTCTATTACCTTGTTGAGCTGGCTGGGTGCACTCCCTCTTGAAATGACCTTTACCACCACAATTAAAACAAGTAACTTTGGCTTTGTTGAAGCCATATGACACCCCACATTTTCAGGTTAACTCTTTTACTGAACTCTAGTTAATTGTCCTTGATCATATGTGGTTAAGCACTTAGCTAGGGTTAGTTGAACAGGTCTTTCAGAATGTTATGTAACAATAACGCATGTTAGGTGATATTAACGTACGTTTTAATTAGGAAAAATAATTGTCTTGATGCACACACGAATCCTGTATTCCGAACGTTTGTGAATTGTTAGGCATACATGATTATATGAATGATTGGATGTTGATGAATGTGGAATAACACGTGTACGTGAATTGCATGCTTATGTGAACTACTGCGTGTTAGTTAACTTGTATGTAAACGTTATGAGATATGTGCACATAGGGTAAAAATAATATGAATTGATAAAAAGTAGTTTTATATGAGTTGGTAGGACTATTATTGTCGGGATTAATCTCAAGAGTTAGATAGGGCTATTGGGCTCGCTTATTAGATAAAAATCACTAGAGCCCAAAACCTTGGCCCACGATCTTAACCCTAGCATATTATTTATTAAAAAAAAATAAAACAAACCCTAAACCCTACCCCTTTGCGCCGTGGACTAGAGCAACCCCCACAACCACCTTCCGATCTCAATCTTCATCAATTTTGCACTAGTTCAAGCAATTTCGGGTGCTATCTTGTGATTCTATGGACTCTAGCAATTCAAGGTATGTGTTTTACATGTTGTATGATGTGATTTTAGGCTGGAAAAGTTGTAAAACCTTTAGGAAATATGCATGCTAGAATCGCAAATCAATGTATGTTGAATGTTTATGATGTTTGTTGAAATTGTTGATGAATATTGTTGATAGAAATCATAACTAGAGTATATGGTACATAAAAACCTGAGATTAAACGTGATAATATGAATGTTATTGTGTTAATATGAGATTATTGCATGATTATAGGGTATTGAGAATGATTAGGGTTTATAAGAGTCATGTTGATAAAATTCTGATTTGCTGACAGATTCATTGTGACGAATTGTAGGGCTGTTATAGAGTGATTAAAAGGTGTAATCTGATTGTTTTCTAATGCTAAAACATAACTTATGGTGTTAGCTTTTCAAAAATCATGCGTTTTGGACTTGTTTTGACATATATTCATGATTTTATAAGTTTAAAGGTATAATCAGATTTTCGGATATGAAAAATGGACCAACTTTAAAGGGGTATAACTTGAGTTTTACAAGTCCGTTGATCATGAAATTTGGACAGAGGTTGAGTCTCTGAGTATAAAAGCTTTTCCAATTGGATTCATCTTGTTTGGATGAGTCTACGATTTTTAATGAATTTTTATGTAAGCTGCTGTCAACAGCACTCTTTTTCAGAGGTGTCTGTACTAAACTAATTTTCATAAAATCTTGAGGTGTTTTGACGGGAAATAAAAATAGTGGAGTCACGTAAAAACTTTTGAGAAGCTTCTGTAACATTTTGGGCACTTGAAGAGTTGATTTGGTATTTTATAAAAATTGGTTTCCATAACGTAAAATCTTCCCAGAAAACACAGATTTGTGAGAAATTGATTATGTGATGATTCGAGTATGTTAATGAGTTGTAAGTTATGAAATTTTATATGAAGACATGCGTATATGTTATTTATGTGTTGTATATGCCATGATAGGTTGATGGTATGCAATGTGTGATGAGAACTAGCCATGTTAAAAGTCTTAACGTGTTGCATCATTTACTAGTCACCAACGATTGACGGGTTTTGCATGGTCTATTTGTGTCAAGTACAATTATTTGAGAGGTCACTTAAGTCTTGGTGTCAATCACACTCAAACATTTTCAACCTTGTATTTGGTAGGTTATTAGTAGGCGAGTAGTCTTCCACGTTTACTATCTTTGCAATTTATTCTTAGCACGCAACCTAAGGTGAGTTTCACTACTTTTTCTCAAAAGCATGCGTCTCGGGTTTGAGACAACTTACTAAACTTTTCCTAGTCCGGTTAGGACTACTTTCACATCCCGGGTTGGGATGCTATGACTCCTCGTGTGGGTTGGGTTTTACTAGTTTACAATCTTTGTCCTTCATGAACTAAACAACCAATATCTCTGTAAGTCCTTCACATACCGAATGAGTTGCCGGGTTATGGCAAGCGGGTTATTAGTTGATAGCGCTATTAGGTCTGACAAACCTCACACCGGCTCGGGGAGTGCGGGAGTGAACTATAACTTAACAGATTTTTATCATTGTTGATAGGTAATGATGTGAGGCATGCATCTCACTTTTGTGACTACACGTTCTTTAACAATTTGGTATATCGGTGTTAGTTATCATGAATGGGTTAGCTACCCTTGACATACGATGAACTAGTGTTTACATGGTTCTTGGAACCAGCTCAATTACTTGCTTACGTGGTTTTGGAAACCAGTACTTTTACATACTCATTTACTTTACTATGTGAACTCACCAGCTTTATGTTGACACACGCTAGCATGCTTTTGCAGGTAACTAGGTATGGAGCACGTCTAGGACATGCATCATATCATATCATGGGTTTACAAACATTTAAAATTTCTTATCATTTAACTGGTTACTTTTGGTTTTTGGGCGCAGTGTTTTGCACAGACGTTTATTTACTGTTTTGCAAATTCGCTTCCGCTATACTTAATTTGGTTTGGTTAAAAAGTTTAAACTTGATTTTACAATAACGAACTAAATGGTTGGGCATTTAGAGTCATTTGTATAACTTATGGCTATGAGATCCTGGTGTGTCATGCGCCTCACGGTAAAACCCCGCAGTGGAAATTTGAGGGTGTGACATTATGGTTCTGGTTTGGTAATGTGGTGTTTGAGTTTGAGTCGGGTTAGGTGTAGTTGTTTGTCTAGCAGAGTTGTTTGGTGAGGTGTTTTGTCGATTTTGGTAATTGTTTTGTGATTGATAGTTATGGTTGTTTTGGTTTTGATAGATTACATGGTTCTGAGATTTACGGTTTTGGTAATTTGAATTGAAAGGATTTCTATTACCTTGTTGAGCTGGCTGGGTGCACTCCCTCTTAAAATGACCTTTTCCACCATAATTAAAACAAGTAACTTTGGCTTTATTGAAGCCATATGTGGTGTTAGGTGATGTTTCCAGATCAGTCCTACCAGTCTTCTAAATACACTCTGTCGCCCTTCCCATTACACTAGCGAACGCCCACTGAATATCAATAAGCTCCATCTCCTCCTTATCAATTTGTGCATAATCTTCATTAGTCAGACAATTGCTTCCAATCTGACTCGCCACCAGTCCATTATAAGATGCAACCATTGCTGAGACCAACGCAATGTGTTGCTGAGTAACTTCAACAGTTACATTATCCATGTTGGAAATATCCAACACAATAGGACTTTGGCTAGAAGAAGCTTGTGCTGTGTTGGGAACATAAGGTTGTTGTTGAGATGTGTTGGATGAATAACATGCGGTGGACATTTGAGGTTGTGGTTGTGGTGGAATGTAAGAATTTGTGGTGTAGTTTGGTGGATAAGTTGATGCTTGTGCAAGCTAGTTAATGGGTTGTCTGGGTGGTTCAATAACACTTGACACACAAGCTATATGTGGCGCAACATTTCCTGCCACACTTGAACTATTCACAGAAGTAGATGAAGAGGCATGATACAATTCCGGGTTTTGCGGGAATTGTGATTGCCTAGCTTTCCTCTTCTCCTCCAACTCCTTATTCTCTAACTTCTGGATCAGCTCATTGATAGTCCAATATTGATAAGCATCTTTCTCTTTCAGGACCTCAATGTGTTGATTCCAATACAGTGGTCGAGAATCAACAAACTTAGTGATGTTGTTGGGGCTGGCCGTCGTTTGGAGCTCGTTTGTGATTTACGTAAAATAATGACCACACGATATTCCGCTTTGGAAGAACGTGTCGAGATACTGACTGCCCGTCTAGCAGAGACTAGACTAATCGTAGAAGAACAGCAACAACGGATTCAGCTACTGGAGGCCAATCAACAACCTCCTGCAATACCACAGGAGGATCCCCTTGAAGAGGAACTGGAGGAGGACCCTGAAGAGGATCCCGAGGAGGTCGACGAGAGTGATGTCGATGACTCCTGCACCACCATGGATAGCGACTATTTTTTTATGTATTTATCTCAAATATTATTATTAATATGACTTGACTATCGTTTTAATAACATTGCGAACTTGGAAAACCATGTTGGATATTTATTTGAGGCACTATTAGTAGTATTATTTTTTTTTATTTGGTTGTTTTATCCTATTCTCGCGTTTGTTTGTTATGTTGGGTTCTAGTTTACTTGTACTGTGTGAATAATTATATGTTTAGTATATCATCGTTTTCTCATGGGTATAGTGTAAATGTAGAATTTCAATGGCGGGAAGAGGACACGGGAGAGGAAATATCAATATGACCCAAGCAGAGTTAAACGCACTTATCAACGATAGGGTGGTGGAAGCCCTCGCAGCTTTTCAAGCTGGTAACTTACTCTATTCCGCTCTATATTTTCCTCTAGACTCCAATGTTACGCTCTTTTACTCATTCGTGGTTTCTTCGCTCTTTGTACCTAGGTCAACCACCTGTGCATCACCCTCCAGCTTGCACCTATAAGTCCTTCATGGACTGCAAGCCGCATAACTTTGGAGGATCTGAAGGGGCTGTCGGGCTACTGAGGTGGTTCGAAAAACTAGAATCTTGCTTCGCCATGTGTAACTGTCCACCAGCTGACAGGGTGAAATATGTGACCGCTACTCTCGAAAATTTGGCATTAACCTGGTGGAACTCACAAGTACAAATGCTGAGTGTGGAAGTGGCTAACGCAAC
Organism: Ambrosia trifida; assembly: GCA_028751855.1. Lineage (NCBI taxonomy): Eukaryota > Viridiplantae > Streptophyta > Magnoliopsida > Asterales > Asteraceae > Ambrosia > Ambrosia trifida. The sequence continues at coordinate 96,440,338 of CM054124.1, read as the reverse complement.
ACCTTGGGCGGATTTCAAGGAACTGATGAAGGAGGAGTACTGTCCTCGAGATGAGATCCAAAAGTTAGAGACTGAGTATCTCAGTCTGAAGATGGTAGGATCAGAGATTAAGAAATATACCACCAGATCGCATGAACTAGCGGCGATGTGCCTGAATTACTCCAATCCGCCCTACAAGAGAATCGAGTTATACATCAAGGGCTTGGTGCCCCAAATCAAGAGCATGGTTATTGCTGCTAATCTCAACACCATCCAGCAAGTCATACATATGGCTCATCAGCTGACTGACCAAAAGGTGGAAGAGGGATTGTTACCTCCCATTCCCTACAAGTGAATCATGAACTTTTTGTGCCATTGATTGTAATCCATCATCTCCATCAGTGTGAGCGTTGGATTTTAGCTAAAACAGGATTATACGATCATACAAGTCACAAAACCAGGTGCGGAAACCCTAGTTCTGAACAAATTGATAAAACACAAATCACGACACAATCAAGATCATTTTCAATATCATTTCATAGATTAACTTCATTCAAAAAGCATTTACAATCAGTTTATGTTAATCTAGAATACACACACTATTTCTCAAAAACACCTCTGAACCTGAACTGAACCTGTACACAAATGACAACTCTCTTACATTATCAAAATCACAAAAAACTATATATAGACACTGCACATTCGCCCGTTTCAACTGGTCGAATGTGAGTGATTTCCACATTCGCCCATTCCAAATGGTCGAATGTGTCTTTTGTTCAGGTCCATTCTTCTTTCGCCCATCATCAGTCTTCCTTCGCCCCATATCTATCTACATTCGCCCATTCTCTTTACCTTCGGCCAAGCTTTAACATGTGTTAATTATGTATATCCAATCCTTAGTCGCAAAACGCATCAACAAACTCCCCCTCGACTATTGATTGGATAGTTTTCTCTGTTGGTCCATTGTCTTGTTCATCAACTTGATTCTGAGCTGTTTCTTCTGCTCAGTAGTCATTGGCGGCTCAAATGTTTTCTTCACAGGCTTAGACACATTGGCTATCTTCACTGTCTTGCCAAGTTTACCCTCCAAGTTGCTTCCTGCATTGATATCATACGCAAAACAAACTCCAACCACTTGCGTATACTTTCTTGCTTGAGCAAAGTCATTAGGTTCATAGTAGATCGGATTGTAGAACAACATGATGATGTCTTCGAATGTGCAATTAATCAACCACATAGGATCAAATACATGAACATGCTTGTATTTATCCTTTCCATCTCTCAACACGATCACCGCTTCTGCCTTTCTCCAATCATAATACCAAAAGATGAAATCAGCACTGAAATGCTGTGGCATCGGCATCAACGGTATCTTCCTCATCACATTAGGTGCTTTGTAGATCAAAGTAACACGCTTCATATTGGTTTGTGGATCAATATCCCTATGCACTTTTCTTCTGGGATATTGAGGCTTGAACCTGTTCCATCTCGTACGACTTTCCCAAACCAATTTATCTGCGCACCAGCCGACATGTGATCCATTTACTTCGGCACCTGACATTGGGAATCTGCATAAGTCTCTAACCGCCCAGTACGGTAGAGTAAGCAAGTCACAGAATCTGTTGAAGTACAGAATTCCGGTTTCCCATTTTGCAGCAATACATTTCAGCCTGCCTAAGTAAGTCCACCCGAGAGCTCTGCCTTTGAACTTGGCATTATGAAATCGATAAAAGTTACCTTGAGCTTCAGGCTTTGGTCGGTTCTCATTCATTTCCTTCAATTTCTTCATATAATTCTTCAACTCATCAGACTGGTTAGAAGAATCTTTCTTTTCAGTACCAAATACCTTCTCAACAAACTCTTCACTCCTTTTCTTAGCTTTTTGTTTCGCTGACTTATTTTGTATCTCAGTGAAGTCAGGAAATACTTCATTTTCATCATCTTGTCTGAAATATTGGGGAAACTCTTCATGAGTTATATCTTCTACTTCCACTTCATTGTTCTCTGGAGTCTGTACATCATCTGAATGACTTCCCATATCCTTTTCAGGAATATCAGGAATCGATTCATCCATCATAAACTCCTCGAACGTTTTCCCTACCCTCTGTGCAAGACCATCTAGTATTTCTTTCGCCACAGATGCAGGTAATTCCCCTTCTTCAAGATCTGGATCTTCATATTCCAACTCATATCTTAAATCATCAGTCTGGAATATTTCAGCGAAGCATCCTGTGAACTCAATGGTCCACTCTCTCTTTTCCAACATATTCTTATACAGCTGTTTAGCATCATCAGACAAAGATCTCACCTTCTCGTTCCAGAAAATACTTTCATCCGAATCAACATTCTCACCTTTCTTCTTGGAACTTGATTCTCCAGTATCTTTCTTCTTTGGTGTTCTCTTCTCATAAGTGAATCTAGAAGTATCATCTCCTCCATCATGATCACTTCCACTGCTTAACTCATCACCTTGCTTTTTCCCAACACCTTCAGCATCATCATCATCATCATTATTGTCATCGCTTTTCTCTGATCCATCATCATCCTCATCATCATCTTCTTCTTTCTCAGATTCAGAATACTCATAATCAACTTTTTGTTCATCTTCTTCTTCATCTTCTTCACCCTCTTTCAACTGGGGTGCCCTGCTATAAAGCTCTTCAATCAAATTACTAAGGCGTTTGTTTTCCTTCTTTAGTTCTTTGTTATCAGCCTTAATCAGTTTGATTTTGCTCTTCTTTCTTTCACACTTTCTTTCAAGCTTCTCATTCTTTGCTTCCAACATCTTAATCTTATCATTTATATCATCCTGATTAGATTTTGAAGCAACCACAATCTGAAGCATTTTCTCCTCATTCTGCTTGAACTTAGCAATCTCAGCTTGTTGAGCAACCAACATCTTCATCATGTCTTCCATCTTCTTATTAACTTGCTTCATGACATCATCATCCACAGTTACTTTCTTCGACTTAGATCTAGATAGCTCAACTTCAACTACTTTCTCCTTCTGAGGCTTTCTAAACATATCGAGCACTTTATCCAAATCGACATTGAATTGATCGATTGGTAAAGTCTCTGCCTCTTTTGTTTTCTTCTGCTTCTTGGCAACTGGTGAAGATAGCTTAGATGGTGTACCAGCATCAGGTAATCTTTTTCCCTTCAATAACTGAGCTAACTCTTTCTCCCTCAGTTCTTTTACACTTGACTTCTTTGCCATAGTCTTTTGCTTCTTTGTCTTTCTGGGCAAATTCACCACTACAGTATCTCCAACACTCAGTTCTGCTAGGTCAACACCTAGGCCCTCATCTTCAACCGATTTCTTTCTTCTCTCAGCTTCTTCTATCGACTGGTTCAAGGATTCAGACTCACCAACCATAGTGGCCTTACGTTTGGTGGTCCTCACATTCTCATCATCAGAATCCCACTGCTCATCAACCTCAGTCTCTTCTGAATCTACCGACTCTTCATCCACCAAACCCGATCCTTTCTTCGCCGTCGATTTCTTTCTAGTCACTTGTTGCTTAGTGCTTCCCTGATCCACAACCTTTCCCTTGCCCTTCCCTTTGGCTCCAGGATTGACTACTTGCCGTTTCCGCTTAGTGCTTGAATCAACATACACTAAGGGATCATCATTGTCCGAGTCACTATCATCATGTCTTGCTTTGTTCTTGCCAGGATCAGTATAATCCGGACGAGCCAAAGCACCAAATAATCTCCTGTTAGGTGGCTTCTCACTATCAGGCACACCTTTGTAACCCTTCATCCTCATCAAAGTTCTAATGTTCATATGATCTTGACCTAGGATCATAGTTGGATCCTTTTTCAGCATAGGATACTTGTAGTCAAAGATCATCATCAGAAATCTCGGATACAACATAAACTTCTTATTCTTCATTCCCTTCAGCATCTCCAGCATATGATCAAGAATCATCCCAGAAACATTAAATGGTTTGTTGAGTGTCAACGCAACCATTAATGAACTCAAACTCCTTCTCATGACATCATAACCACCGCTCACACATCCAAAGACATGAATAAGTACATGTGCAAAATACTTGTACTGCACTCCCAGTTTCCCCTTATACATAGATCCGTCAGTGATTGGACCTTTGTATTTCATTCGTAAGAAACATGCTTTTTGCTCAGTCCACGACAACTCCCTGGGATCTTCACTATCTTTAAACTTAATCTGTAAAGCTTCCCGAATATCAGCTTCAGTCAAGAACATCTCCATATCCTGAATCTTGCTCTTGATGATTGTCTGATTCTCCCAGTAATCATACTTCGCATTCTGATAAAAATCTTCAATGATGTCTTTGTATATAATGGTTGGTGTGGCTAAAGCATGAACAATCCTGCTCCTTTTCAGAAACTCTATAATCCCGGTAAACTCCGTATTTTTCTCAACATCTCCAAGATAAGCGCAACAGTTGTGCGATCTTTCAAACGGCCAACTGCTCGGAACAGACGTTTCAGCTTCTGGCACTGGTGTAATCTCTGCTGGAGTTTCAACATTGACTGCTGGTGTTTCAACGTTCTCGGGTTGATCAGCCATCTGTACATAAAAATCAATAAAACGCGTCAAAATACAAAAACGACAAAATTATAAAAATTCTGGTCAAAATAACCTGCACATTCGCCCGTTTTGAAATGGCCGAATGTGAGAATATTTGGTCGAATGTGAAAATATTGGTCGAATGAGAACATGAACTTGAGTATAAATCACATTCGTCCATTGTGTTGTACATTCGCCCAAACCAGTTCCACTTTCGCCCGTTTATATCAACCGAATGTGAAACATTTTTCCCAAAATTTAAATTTTTGCCATTGTTGGTTTTAACCTGTAATTTTGATCCTAATATGTGCTAACAAGTCCGACTAACACTCGTTCATTAACAATTTTGACAACTAATCAGTTTTCATTGGTTTTAAAGTAGAATTAGGGTTCAAACATGTTCAAACAATCAAACTAACATCTAAATGTGTTATTAACCTAATTCCTTCTACATTCTCCCCCTAAAACCCATGAAAACTGATCGGTAATCAAAAACAAACATCAATAATCATCATAAAACACCTAGAATTGAAACCCTAGGTCCTGTTCTTAAAACGATCAATTCTGATCTGAAATGACGTCCATTACCTGCAAGTTTAGCCTTAAAATGATCAGTAATGGTCAGGGAACAAATCAATGAATCATAAGAATCACGAGCAACAAGGTCTGGTATTGAAGAAAATTTGAAAAATTTGTGAATGTGAAGACTCGAAGGTAAAAAGCTTATATATAGAAAGCCATGTTCGCCCGTTTGTTGTGGACGAATGTGGGTTAAGTCCACATTCGCCCCAAGTGAATGGTACGAGTGTGAAACTACTCCACCTTCGCCCCTAATCAAAGACCCGAAGGTGAAAAATGTACCCGGAAGTGGAATTTTCACCCGGAAGTGAAAAAGTCCACATTCGCCCAAAATCAAAACGGTCGAAGGTGATGATTTTTCCACATTCGACCCATTTAAGGGGCGAATGTGAAATGGAAAAATCTGAAAATTTCGCCAAATCACGAATTCGAATCCCGTTCAACATTTTTCAATCCGTTAAACTTCCAAAACTCAAATTTTCACATTTTGAATGTTACAAAGTCCAGATGGTGTTATCAAATCTCAGAAATTGACCAACAAGCATCCCCGTTTATCAAAAATAAAGCAGAAATGCAAAACACCTAAAATCTTTTTGGATTTTGTATCTTTTTGACAATAAAAGTAAAATGCGACAAAGTAAAATGCATCAAAGTAAATGAAAGCAGTAAACATTTTGTGATTTCCGGTAAGAGGATCATATCAGTTTTCTGAGAAATCTGAACACAGCGTTGATCTGTTTTAATATTATCATTAGAAACAATATGTGATACGGCAATTGCTGATATTGTTGTCCACATAAGCTCACATGCAGACAATTATGCAATGCTTTAAAATGATACGAATTAGATGTATTAGGCTAACACATTGTGGTTCCCACACACACGACATACTCCCGTATCAAGAAGTAATTTGCACAAAGACTCATTGTAATGCGTGATTATGCTTTCGTCGTCTGTAATTGTACAAGATATAATGCATAGAGGTATACAGGTCAGCAAATTAATGCAGCAAAGTAACATATGCACCATACCAGGTTGAGGACTGATATTAATCATGATTTGCATCAAAGATCAATACGATATTATAGATAATCTTTGATCATCATATAACATGGAAAGTTCCTCAATTCGGTAACTTTAGGATTTGGCATAAGGCTCTTTTATAAAGACATCCTGTCTGATCTAGGTCCATAATGACTTACAGCAGAAGATCAGATAGGCTATCCCCAGACAACTAATAACATAACGACCCTAAACCTCCGAGTTTTGTACAAACACCCTATCAAACGAAATTACGGTACTAAGACCATATGCCCATGAGGTTTTCAGCCACAAACGCGTAGTTTGTTATGTTTGTATCACTAATGCACGCAATATATAGTCTACGAAGCCTATCAGCATATCACACGTAATCAACATACGTCACATTATGCTATACAATTCTTTAGCCTGTGTCAGATCCCCACTGATGTAGTATCATTTCCTCTTTTTATCCAGAAAATCATTTTGGGTTTTTCTAATTTTTTAGGTATTTTGAAAATTTTTCAATGTTTTTGGTTTTTCTGATAAAATGACTCCCCCTAAAATAAAGAACATATTTTTGGGTTTTTAATTTTCTGAAAAACAAAACAAAAAAAATTTGAAAGAAACAATCCACTTGAAAGCATCAACTTCTTTGAGGATTAAACAACCCCTTCGAAAGCATCAACTTCTTTGAGGATTATGATAGTAAAGAGAAATTCCCAATTAGCAAAGAGAAATTCCCAATTAGCAAAAATTTAGAACTAAAACTAAAAATTAAAAAAAAAATGATAAACCGAGGAGCCGATTAGTCCTGTTTTTCCTTTATATTGTTTACTTTCAAAAGATATTCAAAGCGGGATCTGTCAAAAGCTTTTGTAAACAAATCTGCACGTTGGTAGTCAGTATGGATTTTGACCATGTCAATCAATTCCTTAGCGTAACAATCACGGATAAAATGATATTTAATCCGGATATGTTTAGCTTTAGAATGATTTTCAGTATTTTTAGTTAATGCAATTGCGGCTTCGTTGTCACAGTGTATAGGGGTTTTAAGAAACTGCAAACCGTAATCGACCATCTGTTGTTGGATCCAGAGCACTTGCGAATAGCAACTCGAGGCTGAAATGTACTCGGCTTCACATGTAGACAGTGCGACGGAAGTCTGTTTCTTGCATTACCAGGTAATTAACCTGCTCCCTAAAAACTGGCAACCGGCTGTGGTTGATTTGCTGTCTTTGTCACAGCCGCCCCAATCTGCATCACTAAAAGCAATAAAATCAAAATCATCATCATTAGGGTACCAAAGTCCTTTTGATGGACAACCCTTCAGATATCGAAGGATACGCTTGACCGCCGTCAGATGACTTTGTTTCGGCTTCGATTGATAGCGAGCACAGAGACACGTTGCATACATAATATCTGGTCGAGACGCTGTCAAATACATCAGAGATCCGATGATTGCTCTGTATGTAAATGGATCTGTCAGCTCCCCCTTAGCGTCCACTCCAATCCCGTGATTGGGTTGAATCGGGGTATCCATCGGCTTAGAGTCCTCCATCTGGAATCGGCTCAAGATGTCGGCTACGTATTTCGTCTGGTGAATGAAGATCCCATCGGGTCTTTGATCCACCTGTAAGCCGAGGAAAAACTGCATTTCCCCCATAGCGCTCATTTCGAACTTTTCCTACATAACAGTTTCAAATTCCCTGCACAAAAGTTCGTTAGTTGAACCAAATATAATATCATCAACGTAAATCTGTACTAGAAGCAAGTCATCTCCCGTCTTCTTCGTAAAGAGGGTGCAATCAACGAGGCCGCGCTTGAATCCTTTGGAGATGAGGTATGTACTTAGCTCCTCGTACCACTGTCTTGGAGCCTGGTGCAAACCATATAAAGCTTTGTTCAGCACGTAGACCTTGTCCCGGTGGATTGGGTCCTCAAAGCCTGGTGGCTGCCCGACATAAACCTCCTCCTTGACTTTACCGTACAAAAATGCGCTCTTGACGTCCATTTGATAGACTTTGAATTTCTTGTATGAAGCAAACGCAAGGAACATCCGAATAGCTTCAATTCGTGCTACTGGTGCATAGATTTCGTTGTAATCAATTCCTTCAATTTGATGGAAACCCTGCACAACCAATCTGGCTTTGTTGCGTACAATAACTCCACGATCATCCTTTTTGCACTTAAACACCCACTTAGTGCCTATTTTCTTTCTTCCTGACGGCAAATCTGTGAGCGTCCAGACTCCCAATTTCTGGAATTGCAATAACTCCTCCTGCATTGCCTCAACCCAGGCATCTTCATTCAAAGCGTCTTTGTATGTCCTTGGCTCTACCTGCGACACATAACATGCAAACGACCAATCATTTTGGCTACCAGATTTCTGAATTTTGGCATACAATGCTAAAGCACCAAAACTCTCTGGCGAATTAACGCTTTTTAGCTGCCCTCTGGTCATCACTCCACTTCCAGGATCACCGATAACTTGCTCCAGCGGGTGAATACGATGAATCCGAGATTCCGGATTAACAGGCACAATCACTCCCGTCTGAGCAGTCAAGTTCTCTACAGTATCCTGATCATGACCCGTGTTAGACGATGAAGCAACATCTGGATTTGGAGTTGGGTTCACAGTTTGCTCTTCTAAGTCTTCTGCATGTTCAAGAACGGCTTCTTCAAATTGTTCATCTTCAGATTCTGAAGTGTCTAATGAAGTTGAAGCTTCTTGAAACATCTCTTCTTCTTGTATAGGAGCACCGGTATCATTAGAAGCTGGTGGGGGGTTTACGGTGATTGGACCCATCAACGGTGAAGTTGCCGCGTTTTCACACTCGTAAAGTAATCTAATAACAGCTTCTTCAACCAAGCTATCTAGGTTGAATGATTCAAAGAAATCTTTGTAATCAAACATCCAATCAGGGCCCGTGCCTTGCAAATTTTGAGTGTATCGTTGAACTTCCACGTTAGCCCAATCCTCCACTTGACGAGTTCGCTTGTTGAATACCCGTTTGAGCGGGGTTGCATATCCAACAAAATATCCCTCCTCAGCTTTAGGACTAAACTTCTCGCTTGGATTCAACATCGTGCATGGCGCCCCAAAAGGTTCTAGATACTCTAAATTGGGCTTTCGTCGGTGTAACAGCTCATAAGATGTTTTTCCAAACTTCTTCACTGTTATAACCCGATTTAATGTATAATTTGCTGCATAAATCGCCTCATTCCAGAACAATACTGGAAGATTTGAGTCAGCAAGCATTGTTCGAGCCGCCTCAATTAGAGTCCTATTCTTTCTTTCAGCAACACCGTTCTGTTGCGGGGTATACGGAGCCGAATATTCATGATGAATCCCTTTGCTTTCACAAAGTTCATCCATCTTTGCATTTTTGAACTCCGTCCCGTTGTCACTCCTGATCCTTTTTATCTTCAAATTGTAGATATTCTCCAGTCGAGTGAACAAAACTTGTAAGTTGGTAAAAGTGTCGCTTTTGTTCTTCAAACACATCACCCACGAAAATCTTGAATAGTCATCAGTGACAACTAAACAATAAAGCTCTCCAAGATGACTTTTGCGCTTGACCGGTCCAAAAAGGTCCATGTGCAATCGCTCAACCGGCATCTCAACAGAGTTAACTTTCTTCACTTTATGGGATTGTTTGTGTTGTTTTCCTTTCATACAGCTCACACACTTGTCGTTCAGATGGAAATGTTTCACGTTTACTCCATCGACAAGTCCATTTCTCACCAATTGATTCATTTTCCTCAGATGAATGTGCCCCATTCTGCGGTGCCACATTATCGATTCTTTTTCGGTCGCCTTGGATAGAAAGCATGTTATCTGTCCCTGTGATGTCATCGCCTTGGACATATCAAGAATATAAAGATTGTTGACTCGAGGTGCCATCAACATAACCCACTCCTTTGGAATTTTGAAGCCCGGTTTGAGAATATAGCAGGATTTGTCATCAAAATGCACAGAAAATTGTTTATCGCATATTTGACTGACGCTCAACAGATTATAGTCTATCTGCTTGACATAAGAAATCCGCTCAAAAGTCACAATCCCGTTACTCACGCTTCCTTCCATCGTAATATATCCTCCTTTATTACCCGCAAACGCGACATATCCTCCATTAATATTTTTCACATCAAACAACAATGCCAAATCCCCCGTCATGTGGCCTGAAGCTCCACTATCAACAATCCAGAGACTGCTAATAGGGCCAGCTGAAGCTCCCTGCACACAAAAAGTAAACATTTAGTTCTTTCGGGGGACCCAAGCCTGAGTCTTGGGCCTTTGAACATTGGATTTCAAAGAAACATCCTCAACAACTTTTTCAACAATTTTCTGTTTTGGATCAATCTTTTTCTGATTGTTCAAAACAGTTTCATTTTTCTCACTTACCTTCGAAGTAGAAGCTCCTGGAGTACCATTAGGTGTACAAGATTGTTCAGACCTTTTGAGAATACGAATTTGAGATTTTGGTTTCTCAATTGGTTTCTGAACATTGTTACTAAAAGTAACTTTCTTAGCAACCTTATCTGAATTAACAGACTTAGGTCCAACATTTGATTTGACAATTGGTTTTTGTGGAACCTTTTGTCTATCAGCTGTTGTGTTCACCACAGGTTTTCTCCAAGATTGTTCCATAGCAATCCGATTCCTTTGATCATATTGAAATGGACGGTTGTTCCTCATTTGAAAATTGTTTTGATTATAAAATTGTTGTTGTTGAGGAACAGCCCGTCTATGTGGTGGAACATAATGATCAATCGGCTTTCTCATGGAATTTCGAACATCAACCTCATGTCTTTTGTGCCTTACATATGGACACTGAGCAAGTAAATGCCCGCGTTCTCCACATTTAAAGCATTTTCTATATTCCTCAAACACATAATAAGCATTTGGTGAAGCAAATGATCTAACAGGAAATTGATCATTATACTGTTGATTTCTTAAACTCTCAGGAAGTGGTCCTTTCGAGTAAGAAGGCTCATGAAAACCATTTGCTTTATCATTTGGTCGAATGAACTCAGTGACATGGACCTTTGGTTCTTGAGGAACTTCTGAAAACAATTTCTTTAAGATTTCTGGTGGTATTTCATTGGTTCTCTCATGTTTTGGAAACCATATTGTGCTTTCTTGCCAGATTTTATCAAGTTTAGAATAGTTAACATTTTTGATCGGAAATTCCTCATCAGAAATGATCTTATCGGATCCTTCCATCCGATAAAACACTTTAACCGGTTTATCACTTTGTTCATTCAGCTCATTCTTTTTGACCACATTCTTAACATCATTATCTTTCTTAACATCAATCTTTTCAGACTTTTTATCACGATTAGCATTTGCCATCGGATGAACATGATCAGATGGTGATACTGGTTCAGTAGTAATGATGTGATTTTCTTTTGGAATCTCACATTCATTAACAGTTTGATCACTACCAGTATCATCATTCTCTGAGTCTGAATTATCACTCTCAGCATAAACACCCTCATTGTTCAAGCCCAAAATCGGTCTCACATCGGAATATGGATCACCAATACTCGAGGTATTAGATTCCATTTCTGATGATGAGTCTGATTTTACCGAACTCTCCGGTATAACTTGGTGATAGTTATGGTTTTCAAAAAGAACCGGAGATGGTACAGACTTGTAATTGGTGGTGTTATCATCAATGATATGATCTACCACATAAGCAACATTCTTATAACTTTCCAACTTCTTGTTAACCTTTTCAGCAAAGCATTTTATGGCTGCCATTTCCAACTTGGTGTTTTCAATTTCATTGATATAGTTGTTTATTGCCAATTGTTTCAATGACAAAGTGTTTTTCAAGTCGGAAATGTCCTTTTTATAGCCATCTAATACTTTGTTAAAAGCATTCAACTCTTTGCGAGTAGATTGACAGTTCAAGATAGCACTATCTCGTGAAATTCGGAGTTGTTTATTCTCCTCAGTCAATCTATCACATGTTCCACAATATTTATCACTCATAACATCAGTGCTAGATTCAGAACTTACAGGTTTTGGCGGTTCAGTCATGGCCATCAACGCAAAATGAGCTTCCTTTCCAGTGAAAAACTTGGAATAGTCGATCTTGGTGAAAGCATCATCAGCAATGCACGACTTCCTCGTCATTAAAAAGTCAGCTTCTGCCAGCAACTGATCAATATCATCATCTAAAGAATCAACACTTGCCTCTGGGTCTGATTCGCTCTCAGAATCTGAATAAACTGATCTACACTCTTCGGGAACATCAGAAACTGAATCAATCACCATTCCAGAACTCTTTTCCTTAGCCTTAACCTCAACAGGTTCATTCTCCACTTCCATCTCAGTCTCAGAATCATCACTTTCACACTCCTCAGTTTCTTTCTTCTCATCAACTGCCACCGACTCTTCCATATCAACCTGATAAGCAACACATGCCACATTCCCACCAGTAGTCACTTCCTCAACTCCTATTTGCATACCCGACCAGTCAAACCTCTCATCCTGTTGAGTCACCAAAGCTTGGTTCTGACTCGCATTCTGTTGAGTCTCATTAGGTGTAGTGATAGGTACAACTGTTCGGTTTGGGTAATTAGGAGATTGGTTTTGAATCTGGTTTTGAGTGTTTGGTTGTCTGTTTTGGTTGTTAAAGTTTCGGTTTTGGTAGTTGTTGTTATTTTGGTAAGAAACTTGGTTTTGTTGACGGTTCTGGTAATTTGCATTGAAAGGGTTTCGATTACCTTGTTTAGGTGGCTGGGTGCATTCCCTTTTGAAGTGTCCTTTTCTCCACAATTAAAACACGTAACCTTCTCCTTGTTGAATCCATAGGTTGTGTTGGGAGAAGTTGCCAAATCAGTCCTTCCAGTTTTCTCGATGAACTCTGTTGCTCTTCTTATGATACTCGCAAAAGCCCATTGAATGTCAATGAGTTCCATCTCTTCCTTGTCTATCTGTGCATAGTCTTCGTTGGTTAAGTTGTTGTTCCCAATCTGACTAGCAACCAACCCATTGTAGGATGAAACCATTGCTGAGACTAATGCAATGTGTTGCTGAGCAGCCTCCACAGTCACATTTCCCAAGTTAGATGTATCCAAAACCACTGGTTGTTGTTTATGTTGAGTAATTTGGTTTACTGGTTGTTGTGTTTGGTTAGCGGTGTAAAAACTTGCTTGTTGCATTGGGGAAATTGGTGAAATGTAGGAATTGTATTGTGGTGGTGTGTATGATGGTTGTGAGTAGGAATTGTATTGTGGTGGTGTGTAGTTGGTGGTTGGTTTTGATGATTCCATGACATTAGAAATACATGCAACATGTGGTGCAACGCTTCCTGAGCTCGAGTTTCCAGCTGGAACTGAAGTGCCTCCAAAATACAAACTGGGATTCTGAGGAATCTGTGACCTTCTAGCTTTCCTCCTATCCTCCAACTCTTTGTTCTCCAGCTTTTCGATAAACTCTGAAATGGTCCAGAATTGATAAGCATCCTTCTCTCTGAGTACCTCCACATGCTGATCCCATTGTGATGGTAAAGCATCTGCAAACTTATCCACCTGCTTAGTCATTGGAATCTGTACACCATAACTAGACAATTCAGACAACAAATTCATATATCTCGGAGTTAGTTCTTTTAGAGTTTCATTATTAATAAAAGAAAAATTCTCAAACTCTTTGACCAATTCCTCCATTCTCAGACTCCTGGTCTTCTCATTACCATCATGTTTCCTCTTCTGCTTATCCCAAAGCTGCTTTGATGTAGTACATGTTCCAAACTGATGCAACAGGTCACTTGTGATTGCCTGTGTCAGTTGGGAAAACGCCTTCTTCTCTACCACATATTTCTTCTTTTCATCCTCAGTTAAGCTTTCCAAAGGAATCATCTCACCTGTATTCTCCAGAATTGGTGCTGTGTATCCTTTAACAATCATGCTCCATGCCTCTGCTCCTTCAACTCCCATGCCTTCCAAATGGATCTTGAACATGGTATGCCACTGATTATACTCTTGCATATCCATGAGCTTCGGTGGCCGAGTTCCACTACCTGTAGACAAATCCTTAATCAAAGTAGAAATAGCATTAGTGGTTTGAGTATTTACCGCCGCTGCCGCTACTCCGCAGTAATCAGATTGTAGTGCCGGATGTGCTACACTTTGAGGCATCGTGCTCGTCGTTGTCATGTAGTTAAGTGGTTGTGAAGACTGTGTGTTCGTCTTTTGCGCTGCCACTGTCCATGGGTCCATCGTCTGCTGTTGTGGTTGTGTTGTTGCTGATCCCGGAGTAGTTTGAAAACGCCACATGATCTCAATCTGAAAATCTCAACACTTAGAAAAAAAAAATTTCAACAAAAATCCTAGGTTCGCCCAAAATTCACTTGGTTCGTCCAAACTTAAACACTCTCGTCCAAACTTTCTCACTTTCGTCCCTTCTGATCCTTAGTTCGCCCAAATAGTAACACCCGAACGTGAATTTGACCAGAATGTAAACACAGACTTATACTATTCCACTTTCGCCCAAAACAGAACGGTCGAATGTGGAAATTTCTACCCGAAAGTGAAAAGTTCAACAAGAAAATTCCAGGTTCGTCCACTTAATACTCAGGTTCGACCATGTTTTAACACTTTCGACCACTCAACTCAGATCAGGTTCCAGGTTCGCCCAAAACAGTCAGATCTCATTTTTGAAAAACGGTTATTGTTTGAAAAACGGTTATTCTGATCTCAGATTTTCAAAAGTTCATGGATTTGAATGATCTCAATCAGGTTATGTTTCGGAATTGATTTGGAACAACTTTAAGTCTTGGAAAACTTGAATTCGACCACAAATTCACCTTTAAATCGATCAAAAACTCTTAGAAACAATGTTTATGTAAAAACAGATGATTTTATGTCAAAAACATGTCCAAATCAGCTCTGATTTTATCAAATTTGTTGTTGTATGATTCTCTATGCTCTGATACCACTTTGTGAGCGTTGGATTTTAGCTAAAACAGGATTATACGATCATACAAGTCACAAAACCAGGTGCGGAAACCCTAGTTCTGAACAAATTGATAAAACACAAATCACGACACAATCAAGATCATCTTCAATATCATTTCATAGATTAACTTCATTCAAAAAGCATTTACAATCAGTTTATGTTAATCTAGAATACACACACTATTTCTCAAAAACACCTCTGAACCTGAACTGAACCTGGACACAAATGACAACTCTCTTACATTATCAAAATCACAAAAACTATATATAGACACTGCACATTCGCCCGTTTCAACTGGTCGAATGTGAGTGATTTCCACATTCGCCCATTCCAAATGGTCGAATGTGTCTTTTGTTCAGGTCCATTCTTCTTTCGCCCATCATCAGTCTTCCTTCGCCCCATATCTATCTACATTCGCCCATTCTCTTTACCTTCGGCCAAGCTTTAACATGTGTTAATTATGTATATCCAATCCTTAGTCACAAAACGCATCAACAATCAGCTTCGGTGGGCGGTTTCCACTTCCTGAAGACAAATCATTTATTAGAGTAGAAATAGCATTAGAAGTTTGAGTGTGTACCGCTGCTATGGAAACATCCCAATAATCATTCATGGGTTGTTATGGAGGTTGAGCAGCATTCTGTGGAATCGAACTAGTCATCGCGAGGTAATTGATCAGCTGAGATGGTTGAGTATTCCTCTTTTGTGCAACTACAGCCCAAGGATCCATGGTAACGTGTTGTTGCTGTGTAGTATTAGGCCTTGGTGTTGTTGGAAATCCCCACATATTGTCTACGAAGTCCGAAATGCAAAACACTTAGAAAAATTTCCAATCAGAATCTACGTTCGACCCTTTTCAACATACGGGGGTTCGAATGTGGAAAATATCTAGGTTCGCCCCCTAAAACTGACTCGAATGTAGAAAGTATAACCTCTGACTCACTTTCGACCACTTAATACCCACGTTCGACCTCCCGTTAGGTCGATTGTACAACACTTGGTTGAATGTACAAATTTAACTCACACAGCTTCTAGGTTCGACCTACAATAACCACTAAAAATCTCATGTTCGACCCCTGAAAACTACACGTTCGACCATTCTCTCTTAGGTTCGACCCTGTTCATTTGAAGAACGATTATTCTTTGAAAATTAGTTATTTTGATCCCAATTTTTCAAAAGTTGATGAATTTTTAGGATGTTTTGCAGGTTTTGCTTCGGAATTGATTTGGAACAACTTTAGTGAAGAGAATTCTTGATTTTATCCATAAAATCTAGCCCGAATCAATCAATTATCAACAAAACTCATTGTTCATTCAAAACAGAAAAATTTTGATCAATTTTGGGTCCAAATTAGTTCAAAAACTATCAATTCGTAGTTGTATGATCCGTAATGGCTCTGATACCTGTATGTGCTATAAGGATCGTATAATCAACAAAGAATGATCAAACAAGTTTGTTTTAGGTGCGGAATCCCTAAAACAATCACAAAATGATAATCAAACAGATCAAAACACGTAAATCATCATTTCAAAGCTTTTTCATCAATTACGAACTCAATTACACGTTTACAGATTGAAAGCAACAGGGTATGAACGTGAATTAAGCTAAATAATATCCTAGAGAGAGAATCAGAAAGTGGAGGGAATAAAATGACTCAAAGTTACATTCAAAAAATCAGCTTGACTATTTATAGACTGCACATTCGCCCAAACTGTTCGTGCGAATGTGCAGGTTCGACCACATCAACCGGTCGAACCAAGCCATACATAAAAACTATTCTACCTTTGTCCAAAACCACTCCTTCGTACCTTCTGATTCTCCTTCGACCAAATAACCTGCTTCCTTCGCACCTATAATATCTCCTTCGCACCTTCGACAATTATCAAAAACAAGTTTATTAAACAATCCGAAGCACTAGTCGCACAACTGCATCTACAAACTCCCCCTCGACTATTGCTTGGATTGCTGTCGACGTTCTTCGTCCATTCTGATGTTCATCAACTTGATATGTCGCTGAATCTTCTATTCTCTAGTCAATACCGGTTCATGAACTTGCTTCGGCTTCGTCTTTTTCACTTCAGGTACCTTTTGTTTCTCTACAAACCTCCCGAGCTTCTTGTCATAATCACATCCAACGTTTATATCATACGCAAAGCATAGAAATACCACTCGTCGGTATTTGCCTGCTTTCAGCATCTTTCAGCACGATCACAGCTGGAGCTCCACTGTCAACAATCCATAGGCTGCTAACAGGGCCAGCTGGAGCTCCCTGCACATATCAAGTAAAGCAATTAGATCTTTCGGGGGACCCAAGCCTGTTTGGTCTTGGGTCTTTGAACTGGTTGTTTCAAAGATTCTTTAGATTCACAAACATCTTGGGTTTTCTCAACCCCTTTCTTTTCACACTCAACTTTCTTTTTCTCAATTTTCACATTCTGTGAAGTTGAAGCACTCTCAGACTCCTTTGATGACCAAGATTGTTCAGACCTTTTCAAGATCCGGATCTGAGATTTTGAGTTCTCAGCCGGTTTCTTTACTTCGTCTTTGAATGCAACCTTCTTGGTTACCTTCTCTGATTTAACAGAGACAGGTCCAACTGCTGGTTTTACATTAGGTTTAGTAGGGACCTTTTTGTTTTCAGCAGTTGTGTTCATCACAGGTTTCTTCACTGGTTTCTCAGTGGCTATCCGGTTGCGTTTGTCATAAGTCATCGGACGGTTTTCCCTTTTGTTGTAAAAATTGTTTTGGTTATAATAAGGTGCTGGCTGAGGGAAAAACCGTCTTTGTGGATAACTGTAATTGTCAACCGGATAATCATGTCGTTGCCTCATCTCCACCTCGTGCCCCTTGTGTCGTACATACGGGCAGGTGGCAAGTAAATGTCCCCTTTCCCCGCACTTAAAACACGCACGGTATTCTTCATAGTTCTCTTTGATATGTGACTTGGAAAAACTTGCAATGGGATATTGATCAACCATGCATTGTTTTCTCAAACTCTCAGGAGCTGGTTCCTTTGAGTAAGTCGGTTCAATGAAACTATTTGATTTATCAACTGGCAGAACGAATTGTGTGACATTGACCTTTGCGTCTTTAGAATTATCCGAATAAATTTTCTCTAAAATGGCTGGAGGAATGTCATTGGTTCGTTCATGTTTTGGGAACCAAATTGTACTTTCCTGCCAGATCTTTTCAATTTTGGAATAATTCACAAATTTAATCGGATATTCATCATCAGATATAATCTTATCGGAGCCTTGCATCCGATAGAAAACTTTTACAGGTTTGTCACATTTTTCTCAACTTTCTTGACCTCTTTCATTTCAACATTTTTACCAACAGACTGTTCAGCTTTCTTAACAACATTCTTTCTATGAGCATTAGCCGTGGGATGAACAATCTGAGATGGTGAGACTGGTTCAGTAGTGATTATATGATTTTCATCAGGGATATCACTTTCATTCTCAACAACCGTCTCAGACTGTTCATCTTCTTCATCAGAATCATCTGCAGCAACCACACCCTCATTGTTTCCCAATACAGGTCTCACATCAGAATACGGGTCTTCGACACTGGAAGTGTTGGACTCGTTATCTGATGTGGAGTTAGATTTGACTAGACTCTCCGGTGCTATCGCATGTAAATTATGATTTTCGAACAACACCGGAGATGTGACAGCTTTGTAGTTTGCATTACTCGACTGTGAAGGTTCTTCGATGATGTGGTCAACTACATAAGCGATGTGCTTATAACTCTCTAACTTTTTATTCACTTTTTCAGCGAAGCACTTGATGGTTGCCATTTCTAACTTGGTGTTTTCCATTTCATTAATATAGTTATTAATGGCAAGTTGCTTTATAGACAAAGTCTTTTTCAGTTCAGAAATATCCTTTTTGTAACCATCAAGTACTTTGTTGAAATCTTTTGATTCTTTTTGATAAATTTGACAGTTTATTTTAGCACTCTCAAGTTGTACCTTGAGAAGTTTATTTTCTTCTGTCAATATATCAAAATCAGAACATTTAACACACACTTTAGATTGAGATTCAGAACTTACTGGTTTAGGTGGTTCTGTCATTGCCATCAGTGCGAAGTGAGCTTCCTTCCCTGCAAAGAATTTTGAGTAGTCAATCTTTGTGCAGGCATCATCCACCATGCACGACGTGCGGGTCATAAGGAAATCTGCTTCAGCTAGCAACTGATCAATGTCATCGTCTAGTGAATTCACACTAGCTTCCGAGTCAGTATCACTTTCCATATCCGAATAAGCTGAATCATATTGCTCTCCAACATCTGTGACAGAATCAAGAATCATTCCAGATTTCTTGTCTTCACACTCAACATTCACATCCTCATTCAACTCCTCTATTTTCAACTCCGACACTTTTTCTATCACAACCTCTTCTTCAATCTCCACATGCTCATCCAAACTCATCTTTTGTGCCACACAAGCCACATTTCCAGCAGTAATCTCTTCCACTCCTAATTGCATACCCGTCCAATCAAAGCCTTCATCTTTTTGAATCACAAGTGCTTAGTTTTGATTTTCAGTTTGGTTTTGGTTTTGAGTGTTAGGAGTAGAAATGGGAACAATGGTTCTGTTTGGATTTTGTTGTGGTTGGTTTTGAGATGTGGGTTGTCTAGTATTGGTATTTTGTTGTGTGTTTTGACGATTCTGGTAGTTGTTTTAAGGTTGAAAGCTGGAGATGTTGGGACTGTTGTATGATACCTGATTCTGGTTTTGGTTTTGTCTGTTTTGGTAGGTTGAGTTGAACGGGTTTCGATTACCTTGCTGAGCCGGCTGTGTACACTCTCTCTTGAAATGACCCTTCTCACCACAATTGAAGCATGTAACCTTGGCTTTGTTGAAGCCGTAAGTGGTGTTTGGAGAAGTCGAAAGGTCAGTTCTCCCAGTTTTCTGGATAAAATCAGTGGCTCTTCTCATGATGCTTGCAAATTCCCACTGTATGTCCATAAGCTCCATCTCCTCTTTATCAATTTGTGCGTAGTCCTCATTGGTGAGATTGTTGTTTCCAATCTGACTAGCAACTAAACTGTTGTATGATGTAACCATAGCAGATACTAATGCAACATGCTGTTGAGCAATCTCAACAGTAACATTGTTAAGATTAGAAGTCTCTAACACAATCGGACTTTGATTTGATTGTGTTTGAGTCATCTGCATTTGGTTCATGTGAGGATTATATGGTTGTTGTTGAGGTTGACTGGCAGTGTAACAGGCAGCTTGTTGTAAAGGTGAAAAAGGTGGAATGAAATTTGGTGTTTGATAAGATTGTGGTGTGTATGATGAAGTTTGGGCAAGATAGTTTATTGGTGCTTTTGTGGGTTCAACAACATTGGATACACATGCAATATGAGGTGCAACACTTGAAGTAGAGCTTGAAGTAGAAAGAGAAGTAGATGTACCACTCACATACAGATCTGGATTCTGTGGAATCTGTGCTCTCTTGGCTTTCCTCTTCTCCTCCATTTCATTGTTCTCCAGTTTTTGTATGAACTCATTGATAGTCCAATACTGGTATGCATCTTTTTCTTTCAACATTTCAATGTGTTGGTTCCAGTATGGTGGTAAAGCATCAGCAAATTTATCCTCCAGTTCGGACATCGGTATGCTAATCTCTTAACTTGGAAGTTCTGTTAGCAAATGGCAATACCTTGGAACCAATTCTTTTAGAGTCTCATTCCCCATGTAACTAAAGTTCTCGAACTCTTTTCGAAGCTCTTCCATTCTCAGCTTCCTAGTCTTCTCATTACCATCATGTCTGTTTCTCAGCATATCCCACAATTGTTTTGAAGTTGTACACGATCCGAACTAATGCAGCAAGTCAGTGTTGATCGCCTGAGATAACTGAGAAAATGCCTTTTTCTCTATCGCAAACTTCTTTTTCTCATCATCAGCCAAATTCTCTAATGGTATTGGTTCTCCAGTGTTGTCCAGAATAGGAGCAACATAACCCTTCACTATCATCTACCATGCCTCAGCTCCCTCTAAGCCTTGTCCCTCCACATGTATCTTGAACTTTGTCTTTCATGTGTTGTACTCCATCATATCCATGAGCTTTGGTGGACGATTGCCACTACCTGATGATAGATCATGAATGAGTGTAGATATGGCATTGGTCGTCTGCGAATGAACGGCAGCTGCTGCTACTCCCCAATAATTGTCAATTGGTTGTTGTAACGGTTGTACAACTTGCTGAGGAGCAGAACTAGTCATAGCCATGTAATTGATTGGCTAGGATGGTGGACTAGTCTTCTGGGCTGCAACTGACCATGGATCTCTTGTTGTCTGCTACTATGATGCTTGATTAGGTCTTGGCGTTGTTGGGAAGTTCCACATCTTAACCTGTAAATGTTCAAACACGAAAAGATTAGAAAAGTTTTGAAACAGACTACTCTTTCGCACTTACGGACGGGCGAATGAGAAAAATCCTTCTCCTTCGACCGTTTTGAAGGGTACGAATGTGGACTGATATCACACAAACTCTTTCGACCGTTTGCTTCTCTCTTTCGACCGTTTTCTCTCTCCTTCGACCGTTCGATCAGTCAAATGTAACTCAGACGGGCGAATGAACCCAAATAAGCAATGAAAGTCTACGTTCGACCACAAATACAACACCTTCGACCATAAATTCACTCTTTCGACCAAGGAAAATCACACTTTCGACCGTTCTCTCTAGGTTCGACCCCTGGTATTTCAAAAACGGTTATTCTTTGAAAATCAGTTAATTTTGATCATGTTTATCAAATGTTGTTAGATTTTGATGATCTTAATAAGGTTTTGAATCGGAATTGATTTGGAACAAGTTTATCAAAGAGAATTATCCATTTTAACCATGAAAACAAGTTGTAATCAATCAAAAACTTATCAAATCAGTTTGTTCTATGAAAACAGAAACTTTTTGATCAAAATTGGGTCCAAATCAACTGAGAAACTATCAATTTGTGGTTGTTTGATCCAGAATGGCTCTGATACCACTTTGTATGTGCTATAAGGATCGTATAATCAACAAAGAATGATCAAACAAGTTTGTTTTAGGTGCGGAATCCCTAAAACAATCACAAAATGATAATCAAACAGATCAAAACACGTAAATCATCATTTCAAAGCTTTTTCATTAATTACGAACTCAATTACACGTTTACAGATTGAAAGCAACAGGTTATGAACGTGAATTGAGCTAAATAATATCCTAGAGAGAGAATCAGAAAGTGGAGGGAATAAAATGACTCAAAGTTACATTCAAAAAATCAGCTTGACTATTTATAGACTGCACATTCGCCCAAACTGTTCGTGCGAATGTGCAGGTTCGACCATATCAACCGGTCGAACCAAGCCATACATAAAAACTATTCTACCTTCGTCCAATACCACTCCTTCGTACCTTCTGATTCTCCTTCGACCAAATAACCTGCTTCCTTCGCACCTATCAAATCTCCTTCGCACTCTCGACAATTATCAAAAACAAGTTTATTGAACAATCCGAAGCACTAGTCGCACAACTGCATCTACAATACCACTTTGTGGAGGATCAGTTTGACAAAAACAAGTTAGTTGATCATACAAATCTACCAATTTAGGTGCGGAATCCCTAAATCAGTTACAAAAAGATAGTAATCGAGTCAAATACGCAAATTCACCATTTCAATATCCATTTCATTAATAAACACTTGATAAAACTTTACAATTGATGTTTACAATGAAATAATAAACTTTCAACTCTTTTAGATAACTTAGAGAGAATTCAGATCAAACTAGACAAACAAATGACAAAATGTTAATGTTAAAATGAAATTTCAAGTTTATATAGGCCTGCACATTCGCCCCCCGTAAGGTTGAATGTGCAGGTTCGACCCTTCATATGGTTGAATAAACACATAAGCTTCAATTCTCCACATTCGTCTAAATTCTTCTACATTCGACCATCACAATTCTAGAGGAATATCATTGGTTCGTTCATGTTTTGGAAACCAGATGATACTCTCTTGCCAGATTTTATCAATTTTGGATTAATTGACAAGCTGTATCGGATAATCTTCATCAGCAATGATCTTATCGGATCCTTCCATCCGATAGAACACTTTAACAGGTTTGTTGTTGGATCAGTAATGCTCTTGATGTATTGCTTGCTAGTGAACACTTATGTGTTTAGCAAGTTCAATCAGATTTGCACAGCGGAATGATTAAGCAAAGCTACACTATCAACAGGAGTTATTTACTCCCCCTGGATGTTTAAAATCTAAAGACAAGTTTAATGAGAATCTAAATATTGAAAGTGAATGATAATAAATACTCAAACAGATTCTCAATAAATGAAATGGACAGAACAATAATAAGCTTTGAAGGATTCTTGTTTCAATAAAAATCAATGTCTAAAACAGAGGGATGAACCCATCTATTTATAGACTTTACATATGCATGAACCTTGCCAAAAAGCAAGTCAGAAACAAGTTGCAACAAGTTGCATTCTTGGAACTTGTACAAAAAGATAAAGTAATAGTAAACTAATAAACTACCGAAACATAAGTCGGTGAAAAAGATTTTTTACAAGAGCTAATGAATGACAAACTACTGATGAGTAGTTTGTCTTCAGTAGTTCTTCAGTGAACTGTCTGGTTAGACTTCAGAACTTCTGATACTTCTTCTTCAGTAGTTCTATACTTAGGATATTTTGCAGAAGTGAATTAGACTAAGGTTTACAAAAGTGGTTTCACCAATCCTTTTTGTCCTAACAATCTCCCCCTGGATTGATGAAGCCAAAACCTTTTCTAATTCTTTATTGTCTTCTTCTGTCATTCACAATCTTCCATATCTCCATGAACATGGAATTCTTCAATTGATTAAGCTGTTCATCAGTGAGAGATCCACTTTGAGGTTCCAGATGTTGAATTGTAAGCAAGTCCTAAGTTGATAGTTTCTTCAGTTCATTCATTGACCTGTAGGCCTTGCTTGTAAGATCTCTTCTTGTCACCAATACTAAGTTGTCATCAGTAAAGGACCATCTGATGATCAGCACTTTAGACTTGTCAAAGTCTGAAGTATAGGGAACCATGCTGGATCCCTGGGATGTTCCTAAGTGTTGGATATTTTCTATTTCTGTGACTCTCAGGTGGGATTCACTTCTGTCTTCTTCTTGCACTACTTCAGGTAATTTAAAGGTTGGTAAATGATGTTCAGTAACTACCTTTGAGTGCAGTCTGTCAGTGACAGTCTTCTGAATTTGGTAAGCAAATGTTGAAGGATCCCTGAATTGAGTTATCAGAGGCTTCTCTTCAATATCAAAGTCTCATTGCACAACTGTGTTGCCTTCTAGAAACACCATCTTGATCTCAGTCTTTGTATTGTCCTCTGGTTTCTTCTTGGTAGCTGGTCTTTTAACACCAGAAGTTCTAACTACTGAAGTTAATACTTCGGAAGTTTTTAACTTCTCTGGATTAGTAGCCTTGGCAGCCTTGTACTTCTTGTATGTGTCCTGTAGTCTATCTTCTTTCCATCTTGACACAGAGGCTTTTGAACCATAGTTATTTGCTACCAGTTCTTCAATCATCTCAGCTCTCTTTGCTTTTCCATTTGTTTGTTGCAAGTTTGTCAGCAACAAGTTGAGCTCTTCTAGTCAGCTCATCCATTGAGAGCCCTTTGAGTGAATAGGCTTTTGTTTTGCTGTTCTTTGTTATAAAAGACACCAGTTGTTGCCTTTCATCTTCTTCAGCAACTCTCTCTGTTTCAGCTTGCCTATTCAACTCTTCTTATAAGCATGAAGCTTTTCATTTAAGCTTAGATCTTCCCTTGCTTCCAAGTTATTCCAGATCTCTTCTTCCTTAGCCTTTCTTTAGGCTGCAATCACACTCTTCTCAAGTAGTTCTTTGGAAATTGATAGTGGAGAAGGGTTAAGCACAGTCATTGTTGTAGTTGTTGTAGGCCTTGAAATAGGAGTTGGTTGTTGTTGTTCAGTTGTCTTGGAAGGCTCTTCAACTGTTTTATGTTGGAAGTGTTAACTGCTGAAGTGTTGACAGATGTGTCAACTACTGAAGGATTGTCTTTAGTACTTTCAAATCATCAGAGGTTTCTTCAGTAGTTTCTTCATTATGGCCTTGGGAAGGTTCAGCTTCAACTTCAGTTTCAGAGACAAGCCTTTGTTGATCTTCTTTTTGTTTTTGGGCTTTCTCTAGAAGTTGTTGTTGTTGTAGAGCCACTCTTGCCTTTATCCTGGCTTCCACTGACTCCTTAGGTTCCTTAATCTTCTCCCCCTTTTTGGCTTCATCCACTTCTACCAGTGAGTTCAACAAGCTGTCTTAAGTTGTTGTCTATTTTATTGGACAGCTAACCAAGTTTTTTGTTGATCACTTCAAACTGAGCTTTGGTTGACAACTCCAAAGTAATTGTGAAAGTTTTGAGGTGATTGGCAATTAGGGTGTTCATCAACTGGTATAGAGGACCATTGGGGCTGCATAGTTGGTTCAAGTGTATGCTGGATGACCCAGGGAATTAGGGAGGCATTTTCAGTGAGGGGTGTGTTTTTGGGTGATCTTCATATTGCATAGTAGATGCCACTTTAGGGGAATCGGGGATCAAGTGGGCTTTAACCTGATCTGGTGTGACAAGCTCTTTGAACTTAGAGACACCAGGTGCAAGACCTTCACTAGCAACCGTCAATTCAATTTTAGTGGAGTGTGAATCATCATCCAAATCAATGGAATCATCTGAATCCCTGCTTACTTCCTCAATGAGGACAGTATCAGTTACATCATAAGCTGGGCCCAACCCAGTTGTCTCATGTACCTCTTTTTCTTGGTTCAGAGGATTTCCTACCTCAGGCATTAAGCCTTCATCAGTAGTTGCCACAAGTGAGGTCTTAGTAATGTTACTTCTATCCTCAGATCCACCACTGGGTGGTATATGAGTAGTAGCAGCCTCCACAATAAACACTCTGTTCTTATTCTTGATCGCTGTTTGACTCTTTAACTTGACCGAACAATCGAACACGATACAACATTGTAAGTATTATGTTTTCAGTGGGTTTTGATCTTCGGCGTTCACTAATCAATAGCCCCATGATTAATTGGGCTATTGATGATTGAATCAAGCTATTGCAGAAACTAGGGTTCGTGAGTATTGATTTGGGGATAAACTATTTTTGTATAATGTATTTAGTTTAAATAAAACAGAATTTATCACAACCACGGGCCTAGGCCAAGTGGTTGTGACTGAGGCTTATAACCCAAGCCATCCGGGTTCGAGTCCCGGCTAGGGCGCCCCTTTTTCCACTTATTTTTCATTTTTAAAACAAACCAAATAATATATATATATATATATATATATATATATTACATTTAATATTGTAAAATTCATTTTTAATTATTAAAACCTTTTTATAAATTCTAAAAAAATTATTTTTAACAAATCTGATGTAAAAGTTTTATCTACAATTTTTAGTTTTCTGAAATTCATTTATTTAATATTTATAATAATTAAATCAATTTGATGCTATTATATTTATAAAAATCCATTAAAATATCAAAACAATTTTATAAATTTCCACAAAAATTATCCTGAGTTTGTACAATGATTAACTTTATTGAAATGATTTTTAATTCTGAAAACTCATTTATTTTTTATTTTTAATCAATTTTTGTTAGTTTTAATCATAATTAAATCATAATAAATTCAAATTTTATTATTTTTGCACCAAAATTTTATACAATTTATTTCTGAATATTTAGAACAGAAATATGATTTTTAAAATAATAATTCTTTAATTTTAGTATTTTTAAATATTAAAGTTTAATTTTGGCAATTTGTAATAAATAGATTTAATAATCTATTTTAAAGAAAATAATTTTATAAAAATTATTTTTATACTTCAAACACATTATTGTGAACATCCTAAATTCAAACTTTATAAAAAAGATTTTCATTTATTTAATTATCAAATTTCCCTTTATTTAATTAACATTTTATTATAAATTCAACAATTGGATATCCCCAAATCGAAACCCTAGAATATACTTATAGACTAGATAGACTTAGACTTATTTGTTGCCTTATACATAGGGTAATACTTGGCAATCTATTGGGCTACACTTATACTATTCCTCAATACCTAATACTATACCAAGGTGAGTTTACGTAACCATGTTTATGCGATTCTTTATACTTGCAACATTTTAAGCAATTCAACATGCATGTCTAGTAGTAAACTTTATTGTCTCATGAATTAGTCAACAGTTTCAACGAGTTTCAACGAGTTTCAACATTACATAATCATTAGCTATGGCCAAGCCGGCGATACTCAATAATAGATCTATTGGATTGACAATCCCACCCGGATACGTGTACCTCCTACATAGGTAGCGTGGGTGATTGTTATCGTTCCAACATATTACTAAGGTGAACCGTAGATGACGGGATGGACCTAAACTAGTCGGAGGTTTGATTATGTCAACATATTATACTATTCTTGTAGACTTAAACTTACGATAGACATATGAATTGCTGGACTTTTATACTTAAACTATTTGCTTAACATGGATTATGTATTCTCACCAACTTCTAGTTGACCCCCCCCCCATTTTTACAACTCAATAGGTAATAATGATGCATGAAGATTAGAGTGTTTTATGAAGACAATAAGGAGTCTATGCTTGCTTGATTCTTGTGTGATGTATTAGATTTCCACATTTAAAACTCTTATGTATTTCTATTTTTGGATATTTGCAATTTAAATTTATTTCAATTAAAATTTGGATTACCATGTGCTACTGTATACTCATTCTTACGTGACACCTTGATGTTTCCGCCATCGGTTGGGGTGTTACAGATTGGTATCAGAGCCTTGGTTATAGGGAATTAGGTTATTAGAAAATAATCTAGACTATAACCTTAGGGACTTAAACAGTACTTGCTTCTCTTACTTGTAACCCTAATTGCTTCCCTAATCCTATCCTTATCCTATTCCTTATATAACCCTAAACCTACATGTGACTACTCTTATTCGTCTGCTGCAATCCTGATCCACCATTAGATTAATAGGACAAAATCCTCAGGTTTAACCTGAACCCCCTTGAGATCTCGTCGGAGTTCTAGATTTTAATAACGAACACGTGCAATCTGGAAGGGTGAACGCCTGTATTCTGAGTCTTCTGTCTAGGCTGGCATTGCGCATATATCCCAATCAGACGAGGGACCCGGATGCCTACCTGGGAATTCTCGGGATGAGTTTTCACTTATAGGCTAAAGCATGTCTTCATATGTTATTAAAATTTAGAATCTTTGATAAGTCAACGTTTTCGTTTATTCGTTTTAATTAATGAATAAATGATTACATTCCTTATATAATCTCATTCATTTCATTGTGTCTATTACAGATCATGCCTCCACGTCGCAGCACTCGCAACAGCAATGGTGAGAACCACGAAGAAGGTGGTGACAACCATAACCATGACCAAGGTCCTAACCACAACAACAATGGTGTCGATGCCCAACTAGCTGCGATCATTTCTCAACAAATGGCGCAGCAAATCGCAACTCCGGTTCCCAATTTACTCGCTCAGGTCATCCAAATGAATGGCAACGGGAACGGCAACAGGAACGGGAACGGCAATGGTAATGGAAATGGACCCCCAGCCTGCACCCTTAAGCATTTCAATTCTTGTAACCCTCCAAAGTTTAGTGGTGAAGAAGGAGCTACAGGACTCCTCCAATGGTTCGAGGGTATTGAGAATACCTTCATCAACAGTGAGTGCCCCGACAACTTCAAGGTTCGTTACGCCATGAGTGTTCTCCACAAACGAGCACTCACTTGGTGGAATGAAGAAAAGCGCACTCGTGGGGCCGAAGTTACTCTTGCTATGACATGGGACCAAGTCAAGGAGGTCATGAAGGAAGAGTTTTGTCCTCGCAATGAGGTTATGAAGCTTGAGGATGAGTTCCACACCCTAGCTCAAGATAGTGGGAAAACCTTACCTACAACACCCGCTTTCACGAGCTTAGCTTATTGTTGCCTCACAAAGTCACTCCCCTGCCGGTAGCCATCGAGAAGTACATCGGTGATCTGCCCATGCAAATCCAGGATACCGTTTGGGGAAGAACTCTTGCAACTTTGGAAGAGGCCAAACGTCTAGCGGCCACTCTTACTGATAATCACGTGAAGAACGGTACTCTCTTCCGCAAGGGCACTAAGAAGACGGTTGCCAAAGACACTCCACAGCCTGCAATTGAAGTCAAGCCTGAGACCTCAAGCAACAAAAAGTGCAAGGCTAGAAACTACATGGTTGCTGCTACTCCACCTGCTGCCCAAAACCTAGCCAAGAAGCCATATGGCGGGACTCACCCTCTTTGCAACACCTGTCAGTTCCATCATCTTCCTGGTAGACCGTGCCGCCAGTGTAATAACTGTAAACGGTATGGACACTACACCAACGCCTGTCAAGCCCCTGCTGCCCAAAACAACCAAAACAACCAAAACAACCCAGCCAGAAACAACCCAGCTCCCAACCAACAAAACAACAGGCCTACTCGTGGTCAATGCTACGAGTGTGGCAGCCCTGATCACTACAACAACAATTGCCCTAATCGTAACCAGAACCAAAACCGAAACCAAAACCAAAACCAGAACCGCAACCAGAACCAAGGTGCTCGAGGTCGCGCCTACAATCTCAACGCTAACCAGGCTCGTGACAACAACGAAGTGGTGAATGGTACGTTCCTCATTAATAACCACTATGCATACATATTATTTGATTCGGGAGCTGATAAGTCATTTGTGTCACTGAAGTTTGAACCTTTACTTAACTTACCCCACACTAATCTAGAGGAACCTTTAGTGGTAGAGGTAGCTAACGGGAAGTCTATTTCGATCGACTCTATTATTCGTAACTGCTTGTTGAACCTCGACGATCATACCTTCTCTATCGATCTCATCCCCATGCATCTTGGTAGTTTTGATGTTATAGTAGGCATGGACTGGTTGTCAACTCATCGTGCCGAAATTCTGTGCTTCGAGAAAGTCATACGCATTCCTCTCAAATCTGGTGAGATTTTGAAGATCTATGGTGAGAAACCCTGTGGCGAGCTTAAGCTTATGTCTTGTACTACTGCCCAAAAGTACTTACGAAAGGGGTATACAGCCTTCTTAGCTAACGTGATAGAGAAGAAGGACAAAGGCAAAAGTATCCAAGACATTCCTATTATTCGAGACTATCCTGAAGTCTTCCCAGAGGATTTACCTGGTTTGCCTCCTGCTCGACAAGTGGAATTTCGAATTGATCTTGTTCCTGGTGCTAATCCTGTCGCTAAAGCTCCTTATCGTCTTGCACCCTCTGAGATGCAAGAACTCGCCAGTCAATTACAGGAACTTTCTGATAAAGGGTTCATTCGCCCTAGTTCTTCTCCATGGGGAGCCCCTGTCTTGTTCGTTAAAAAGAAGGATGGTTCTCTTAGAATGTGTATTGACTACCCTGAACTCAACAAACTCACCATCAAGAATCGTTATCCACTTCCTAGGATTGACGATCTCTTCCATCAACTTCAAGGAGCAACCCACTTCTCGAAAATTGATCTCCGTTCTGGTTATCATCAACTTAGAGTCCATGATGAGGATATTCCCAAGACAGCTTTTCGCACACGTTATGGTCACTACGAATTCATGGTTATGCCTTTTGGATTGACCAACGCTCCCGTAGTCTTTATGGATTTGATGAATCGGGTTTGTAGACCCTACCTCGACAAATTCGTGATCGTTTTCATCGATGATATTTTGATTTACTCTAAATCAAAATCCGATCACGAGCAACATCTTCACTCCATCTTGGGTCTCCTAAAGAAAGAACAACTGTATGCTAAGTTCTCGAAATGTGAATTTTGGCTTAAGGAAGTCAATTTTTGGGACATGTCATTGATATGAACGGGATTCATGTTGATCCCGCAAAGATCGAAGCTGTGAAAAATTGGAGTGTTTCTTAAACTCCAACCGAAGTCCGTTCTTTCCTTGGTTTGGCTGGTTATTATCGTCGATTCATCGCCAATTTCTCCAAGATCGCTGTTCCTCTCACTACCTTAACTCACAAGGGTAAACCCTATGAGTGGGGATCAAAGCAAGAGGAAGCATTTGAAACTCTTAAGCTGAAACTCTGTGAAGCTCCTATCTTGTCTCTACCTGATGGTAATGATGATTTCGTGGTCTACTGTGATGCATCGAACCAAGGTCTTGGTTGTGTTCTCATGCAACGGGGAAAGGTTATTGCTTATGCGTCTCGACAACTCAAGACTCACGAAAAGAATTATACCACCCATGATCTTGAATTGGGCGCTGTTGTCTTAGCACTCAAGATTTGGAGACATTATCTTTATGAGACCAAATGTGTGGTGTTCACGGACCACAAAAGTCTCCAACATGTATTCGACCAAAAGAATCTTAACATGAGGCAACGACGTTGGGTTGAATTACTTAACGACTACGATTGCGAAATTCGCTACCATGCTGGCAAGGCGAATGTAGTGGCTGACGCACTTAGTCGTAAAGAGCATATCAAACTCCAATGTGCGAGAGTTCGTACTGATCTTCAAGATCGCATCCTCCAGGCTCAACACATATCAGTCACCCAAGGTAACATGTACGATGAAATGTCTTGTGGTGCTGAAACTCAACTTGAAACCAAACCTGATGGCCTTCTCTATTTTCTTAATCGACTGTGGATTCCCGACCGTGATGATCTTCGTACTTTCCTCATGAACGAGGCTCATAAGTCTCGTTATTCTATTCATCCTGGAGCTGACAAGATGTACCAAGATCTCCGTTATTCTTATTGGTGGCCTGGTATGAAGAAAGACATTGCTCTTTTCGTTGCAAAATGCCTCACTTGTTCCAAGGTCAAGGCTGAACATCAACGACCATCTGGTATGCTTGAACAACCAGAGATTCCTGTGTGGAAATGGGAGA
This sequence comes from Ambrosia trifida, assembly GCA_028751855.1. Taxonomy (NCBI): domain Eukaryota; kingdom Viridiplantae; phylum Streptophyta; class Magnoliopsida; order Asterales; family Asteraceae; genus Ambrosia; species Ambrosia trifida. Next base: position 96,408,275 of record CM054124.1, on the reverse strand, counting down.
GCATAGCTATGGACTTCATCACCAAACTCCCTCGTACACCCAAAGGTTTTGACAGTATTTGGGTAATCGTCGATTGTTTGACCAAGTCAGCTCACTTCTTACCCATTCGTGAGAAGTATTCTGTGGAAAGGTTGGCAAAGATGTACGTAAGTGAAATCGTATGTCGTCATGGTATACCTTTGGACATTATTTCTGATCGCGATGGTCGTTTCACCTCTCACTTTTGGGATTCTCTACAAGATGCTTTGGGTACCAAGTTGAACCTGAGTACTGCTTATCACCCTCAAACAGATGGTCAGACTGAACGGACCATCCAGACACTTGAGGATATGCTCAGGGCATGTATCATCGATTTTGGTGGCGCATGGGATTCTCATCTTCCTTTGGTTGAGTTTTCATACAACAACAGTTATCACGCCAGCATTAACATGGCTCCTTTCGAGGCACTCTATGGTCGTAAATGTCGTTCACCTATCTGTTGGACTGAGGTTGGTGAAACTCGTATCACTGAACCCGAACTAATCCAGGAAACCACAGACAAAATTCAGCTTATTCAGGATAATCTTCTCAAGGCTAGAAGTCGTCAGAAGAGTTATGCTGATAGACGTCGTAAACCCTTGGAATTTGAAGTTGGGGACCTTGTACTACTTAAGGTATCCCCTTGGAAAGGAGTAATTCGTTTCGGTAGGAAGGGAAAACTAGCTCCTCGATACGTAGGCCCCTTCAAAATTCTTGACAGAGTTGGAAAAGTGGCTTACAAACTTGATCTTCCACCTGAGCTAAGCAATGTTCACCCGACTTTCCATGTTTTGAATCTCAAGAAATGCTTAGCGGATGAGAACCTTCATGTTCCTCTTGAGGATGTGCAAATTGATGAAAGCATGCACATTATCGAGAAACCCGTCGAGATTGTTGATACTGGAGTCAAGAAACTCAAGCGCAGTCGCATTCCGATCGTTAAGGTCCGTTGGGAATCTAAACGAGGCCCAGAGTTCACTTGGGAACGTAAAGACCAGATGAAGTCGAAGTACCCACATCTTTTTCCACCAGACTCTCCAACTCCAACTTCGGGACGAAGTTCCTAAAAGTAGGGGAGACTGTAACATTTCGCATTTTAAACTTGTACGTTACACTATCATAATTAATAAAACGTCAAGTTCTATCTATAATATTCGTATTTAATTATTTTTGTCGCGTTATTTAAACCCTAATACTATATATATATGATATACATTGTGGATAGCTTGATAATTATCAAAAAAAAAAAAAAAAAAACACTTGGGCCGGGAATCGAACCCGCGCCCAAGGCCGGCCCAACACCACACACAAACACACTTACCATCTGAGCTGACCAACATACTTGTTCTGAATCCAGCGCGTTAAAACTATATCATCATTTCAATTTGTCACAGTTGACTTGGTAAGTCAACTGTGAGCACGCTACTTACCATAATCACCAAATTAACTCGTGTATTGCATAAGTATTATGTTTTCAGTGGGTTTTGATCTTCGGCGTTCACTCATCAATAGCCCCATGATTAATTGGGCTATTGATGATTGAATCAAGCTATTACAGAAACTAGGGTTCGTGAGTTTTGATTTGGGGATAAACTACTTTTGTATAATGCATTTAGTTTAAATAAAACAGAATTTATCACAACCACAGGCCTAGGCCAAGTGGTTGTGACTGAGGCTTATAACCGAAGCCATCCGGGTTCGAGTCCCGGCTAGGGCGCCCCTTTTTCCACTTATTTTTCATTTTTTAAAACAAACCAAATAATATATATATATATATATATATATATATTACATTTAATCTTGTAAAATTCATTTTTAATTATTAAAACCTTTTTATAAATTCTAAAAAAATTATTTTTAACAAATCTGATGTAAAAGTTTTAGCTACAATTTTTAGTTTTCTGAAATTCATTTATATAATATTTATAATAATTAAATCAATTTTATGCTATTATATTTATAAAAATCCATTAAAATATCAAAACAATTTTATAAATTTCCACAAAAATTATCCTGGGTTTGTACAATGATAAACTTTACTGAAATGATTTTTAATTCTGAAAAATCATTTATTTTATATTTTTAATCAATTTTTGTTAGTTTTAATCATAATTAAATCATAATAAATTCAATTTTTATTATTTTTGACCAAAATTTTATACAATTTATTTCTGAATATTTAGAACAGAAATATGATTTTAAAATAATAATTCTTTAATTTTAGTATTTTTTAATATTAAAGTTTAATTTTGGCAATTTGTAATTAATAGATTTAATAATCTATTTTAAAGAAAATAATTTTATAAAAATTATTTTTATACTTCAAACACATTATTGTGAACATCCTAAATTCAAACATTATAAAAAAGATTTTCATTTATTTAATTATCAAATTTCCCTTTATTTAATTAACATTTTATTATAAATTCAACAATTGGATATCCTCAAATCGAAACCCTAAAATATACTTATAGACTAGATAGACTTAGACTTATTTGTTGCCTTATACATAGGGTAATACTTGGCAATCTATTGGGCTACACTTATACTATTCCTCAATACCTAATACTATACCAAGGTGAGTTTACGTAACCATGTTTATGCGATTCTTTATACTTGCAACATTTTAAGCAATTCAACATGCATGTCTAGTAGTAAACTTTATTGTCTCATGAATTAGTCAACAGTTTCAACGAGTTTCAACGAGTTTCAACATTACATAATCATTAGCTATGGCCAAGCCGGCGATACTCAATAATAGATCTATTGGATTGACAATCCCACCCGGATACGTGTACCTCCTACTTAGGTAGCGTGGGTGATTGTTATCGTTCCAACATATTACTAAGGTGAACCGTAGATGACGGGATGGACCTAAACTAGTCGGAGGTTTGATTATGTCAACATATTATACTATTCTTGTAGACTTAAACTTACGATAGACATATGAATTGCTAGACTTTTATACTTAAACTATTTGCTTAACATGGATTATGTATTCTCACCAACTTCTAGTTGACCCCCCCCCCCCCCCCCATTTTTACAACTCAACAGGTAATAATGATGCATGAAGATTAGAGTGTTTTATGAAGACAATAAGGAGTCTATGCTTGCTTGATTCTTGTGTGATGTATTAGATTTCCACATTTAAAACTCTTATGTATTTCTATTTTTGGATATTTGCAATTTAAATTTATTTCAATTAAAATTTGGATTACCATGTGCTACTGTATACTCATTCTTACGTGACACCTCGATGTTTCCGCCATCGGTTGGGGTGTTACACGTAATAGGTAAGTTCTGACTCCACATTAGACATGAATAGTGACAAATATTATGGAACATGTGATAGATTGACAGAAGAAAACTAGCAACTCAGGGTTCAACTTGAGAGTTCTAGAATCAACTGTCAATCTTATCGAAAATATGTAGATACACGAAAGTGCGACTAATGCTATTATATTGCGAGTTTCAAGATGTTTTGGTGTTATCGTTTGGGCGAAGGTTGAAAGTAAAAGGTTGAAGGTAGAAGTAGACGGTCGAAGGTGACTCTGGGAGGTCGAATGAAGATTTGTTTATATGTATGTCCAGATTCACCCACTGTATATGGTCGAACCTGCACATTCGACCAAGTAATTTGGGCAAATGTGCAGGCCTATATAAGGTTGAATCAATTTTGAATGTTTAACTTTTGGTCATTTGTTTTCCCTCTCAGTGTGTGTTTCTCCCTAGGGTTTTTATTGAGTCTGTAATCAAGTTATATCATTATAAACAATCTTTTCAAGTGTAATTGATTATGTTATTGAATTAAATGAACGTGTTTATGATGATTTCTGTGTTTTGCTAGTTTTATTATCATTTTGTGATCAATACAGGGATTCCGCACCTGAATTGAACTTGCTTGATCATATTCTTTGTTGATTAGCTAATCCTATACACATACAAAGTGGTATCAGAGCCAATTGGATCAAACAACCACAAATTGATAATATTATAGCTGATTTGGACTCAATTTTGATCAAAACTTTCTATTTTTCATTGAACATTTAAATTTGGTGTTAAATTGATTGATTTGAACTTGTTTTCATGGATAAAATTCAAAATTCTCTTTGTTAAACTTGTTCCAAATCCAATCCGAAGCAAAACCTGCATAAGATCATCAAATTTCATCAACATTTGAAATTTTTTGATCAAAATAACTGATTTGCAAAGCATAACCGTTTTTCAAAATGAAAGGGTCGAACCTAGGGAGATTTGGTCGAGAGTGGAGTTTTTAGGTCGAACCAGGGATTATTTGGTCGAACTTGGAGTTATATTTGGTCGAACCTAGAATGTTTTAGTTTGTTGTTGTTCTTTCGACCTCAAGTGGTACATTCGACCAATCGGGTGGTCGAACGTGGGATAAATCGGTCGAAAGTGAACTGAGTCTGTTATTTTCTACATTCGAACCTTATCAAACGGTCGAACCTGGATTAATTTTTACATTCGACCACACGATTCTTCAAAAGGGTCGAACGTAGAAACTATTGTGAAATTTTTCTAATCGTTTCGTGTTTTATTATTTTCAGAAAGATATGTGGAACTTTCCTACAACACGACGACCTAATATAACACCACAATAGCAAACAACTATGGATCCTTGGTCAGTTGCTGCTCAGAATACTAGTCAACCATCCCAACCGATTAACTATTTGGCGATGACTAGTTCTATGCCCCAACAAGTTGCACAACCACAACCACAACCTATGGCTGATTACTAGGGAGTTGTAGCAGTGGCGGTTCACTCTCAGACTACCAATGCGATTTCGACACTTATTCATGACTTATCTTCGGGCAGTGGGAGCCGTCCACCAAAGTTGATGGAAATGGTAGACTACAACACATGGAAGACCAAGTTCAAGATTCATCATGAGGGAATGGGATTAGAAGGAACGGAAGCTTGGCAAATGATTGCTAAGGGTTATGTTGCTCCAGTTTTGGAGAACACGGGTGAGCCGATTCCGTTAGAGAGTCTTGCTGAGGACGAGAAGAAGAAGTTTGTGGTGGAAATGAAGGCATTTTCCTGACTGTCCCAAGCCATTAACATTGGTCTATTACATCAGTTTGGGTTGTGCACTACTTCTAAACAAATGTGGGACATGTTAAGGAATCGTCATGATGGGAATAAAAAGACGAGGAAGTTGAGAATGGAGGAGTTAAGAAAAGAGTTTGAGAACTTCAACAATATGGGAAACGAGACGCTGAATGAATTGATTCCAAGGTACTGTCACTTATTGACTGAACTTTCAAGTTATGAGATTAACATACCGATGTCTGAGCTGGTGGACAATTTCGCATATGCATTGCCACCATACTGGAATCAACACATTGAGGTACTCAATGAGAAAGATGCGTACCAATACTAGACCATCAACAAGTTTATCCAGAAGCTAGAAAACAAAGAGATGGAAGAAAAGAGGAAGGCGAAAAGAGCTCAAGTTCCTCAGAATCCAGAGTTATACCATGGCGGTACATCTTCATCTCTAGCTAGTTCAAGGTCTAGCTCTACTGTTGCTCCACACATTGCTTGTGTATCAAGTATTGTTGAACCACCCAAAGCCCCCATAAATTACCTTGCTCAAACTTCATCTTATACCCCACCATCATACCCTACCCCTAATACTTACATTTCACCATTTTCACCGATGCAACAAGCTACTTGTTATTTTGCAAGTTTAAACCAATCTCAACAACAATCCTATATTCTTCAAGTGAATCAAAACCAAATGCACCTAAATCAACCTAATCAGAGCCCAATTGTGTTGGAGACTTTGAACTTGAACAATGTTACTGTTAAAGTTGCACAACAACATGTAGCATTGGTTTCTGCTATGGTCGCTTCTTATAACGGATTGGTTGCTACTCAAATTAGTAACAACAACTTAACCAGTGAAGACTATGCACAAATTGACAAAGAAGAGATCGAGCTCATTGACATCCAGTGGGCGTTTGCTGGCGTTATGAGGAGAGCGACTGAGTTCATTGAGAAGACGGGCAGAACTGATCTTTCTACTTCTCCAAACACCACATATGGCTTCAATAAAGCCAAAGTGACATGTTTTAACTGTGGTGGGAAAGGTCACTTCAACAGGGAATGTACACAGCGAGCACAGCAGGGGAACAGGAACCCTTTCAACACCGACTACCAGATCCGTCAATCACAAAATCAGGTATCTTATCAAAGCCCAAACATTTCCAGCTTTCAACCACAAAATACCTACCAAAACCGCCAAAACACCTCACAAAATAATACAGTTAGACAAACCACTACACAAAACCAGAACCAAAACCAAACACCACAAAATCCAAACCGAACAATCATTCCTATTTCTACACCAAACAGCCAAACCCATTCAGATAACCAGAACCAGGCCTTGGTAATTCAAAAAGATGAGGGATAGATTGGACGGGTATGCCATTGTGTGTTGAGGAGATTACTACTGGTAATGTGGCGTGTGTTGCCCAGAAAATGGATATGGATGAGCCGGTGTTTGTTGAAGAAGAATTGGTGATTGAGAAGATGTCTGAGGTGAAAATTGAAGAGTTGAGTGAAGAAAGTGATGTTTGTGCTGAGAAGAAGTCTAGTTTGATTCTTGACTCTATTACTGATGTGCCAGAACAGTATGATTCAGCTTATTCTGATATGGAGAGCGATTCTAATTCTAAAGCTAGTGTTAACTCACTAGATGATGATATCGATCAACTTCTTGCTGAAGCTGATTTTCTGATGACACGCAAATCGTGCATGGTGGATGATGCTTTTACGAGAATTGATTATTCTAAATTCTTTGCTGGAAAGGAAGCACACTTTGCATTGATGGGGATGACTGAGCCTCCAAAGCAGGTAATTTCTGAATCTACATCAAATTTAAACTGTGATAAACATTGTGATGCATGCGATAGATTGACAGAGGATAATAAGCAACTCAGGGTTCAGCTTGAGAGTGCTAAGATCAACTGTCAATCATATCAGAAAGAAGCATGAGAATTTAATAAAGTGCTTGATGGTTACAAGAAAGACATTTCAGAACTTAAAAAGACTTTATCTTTGAAATAGTTAGCCATTATCAACTATATCAATGAATTGGAAAACACAAAACTTGAAATGGCTACCATCAAGTGCTTTGCAGAAAAGGTCAACAAGAAGCTGGAAAGTTATAAACACATTGCATATGTTGTTGACCATATCATTGAGGAGCCTTCACAGTCAAGTAGTGCAAACTACAAGGCAGTCCCATCTCCTGTGTTATTTAAAAACCATAGTTTGTATTCAATAACACCGGAGAGCTCAGTTAAATATGACTCGACATCAGATGATGAGTCTAACACCTCTAGTGTGGGAGACCCAAACTTTGATGTTCGGCCTATTTTGGGACTAAATAATGAAGGTGTGATTGTTGTAACTGATTATTCCGACTCTGTGGATGACAAATATGAGAAGGTGTGGGATATTGCTGTTGAAAATCACATAATTACAAATGAACCTGTGTCACCATCTCAGATCGAGCGAATCAATCAGTTAAGTCTGTTGAGAAAAATGAACAATGTGACAAACCCGTCAAAGTTTTCTATCGGATGTAAGGATCCGATAAGATAATTTATGACGAGGAATATCCAATCAAATTTGCGAACTATTCCAAGATTGAGAAAATTTGGCAGGAGAATACCATTTGGTTCCCAAAGCATGAGCGAACAAATGATGTACCTCCAGAGGTTTTAAAGAAAATTTATTTGGATGTTCTAAAGGAACCAAAGGTTCATGTCACAGAGTTTATCAAGCCAAAAAGAGAAGGCTAACAAGTTTCTTGAGCCGACTTACTCCATGAACCCAGCTCCTGAGAGTCTTAGAAGAAAGTGTGTGGATGATCAATGCGGGGAGAGAGGGCATTTACATGCTCAATGCCCGTATGTTAGGCACAAAAGGTACGAGGTGGAAGTGAAGCAAAATCATCAATGTCCAGTCGATAATCAATGTTATCCACAACAACGTTTTGTCCCTCAACAAGCACCTTTTTACAATCAAAATCGTTTTTATCAAAGAAGGGATAATCTTTCGATGACATATGACCGTCATAATCGGATAGCCATGGAAAAACCACTTAAGAAACCTGTGGTGAACAACACTGTTGACAAGCAGAATGTAACACCCCAACCGATGGCGGAAACATCGGGATGTCACGTATTGATGATTGTTCAGTAGCTCATGGTGAATCATAAATTCTATTAATTGATTTAAATAAATTACGTACATTCGTTCTATGAATTTGTACATCAAATCAACAAATACTAGCTACGCATCTTCAAGTATTAACTCAAATCTTCAAGCAAGTAGAACCTGAAACATGTTAAGTTGAAAATATTTTGGGTCAACAAAAGTTGGTGAGAATTACATAGGTTTTGATAATCGAATAAAATTGTTGTGCAATTCATGTGTCATGGCAATCTAGTCCATATGTGAAAACATACTAGAAGTAAATCGAGTGCATAATCAACCATTGTGACTGTTGTATTGTGGTACATCCCATACACTCATGGTTCACTCGTTTATATTGCAGTAACAAACACCCACGCAACCTTTGTAGGAGGCACGTATCCGGGTGGGATTGTCAGTCCAATAGATCTATCAATGTATACCGTTTGGCTGATGAATGTTTATGCTAGAATTGTGCTTACCCTAGTCATGTTCAAGACATAATGCCACATAGAAATACACATAGACACATTGATGATTGAATTGCATAAGTATTGTTGTAACATGTTTCACCCCAAAAATGGTGATAAATAGAAAAGGGGCTATGTAAAACTCACCTTAGCAATATGTATATCTGTTGAAAAACTGAATAGTGGTGTTGCCCAAATATGTCAAGTATCACCCTATAATAAGGTAATAAATATATCTAAGTTTATCTAGTCTACAAATGTATATGTTCTAGGGCTTTGAATTTGGGGATAAATGCTCGTTTGATTAATATTAAAAATGTTCGATAATTGAGAGAAATTTAGTAAATAAATAGACAAAATCTTTTTATAAAATTTGAATTTAAGATGGTCACAATAATGAGTTTAAAGTATAAAAAAATAATTTTTTACAAAATTATTTTCTTTAAAATAGATTATTAAATCTTTTTATTACAAATTGTCAAACTTTAACTTTAATATTTAAAAATACTAAAATTAAAGAATTTTTTGTTTAAAATTTATATTTCTATTCTAAATAATCAGAAATAATTTGTATAAAATTTTGGTACAAAAATATTAAAAATTGGATTTATTATGATTTAATTATGATTAAAACTAACAAAAATTGATTAAAAATATTAAATAAACGATTTTCCTGAAATAAAATCATTTCAGAAAATTTATTGTTATATAAACTTAGAATAATTTTTGTGGAAATTAATAAGATCGTTTTGATATTTTTATAGATTTTTATAAATAAAATAGAATAAACTTGATTTAATTATTATATATATTAAATAAATAAATTTTTTGAAAACTAAAAATTGTGTGTTAAACTTTTTCACCAGATTAATGCAAAATAATTTTTGTAGAATTTTTAAAGGAGTTTTGGTATTTTAAAATGAATTTTAAAAAAAATATAAGAAAATATATATGTGTAAGTTTGTTTGTTAAAGAAAACAAAATAAACAAAAAAAAATGGTTGAGGCTGCAGGGAATCGAACCCACGCCTGCTCGGTAATAAAGCAACAACACAACCACTTGATCAGGATCAGTGGTTGTGTTGAGTTGTATCTGTTTAATATAAATAACCAGTTCTGTGTGAATCTTCTTCCCCAAATCTAAGCTTCGAGCCCTAGATTTCCCAATCGAGCGATTTACCAAATGTTAATCTAATTAATCATAGGGTAAATACTGTGTAGATGCCGATTAAAGAAACCCATAAACAAAATCAAACTTACAAACACGTTTACGAACAGATTGCTCGGTCAAGGCTCGAAAGTCAACTGCGATCGTAATATCAAGAACAGAGATCAATGAGAGGAATTGGGGATTGAGAAAGATTGAGTGGCGAGTTGAGAATGCTTGTGAATGTTCAATTTATAGTGCTAAGCACTGGTTCGAAGATAATGGTATGAGTTGACCAACATTGATTGTCAAACGCGTTTTTGGTTAAAATTGGTTATAATTGATTGCTAATTATCGTAGGATTGTTGTGTAATGGACGCGGGATAATTAATATAATAGGTCAACGGCAAATAATTGGTTCAATCATTCCAAAATTGAGTGAATTAGTTGATAAAAAAAATCAACTCTGCTGCTGTTGCTGTTCGCGAAGAAGGAAAGGAAAAAGGAAAGAGGTGGTTTGTGTATTTATATAAAGTGATCTGGAATTAAATCAATATACATGTGTGGCTCGTGTGGTTGGTGCGTGTGTGTTGTGTGTGGTTGATTCTGGTTCGATTCCTGGCAGAAACACAATTTTTTTTTTTTTTTGATTAAACCGAAAAAAGGGAAGGAGGGGTTGGGCCTGGTACTAGGTGGGCCGATTCAGATGGGCCTTGGGCTAGGGAGGTGGGCTCATGGCTAGGTAGGCTTAGTGGGACTTGGGTTTTGGGTTAGTGTGTTTTGGTTTTGGGTTGTTTGTATAAAACTAATTTTTTTTTTTTTAAACTTGTAAGATCTGAAAATTATTTTTAATATTATTATTATTATTATTATTATTATGATTATTACTATATATCTATATATATATATATATATATATATATATATAAAAATTATGTGTTAGAGATAGCGTACGAAATAAGGCTTTTACGTAGAAAAAATTTGGGGAAAATTTTTGCGATGTTACAGTCTCCCCTACTTTTGGAAACTTCGTCCCCAAGTTAAAAGAAAAAATATCAAGTTTACAATCGGTCAATTACCGAAAACCTTGATAAAATTTCACACTACCTTAACGTACCTGTAAATTCATGATTACGTTCCGGACCGTAATTGTAACATCGCAAAATTTTCCCCAAAATTTTAATACATAAAAAGCCCTTATATATATATATATTTTTTTATTACACCTTTATCATTAATATTATACAAATGTGCCTAAATCTTTATTTATCCTAACTCACAACTTATATAGATACATAAATGTATATAAATAATAATAATAATATGATTCTAAATTCTTTTTTTTTTTTTTCACATACAAGATTTTTTTTTTTTTTAAATAAAGCCTTGAGTCAAATAGTCAAAGTCCTAGTCAAAGTCTTAGTCAAACAGTCAAAGTTTTAGTCAAATAGTCAATTCATCATAAAACCTTACTTTATGGTGTTGACCAATTTTAATGGCTAATTGACTCCAAAACTAGTATAAAAACCCACCTATGACCCATCATACTTTGCACCTCTAAATCGATTGTTTCAATCCGATTAAACTTTCCCTCATACCTTTCTTCTATAGTCTATTACTTCTACAATTGAAGCTTTGATTATAAGCTCTTGTAATTGGCGAATTGGAAGCTTGATATTCTTTTTTTTTTTCGTTTTCTTCAATTTGGACTAGCTACGTTGTTGAGTCTTTGGGATTCGCCTCGCATACATTGACAACACATTATTCTATTTTTTTACGAGACATAACATTTTGCTAAGGTGAGTTTTACATAGCCCCTTTTATTTATCACCATTTTTGGGGTGAAACATGTTATAACATCATTATTGCAATTCAATCATCAATGTGTCTATGTGTTTTCTATGTTGCATTATGTCTTGAGCATGATTAGAGTAAGCACCATTCTAGCATAATCATTAACTCCGTACAAGCCGACGGTATACATTGATAGATCTATTGGACTGACAATCCCACTCGGATACGTGCCTCCTACAAAGGTTGCGTGGGTGTTTGTTATCGCATAACATATTCAATTGGACCATGAGCGTATGGTATGTATCATATTATAGCAGTCATCAGGGTTGATTATGCACTCGATTTATTTCTAGTATGTTCTCACATATGGGCTAGATTGACATGACACATGAATTGCACAACATTTTTATTCATTTTATTATCAAAAACCTATGTAATTCTCCTCAACTTTTGTTGACCCAAAATACTTTCAAAATTAACATGTTTCAGGTAACAATGAAGCTGAGGCTTGAGTTAGCATGAGGATTTAACATGAAGTTTTATTTGAAGTTATTGAAGTTTTGTTATTTGATATCATGTATTGAATTTCTAGACATCATTTTATATTTGGATATTATGTTTGAATAAATTATTCAAAATTTATATTATACCATGTGCTACTGAAACAATCATCAATACGTGGCACCCCGATGTTTCCGCCATCGGTTGGGGTGTTACAGATTGGTATCAGAGCCATGGTTATAGGGAATTAGGTTATTAGAAAAATAATCTAGTCTATAACCATAGGATTTAACCAGTACTTGCTTCTTTTACTTGCTATTCTCTATCTCCCTCCTACTTCTTATCCCTACATTAATCCCTACGAGAAGGTTGCTCTTCATCACTGGATCCACTCTTAGACTAATAAGGCAAAACCCTCAGGTTTAACCTGAACCACCTTGAGATCTCGTCGAAGTTCTAGATTTTAATAACGAACACGTGCAATCTGGAAGGGTGAACGCCTGTATTCTGAGTCTTCTGTCTAGGCTGGCATTGCGCATATATCCCAATCAGACGAGGGACCCGGATGCCTACCTGGGAATTCTCGGGATGAGTGTTCACTTATAGGCTAAAGCATGTCTTCACTATGTTGTTGGAATCTGGAATCTTTGATACGTCAACGTTTTCGTTTATTCGTTTTAATTAATGAATAAATGATTACATTCCTTATATCACCTCATTCATTTCATGCCACATTGAACCTTCATTGTGTCCCTTACAGATCATGTCTCCACATCGCAGCACTCGCAATAACAGTGGTGAAAACCAAGAGGAAAGTAACACCAACCACAACAACAACAAAAACAACAAAGGTGTTGATGCCTAACTGGCTGCGATTATTTCCCAACAAATGGCGCAACAAATCACAACTCTGGTTTCTAACTTGTTGGCTCAAGTCATCCCAATGAATGGGAACAGCAATGGAAATGGAAATGGCGATGGAAATCACATAAAGAACGGGACCTTAGTTCAGAAAGGCGAGAAAACAAGTATTGTGGCCGCAGTAACTACCGAGAACCAGAAGCGCAAGACCAGGGATCCTAATGTAAACCTCACTACACAAGCTTCTAACAAGAAACCCTATACAAGAAACATTCCATTGTGTAACACATGCAAACGACATCACCCCACTGTTTCAGTGTGTCGCATGTGCACCAATTGTGGTAGGTATGGCCATCTGGTCAACACATGTCGTGAGTCCCCAAACCCTAACACCAACCAACCAACCAACCCTGCTCAGGTTGCTAATCTTAATCGTCCTGGTAAATACAACTATGGTCAATGCTATGAATGTGGAAACCCAAATCATTTCCGTAACCGATGCCCTAAACTAAATCGAGATCAAGACCCTCCAGCTACTTAACAGCAAACCCCACCATTTGAATGATGTCTACTTTTTAATTCTATGTATTGACACTTTTTGATTCAAGTAATAAATTCAAGTATTATCATAACATCTGAGTGCATGCTTGTTTGAATGTGAACTAATTGCTATATCTATAATCATACTTGCTTACTTGTACAACAATTAGTTGACTACCAAGCAACCTACTCAACGATTGGTAGAGGTCATCATGTCTTTCCAACAGTCGGGAGAGGCCCTACAACCTGCTCAACGACTGGTGGAGACTATCGAACCTGCTCAACAATCGGTAGAGTCATAAAAGGACGCAAAACCCTAATGTAAGGTAAATTGATAATTACGGTCCGGAACGTAATCATGAATTTACAGGTACGTTAAGGTAGTGAGAAATTTTATCAAGGTTTTCGGTAGTCGACCAATTGTATACCTGGTGTTTTTCTTTTAACTTCGGGACGAAGTTCCTAAAAGTAGGGGAGACTGTAACATCGCAAAATTTTCCCCAAAATTTTAATACATAAAAAGCCCTTATATATATATATATATATATTTTTATTACACCTTTATCATTAATATTATACAAATGTGCCTAAGTCTTTATTTATCCTAACTCACAACTTATATAGATACATAAATGTATATAAATAATAATAATAATATGATTCTAAATTCTTTTTTTTTTTTTCACATACAAGATTTTTTTTTTTTTTTTAAATAAAGCCTTGAGTCAAATAGTCAAAGTCCTAGTCAAAGTCTTAGTCAAACAGTCAAAGTCTTAGTCAAATAGTCAATTCATCATAAAACCTTACTTTATGGTGTTGACCAATTTTAATGGCTAATTGACTCCAAAACTAGTATAAAAACCCACCTATGACCCATCATACTTTGCACCTCTAAATCGATTGTTTCAATCCGATTAAACTTTCCCTCATACCTTTCTTCTATAGTCTATTACTTCTACAATTGAAGCTTTGATTATAAGCTCTTGTAATTGGCGAATTGGAAGCTTGATATTCTTTTTTTTTTGTTTTCTTCAATTTGGACTAGCTACGTTGTTGAGTCTTTGGGATTCCCCTCGCATACATTGACAACACATTATTCTATTTTTTTACGAGACATAACATTTTGCTAAGGTGAGTTTTACATAGCCCCTTTTATTTATCACCATTTTTGGGGTGAAACATGTTATAACATCATTATTGCAATTCAATCATCAATGTGTCTATGTGTTTTCTATGTTGCATTATGTCTTGAGCATGATTAGAGTAAGCACCATTCTAGCATAATCATTAACTCCGTACAAGCCGACGGTATACATTGATAGATCTATTGGACTGACAATCCCACTCGGATACGTGCCTCCTACAAAGGTTGCGTGGGTGTTTGTTATCGCATAACATATTCAATTGGACCATGAGCGTATGGTATGTATCATATTATAGCAGTCATCAGGGTTGATTATGCACTCGATTTATTTCTAGTATGTTCTCACATATGGGCTAGATTGACATGACACATGAATTGCACAACATTTTTATTCATTTTATTATCAAAAACCTATGTAATTCTCACCAACTTTTGTTGACCCAAAATACTTTCAAAATTAACATGTTTCAGGTAACAATGAAGCTGAGGCTTGAGTTAGCATGAGGATTTAACATGAAGTTTTATTTGAAGTTATTGAAGTTTTGTTATTTGATATCATGTATTGAATTCCTTGACATCATTTTATATTTGGATATTATGTTTGAATAAATTATTCAAAATTTATATTATCCCATGTGCTACTGAAACAATCATCAATACGTGGCACCCGATGTTTCCGCCATCGGTTGGGGTGTTACAGTAATTACCAATTTACCTTACATTAGGGTTTTGCGTCCTTTTATGACTCTACCGATTGTTGAGCAGGTTCGATAGTCTCCTCCAGTCGTTGAGCAGGTGGTAGGGCCTCTCCCGACTGTTGGAAAGACATGATGACCTCTACCAATCGTTGAGTAGGTTGTTTGGTAGTCAACTAATTGATGTACATTAAGCAAGTATGATTATAGATATAGCAATTAGTTCACATTCAAACAATCATGCACTCAGATATTATGATAACACTTGAATTTATTTCTTGAATCAAAAGTGCCATTACTTAGAATTAAAGAGAAAATAGACATCATTCAAATGGTGGGGTTTGCTGTTAAGTAGCTGGAGGGTCTCAAGCGGGGTTATTTGGAGCATCAAGAGCATTTGTAGCAGGGATTCGGCAAGCATCCGCAAGATGTCCATACCTTTGACAATGGGTGCATTGTCGGCAGGGAACTTGAGTTGGATGGGGATACTGGCAGGTGTCACACTTAGGTTTATTCCCGTTGTATCGTTTCTTGTTGGGTGGGACAGTGGTGTCTATTGCAAAATTCCTGACCTTACACTTCCCGTTGGTTGACGCCTCAGTTTTGATATCAACGGCAGGTTGGGGAGTATCCTTTTTCTTTTCCCCTTTACGAGTCAGGGTTCCTGCCTTCACATGGTTATCTGTTAGGGTGGCAGCCAAACGCTTTGCTTCCTCCAAAGTAGCAGGGTTCCTTCCCCACACCGTGTCTTGAATCTGCATCGGTAAACCACTAATGTATTTTTCGATAGCAATGGGCAAAGGGGTGACTTTGTGGGGTAGCAGTAAGCTAAGTTCGTGAAAACGAGTGTTGTAAGCAAGGTTTTCCCCACTGTCTTGAGCAAGATCATGAAATTCATCTTCCAGCTTCTTAATTTCATTACGAGGACAGAACTCTGCCTTCATAATGTCTTTAGCTTGATCCCAAGTTAAGGCTAGTGCAGCTTCTGCATAACGGACTTTAAAGTTGTCGGGGCATTCACTGTTAATGAAGGTATTTTCAATACCCTCAAACTATTGTAGGAGTCCTGTAGCTCCTTCTTCTCCACTGAACTTTGGGGGATTACAAGAATTAAAGTGCTTGAGAGTGCAGGCTGGAAGACCATTCCCATTCCCGTTGTGGTTTCCATTTCCATTTCCGTTGCCGTTCCCGTTGCCGTTCAATTGTATGACTTGAGCTAGTAAGTTAGGAACCAGAGTTACGATTTGCTGCGCCATTTGTTGCGAAATGATTGCAGCCAGTTGAGCATCAACTCCATTGTTGTTGTTGTTGTTGTTGTTGTGGTTAGTATCGTGGTTGTGGTTGTGATTGCTACTTCCTTCATCATGATTGTCACCACTGTTAAGACGAGCACTGCGACGTGGAGGCATGATCTGTAAGGGACACAAAGAAATAAATGAGATTATATAAGGAATGTAATCATTTATTCATTAATTAAAACGAATAAACGAAAACATTGACTTATCAAAGATTGTAAATTCTACTAACGTATGAAGACATGCTTTAGCCTATAAGTGAACACTCATCCCGAGAATTCCCAGGTAGGCATCCGGGTCCCTCGTCTGATTGGGATATACCAATTTGGCTCTGATACCAATCCGTAACACCCCAACCGATGGCGGAAACATCGGGATGTCACGTATTGATGATTGTTCAGTAGCTCATGGTGAATCATAAATTCCATTAAATGATTTAAATAAATTACATACATTCGTTCTATGAATTTGTACATCAAATCAACAAATACCAATCTGTAACACCCCAACCGATGGCAGAAACACCGGGATGTCACGTATTGATGATTGTTCAGTAGCTCATGGTGAATCATAAATTCCATTAAATGATTTAAATAAATTACATACATTCGTTCTATGAATTTGTACATCAAATCAACAAATACTAGCTACGCATCTTCAAGTATTAACTCAAATCTTCAAGCAAGTAGAACCTGAAACATGTTAAGTTGAAAATATTTTGGGTCAACAAAAGTTGGTGAGAATTACATAGGTTTTGATAATCGAATAAAATTGTTGTGCAATTCATGTGTCATGGCAATCTAGTCCATATGTGAAAACATACTAGAAGTAAATCGAGTGCATAATCAACCATTGTGACTGTTGTATTGTGGTACATCCCATACACTCATGGTTCACTCGTTTATATTGCAGTAACAAACACCCACGCAACCTTTGTAGGAGGCACGTATCCGGGTGGGATTGTCAGTCCAATAGATCTATCAATGTATACCGTTTGGCTGATGAATGTTTATGCTAGAATTGTGCTTACCCTAGTCATGTTCAAGACATAATGCCACATAGAAATACACATAGACACATTGATGATTGAATTGCATAAGTATTGTTGTAACATGTTTCACCCCAAAAATGGTGATAAATAGAAAAGGGGCTATGTAAAACTCACCTTAGCAAAATGTTATATCTGTTGAAAATCTGAATAGTGGTGTTGCCCAAATATGTCAAGTATCACCCTATAATAAGGTAATAAATATGTCTAAGTTTATCTAGTCTACAAATGTATATGTTCTAGGGCTTCGAATTTGGGGATAAATGCTCGTTTGATTAATATTAAAAATGTTCGATAATTGAGAGAAATTTAGTAAATAAATAGACAAAATCTTTTTATAAAATTTGAATTTAAGATGGTCACAATAATGAGGTTAAAGTATAAAAAAATAATTTTTACAAAATTATTATCTTTAAAATAGATTATTAAATCTTTTTATTACAAATTGTCAAACTTTAACTTTAATATTTAAAAATACTAAAATTAAAGAATTTGTAGATGCAAAAGTGCGACTAGAGCTTTGGATTGTAAAACACATTTTGGTTTGTTAATATCGAAGGTGCGAAGGAAGATTGTAGAGGGTGCGAAGGAGGATTTAAAGGTACGAAAGAAGATGTTTATACGAATGAAGACTTAGATTATGGAAGAACTTGGTTCGACCAGTCAATGTGGGCGAACCTGCACATTCGCATGAATGATTTGGGCGAATGTGCAGGCCTATAAATAGGTTAAGTTCATTTTTGAATGTAACTTTGATGATTATTATTCCCACCTCTTTCTGAAAACTCTCTCTAGATTTTGTTAAACTTGTTTTACATTTAAACCTTGATTGTAATCATTATTCTACGTGTAATCAAGTGTTTTATGAATGAAATTGATTGAAAATGATGATCTGCGTGTTTGAATCTGTTTGATTATTACTTTGTGATAGTTTTAGGGTTTCCGCACCTAAAACTAACTTGTTTGATCAATCTTTGTTTGTTATCGATCCTAATACGCACATACAAAGTGGTATCAGAGCCATTTCGGATCAAACAACCACAAATTAATAATCTCTCAGCTGATTTGGACCCAATTTTGGTCAAAAAGTTTCTGTCTTCGATACACAAACTGATGTGATAAGATTTTGATCGATTACACCTTGATTTCGAGTTTAAATTGGATAATTCTCTTTATTAAAGTTGTTCCAAATCAAATCCGATTCAAAACCTGATTAAGATCATCAAAATCCATCAACATTTGAAAAACATGATCAAAATTAACTGATTTTCAAAGAATAACCGTTTTTGAAATCACAGGGGTCGAACGAGAGAGTTTGGTCGAAAGAGGAATTTATTTGGGTCGAAAGAGTGTGTTTCTATACGAAGGAGGTGTTTTAGTGGTCGAAGGAAGACTTTGATTGCTTATTTTTTCACATTCGTATCCGTGTTTCACCTTCGCATAATCGAACGGTCGAAGGAGTTGATAAACGGTCGAAAGAGAGTTCTAAGTGGTCGAAGGAGTTTTTGTTGATTAGCTTTCATTCGTATCAATTATAAACGGGCGAAAGAGAACTTTATTTCTCCTTCGCACGTCCGTATATACGAAGGAACATCCTGTTTTAAAAAATTTTTAATCTTTTCGTGTTTAATTGTTTGCAGGACAAGATGTGGAACTTTCCAACAACGCCTAGACCTACTCAAGCACCACAACAGCAGACAATACAAGATCCGTGGTCCATTGCAGCTCAAAAGACTAGTCAACCATCACCGCCGATCAATTATATGGCTATGACTAGTTCGGCACCACAACAAGTTGTTCAATCATTACCACAACCGATTGACAACTATTGGGGAGTCGCAGCAGTAGCAGTCCATTCCCAGACGACCAATGCTATTTCTACTCTTATTCATGATCTATCTTCTGGAAGCGGCAATCGTCCACCGAAGTTAATGGACATGAAGGAGTATAACACTTGGAAGACGAAGTTTAAGATTCACGTTGAGGGACAAGGACATGAAGGAGCCGAGGCATGGCAAATGATTGTGAAGGGTTACGTTGCTCCTATTCTGGAGAATACTGGAGAACCAATCCCTTTGGAGAATTTGGCGGATGATGAGAAGAAAATGTTTGCTATAGAGAAGAAAGCATTTTCTCAGTTATCCCAGGCGATCAACACTGATCTACTACATCAGTTTGGATCGTGCACTACATCCAAACAACTTTGGGATATGCTGAGAAATCGACATGATGGAAATGAGAAGACCAGGAAGCTTAGGATGGAGGAGGTTCGGAAGGAGTTTGAAAACTTCAGTTATATGGGTAATGAGACCCTAAAAGAGTTGGTTCCAAGGTACTGCCATTTGCTCACTGAATTGTCGAGCTATGAGATCAGCATTCCAATGTCGGAATTAGTTGATAAATTTGCTGATGCATTACCACCCTATTGGAACCAACACATCGAAGTGTTAAAGGAGAAGGATGCTTACCAGTATTGGACCATTAATGAGTTCATCCAAAAGCTGGAAAACAAAGAAATGGAGGAAAAGAGAAAAGCTAAGAGAGCTCAGATTCCACAGAATCCTGATTTATATGTGAGTGGTACATCTAACTCTCTTTCTGCTTCAAGCACCACATCTACTGTTGCACCTCACATAGCATGTGTGTCTAACATTGTTGAACCAACAAAAGCACCCATTAACTACCTTGCTCAAACTTCATCCTACACACCATCATACACACAACAACCTTATCAAACACAAAACTTTATTCCACCATTTTCACCATTACAACAAGCCGCATGCAATACATCAAGTCAACAGCAACAACAACAACAACAATATCCTCCTCAAGTGAACCAGATGCAGATTACTCAAGCACAATCAAGTCAAAACCCTATTGTGTTAGAGACATCAAACCTTAACAATGTGACTGTTGAAATTGCTCAACAGCATGTTGCTCTAGTATCTGCCATGGTTGCTTCTTACAACTATTTGGTAGCAAGTCAAATTGGTAACAATAATCTCACCAATGAGGACTATGCTCAAATCGATAAAGAGGAAATGGAGTTGATGGACATTCAGTGGGCTTTTGCAAGCATTATGAGGAGAGCCATTGATTTCATTCAGAAGACTGGCAGGACTGATCTCTCAACCTCTCCCAATACCACATACGGATTCAACAAAGCAAAGGTTACTTGCTTTAACTGTGGTGAAAATGGACATTTTAAAAGGGAGTGCACACAACCAGCACAACAAGGTAACCGAAATCCTTTCAATTCTACATACCAAAACCGACAAAACCAAAATCAGAATCAAGTGTCTTACAATAATCCCAACATCTCAAGCTTTCAACCACAAAACCAAAACACTTATCAGAACCGTCAACAAAACAACAACACCAGACAATCCACAACCCAAAACCAACCTCAACAAAACCCAAACCGAACTATTGTTCCTATCTCTACACCTAACACACAAAATCAAAACCAAACTGATACTCAAAACCAAGCACTTGTCATCCAAAAGGATGAAGGTTTTGACTAGACTTGTATGCAATTGGGGGTGGAGGAAATCACTACTGGGAATGTTGCGTGTGTGGCACAGCAGATGAGGTTGGATGAGAATGAGGAAGTTGAAGAAGAGGTTGTGATTGAAAAGGTGTCGGAGTTGAAGATTGAAGAAGTGAATGATGATGTGATTGCTGAGGGTAAAGACAAGGGATCGGGGATGATTCTTGATTCTGTCACCGATGTTGGAGATCAATATGACTCAGCTTACTCGGATATGGAGAGCGAATCTGATTCAGAGACTAGTGTGAATTCACTAGATGATGATATTGACCAACTGCTAGCTGAAGTTGACTTCCTGATGACTCGCAAGTCATGTATGGTGGATGATGCATGCACAAAGATTGACTACTCCAAATTCTTTGCAGGAAAGGAAGCTCACTTTGCTCTAATGGCCATGACAGAACCTCCTAAGCCGGTAAGTTCTGAAACTCAATCTTGTGTTAAATGTGACAAATGTGCTGATTTTGAAAAACTGACTGATGAAAACAAGCTTCTCAAGGTTCAACTTGAGAGTGCAAAACTCAACTGTCAGATTTATCAAAAGGACTTAAAAGATTTCAACAAAGTTCTTGATGGTTATAAAAAGGATGTGTCTGAATTGAAAAAGACATTATCTATTAAACAACTTGCCATTAATAATTACATCAATGAAATGGAAAACACTAAATTAGAAATGGCAACAATCAAGTGCTTTGCTGAAAAAGTTAACAAGAAATTAGAAAGTTACAAGCACATAGCATATGTAGTCGATCATATCATTGAAGAACCCTCTCAGACGAATAGTGCAAACTATAAGTCAGTCCCATCTCCGGTATTGTTTGAGAATCACACTTTACATGCAATACCACCGGAGACTTTAATTCATCCTGATCCAACACCAGAAAATGAGCCTAACACTTCCAGTGTCGGGGATCCATATTCTGATGTGAGACCAGTACTGGGAAATAGTGAGGGTGTGGTCGCTACTGATGATTCAGATGAAGAAGATGAGTCATCTGAGACGGTTGAAAGTGATAGTGATATCCCTGATGAAAATCATATTATCACTACTGAGCCAGTCTCACCGTCTCAGATCATTCATCCAATGGCAAATGCTCATCGCAAAAATGAGGTTAAGAAAAATGATAAGTTTGTTGGTAAAAGTTTTGAAAAGAAAGAGGTTAAGAAGGTTGAGAAAAACGTGAGAAAACCGGTTGAAAAGAAAGTTGAAATTAAAACTGAGAAAAATGTGGTAAAACCGGTTGAGAAGAAAAATGAATTAAAATCTGAGAAAAACAATGATGTGAGCAGTGAAGTGTGTGATAAACCTGTCAAAATCTTCTATCGGATGCAAGGCTCCGATAAGATTTTATCAGATGATGAGTTTCCGATTAAATTTGTCAATTCTACAAAAATCGAAAAGATATGGCAGGAAAGTACGATTTGGTTCCCGAAATTTGAAAGGACCAACGGCATTCCTCAAGAGATTTTAGACAAAATTTATTCGGAAAATGAAGCAAAGGTCAATGTCACACAGTTTGTTTTGCCTGTTCATAAAGAAAATAGTTTTATTGAACCGACTTACTCGAAGGAACCAGCTCCTGAGAGTTTAAGGAAACAATGCATGGTCGATCGATATCCCATTGCTAGTTTTTCCAAGTCACCGATCAAGGAAAACTACGAGGAATACCGTGCGTGTTATAAGTGCGGGGAACGGGGACATTTACTTGCCGCCTGTCCGTACGTACGACACAAAAGGCACGAGGTGGAGATGAGGCAATATCATGAGTATCCGGTTGACAATTATGGCTATCAACAGAGACGTATGATAAGCGCAATCGGATGACCACTGATAGATCTGGTAAGAAACCTATGATGAACTCAACTGCTGATACCAAAAAGGTAGCTCCTAAGCCTAGTGGTAAGCAAGCAGTTGGACCTGTCTCTGTTAAATCAGAGAAGGTAACCAAGAAGGTTGCTTTTAAAGAAGAAGTAAAGAAACCGACTGAGACTTCAAAATCTCAGATTCGGATCTTGAAACGATCTGAGCAATCTTGGTCATCTAAGGAATCTGAAGGAGCCTCTACTTCACAGAGCGAGAAAAATGAGAAAAAGAAGGTTGTTAGTGAGAAGAAAGGGGTTGAAGTAACCCAAGATGTTTGTGATTCAAAAGACGCTTTGAAACAACCTGTTCAAAGACCCAAGACCAAACAGGCTTGGGTCCCCCGAAAGAACTAATTGATCAACTTTAAATGTGCAGGGAGCTCCAGCTGGCCCTGTTAGCAACCTATGGATTGTTGACAGTGGAGCTTCTGGTCAAATGACAGGGGACCTCGCGCTACTCTTTGACATCAAAAACATTAACGGAGGTTATGTGGTATTTGCTGGAAATAAGGGAGGCTACATTACTATGGAGGGTAGTGTAAGCAATGGGGTCGTAACATTTGAGCGGATTTCTTATGTGAAACAAATAGACTACAATTTGCTCAGTGTTAGTCAGATTTGTGATAAACAATATTCAGTGTATTTTGATGACAAATCCTGTTATATCTTGAAACCTGGGTTTGAGCTACCAAAAGAGTGGGTGATGCTGAAGGCACCGAGAGTTAACAACTTGTATATTCTCGACATGTCTAAAGCAATGACCACCCATGGCCAAGTCACGTGTTTCCTCTCCAAGGCTACAGAAAAAGAATCCATTATGTGGCACAGGAGAATGGGACATATCCATTTGAGAAAGATGAATCAGCTTGTGAAGAATGAACTTGTCACGGGAGTTAATGTCAAACACTTCCATCTGAATGACAAGTGTATCAGTTGCAAGAAGGGCAAGCAGCACAAACAATCCCATAGACCAAAGAAAGTTAATTCTGTTGAGCTGCCACTTGAACGTTTGCATATGGATTTATTCGGTCCAGTCAGACGTAAAAGTCATGCCGGAGAGTTATACTGTCTTGTGGTGACTGATGATTATTCCAGATTTTCATGGGTAATGTGTTTGCATCAGAAAAGCGACACTTTTGAAAATTTGAAGGTTCTGTTTACACGTCTGGAGAATTTATATGGTTTGAAGATCAAAAGAATCCGGAGTGATAATGGGACGGAGTTTAAAAATGCTCAGATGGAGGATCTTTGTGCAAACAAAGGAATTCATCATGAATATAGTGCTCCGCACACCCCCCAGCAGAACGGTGTCGCAGAGAGAAAGAACAGGACTCTTATAGAGATGGCGAGAACTATGCTTGCGGATTCAATTCTTCCAGTCATGTTCTGGAACGAAGCTATTTACGCAGCATGTTATACTCTTAACCGTGTTTTGACAGTGAAGAAGTTTGGTAAGACTTCTTATGAGCTGTTGAACCGACGAAAGCCGAATCTGGAGTATCTAGAACCATTTGGTGCCCCATGTACAATGCTGAATCCTTCGGAAAAGTTTGCACCAAAGGCTGAAGAAGGTTATTTTGTTGGATATGCAACCCCATTAAAACGGGTTTTCAACAAAAGAACTAGAAAAGTCGAGGAGTGGGCTAATGTGGAAGTTCAAAGATATACACAAAATGTACAGGGTGGAGGACCAGATTGGATGTTTGATTACAAAGATTTCTTTGAATCATTCAATCTAGATAGCATGGTTGATGAAGCTGTACTTCGATTATACTACGAGGTCGAAAACGCCGTAACTTCACCGTTAGTGCGTCCGATCACGGTAAACCCCCAAACAGCTTCTAATGATGCCACTGCTCCTGTATTGGAAGAAGAGGTGTTCCAAGAGGCTTCTACATCGCTTAATTCATCCGAATCAGAATATGAAGACGATGATGCAACAAGTGAAGCTA
Source organism: Ambrosia trifida (assembly GCA_028751855.1). Lineage (NCBI taxonomy): Eukaryota > Viridiplantae > Streptophyta > Magnoliopsida > Asterales > Asteraceae > Ambrosia > Ambrosia trifida. Next base: position 96,383,168 of record CM054124.1, on the reverse strand, counting down.
TTCTGGACAACGCTACAGTGACACCACCGGTGAACCCATCTACTACTGATGTTTCAACATCGAATGTGGGTAATGATCTGGCTTCTACAGAAAATTTGACAACTCAGACGGGAGTACAAGTACCTGATTATCCGGAATCTCAAATACATCGGATACACCCGCTTGAACAAGTTATTGGTGATCCTGGTCGCAGTGTGATGACGAGAGGGCAGCTGAAGAATGCTCAAGCACCAGAAAACATTGGCAATCTTGCTTTATATGCCAAAATTCAAAAATCTGGTTTTCAGAATGACTGGTCATTTGCTTGTTATGTTTCGCAGATTGAGCCGCGGACATACAAGGATGCTCTTTTGGATGACGCCTGGGTGGAAGCAATGCAGGAGGAGTTATTACAATTCCAGAATCTTGGTGTATGGACCCTAACAGATTTGCCCCCTGGTAGAAAGAAAATAGGTACCAAATGGGTATTCATGTGCAAGAAGGATGACAGAGGAGTCATAGTACGAAACAAAGCTCGTTTGGTCGTTCAAGGTTTTCATCAGGTTGAAGGAATCGACTACAATGAAATCTATGCACCGGTTGCACGCTTGGAAGCTATCAGAATGTTCCTCGCGTTTGAATCATGGAAGAAGTTTAAGGTGTATCAGATGGATGTAAAAAGCGCATTTCTTTACGGTGTGGTCAAAGAGGAAGTTTACGTAGGTCAACCACCGGGCTTTGAGGACCCTATTCACCGGGATAAGGTTTATGTGTTAAACAAAGCTCTCTACGGGTTGCACGTATCTTCTCTCGAAAGGATTCAAACGCGGACTGGTAGACTGCACACTGTTCACGAAACGAACAGGAGATGATTTGCTTCTAGTACAAATTTATGTTGATGACATTATTTTTGGGTCTACTAACGAACTTCTGTGCAGGGAATTTGAACAAGTTATGCAGGAAAAGTTCGAAATGAGCGCTATGGGAGAAATGCAGTTTTTCCTCGGCTTACAGGTGGAGCAAAGACCAACGGGGATCTTTATTCACCAGACGAAATACGTTTCTGAAGTCTTGAGTCGATTCCAGATGGATGATTCGAAGCCGATGGATACCCCGATACAGCCCAATCACGGAATTGGAGTTGATCTTAAGGGGGAGCTGACTGATCCATTTACATACAGAGCAATCGTCGGATCTCTGATGTATCTCACAGCGTCAAGACCTGATATAATGTTTGCGACATGTCTTTGTGCGCGATATCAATCGAAGCCGAAACAGAGTCATCTTGCAGCTGTCAAGCGTATCCTTAGATATCTGAAGGGTTGTCCATCGAAAGGACCGTGGTACCCTCATGATGATAATTTTGACCTAATCGCTTTTAGTGATGCAGATTGGGGCGGCTGTGACAAAGACAACAAATCCACAACGGCTGGATGTCAGTTTATGGGGAGCAGGCTCGTGACCTGGCAATGCAAGAAACAAACCGCAGTTGCACTATCCACATGTGAAGCAGAATACGTTTCAGCATCGAGCTGCTGCTCACAGGTTCTTTGGATCCAACAGCAAATGGTGGATTACGGTTTGCAATTTCTTAAAACCCCTATTTACTGTGATAATGAGGCCGCAATCGCATTAACAAAAGACTTAGTAAATCACTCAAAGGCTAAACATATCCGGATTAAATATCATTTTATCCGTGATTGTTATGCTAAAGAGTTGATCGATATGGTCAAAATCCACACTGATTATCAACGCGCAGATCTTTTTACCAAAGCTTTTGATAAATCCAGATTTGATTATCTTTTGAAAGCAAACGGTATTAAAGAAAAACAGGACTGATCACCACCTCAGTCTATCACTTTTTAGTTTAACTTTTTACTGTTTTTCAGAAAAATTTCGAAAAATCCAAAAACATTAAAAATTTCAAAATCCATAAAAATTGAAAAAATTCTTTGCTGACTGCTATATCTTCTTCCCTTAGATTAATGCCGTCAGATTTCTGTGAACAAACGATATCTGGGCAGTCACATATTTGAAATGCTCCAGCTTATCCTTAGGAACAGTAAATTCGAAAATCTATAAAAAACAGAAAATTCTAAAATGATTTCCTGGAGTATAAAGGGAAATGATAGTACATCAGTGGGGATCTGACACATTCTAAATAATGTAATGCTATATAGGGCGTGTGTCTGAGTCTGTGCGATGTGCTGACAGGCTTCGTAGACCTATTACTGCGTGCCTGATACATACATATCAAACGATTTGTTGTGTGGATGAACTCCTCATGGGCATATGGTCTTAGTACCGTAATTTCGTTTGATAGGGTATTTGTACAAAACTCGGAGGTTTAGGGTCGTTATGTTATTAGTTGTCTGGGGATAGCCTCTCTGATCTTCTGCTGTAAGTCATTACGGACCTAGATCAGACAGGGTGTCTTTATAAAAGAGCTATATGCCAAATCCTAAAGTTACCGAATTGAGGAACTTTCCATGTTATATGATAATCAAAGATTATCTATTACATCGTATTGATCATTGATGCAAATCATGATAAATATCAGTCCTCAACCTGGTATAGTGCATATGTTACTTTGCTGCATTAATTTGCTGACCTGTATACCTCTATGCATTCTATCTTGTACAATTACAGACAACGAAAGCATAATCACGCTTTACAATGAGTCTTTGTGCATTTACTTCTTGATACGGGAGTATGTCGTGTGCGTGGGAACCACAGACAATTGCGTTTATACTATAAATATCAGTATCAGTATAAAGCACTGCACAAAAGTCTGCATGTGAGTTTATGTGGATCACAATATCAGCAGTTGTCAGATCACACATTGTCTTTAATGATAATAATTTCAAAATGATCAACGGTGTGATCAGATTTCTCATAAACTGATATGATCCCTTTACCGGAATCACAAAAATATTTACAGTTTTTCATTTACATTTCTGCATTTTATTTTCTAGTCAAAAATTACAAAACTCAAAAAGATTTTAGGTGTGTTTTAGCATAAACTTTAGAAAATCCAAAAAGATTTTTCTTTTTCATCTTATTTTTGATAACTGATGGTGGTTGATGTCGATTTTCTAAACTTGGATACACCATTTGAGCTTTGTAACTTTTAAAATATGAAAACATAAATGTTGGATGCTTAAAAGTTGGAAAATGGAAAATTTTCAAAAATCCCAATTCTCATTCGCCCATTCGTTTGGTCGAATGTGGGATTTTCTTTGTTCATTCGTATGCTTTGTTTGGGCGAAGGAGAGTGTTCCTGATAATTATTTCATTCGAACCATTTTATCTCATTCGAACCCTTTCAATAGGGTCGAAGGAGAGAAAAGTTTCTCCTTCGTATGAACAAAACGGGCGAAGGAAGAGGCCTATATATATCCAGTCTCACATTCGAACCTCACTTATAATTTTTTCCAGATTTTACTCGTAACCTCACCTTGTTGATTTTTCATTTTAAATCGATCTATTGTGTTCGTGCTTTATCACTGATCATTGTGATATCATTTTTACAGGTAATGATCAAAGGATCAGCGATTAATCCCTGTTTTTCTATTACGAGCCCTAACCGTTTAAACTATTCTAAATACAACATAATAATAACAATTGTTGGTCAGGGTTGATTGTGTGTGAGTTTTAGGGAGAGAAGTAATCAAAACAAAGGTTTAAAACAGTTCAGATTGTGAATTAGTGTATAAACCCTAGTTTTTGGGTGAAAACACAAACACAATCAACAATTGATGAATCTGTTAGTCTAGGATTGATTATCGGCACTATTAGGTCCCATTTCAATCAAATGGACATGTTCAGGATCTTTAAAATTCAAAATTGATTTTTCAAAAATATGAACTGTCTCCTTCGACCAGTTCGAATGGGCAAAGGAAGAGCATTAATTGGGCGAAAGAGAATTATATGGGCGAATGAAACTTTTTATTAAAATTATCACATTCGTACCAACTGTTTCTCATTCGTACCTATACATTTACACCTTCGTACCACCGTTTGGGCGAAGGAAGGAGTTTTGACCAAAAATATTCAATTTTGTTTATTTTGTCCGTTTTTAACATGTTTTCTTGATTTGTTTTGCAGATCTAACAATGTCTGAACAACAGAAGACTACAGAACAGGCAGGATCCTCATCACAGCCCGCAAAGCAGTTTGATTTTGAGAATGCGCACAACTGTTGTGCATATCTTGGCGACGTGAAGAAGCACACGGAATTTGTTGGTATCATTGAGTTTTTGAAGCGAAGCAGAGTAATAGATGCTATTGCTACGCCGACGGTGATCTACCGAGACATGATTCAGGAATTCTGGTCTAACGCTAAACTAGACTTCTGGAAGAACGAATCTTGCTTGACGAGCAAAATCCAAGGACAACGAGTCATTGTGTGCGAAGAAGATTTAAGAGAAGCACTGAATCTGGATGATGATCCTAAAGATCCAAAGGAGTTTACATTCATGGATCAAAGGAAGTGTTTTCTCAGGATGAAGTATAACGAACCTATCACTGACGGTTCGTTGCACAAAGGAAAACTGTGCCCACAGTTCAAATATCTGGCACATGTTTTAAACCACGTTTTCGGATCTGCTGCGGGAGGTTATGACTTGATGAGGAAGAGCATCAGTTCAATGATGGTTGCTTTGGTATTGAACAAACCGTTCAATGTTTCCGGCATGCTGATGTCTCACTTATTGGAGCCTATAAATGGAACGAGGAACCTGAAGTTTCTATTATATCCTCGTTTTCTTCAGATGATATTCGATCACAAGTACAAAGAATTGAAGAGAGATGCTAAACATATTGTTGTTCAGGAACACATGTCGCTGAACACATTAGCTAGAATGAAAGCCTATAAGGGTTTATCTGTAGAAGAACGTCCTCCTGTTAGACGTTTGTTTGGTCATCTAGTTAGGGCAGATTATAATGATCCGGGTGAGGGGCTTGTAAGGAATGCGAACAGTGATTCTGATGCTGACAATCCTTTACATCATGTTGATCTTGACGCTAAGTGTAAGAGACAAGTGGTGAATGTAGGCGCTAAGAGTGGTAAGACCAAGAAACCAGAGATAAGGATTGAGGTTGCTGAACCAGAAAAGAAGAAGAGAACTCAAGGTAGAAATAAGAGAATGGCGAAAAAGGGATTGAATCTTGTTGATGAAGATTCCATTGATTCAGAAGCGACAATTGAGGAAGAACAATGGAATTCTGATGCTGAGACTGTGATGACCATGCCCAAGGCCACTGAGGCTGGTGCGTCTGATAGCCAAAGAGAAGATGATCAAGGGAACAAAAGTCCTATTCCCGTTGATGTAGATGATTTGAGTTTTAATGTTGAAGAGACGTTTGTTGGTTGTCCTGTGCATGCAGCTAGAAAAGAAAAGAAGAAGCAGGAAAAGCCAAGTATAAAGAGGAAGAAAGAGATAGAATCGTTAATTGCTGGTAAGAAACTGCCGCCAGCTACTAGTTCAAAGTCACCGGTTACTGCACCTGCTCAAAAGAAATAGAAGACAGTAGCAACATCTAGCACACAACAAACAGAAGAAATTCCAATGGATGATGTGAATGAAGCATTGGATAATGTGCTAAAGAAAATCAGGAAAGGAAAACTGCCTGACGCTGTTGAACCACCAAAGAAGACAAAAGTATCGGTGGACAGTGACATAATGACTGCTGTGAATCAAAGATTTTCTGAGTTGATGAATTTGATTACTAAACAACAGACAGAGATTGAGCAGTTAATGTCAAATGACAAAAAGATGTTAGAAGTCGTAGTCACATCGGCAGATGACAATGAGACCTTGAAGAAAACTATCAAGAAGTTAAAGAGAGAAAACAAGAAGTTGCTGAAACATGAGCAACGTAACACCAGAAGGATTATAGTCTTGAAGAAGGAGAACATACAGCTGAAAAAGAGTAACAAGCAAATGGATGATCTGATAAAGAACTTGTACTCTCAGGCTCCTCAACTTCAAGCTGGTGAAGTGGATAAAGAAAGAGAATAAGAGTTAGTTGATTTTGAATTGTCTGATGAAGAGGAAGATGATGAACTAGATGAAGATGCTGGTGATGATACAATGACGAAGAAAAAGGATGATAAAGATGATGGTGGATCGGATGATGGATCTAGTGATGGAGACGGCTCTGCATTTGATAGTAGTGATGACGATGATGATGATGTTGATAAATTTTCTTACGAGAAACGTGACTCGGATAAGGGCGGTGAATCGAGCTCGAAAGCTCCTGGTGAAAATGTTGATGATGAAGATATTTTCTGGAACGACAGATTGAAGTCATTGTCTGAAGAAGATAAGAATAAGTATCGTCAGATGTTAACCGGTCGAGTCTGGACGATAGACATGACTAGCAGGTTTCCAGAAATATTTGAATCTAACAATAAACTCTTCGAGTTGGAATATGATGACCCTGTTCTTGAGGATGGGGAAGTGTCTGCAGCTATTTCGAAAGAAATTCTGGAAGGTTTAGCAAAGCAAGTGGGTAAGACGTTAGAAGAATTACTTGCTGATAATTTTATTCCTAAGATTCCTGAGAAAGAAGCTGGAAATCACTCGGATGATCGTGATGTTCCTGCATTCGAGGAAGTCGAGATGGAAGATATTACGAGCGATGAATATCCACAATATTTCAGAACAAATCAAGATTGTGGATTTTCTTTCTCAGACGAACTGCTAAACCATGCCGAGAAGCTTGCAAGAGATAAGAGCAAAGTCTTTGAACATGAAATCTTTAAAGGGCACAACAAGCCACGGTTCGAGCAATCAGACAGCTTAAAAGAGTTGTTAAAGAAGCTGAAAGAAAAGGAGAATAATCGTCCGAAACCAGACATTCAAGGCAGCTTTTACAAACTTCACAATAAGATTTTCAAAGGTCGTGCATTGGCTTGGAAGTTTGTTAAAGAGTTGAAGTGTTTCGCAGTAAAATGGGAGAAAGGGATCTTGTATTTTGAGAAGTTTCATCACTTGAAGACCCTTCCGTATTGGGCAATCAGAGACATTTGTCGTCACCGTTTAACGGGAGCGTCAAATAGTCAGATTACTTATTTTGCTGAAAAGATGGCTCGTGAAAGCCGAACCAAGTGGGACTTGTTTGAACCACAATATCCAAAACGAATTGTTCACAAGAAGGATATTGATCAGATAACTGGTACGCCCAAAGTGACTTTGAAATACAAACCACCGAAAGTGTTGAAAAAGATTCCTTTGATGCCTATTCCGCAACACTTTGCCAAAGACTTCATCTGGTGGTATTATGATTGGAAGATTGCAGAGGCCGTGATCGTTTTGAAGGATGGAGAGTCGAATTATAAGAAAGTGCATATCATTGATCCCATGTGGTTGATAAACTGTTCACATGAGGATATCATCATGCTATTCTATAATCCGATTTATTCAGATGCTAAAGATGCTGAGCAAGCAGGAAAGTACCAACGTGTGGTATTTCTGTGCTTTGCGTTTGATATTAATGCCAGATGTGATTATGATGTGAAGTTGGTTAAGTATGTGGAAAAGCAAAAGGTGCCAGAGCTGAAAAAGAAGAAACAACAACAATTTCAGGAACCGGTGTTGACCAGAGAACAAATGATCTAAAGGCATATCAGAATGTGGAACATAAGGTTGGATGAAGAACGACGAACACAATCCAAGCAATAGTCAAGGGGGAGTTTGTAGATGCAAAAGTGCGACTAGAGCTTTGGATTGTAAAACATATTTTGGTTTGTTAATATCGAAGGTGCGAAGGAAGATTGTAGAGGGTGCGAAGGAGGATTTAAAGGTACGAAAGAAGATGTTTATACGAATGAAGACTTAGATTATGGAAGAACTTGGTTCGACCAGTCAATGTGGGCGAACCTGCACATTCGCATGAATGATTTGGGCGAATGTGCAGGCCTATAAATAGGTTAAGTTCATTTTTGAATGTAACTTTGATGATTATTATTCCCACCTCTTTCTGAAAACTCTCTCTAGATTTTGTTAAACTTGTTTTACATTTAAACCTTGATTGTAATCATTATTATACGTGTAATCAAGTGTTTTATGAATGAAATTGATTGAAAATGATGATCTGCGTGTTTGAATCGGTTTGATTATTATTTTGTGATAGTTTTAGGGTTTCCGCACCTAAAACTAACTTGTTTGATCAATCTTTGTTTGTTATCGATCCTAATACGCACATACAGAATTCTTAGTTTAAAATTTATATTTCTTTTCTAAATAATCAGAAATAATTTGTATAAAATTTTGGTGCAAAAATATTAAAAATTGGATTTATTATGATTTAATTATGATTAAAACTAACAAAAATTAATTAAAAATATTAAATAAACGATTTTTCTGAAATAAAAATCATTTCAGAAAAGTTTATTGTTATATAAACTTAGAATAATTTTTGTGGAAATTAATAAGATCGTTTTGATATTTTTATAGATTTTTATAAATAAAATAGAATAAACTTGATTTAATTATTATATATATTAAATAAATAAATTTTTTGAAAACTAAAAATTGTGTGTTAAACTTTTTCACCAGAGTAATGCAAAATAATTTTTGTAGAATTTTTAAAGGAGTTTCTTTACTTCGTGCTTAAAGGAAACTTTCTTAGTTACCTTCTCTGATTTAACAGAGACAGGTCCAACTATTGGTTTGACTGCAGGTTTTACAGGTACCTTCTGTGTAACATCGCAAAAATTTTCCTCAAATTTTTTCTACGTAACAGCCTTACTTCGTACGCTATCTCTAACACACAATTTATATATATATATATATATATATGTATGTATAGATATATAGTAATAATCATAATAATAATAATAATAATAATAATAATAATAATAATAATAAAAATAATTTTCAGATCTTACAAGTTTAAAAAAAAAAAAAAAAATTAGTTTTATACAAACAACCCAAAACCAAAACACACTAAACCAAAACCCAAGTCCCACTAAGCCTACCTAGCCATGAGCCCACTTCCCTAGCCAAAGGCCCATCTGAATCGGCCCACCTAGTACCAGGCCCAACCCCTCCTTCCCTTTTTACGGTTTAATAAAAAAAAAATTGTGTTTCTGCCAGGAATCGAACCGGAATCAACCACACACAACACACACGCACCAACCACACGAGCCACACATGTATATTGATTTAATTCCAGATCACTTTATATAAATACACAATCAACCTCTTTCCTTTTTCCTTTCCTTCTTCGCGAACAGCAACAGCAGCAGAGTTGATTTTTTTTATCAACTAATTCACTCAATTTCGGAATGATTGAACCAATTATTTGCCGTTGACCTATTATATTAATTATCCCGCGTCCATTACACAACAATCCTACGATAATTAGCAATCAATTATAACCAATTTTAACCAAAAACGCGTTTGACAATCAATGTTGGTCAACTCATACCATTATCTTCGAACCAGTGCTTAGCACTATAAATTGAACATTCACAAGCATTCTCAACTCGCCACTCAATCTTTCTTAATCCCCAATTCCTCTCATTGATCTTTGTTCTTGATATTACGATCGCAGTTGACTTTCGAGCCTTGACCGAGCAATCTGTTCGTAAACGTGTTTGTAAGTTTGATTTTGTTTATGGGTTTCTTTAATCGGCATCTACACAGTATTTACCCTATGATTAATTAGATTAACATTGGGCAAATCGCTCGATTGGGAAATCTAGGGCTCGAAGCTTAGATTTGGGGAAGAACATTCACACAGAACTGGTTATTTATATTAAACAGATACAACTCAACACAACCACTGATCCTGATCAAGTGGTTGTGTTGTTGCTTTGTTACCGAGCAGGCGCGGGTTCGATTCCCTGCAGCCTCAACCATTTTTTTTTGTTTATTTTGTTTTCTTTAACAAACAAACTTACACATATATATTTTCTTATATTCCCCAAAATCTCAGATCTGGATCTTGAAACTTTTGGAACAATTCTGGTCACCAAAGGGTTCTCAAGGTGCTTCATCTTCACAAGAGAATGTGAAAGCTGAAACTGAAAAAGATTTAATTGATCAGAAAAAGTTCAATTCAAACCAATCTGTTTGTGAGAAAGAATCTTTGAAACTCAATGTTCAAAGACCCAAGACCAAGCACGCTTGAGTCCCCCGAAAAATCTAATCTTTTACTCGATATGTGCAGGGAGCTTTAGCTGGTCCTGTGAGCAGTCTTTGAATTGTTGACAGTGGAGCTTCTGGTCACATGACAGGGGATTTATCGCTACTGTTTGACATTGGAAATATTAATGGAGGATACGTAGCGTTTGCCGGGAATAAAAGAGGATACATTACTATGGAGGGTAGTGTAAGTAATGGGATAGTGAGTTTTGAGAGGATATCATACGTGAAGCAAATTGATTATAATCTGCTCAGTGTCAGTCAGATCTGTGATAAGCAGTTTTCGGTATTCTTTGATGACAAATCATGCTACATACTCAAGCCAGGATTTGTTCTACCAAAAGAGTGGGTTATGCTAAAAGCACCGAGAGTGAACAATTTGTACATTCTCGACATGTCAAAACCTATGACTACACAAGGCCAAGTCACGTGTTTTCTCTCCAAGGCTATTGAAAAAGAATCAATCATGTGGCATAGGAGGATGGGACACATTCATCATAGAAGGATTAATCATTTGGTGAAGAATGAACTTGTCACAGGCGTGAATGTTAAACATTTTCATTTGAATGACAAGTGTGTGAGTTGTAAGAAAGGAAAGCAGCACAAACAATTCCATAAACCAAAGAAAGTCAATTTAGTTGAACTACCACTTGAGCGTTTGCACATGGATCTGTTCGGACCGGTCAAGCGTAAAAGTCATGCTGGTGAATTATACTGTCTTATGGTTACAGATGACTATTCCAGGTTTTCATGGGTTATGTGCTTGAATCATAAGAGCGACACGTTTGATAATTTGAATGTTCTGTTCACTCGATTGGAAAATATCTATGGTCTGAAGATCAAGAGAATTAGGAGTGATAATGGGACGGAGTTCAAGAACGCACAAATGGATGCTCTTTGTGAAGACAAAGGAATTCATCATGAATATAGTGCTTCGTATACCCCTCCACAGAACGGTGTCGCAGAACGCAAAAACAGGACTCTAATTGAAGCGGCAAGAACAATGCTTGCGGACTCCAATCTTCTAGTAATGTTTTGGAACGAAGCAATTTACACAGCTTGTTATACTCTCAATCATGTTTTAACGGTGAAGAAGTTTGGCAAAACTTCTTATGAACTGTTGAATCGACGAAAGCCGAACTTAGAGTATCTAGAACCGTTTGGAGGACCATGTACAATGCTTAATCCATCTGAGAAGTTCGCACCAAAGGCTGAAGAAGGATTCTTTGTTGGATATGCAACCCTGCTCAAACGGGTATTAACAAAAGAACTCGTCAGGTAGAGGAGTGGGCTAACGTTGAAGTTCAAAGGTATACTCAGAATGTACATGGTAGCGGTCCAGACTGGATGTTTGATTACAAGGACTTCTTTGAATCATTCAATCTAGATAGCTTGGTTGAAGAGGTTGTCTTACGATTATATTACGAGTGTGAAAATGCAGTGACATCACCGTTGGTGCGTCCGATCACCGTAAACCCTGAAAAAACTTCTAATGATACCAATGCTCCTACTACTGAAGAAGAGGTATTTCAGGAAGCTTCCACAACTCTCAATTCATCGGAATATGAAGATGACGATGATGTTACAAGTGAAGCTGTTCCAGATATTGCTACAGAGACACCTCCAGTGAACCCAAATCCAAATGGTGCTTCATCATCAAACTTGGGTAATGTTCTGGATTCGACAGAGAATTTGACTACTCAGACGGGAGTGCAAGTACCTGATTATCCGGAATCCCGAGTACATCGTATTCACCCGCTTGAGCAGGTTATTGGTGATCTGTTAGGACAAAAAGGATTGGTGAAACCACTTTTGTAAACCTTAGTATAATTCACTTCTACAAAATATCCTAAGTATAGAACTACTAAAGAAAGAAGACTAAAGTACTGAAAAAGGATTCAACAAGTACTGAAGAAGAAGTATCAGAAGTTCTGAAGTCTAACCAGACAGTTCACTGAAGAACTATTGAAGACAAACTACTCATCAGTAGTTTGACATTCATCAGCTCTTGTTCAAGAATCTTTTTAACCGACTTATGTTTCAGTAGTTTATTAGTTTAGTATTACTTTATCTTTTTGTACAAGTTCCAAGAATGCAACTTGTTGCAACTTGTTACTAACTTACTTTTAGCAAGGTTCATGTATATGTAAAGTCTATAAATAGATGGGTTCATCCCCTCTGTTTTAGACATTGATTTTGATTAATACAGAAATCCTTCAAAGCTTATTATTGTTCTTATTGTTCTTTCTATTTCATTTAATAAGAATCCGTTTAAGTATTCATTCACAATCTATACTTAGATTCTCATTAAATACTTGTCTTTAATTTTCAAACATCCAGGGGGAGTAATAACTCCTATTGATAGTGTAACTTTACTTATCATTCCGCTGTGCAAATCTGATTGAACTTGCTAAACACATAAGTTTTCACTAGCAAGCAACACATCAAGATCATTACTGATGCAACATGATCCAACAATTGGTATCAGATCATTGGTTTATCTGATCACATATCAATCTAACACATTGAGAATCAGACACAGGCTCTTATTGATATTCAATAAAGGATTAAAAGTTCACTTTTATCAACATCCATCACTTTAAGAGATTTTTGACAAATCAATACTCTTTAAAATGGATCCTCATAATACTGGTTCTGCCAATAAACCTGCTATGCTAGTAAGAAATGAATACAATATATGGCAAAGGAGAATGGCACATACATTATCACAGACCAACACTGGTTGCTGGAAATCTGTGATATATGGTCCTCACAAACCAGTAAATATCAATCTTGAAACTAAAGAAGAAATACCAAAAGACCCAAAAGACTATACAGATGATGATTTCCTAAAACTTGAGCTTGATGCTAAAGCTTTCTCTATGTTGGCTATGGCACTCCCAAATGAAATCTACTCTGGCCTATTACATTTTGATGGTGCCAAAGAGCTTTGGGACTGCCTCAAAGAACAGTTTGGAGGAACTGAAGAGGTGATTGCCAACACCAGAGAAATCCTGGCTCAACAATATGAAACTTTTGCTCACATAAATGGGGAAACTTTAACTCAACAATTTGAAAGATTCTCCTCATTAATATCTGAGCTAAAATTAAATGGTCAGACCTATACAAATGTATTTATGCTTCATAGATTTTTAAGGTCTTTACCTGAAAAATGGGAAACATATTCTATAGTCTTAAGATCTTCACCAGACTTTAGCTCCCTCACTCTTACAAAATTACATGGGAGATTATTAACTTTTGAAAGAGAAATCAATCAAAAGAAGAAATTACAAAGTTCTGGTAAAACTGCTGATGACTATCTACCAGGTAGTACAGCACTATTGGGACAAGATTCACCTACTTGTTCAAATAGTTTTGGATCTTTTGACCACATTGACATAACTGCTGGGATCTCATCTGAAAGATCATTCCCAGGTTATGACAATGAAGAAAACAGTCAAAATGCTGATAACATGTGTTTCATCATGGATGATTTAAAAATTTCAGCAATGATGACTTAGAAGAAATGGACATTTTACACCAACTGGCCATGTTAAGTATCAAAACAAACAAATTTTACAAAAGGTCAGGAAGGAAATTTCCCGGACTTAACAGTTCTACAAAAATTGGTTTTGACAAATCTAAACTTAGATGTCACAAGTGTCAGAAGTTGGGACACTTTGTTAGAGAGTGTAGAACTCTAGCTACAACCAATCTCAGTCTAGAAATCTGTATAACCCTAGTTATAATAGGAATAATGGAACACAGGGGAGTGCACATTTTGTGCAGGCACAAGCTCCACAAATCCAATATGTGCCACAAGTACAATATGTACAGATGCCTGCTCAACAGATGCAGAGCCCACAATCAATCCCTCTCATTCCAGCTGCTCAACAACCTCAACAAACTCTGCAACCCTCACAACAAAGCTTGTTCACCTCAGGGTATGTTGACTGGAGTAGTCTTCCTTTTGACACTACAGAGTGTAATCCTGATGCAGACAACAAAATGTTTGACATCAACTGGGGAGTACCTGATAATGGCAGAAAAGAATTTTGCCTTAATGGCATTTGAGGGCTGCACCTCAAAATTTGCCCTGTCTCAAGTATCAAAAGAATCTTTAACAAAACTTTGTTCAAGTTCATGTAAAGAATCTTTTGCACTCATAAGAGAGACCAATGTGCACTTACAAGGCAAAGCAAATGACTCTGAGAGAAAATTCACTCAGATGAAATATGATTTGGAAAGAAAACTTGCTGCAAAAGCAATAGAAAATTCTAAGTTAACTAACAATGCTATTCAAACCAAAGCACAACTTAAATTTATGATAGATGACCTAGGAAATGTCAGAAAAGAGCTTGCTGAAACCAAGGTCACTGGTGAAAAATGGGTAGAATCTTGTAAGGGGTACCAACTGCTGCTAAACAAACAAAGTGCTTCAAATGTTAGGTTTGGCATAGGGTACAATCACACTGAAACACCAACAGATTTTTCCCCCAAAACTACTGAAGATGGGAGAAAAATTGTTTCAAGTGAGACTTCTGAAGAGAAAGAATGCACATCTTTCCATGAAAACTTTCTAAAAACTCACAAAGAAAGTTTTTCAGAAGTACTGACAAAATCTGACTTTAAGCCATCAGTAGTTTGATCAACATCATGAGTTGAGAACCTGAAAACTACTGATGACCTAAAACCAATCAAGACAGCCAGAAACTTGCCTTTAAATGAAAAAAAAAAGGCAAAAGAATGTGAAATCTGTGGTCTGTTCAACCACAAGACAGAATCTTGTAGGTATAGAAAAGGAATTCAGTACAACAAGAAAATTTCACAACTGGTTGTGGGAAAACAAATCAAAAATGATTTTAAAGAAACTTTTTCTCCCAGGAAACAACAACCAGTAAACACCTATTCTTAGAAAAAGATAAAATCTCAACAAAAGTCTTTTTTCTCAAAATTCTCTTTCAATAGTTAGACCTACATCATCAGTAGTTTCACAAACTGCTGAGATAAAAGATCTCATGAACATGGTACAACTACTGATGACCAGAGTTGATGGTGGTCCTCAAAAGGATACCACCATTGCTTTTAATGAAAAATCCATTGCCAAAAAGACATGGATTCCTCAACCTGGTCAAGAATAAACTGTTAATGTTCTCAAGAGCAAACCCAAAGCCAAATTGGCTTGGGTTCCTAAAATCTAACTAATTTGCTACTTTGTGTAGAAGGTCTCCAGAGGCTTAAATAGAATTTGGTATGTGGACAGTGGAGGCTCAATGCACATGACAGGATGCAGATACCTAATAAACAACTTTATCAGTCAAAGAGAAGGATCTGTATCCTTTGGGAACAATGCTAAGGGATATGTGCTAGGACATGGCAATGTCTCCTCTAGCAAAATACAGTTTGACAAGGTCAATTGGGTTGAAAACCTTGAGTACAACTTGCTAAGTGTGTCTCAAATGTGTGATGAAGGATATTCTTCCTTTTTCACAAAGACAGCATGCAAGATCATATCACCAGAAGGCCAGAAGTTGATAGAGAAGATCATTGAAGATCATACTTTGTTGATAGCCAAAAGATGTGGCAATGTCTATGCAGTGGACATTGAAAAGGACAAAGTACTAAACAACACTGCCTGTTTCTTCTCAAAGGCATCAACTTCAGAGATTGATCTCTGTCACATGAGACTTGGCCATGCGAACTTTAAAACCAAAAATAAAGTCACAAAAATGGGCTTGGTCAGAGGTCTACCTTTGAAAGTATACCAGTGTCAAGAACACTATGTATCCTGTTTGAAGGGAAAGCAGCATAAGTGCTCCTATAAGTCTATTGAAGAATCAAAAACTACTGCATGTCTTCAACTACTCCATATGGACTTATTTTGGCCTGTAAAAATCATGAGCCTTGGCAAGAAGAAGTACTGCTTGGTCATCATTGATGACTATTCAAGATTTACAGGGGTATTCTTCTTATTTTCCAAAGATGAGGCATCTGAAATCATCAAGTTCTTCATTCTACAAGTAGAGCAACAATATTCTCTATATGTCAAAGCCATTAGAAGTGATAATGGGACAGAGTTTAGCAACAAAACATTGGATGAATTCTGTTTGTCTAAAGGGATTATTAGACAATTCAGTGTTCCCATAACTCCTGAACAAAATGGTGTGGTAGAAAGGAAGAACAGAACACTGATTGAAGCAGCAAGAACAATGTTAGCTGATTCAGGCCTACCATTGTATTTCTGGGCTGAAGAAGTTAACACTGCATGTTATGTTCAAAATAGAGTCCTTGTCAACAAGAGACACTCCAAGACTGCCTATGAAGTTCTTCATGGCATAAAGCCCCTTATCTCCTTTTTCAGGGCTTTTGGATGTCAATGTTTCATTCTAAACATTAAAGACTCTATTTCAAAGTTTGCTGCTAAAGTTGATTCAGGTTATTTTCTTGTTTGTTCTTTCACTGGAAAAGCCTACAAGGTTTTTAACTCAAGAACCAAGATAGTAGAAGAAACTTTGAATGTCAAGTTCAATGAGTCAAAACACACTCTTATTCCAGCACATCCTGCTGAACTCTTTGACCTTGACAGCTTCCACTTTGGACCTGAAAAGACTGTTACTTCATCTAAACCTACGTATTATGGTGTTCAAAGGTTTGATGATGAGGATCCAGCACCATGGACTCCTAATACAGTCATTAAGTCAACTTTCAAACAATCAGAAGTTTCACAAACTTCTGATTCAACAACTGCTGATGTACAAACTCAAACTTCTGCTTCAGCTCCTACAACTACTGAAGATGTTCAAACAGCTGAATCAGATATTATTATCCTTAGTGGTTTGTTTAATGAAGTACAAGAGCCACCTACACCTGTCAGTGGTTTACAACAACTGATTGAACCTAAAGATCATCCACTTGAACAAATCATGGGTGATATTGCATCAGGTGTTCTCACAAGAAACCAGCTTTCCAACTTTTGCTTCTTCTCAGCATTCATTTCTCAGTTGGAACCCAAAAAAAATACCAAGAAGCCCTCAAAGACAACAATTGGGTAGAAGCTATGCAAGATGAGTTGATATAGTTCAAAAAGCAACAGGTTTGGGAAATCTGTCCCTTACCACCAAACAAGCTACCAATTGGCACAAGATGGGTCTTTAGGAACAAACATGATGAAGCTGGTATGATTATAAAGAACAAGGCAAGACTGGTAGTACAAGGTTACTCTCAAGAAGAAGGAATTGATTATGATGAGACCTTTGCTCCAGTTGCAAGGCTTGAAGCCATCAGGTTATTTCTGGCCTATGCCATTTCCAACAAACATAAAGTTTTTCAAAATGGACGTTAAAAGTGCATTTTTGTATGGAGAAATCAAAGAGGAAGTGTATATTTGTCAGCCACCTGGGTTTGAGGATCCTTCTCATCTTGAGTGGGTGTACAAGCTTGACAAAGCTCTTTATGGGCTCAAACAGGTTCCAACAGCCTGGTATGAAACACGTTCCAACTTTTTAGTCAAAAATAACTTTACAAGAGGCTCCATTGATAAAACTCTTTTTATTCAAAATGTTGGAAATCATGTCTTACTTGTTCAAATTTATGTTGATGATATCATATTTCTTTCAACAAACACAAAATTGTGTGATGAATTTAAAAAACTCATGCAATCAAAATTTGAGATGAGTACAATGGGAGAACTGCAGTACTTTTTAGGACTGCAGATTAAACAACAAACTAATGGAACTTTTATACATCAATCAAAATATGTTAAAGAATTATTGAAAAAATTTTCTTTACAAGACTGTAAATCATGTTCCACTCCCATGACACCTATCACACAAGTTGAACCAGATGATCAAGGAAAACGGGTTGATCAAACCATGTATAGATGTATGATAGGTTCCCTTTTGTATCTAACTGCTTCTAGACCGGATATTATGTTTTCAACATGTGTCTGTGCTAGATATCAATCAGCTCCTAGGGAATCACACCTCATTGCAGTCGAAAGAATCTTCAGATATCTGAAGGGAACTCCTACACTTAGAATTTGGTATCATGCTTCTAGCAATACCAAGTTATCAGCTTTTTCAGATAGTGACTATGCAGGGTGCAAAATGTCAAGGAAATCAACATCTGGTGGTTCTCAATTCTTGGGAAACGGTCTAGTGTCCTAGCAATCAAAGAAGCAAACATCTGTTGCAACTTCAACTACTGAAGCTGAATACATTGCAGCTGCAAGTTGTACATCACAGATACAATGGCTCCAATATCAACTTCTTGATTATGGAATCAAAGACACCAAGACACCATTGCTTGTAGATAGCAAATCTGCCATTAGCATCATTCAAAATCCTGTTCAGTTCTCAAAAACTAAACACATTGAAATCAGGTATCATTTCATAAGGGATTGCTATGAAAAAGGCAAGATTGAAGTGAAGCATGTCACAACAGCTAATCAGATAGCTGACATATTAACAAAACCCCTTGACACATCAACATTTCAGAAGTTAGCATCCATGCTTGGGATGCCAAATTTGTAAGTGTTCTTTTACTTTTCCTGCACATATTTTATTTTTCACTTACATCTGTTTTTAATCTAAAAACTTCTGAGAAACAAAAAGAGAGAAACTACTGATGAAAAAACCATCAGTATGGGAATATTTTCTGAAAAATGATTAACTTCTGATAAAATAAACTTCAGAAGTTATGAATAAAGTGTTCTCATCAGTTGTTAACAAACTTCTGAAGAGAAAATGGGAACTACTGATGACAATTCTTCATCAGCAGTTTTGACATTAAGGGCAAATCAGACATTTCCCACTTCAGAAGTTTGACCTAAGGCGGTTACAAACTTCTGATAAACACCTTTTCCAACACTTATCCATTCAAAAAGCAAAAATTCCCTCCTTCTCTCTCAAAAAGCTCTCAAACCCTGAACCTGCAAAAACATTGTTCGATCCACACACACACAAACCACATGGCTCTAACTCTGAAACAGGGAAATAATCAAAGAGGCTACTTCAAAAAACATGAAGCCTGGTCCCAATACTACGAAATCATTGATTTAGTCGTTAAATCCAAATGAGTTCTGGGCAAATGCGGAGATGGTGACAGTAAATGATAAGGTGATCTCCCTCAATTCAACCATCCAAGGGAGAAGAATGGCAATCACACCTGAAACTTTGGGGATTAGACTGGGTCTGGATGATGTGGGTGCCCAGATCAATTTCCAAACTCTGAAATTCATTTAAACATGACAGAGTGTGGTTACCAAGGTACTCTCTCACATGCTACTATTTTTAAGAAATATTTTGAACCTAAGTACAAACTTTTGTTTCACTATATAATTATGTGTTTGAGTTCAAAAACTGGATCATATGATCAGATTCCCTCTACTTTTCAACCAATTTTTCATTCCATTGTGAATGAAACAAAATTCAGGGCATCAGCACGTTTCTTCAATGAGTTGGTGTTACCTCATCTCAATTCTGAAAAAAAAGTTTTTGTTGTATCCAAGATTTATTATGCAATGCATAATAAAGGAACTCGGAGAAGAGGTGATTGTGGGTCAAACAACTGTTTTAAACCCTTTAACCTCACAAGCATACTTTAGGCACAATAAACCGGCCACCTGGCCAGAAGATGACCAAGGGGAACACACAACAGTCCCCAAGGAACTCTCATCTTTCAAACCTTCACCCAAAAAGGCCAATAAACCCAAACAACAAAAACAAAAACCCACCAGCCTGAAAAGAAAGGCAGTTCAGGAGGTTGAGATGCCTGAACCTGCTAATGTGCAATCTACACTTGATAAAGATGTGACTGAAACATCCTCTAAGTCTCATCCATCTCAAATCCCCATAAGAGCACCAATAACCATTTTATTTAAAAGAAAGAAATTTAAGAAAATAATCCCCATAGACTCGTCTTCTGAAACTGCTGAACCCATAGACCAAACTACTGAACCCGCACCACAACTTTCTGAACCTGAAGCCATTGAAATTGCCAAACTTCTCTCTGGGCTAAAAGAAAACATCCCATCAGAACATATCAGTCCCCAACAACCACAACAAACAGGGGACATACCTTCAGCACTTGACATGGATGTGGATATCCCTAGCCATAACCCAAGAGATGAGGATGAATCAGGGTCTCTGAGCCCAAACTTAGAAACTCTAGGTACATTTGAGGCTGCTACTACTCAAATACCACCCAGTAGTGGATCTAAGGATAGAAGTAACATAGCTAAGACCTCACTTGTGGCAACTACTGATGAAGGCTTAATGCCTGAGGTAGGAAATCCTTTGAACCAAGAAAAAGAGGTACATGAGACAAATGAGTTGGGCTCAGCTCATGATGTAACTGATACTGTCCTCATTGAGGATGTAATTAGGGATTCAGATGATTCCATTGACTTGGATGATGATTCACACTCCACTAAAATTTAATTGACGGCTGCTAGTGAAGGTCCTGCACCTGGTGTATCTAAGCTCAAAGAGCTGGTCACACCAGATCAGGTTAAAGATCACTTGATCCCTGATTCCCCTAAAGTGGCATCTTCTGTACAACATGAAGATCACCCCAAAACACACCCCTCACTAAATATGCCTACACAATTCCCTGGGTTAATAAGCATAGATCTAAACCAACTATGCAGCCCAGATGGTCCCCTATACCAGATGATGAACAACCTTATTGCCAATCACCTCAAAACTTTCACAGCTGCTTTGGAGATGTTGTAGATGCATTTTGTGCGACTAATGCTTTGGATCACATTTTACATATGTTAGTGTTCTTGGTTGTTTGGTCGAAGGAAGAATAATATGGGCGAAGGAATGTTTTTGAATGGGCGAAGGAGACCGAAAGGTTCGAAGGAGAGAAGGAGGTCGAAGGTAGTTTTAGATGTTAATGTATTGCTTGGTTCGACCATCATGATTGGGCGAACCTGCACATTCGACCAAGAAAAGTGGGCGAATGTGCAGGCCTATATAAAGGTCAAGTTCATTTTGAATGTGAAGTTTTTGTCATTTTTGTTTCCCTCCTGTTTTGAGTCTCTCCCTAGGGTTTTGTGTAAACTTAATTCACGTCTTGTTTTGATTGTAAAGCTTATTATAACGTGTAATTGAGTTTGTTTATCAATGAAATGAAGCTTTTAAAGATGATTTCTGCGTTTTGTTAGTATTGTTATCATTTTGTGATTGATTCAGGGATTCCGCACCTGAATCAAACTTGTTTGATCATTATCTTTGTAGTTTTGACGATCCTACGCGCATACAAAGTGGTATCAGAGCCATATGGATCAAACAACCACAAACTGATAATTTTACAGCTGATTTGGACCCTATTTTGATAAAAAACATTCTGTTTTCATTGATAAACTGAATTGATGATAATTTGATTGATTGCATAATTCTCTTTGATAAACTTGTTCCAAATCAAATCCGAAGCAAAACCTGATTAGAATCATCAAATTCTATCAACTTTTGAAAAATTTGTTCAAAATTAACCGATTTTCAAAGAATAACCGTTTTTGAACGTGCAGGGTCGAACCTAGGGAGAATGGTTGAACGTGTGTTTTAATTTGGTCGAACCAAGGGATTTTTGGTCGAAAGTGGTGTTTTAGCTGGTCGAATCTAGAATTTGTTAAAGTATTGTTGTACATTCGACCATTGTTGTCTCATTCGACCATTCGGGCGGTCGAAGGTGAAATCAAACGGTCGAAAGAGGGTGTAAAGGGTTGAAAGTGATTAGTCTTTGTTGTATTCCTCATTCGTATCTTTTCAAACAGTGGAAGGAGAATATTTTGACTCATTTGACCACTCGCTACATACGAAGGTAGAGTCTGTTTATAAACTTTTCCAATCTTTTCGTGTTTAATCGTTTTCGGATCAAGATGTGGAACTTTCCTACTACACCATGACATAACACGACACCACAACAACAGACAACCAGGGATCCTTGGTCGGTTGCTGCCCAAAAGTCTAGTCAACCATCACAACCAATCAATTATATGGCTATGACTAGTAATATTCCTCAACACGTTGCGCAACCACAACCGCAACCGATTGGTGACTATTGGTGAGTAGCAGCAGCTGCGGTCCACTCATAGACGACTAATGCCATATCAACTCTTATCCAAGACTTGTCATCGGGAAGTGGAAACTGTCCACCTAAGCTTATGGAGATGGTCGATTACAACACGTGGAAGACCAAATTCAAGATCCATCTGGAGGGAATGGGATAAGAGGGAACTGACGCGTGACAAATGATTGCGAAGGGCTATGTTGCTCCGATCTTGGAAAACACGGGAGAGCCTATTCCTTTGGAAAATCCTGCAGATGATGAAAAGAAGAAATTTGCTATTGAGAAGAACGCGTTTTCTCAATTGTCTCAAGCTATCAATACTGATTTGTTACATCAGTTTGGTTCTTGCACAACTTCTAAACAGCTGTGGGACATGTTGAAGAATAGGCATGATGGAAATGAGAAGACTGGGAAGCTAAGAATGGAAGAGCTTCAGAAAGAGTTTGAGAATTTCAGTTACATGGGTAACGAGACGTTGAAAGAGTTGGTCTCAAGGTATTGCCACTTACTCACAGAGCTTTCAAGCTATGAGATAAGCATACCTATGTCTGAATTGGTGGACAAGTTTGCCGATGCATTGCCACCGTATTGGAACCAACATATTGAGGTGTTAAAAGAAAAGGATGCGTACCAGTATTGGAATATTAATGAGTTCATTCAGAAACTGGAAAACAAGGAGATGGAGGAAAAGAGGAAAGCTAAAAGAGCTCAAATTCCTCAGAATCCGGAATTGTATCTTGGTGGTACATCTTCTTCCCATTCTACTTCCAGTTCTACTTCTAATGTTGCTTCGCACATCGCGTGCGTATCTAACATTGTTGAACCACCCAAAACACCAACCAATTACCTTGGTCCAACATCTTCATATACCTCACCGTCATATCCAACAACTACTTACATTCCATCATTTTCACCCTTGCAACAAGCAGCATGTTACTCTGCTAGCCAACCTCAACAACAACCATACAATCCTCAAATGAATCAGATGCAAATAAACCAAAGTCAAACTAACCAAAGCCCGATTTTGTTGGAGACATCAAATCTAAACAATGTTACTGTTGAGATTGCTCAACAACATGTAGCATTAGTTTCAGCAATGGTAGCATCGTACAATGGATTGGTTGCTAGTCAAATTGGGAACAACAACTTGACCAATGAGGACTACGCACAGATTGACAAGGAAGAAATGGAACTCATGGATATTCAGTGGGCTTTTGCAAGTATCATGAGAAGAGCTACTTATTTTATTCAAAAGACTGGGAGAACTGATCTTTCTACTTCTCCAAACACCACTTATGGCTTCAACAAAGCCAAAGTCACTTGTTTTAACTTTGGTGAGAAAGGTCATTTCAAAAGAGAGTGCACATAGCCAACACAAAAAGGTAATAGAAATCCATTCAACTCTAACTACCAAAACCGACAAACCCAAAATCAGGTATCATACCAAAGTCCCAACATTTCATGTTTTCAACCTCAAAACAACTATCAAAACCGTCAAAATACCCAACAAAATAACAATGCTAGACAATCCACAACACAAAACCAAACACAACAGAATTCAAACCGAACAATCATTCCCATTTCTACACCAAACACATAAACCCAAACCAAGAATCCAAATCAAGCTTTGGTGATACAAAAGGATGAGGGTTTTGATTGGACCGGTCTGATTCTGAATCTAGTGTTAACTCACTGGATGATGACATTGACCAGTTGCTTGCTGAAGCTGACTTCTTGATGACCCGGAAATCATGCATAGTGGATGATGCTTGTACCAAGTTTGATTATTCCAAGTTTTTCGCTGGGAAGGAAGCACACTTTGCATTTATGGCTATGTAGATGCATTTTGCGCGACTAATGCTTTGGATTACTATTAACATATGCTTTTGTGTTTTGACAAATGGGCGAAGGAAGAAATATGGGCGAATGAAGATTTCTAAAGGTGCGAAGGAAAGCAAAAGGTGCAAAGGAGAGAGAGGAGGTCGAAGGTAGATTATATGTTAATGTATAGCTTGGTTCGACCATGATGAATGGGCGAACCTGCACATTTGACCAAGCAAAGTGGGCGAATGTGCAGGCCTATAAATAGGTCAAGTTCATTTTGAATATAAGTTTTGGTCATTTTTGTTTCCCTCCTGTTTGAGTCTCTCCATAGGGTTTTGTGTAAACTTAATTCACGTCATATATTGATTGTAAAGCTCATTATAACGTGTAATTGAGTGTGTTTATCAATGAAATGAGGCTTTTAAAGATGATTTTTGTGTTTTGTTAGTATTGTTATCATTTTGTGATTGATTCAGGGATTCCGCACCTGAATCAAACTTGTTTGATCACTATCTTTGTAGATTTGACGATCCTACGCGCATATAGGCTATGACAGAACCTCCAAAACAGGTATGTACTGAATCTGCTTCTAGTTGAAATTCAACTTGTGTTAAACATTGAAAAGCTTGTGATAAATTGACAGATGGGAATAAGCAACTCAAGGTTCAACTTGAGAGTGCAAAAATCAATTGTCAATCATATCAAAAAGAAGCAAAAGAGTTTAACAGAGTACTTGATGGTTATAAGAATGACGTTTCAGAATTGAAAAAGACTTTGTCTTTGAAACAAATGGCCATAAAGGACTATATTAATGATTTAGAAAACACAAAACTTGAAATGGCCACCGTCAAGTGCTTTGCAGAAAAAGTAAACAAAAAGCTTGAGAGTTATAAGCATATTGCCTATGTTGTTGACCACATAATAGAAGAGCCTTCACAGTCCAATAGTGCAAACTACAAAGCTGTCCCAGCTCCGGTGTTGTTTGAAAACCATAATTTGCACTAAATAGCACCGGAGAGCTCAGTTAAATCTGACTCTACATCGGATGACGAGTCAAAAACATCTAGTGTGGGAGACCCTTATTCTGATGTTCGACCTGTTCTGGGAAATAATGAGGGTGTAGTTGCTGCTGATGATTCTGATGAAGAGGATGAACAGTCTGAGAAGGTTTCTGAAAAGGTGTGTGATATTCCTGACGAAAATCACATAATCACTACTGAACCTGTTTCACCATCTCAGATTGCCAATCCCATGGCTAACGCTCATAGAAAGAATCAATCAGTTAAGTCTGTTGAGAAATAAATTGAACAGAAAATTGAAAAGAAAATTGAAAAGAAAAATGAAAAGAAAATTGAAAAGACAAATGAAAATGAAAATGAATTTTGTGATAAACCTGTTTAAGTTTTCTATCGGATGCAAGGATCTGATAAGATAATTTCTGATAAAGAATATCCAATCCAATTTGCAAATTATTCAAAAAATTTTTTTTTTTTTTTTTTTAAAACTTTGATTCAAAAATTGAAAAGATCTAGCAGGAAAGTACCATTTGATTCCCGAAACATGAGCGAACAAATGATATACCTCCAGCAATTTTAAAGAAAATTCATTTGGATATTCCTAAAGAACCAAAGGTCCATGTCACACAATTTATTAAACCAATAGAGAAGTCAAATGGTTTTCTTGAGCCGACTTACTCAAAGGACCCAGCTCCTGAGAGTTTAAGAAGAAGGTGTATGGATGATCAATATCCTATCACTAGTTATTCTAAGTCGAACGCCAAGAATAATTTTGAAGAATACCGTGCGTGTTATAAGTGCGGGGAGAGAGGGCATTTACTTGCTGACTGCCCGTATGTAAGACACAAGAGGCATGAGGTGGAGATGAAGCAGAAGTATGAATGTCCGATCGATAATCATTGTTAACCACAGAGACGATTTGTCCCTCAACCAGCACCTTTTTATAACCAAAGCAATTATTTCAAAAGGAGGGAAAATCGTCCGATGACATATGATCGCCGCAACTGGATAGCCACTGAGAAACCATTTAAGAAACCAATGGTGAATGCAACTGTTGACAACAAAAAGGTTCCTGCTAAACCTAATGTCAAACCAACAGTTGGACCTGTCTCTGTTAAATCAGAGAAGCTATCCAAGAAAGTCTCATTCAAGGATGAAGTAAAGAAACCAGCTGAGATCCCAAAATCTCAGATCCGGATCTTGAAACGGTCTGAACAATTTTGGTCACCATAGGGTTCTGAAGGTGCTTCAACTTCACAACAAAGTGTGAAATCAGAGAATGAAAAAGGTTTGTGTGATCAGAAAAAGGTTGATAAAAATCAAAATGTTTGTGAGAAATCTGAATCTTTGAAACAAACTGTTCAAAGACCCAAGACCAAACAGGCTTGGGTCCTTCGAAAAATCTAACTTCTTTGTTTGATATGTGCAGGGAGCTTCAGCTGGGCCTGTGAGCAGTCTTTGGATTGTTGACAGTGGAGCTTCTAGTCACATGACAGGGGATCTTTCGCTACTATTCGATATTAGAAACATCAATGGAGGTTATGTAGCGTTTGCAGGAAACAAGGGAGGTTATATTACCATGGAGGGTAGTGTGAGCAATGGAATAGTGAGTTTCGAGAGAATATCTTATGTGAAGCAAATTGATTAAAATCTGCTCAGTGTCAGTCAGATATGTGACAAACAATTTTCTGTGTACTTTGACGACAAATCTTGCTATATACTCAAGTCAGGTTTCGAGTTACCGAAAGAGTGGGTGATGTTAAAGGTGCCGAGAGTGAACAACTTGTACGTTCTCGATATCGAAAGCGATGACCACCCAAGGCCAAGTCACGTGTTTTCTCTCCAAGGCTACAGAAAAAGAATCAATTATGTGGCATAGGAGAATGGGACACATTCACCTAAGAAAGATGAATCAATTGGTGAAGAATGAACTTGTCACATGCGTGAACGTTAAACATTTTCACTTAAATGACAAGTGTGTGAGTTGTAAAAAGGGTAAGTAGGACAAACAATCCCATAGGCCAAAGAAAGTCAATTCCGTTGAATTGCCACTTGAACGTTTGCACATGGATATGTTTGGAGCTGTCAAGCGTAAGAGTCATGCTGGGGAATTGTACTGTCTTGTGGTGACTGATGATTTTTCAAGATTTTCATGGGTTATGTGCTTACACCGAAAGAGCGACACGTTTAATAATTTGAAAGTTCTGTTCACTCGTCTGGAAAATATCTATGGTCTCAAGATTAAGAGGATTAGGAGTGATAATGGGACGGAGTTTAAGAATGCACAGATGGACGATCTTTGTGAAAACAAAGGTATTTATCATGAATACAGTGCTCCGTATACCCCACAATAGAACGGTGTCGCGGAACGCAAAAACAGGACTCTAATAGAAACGGCGAGAACAATGCATGCGGACTCAAATCTTCCAGTTATGTTCTGGAACGAAGCAATTTACGCAGCTTGTTATACTCTTAATCGTGTTTCAACGGTGAAGAAGTTTGGCAAAACTTCTTATGAGCTGTTGATTCGTCGAAAGCCGAATGTAGTGTATCTAGAACCGTTTGGAGCTCCTTGTACTATGCTTAATCTATTTGAGAAGTTCGCACCGAAGGCTGGGGAAGGATACTTTGTTGGATATGCAACCCCGCTCAAACGGGTATTCAACAAAAGGACTCGTCAGGTCAAGGAGTGGGCCAACGTTGAAGTGCAACGGTATACTCAGAATTTACAGGGAAGCGGTCCAGACTGGATGTTTGATTACAAAGATTTCTTTGAATCATTCAACCTAGATAGCTTGGTTGAAGAGACTGTATTACGTTTGTATTACGAGGTGGAAAACGCAGTGACATCACCGTTGGTGCGTCCGATCACCGTGAACACCCAAGCAGCTTCTAATGATACCAATGTTCCTGTCGTTGAAGAAGAGGTATTCCAAGAAGCTTCCACAACTTTGAATTCATCAGAATCAGAAGATGACGACGATGATGTTACGAGTGAAGCTATCTTAGATCATGCAACAGTGACACCACTAGTGAACCCAAATACAAATGGTGCTTCATCATCGAATGTGGGTAATGATCTGGTTTCTGCAGAGAATTTAACTACTCAGACGGGAGTCCAAGTACCAGATTATCCGGAATCTCGGATACATCGAATTCACCCGATCGAGCAGGTTATTGGTGATCCTGGTAGCAGTGTGATGACGAGAGGTCAATTGAGGAATGCTAATTCACCGGAAAATCTTGGCAATGTTGCGTTATATGCTAAAATACAAAAATCAGGTTTTCAGAATGACTGGTCTTTTGCTTGTTATGTTTCGCAGGTTGAGCCGCGAACTTACAAGGATGCTCTTTTGGATGATGCTTGGGGTGGAAGCAATGCAAGAGGAGTTGTTGCATTTTTAGAAACTTGGCGTTTGGACACTGACGGATTTTCCCCCAGGAAGAAAGAAGATTGGAACGAAATGGGTATTCAAATGCAAAAAGGATGATAGAGGAGTGATCGTAAGGAACAAAGCTCGTTTGGTTGTACAAGGATTTCATCAAGTTGAGGGAATTGATTACAACGAGATCTATGCACCAGTTGCACGCTTAGAGGCTATACGAATGTTTCTGGCGTTTGCATCATACAAGAAATTTAAGGTGTATCAATTGGATGTCAAGAGCGCGTTTCTCTATGGTGTGGTCAAGGAGGAAGTATACGTAGGTCAACCACCAGGCTTTGAAGAACCTATTCACCGGGATAAGGTCTACGTTTTGAACAAAGCTCTCTACGGGTTGCACCAGGCTCCAAGGCAATGGTATGAGGAGCTGAGCCCGTATCTTCGTTCAAAAGGATTCAAGCGGGGTTTGGTAGATTGCACACTGTTCACTAAACGAACAGGCGATGACTTGCTTCTAGTCCAGATTTATGTTGACGATATTATATTTGGGTTTACTAACGAACTTCTTTGAAGAGAATTTGAACGTGTTATGCAGTAAAAGTTCGAGATGAGTGCAATGGGAGAGATGCAGTTTTTCCTAGGTTTGCAGGTGGAACAAAGACCAACGGTGATCTTTATTCACCAGACGAAATATGTTTCTGAAGTCTTGAGCCGATTCCAGATGGATGATTCAAAGCCGATGGATAACCCAATACAACCTAATCACGGGATTGGAGTTGACGCTAAGGAGGAGCTAACCGATCCATTTACATACAGAGCAATCGTCGGATCTCTCATGTATCTCACCGCCTCCAGACCAGATATAATGTTTTCCACATGTCTCTGTGCACGTTATCAGTCGAAGCCGAAACAGAGTCATCTTGCAGCTGTCAAACCTATCCTTAGATATCTGAAGGTTGTCCGTCGAGAGGACTATGGTACCTTAATGATGATAATTTTGACCTAATCGCTTTTAGTGATGCAGATTGGTGTGGCTGTGACAAAGACAGCAAATCCACAACAGCTGGATGCCATTTTATGGGGAGCAGGCTCGTGACCTGGCAGTGTAAGAAACAGACCGCAGTTGCATTATCCACATGTGAAGCAGAATACGTTTCAGCATCGAGCTGCTGCTCACAGGTTCTTTGGATACAACAACAGATGGTGGACTACGGTTTGCAATTTCTTAAAACCCCTATTTACTGTGATAACGAAGCCGCAATTGCATTAACAAAAGACTTAGTAAATCACTCAAAGGCTAAACATATCCGGATCAAATACCATTTTATCTGTGATTGTTATGCTAAAGAGTTGATCAATATGGTCAAATCCACACTGACTATCAACGTGCATGTAACATTTCGCATTTAATTTTTGTACGTTACACGAGCATCATTAATAAAACGTCAAGTTTCGTTATTTTCGTATACAATATTTATTTTTGTCACGTTATTGGAACCCTAATACTATATATATATATATATATTATATATGTTATAACCTTGAATAATATCAAAAAAAATAATATGTCTTGGTCGGGATTCGAACCCGCGCCAAGACCGGGTCAACCACACAACACAACCATCCAACCAACTGGGCTAGCCATCTACTTGGGATAGATCCGGACACATATTAATCTTATATTTGATTTCAAAGCCTCACAGTTGACTATGGGAAGTCAACTGTGTGGACGCGTTTGTTAATCAATCAAGATTAACTCATGATTGATCTAATTTTGGCAAACTTATGTGATTATCGGCCTCATCTGACTGTGATACACGCCAATTACAAATCAATTGACCACCAATTGATTATTATACGCGTATGACTTCAATGCTTAGTCAAACATACCAATTTGATCATTGAGACACCCACACTATAAATTGATCGTCCCCAAGGCATAACAACTCGCTCATAATCTTCTCTCAAACCTCAATCTTCTTCAATTCTGTCTGTGCATCATCATACGATTACACAGTTGACTTTTATCTTTGACCACTCAATCGTACACGATTCATCACTGTAAGTATGAGCTTTATTGTGGGTTATGATCATCGGCGATCACTCATCAATAGCCCCATGATTAATTGGGCTATTGATGAGTGAATCAAACAATTACAGAATTAGGGTTCGTGGGGTTTTTGAATGGGGATAAACTCAGTTTCATATCGTGCATATAATTATTCTTAAACGGGTTTCATCACAACCACTGGCCTAGGCCAAGTGGTTGGGACTAAGGCATGCAACCTCAGCCACCCGGGTTCGAGTCCCGGCTGTGGCTTTGGTTTCTTTTCTTTTTTTCATTTTTAAACAACAAAGCCTTATATATATATATATTATACATTTAAAACTTATAAATTCATTTTTAAATATTAAAACCTTTCTATAAATTCTAAAAAAATTATATTTTTCAAATCTGAGTTAAAGGATTTATTTACAATTTTTAGTTTTCTAAAAATAATTAATTTAATATTTATAATAATTAAATCAATTTTATACTATTATATTTATAAAAATTCATTAAAATATCAAAACAATTTTATTAATTTCTACAAAAATTATCCCATGTTTATACAATGTTAAACTTTACTGAAATAATTTTTAATTCAGAAAAATCATTCATTTTATATTTTTAATCAATTTTTGTTAGATTTAATCATAATTAAATCATAATAAATTCAATTTTCATTATTTTTGCACCAAAATTTTATACAATTTATTTTTAAATATTTAGAACAGAAATGTGATTTTTAAAATAATAATTCTTTAATTTTAGTATTTTTGAATATTAAAGTTAAATTTTGGCAATTTGTAATAAATAGATTTAAAAATCTATTTTAAAGGAAATAATTTTATAAAAATTATTTTTATACTTCAAACACATTATTGTGAACATTCTAAATTCAAATGTTATAAAAAGTCCTTCTTTTATTTAATTATCATATTTCCCTGTATTTAATTAACATTTTATTTTAAACTCAACAATTGGTTATCCCCAAATCGAAACCCTAGGATATACTTATAAACTAGTTAGACTTAGACTTATTTGTTGCCTTATACATAGGGTAACACTTGGCAAACTATTGGGCTACACTTATACTATTTCTCAATACCAAAAACTATACCAAGGTGAGTTTACGTAATCCTGTTTATGCGATTCTTTATACTTGCAACAATTTTAAGCAATTCAACATATATGTCTAGTAGTAAACTTTATTGCCTCATGTATTAGTCAACAGTTTCAACGAGTTTCAACATTTACATAATCATTAGCTATGGCCAAGCCGGCGATACTCAATAATAGATCTATTGGATTGACAACCCCACCCGGATACGTGTACCTCCTACATAGGTCACGTGGGTGATTGTTATCGTTCAACATATTACTAAGGTGAACCGTAGATGACGGGATGGACCTAAACTAGTCGGAGGTTTGATTATGTCAACATATTATACTATTCATGTAGACTTAAATTTACGACAGACATACGAATTGCTAGACTTTTATACTTAAACTATATGCTTAACATGGATTATGTATTCTCACCAACTTCTAGTTGACCCCCCCATTTTTACAACTCAACAGGTGATAATGATGCTTGAAGATTAGAGTATTTATGAATAAAATAAGGAGTCTATGCATGCTTGATTCTTGTGTGATGTATTAGATTTCCACATTCAAACTCTTATGTATTTCAATTTTTTGGATATTTACAATTTAATATTTATTTCAATTAAAATTTGGTTTACCATTTGCTACTGTATACTCATCAATACGTGACACCTCGATGTTTCCGCCATCGGTTGGGGTGTTACAGATTGGTATCAGAGCCTTGGTTATAGGGAATTAGGTTTACCATTTGCTACTTGTAACCCTAATTGCTTCCCTAATCCTATCCTTACCCTATACCTTATATAACCCTAAACCTACATGTGACTACTCTTATTCGTCTGCTGCAATCCTGATCCACCATTAGATTAATAGGACAAAATCCTCAGGTTTAACCTGAACCCCCTTGAGATCTCGTCGAAGTTCTAGATTTTAATAACGAACACGTGCAATCTGGAAGGGTGAACGCCTATATTCTGAGTCTTCTGTCTAGGCTGGCATTGCGCATATATCCCAATCAGACGAGGGACCCGGATGCCTACCTGGGAATTCTCGGGATGAGTGTTCACTTATAGGCTAAAGCATGTCTTCATATGTTATTAAAATTTAGAATCTTTGATAAGTCAACGTTTTCGTTTATTCGTTTTAATTAATGAATAAATGATCACATTCCTTATATAAACTCTCATTCATTTCATTGTGTCTATTACAGATCATGCCTCCTCGTCGCAGCACTCGCAACAGCAATGGTGAGAACCACGAAGAAGGTGGTGATAACCATAATCATGACCATGTTCCTAACCACAACAACAATGGTGTCCATGCTCAACTGGCTGCAATCATTTCTCAACAAATGGCGCAGCAAATCGCAACTCTGGTTCCCAATTTACTCGCTCAGGTCATCCAAATGAACGGCAACGGGAATGGTCACGGCAACGGGAACGGGAACGGCAATGGCAATGGTAATGGACCCCCAGCCTGCACCCTTAAGCATTTCAACTCTTGTAACCCTCCAAAGTTTAGTGGTGAAGAAGGAGCTACAGGACTCCTCCAATGGTTTGAGGGTATTGAGAATACCTTCATCAACAGTGAGTGCCCCGACAACTTCAAGGTTCGTTACGCCATGAGTGTTCTCCATAAACGAGCACTCACTTGGTGGAATGAAGAAAAGCGTACTCGTGAGGCCGAAGTTGCTCTTGCTATGACATGGGACCAAGTCAAGGAGGTCATGAAGGAAGAGTTTTGTCCTCGCAATGAAGTTAAGAAGCTTGAGGATGAGTTCCACACCTTAGCTCAAGATAGTGGGGAAAACCTTGCCTACAACACCCGCTTTCATGAGCTTAGCTTATTGTTGCCTCACAAAGTTACTCCTCTGCCGGTAGCCATCGAGAAGTACATCGGTGGTCTGCCCATGCAAATCCAGGACACCGTTTGGGGTAGAAATCCTGCAACTTTGGAAGAGGCCAAACGTCTAGCGGCCACTCTTACTGATAATCACGTGAAGAACGGTACTCTCTTCCGCAAAGGCACTAAGAAGACGGTTTCTAAAGACACTCCACAGCCTGCAATTGAAGTCAAGCCTGAGACCTCAAGCAACAAAAAGCGCAAGGCTAGAAACTATATGGTTGCTGCTACTCCACCTGCTACCCTAAACCCAGCCAAGAAACCCTATGGTGGAACACACCCTCTTTGCAACACCTGCCAGTTCCATCATCTTCCTGGTAGACCATGCCGCCAGTGTAATAACTGTAAACGGTATGGACACTACACCAATGCGTGTCAAGCCCCTGCTGCCCAAAACAACCAAAACAACCAAAACAACCCTGCCAGAAACAACCCTGCTCCCAACCAACAAAACAACAGGCCTACTCGTGGTCAATGCTACGAGTGTGGCAGCCCTGATCACTACATCAACAACTGCCCTAATCGTAACCAGAACCAAAACCGAAACCAAAACCAAAACCAGAACCACAACCAGAACCAAGGTGCTCGAGGTCGCGCCTACAATCTCAATGCTAATCAAGCTCGTGACAACAACGAAGTGGTGAATGGTACGTTCCTCATTAATAACCACTATGCATCCATATTATTTGATTCGGGAGCTGATAAGTCATTTGTGTCACTGAAGTTTGAACCTTTACTTAACTTACCCCACACTAATCTAGAGGAACCTTTAGTGGTAGAGATAGCTAACGGGAAGTCTATTTCGATCGACTCTATTATTCGTAACTGCTTATTGAACCTCGACGATCATACCTTCTCTATCGATCTCATCCCCATGCATCTTGGTAGTTTTGATGTTATAGTAGGCATGGACTGGTTGTCAACACATCGTGCCGAAATTCTGTGCTTCGAGAATGTCATACGCATTCCTCTCGAATCTGGTGAGATTTTGAAGATCTATGGTGAGAAACCCTGTGGCGAGCTTAAGCTTATGTCTTGTACTACTGCCCAAAAGTACTTACGAAAGGGGTATACAGCCTTCTTAGCTAACGTGATAGAGAAGAAGGACAAAGGCAAAAGTATCCAAGACATTCCTATTATTCGAGATTATCCTGAAGTTTTCCCAGAGGATTTACCTGGTTTGCCTCCTGCTCGACAAGTTGAATTTCGTATTGATCTTGTTCCTGGTGCTAATCCTGTCGCTAAAGCTCCTTATCGTCTTGCACCCTCTGAGATGCAAGAACTTGCCAGTCAATTACAGGAACTTTCTGATAAAGGGTTCATTCGCCCTAGTTCTTCTCCATGGGGAGCTCCTGTCTTGTTCGTTAAAAAGAAGGATGGTTCCCTTAGAATGTGTATTGACTATCGTGAACTCAACAAACTCACCATCAAGAATCGTTATCCACTTCCTAGGATTGACGATCTCTTCGATCAACTTCAAGGAGCAACCCACTTCTCGAAGATTGATCTCCGTTCTGGTTATCATCAGCTTAGAGTCCACGATGAAGATATTCCCAAGACAGCTTTTCGCACACGTTATGGTCACTATGAATTCATGGTTATGCCTTTTGGATTGACCAATGCTCCCGCAGTGTTTATGGATTTGATGAATCGGGTTTGTGGACCCTATCTCGACAAATTCGTGATCGTCTTCATCGATGATATTTTTATTTACTCTAAATCAAAGTCCGATCACGAACAACATCTTCACTCCATCTTGGGTCTCCTAAAGGAAGAACAACTGTACGCCAAGTTCTCGAAATGTGAATTTTGGCTTAAGGAAGTTCAATTTTTGGGACACGTCATTGATATGAACGGAATTCATGTTGATCCCGCAAAGATCGAAGCTGTGAAAAATTGGAGTGTTCCTCAAACTCCAACTGAAGTTCGTTCTTTCCTTGGTTTGGCTGGTTATTATCGTCGATTCATCGCCAATTTCTCCAAGATCGTTGTTCCTCTCACTACCTTAACTCACAAGGGTAAACCCTTTGAGTGGGGACCTAAGCAAGAGGATGCATTTGAAACTCTTAAGCTGAAACTCTGTGAAGCTCCTATCTTGTCTCTACCTGATGGTAATGATGATTTCGTGGTCTACTGTGATGCATCAAACCAAGGTCTTGGTTGTGTTCTCATGCAACGAGGAAAGGTTATTGCTTATGCGTCTCGACAACTCAAGACTCACGAAAAGAATTATACCACCCATGATCTTGAATTGGGCGCTGTTGTCTTGGCACTCAAGATTTGGAGACATTATCTTTATGGGACAAAATGTGTGGTGTTCACAGACCACAAAAGTCTCCAACATGTCTTCGATCAAATGAATCTTAATATGAGGCAACGACGTTGGGTTGAGTTACTTAACGACTATGATTGCGAAATTCGCTACCATCCTGGCAAGGCGAATGTTGTTGCTGACGCACTTAGTCGTAAAGAGCGTGTCAAACTCCAATGTGCGAGAATTCGTACTGATCTTCAAGATCGCATTCTCCAGGCTCAACACACATCAGTCACCCAAGGTAACATGTACGATGAAATGTCTTGTGGTGCTGAAACTCAACTTGAAACCAAACCCGATGGTCTTCTTTATTTCCTTAATCGACTGTGGATTCCCGACCGTGAAGATCTTCGTACTTTTCTCATGAACGAGGCTCATAAGTTTCGTTATTCTATTCATCCTGGAGCTGACAAGATGTACCAAGATCTCCGTTATTCTTATTGGTGGCCTGGTATGAAGAAAGATATTGCTCTTTTCGTTGCCAAATGCCTCACTTGTTCCAAGGTCAAGGCTGAACATCAAAGACCATCTGGTATGCTTGAACAACCAGAGATTCCTGTCTCGAAATGGGAGAGCATAGCTATGGATTTCATCACCAAACTCCCTCGTACACCCAAAGGTTTTGACAGTATTTGGGTAATCGTCGATCGTTTGACCAAATCAGCTCACTTCCTACCTATTCGTGAGAAGTATTCTGTGGAAAGGTTGGCAAAGATGTACGTAAGTGAAATCGTATGTCGTCACGGTATACCTTTGGAAATTATTTCTGATCGCGATGGTCGTTTCACCTCTCACTTTTGGGAGTCTCTACAAGATGCTTTGGGTACCAAGTTGAACCTGAGTACTGCTTATCACCCTCAAACAGATGGTCAGACTGAACGGACCATCAAAACACTTGAGGATATGCTCAGGGCATGTATCATCGATTTTGGTGGCGCATGGGATTCTCATCTTCCTTTGGTTGAGTTTTCATACAACAACAGTTATCACGCCAGCATTAACATGGCTCCTTTCGAAGCACTCTATGGTCGGAAATGTCGTTCACCTGTCTGTTGGACTGAGGTTGGCGAAGCTCGTATTACTGGACCCGAACTAATCCAGGAAACCACAGACAAAATTCAGCTTATTCAGGATAATCTTCTAAAGGCTAGAAGTCGCCAGAAGAGTTATGCTGATAGACGTCGTAAACCCTTGGAATTTCAAGTTGGGGACCTTGTACTACTTAAGGTATCCCCTTGGAAAGGAGTAATTCGTTTCGGTAGAAAGGGAAAGCTAGCTCCTCGATACGTAGGCCCCTTCAAAATTCTTGACAGAGTTGGAAAAGTGGCTTACAAACTTCAACTTCCACCGGAGCTAAGCAATGTTCATCCGACCTTCCATGTTTCGAATCTCAAGAAATGCTTAGCGGATGAGAACCTTCATGTTCCTCTTGAGGATGTGCAAATTGATTAAAGCATGCACATTATCGAGAAACCCGTCGAGATTGTTGATACTGGAGTCAAGAAACTCAAGCGCAGTCGCATTCCGATCGTTAAGGTTCGTTGGGAATCTAAACGAGGCCCAGAGTTCACTTGGGAACGTAAAGACCAGATGAAGTCGAAGTATTCACATCTTTTTCCACCAGACTCTCCAACTCCAACTCCAACTTCGGGACGAAGTTCCTAAAAGTAGGGGAGACTGTAACATTTCGCATTTAATTTTTGTACGTTACACGAGCATCATTAATAAAACGTCAAGTTTCGTTATTTTCGTATACAATAATTATTTTTGTCACGTTATTGGAACCCTAATACTATATATATATATATTATATATGTTATAACCTTGAATAATATCAAAAAAAATAATATGTCTTGGCCGGGATTCGAACCCGCGCCAAGACCGGGTCAACCACACAACACAACCATCCAACCAACTGGGCTAGCCATCTACTTGGGATAGATCCGGACACATATTAATCATATATTTGATTTCAAAGCCTCACAGTTGACTATGGGTTCGAGTCCCGGCTGTGGCTTTGGTTTCTTTTCTTTTTTCATTTTTAAACAACAAAGCTTTATATATATATATATATATATATATATATATATATTATACATTTAAAACTTATAAATTCATTTTTAAATATTAAAACCTTTCTATAAATTCTAAAAAAATTATATTTTTCAAATCTGAGTTAAAGGATTTATTTACAATTTTTAGTTTTCTAAAAATAATTAATTTAATATTTATAATAATTAAATCAATTTTATACTATTATATTTATAAAAATTCATTAAAATATCAAACAATTTTATTAATTTCTACAAAAATTATCCCATGTTTATACAATGTTAAACTTTACTGAAATAATTTTTAATTCAGAAAAATCATTCATTTTATATTTTTAATCAATTTTTGTTAGATTTAATCATAATTAAATCATAATAAATTCAATTTTCATTATTATTGCACCAAAATTTTATTCAATTTATTTTTAAATATTTAGAACAGAAATGTGATTTTTAAAATAATAATTCTTTAATTTTAGTATTTTTGAATATTAAAGTTAAATTTTGGCAATTTGTAATAAATAGATTTAAAAATCTATTTTAAAGGAAATAATTTTATAAAAATTATTTTTATACTTCAAACACATTATTGTGAACATTCGAAATTCAAATGTTATAAAAAGTCCTTCTTTTATTTAATTATCATATTTCCCTGTATTTAATTAACATTTTATTTTAAATTCAACAATTGGTTATCCCCAAATCGAAACCCTAGGATATACTTATAAACTAGTTAGACTTAGACTTATTTGTTGCCTTATACATAGGGTAACACTTGGCAAACTATTGGGCTACACTTATACTATTTCTCAATACCAAAAACTATACCAAGGTGAGTTTACGTAATCCTGTTTATGCGATTCTTTATACTTGCAACAATTTTAAGCAATTCAACATATATGTCTAGTAGTAAACTTTATTGCCTCATGTATTAGTCAACAGTTTCAACGAGTTTCAACGAGTTTCAACGAGTTTCAACATTTACATAATCATTAGCTATGGCCAAGCCGGCGATACTCAATAATAGATCTATTGGATTGACAACCCCACCCGGATATGTGTACCTCCTACATAGGTCACGTGGGTGATTGTTATCGTTCATCATATTACTAAGGTGAACCGTAGATGACGGGATGGACCTATACTAGTCGGAGGTTTGATTATGTCAACATATTATACTATTCATGTAGACTTAAATTTACGATAGACATACGAATTGCTAGACTTTTATACTTAAACTATATGCTTAACATGGATTATGTATTCTCACCAACTTCTAGTTGACCCCCCCATTTTTACAACTCAACAGGTGATAATGATGCTTGAAGATTAGAGTATTTATGAAGAAAATAAGGAGTCTATGCATGCTTGATTCTTGTGTGATGTATTAGATTTCCACATTCAAACTCTTATGTATTTCAATTTTTTGGATATTTACAATTTAATATTTATTTCAATTAAAATTTGGTTTACCATGTGCTACTGTATACTCATCAATACGTGACACCTCGATGTTTCCGCCATCGGTTGGGGTGTTACAGTGCAGACCTTTTTACCAAAGCTTTTGATAAATCAAGATTTGAATATCTTTTGAAAGCTAACGGTATTAAAGAAAAACAAGACTGATCACCAGCTCAGTTTATCGCTTTTTAGTTTAGTTTTATTGTTTTTCAGAAGAATACGAAAATCTAAAAACATTGAAAAATTCCAAAACACATAAAAATTAGACAATTTTTGCTGACTGATATATCTTCTTCTCTTAGATTAGTGCCGTCAGATTTCTGTGAACAAACGATATCTGGGCAGTCACATATTTGAAATGCTCCAGCTTATCCTTGGGAACAGTAAACACAAAAATTTATAAAAATCAGAAAAACCAAAAATGATTTCCTGGAGAAAAAGGGGAAATGTACATCAGTGGGGATCTGACACATTCTAAAGAAATGTAATGCAATATAGGGCGTGTGTCTGAGTCTGAGTGATGTGCTGATAGGCTTCGTAGACCTATTACTGCGTGCCTGATACATACATATCAAACGAATTGTTGAGTGGATGAACTCCTCATGGACATATGGTCTTAGTACCGTAATTTCGTTTGATAGGGTATTTGTACAAAACTCGGAGGTTTTGGGTCATTATGTTATTAGTTATTTGGGGATAGCCTCTCTGATCTTCTGCTATAAGTCCTTACGGACCTAGATCAGATAGGGTGTCTTTATAAAAGAGCTTTAAAGTTACCGAATTGAGGAACTTTCAATGTATTATGATGATCAAAGATTATCTATTACACCGTATCAATTACTGATGCAAATCATGATTGATATCAGTCCTCAACCTGGTAGAGTGCACATGTTACTTTGCTGCATTTATTTGCTGACCTGTATACCTCTGTGTCTCATACCTTGTAAATTACAGACGACAAAAGCATAATCACGCTTTACAATGAGTCTTTGTGCATTTACTTCTTGATACGGGAGTATGTCG
This sequence comes from Ambrosia trifida, assembly GCA_028751855.1. Taxonomy (NCBI): domain Eukaryota; kingdom Viridiplantae; phylum Streptophyta; class Magnoliopsida; order Asterales; family Asteraceae; genus Ambrosia; species Ambrosia trifida. The sequence goes on along the minus strand of CM054124.1, from coordinate 96,342,832 downwards.
TATGTGTGGGAACCACAGACAATTGAGTTTATACTATACATAATTGTATCAGTTTAAAGCATTGCGCAAAAGTCTGCATGTGAGTTTATGTAGATCACAATATCAGCAGTTGCCAGATCACACATTGTCTTTAATGATAATATATCAAAAAGATCAACGGTGTGATCAGATTTCTTAATAACTGATATGATCCCCTTACCGGAAATCCCAATACATTTACTACTTTATCTTTACATTTCTGCATTTTATATTTCTCGTCAAAAATTGCAAAACTCAAAAAGATTTGAGAATTCGTTTTAGGATCGTAATCAAGAAACGTGATCTCGCAAATATCAACCGTAGGGTGCGGAATCCACAACGTTCGTGCAAAATGATTCAGAAATAAACGATAAAGATCGTGATGAAAACAGATAACAAATCACCGAGCAATTTCCATAACTTTAATCTTTGTATTAGATCAAATCAAGATGTTTACAAATGAAATCTTAGACCTAATACAGAGAAAAAGACACATACACACTCTAGGGAAAAGGCTCAAAATGATAACTCCCTATTCAAAATAACTTTCCCTATATATAGGCTTTCCACATTCGCCCAAAGCGTGAGGTCGAATGTGGATGTTTTCCACATTCGCCCCTTTCATATGGACGAATGAAGCCTTCTCCTATCAACTAATCCACATTCGACCCAAGACAACCTACATTCGACCTTTCGTCTAGTCGAATGTATCTTCCAGTTAAAGTCTTGGTCGTTTTCTTATTATCTGAACCTCCGACATTCAGTACTGGATCACTAGCTGGGGATATACATGAATAATGCACTTACAATCTCCCCCTTGGACCTAGCTAGTGATGTACCAAATTCAGAAAACTATCAATTCTTCAAATCTTGCAATCATTATCTTGAACGAATTGAAAACTTTCCATTTTCATTCACGTTTGTGTCGAGGTTCTTGTCTATCTTTGCGGTAAGCTTTGAAATCTCAGACAGACTCAAGAAATCTTGGCTTTGTCTTTTGTTGGTCCAGAGATGAAGACAGACATCAATCTTGTATTCTTCGATCTTCAATCTTTTATTTAACAATCTCTGACTAGTTTCTGTTTTTCTGGTTCTAGATGTTCAGGTTTGGGTCTATTTCAGTTACACACTTTGTCGATGAATCTTGAGCAGTGCACCTGTTGTGTTTGATTCTGCAGAAAAATTTACTAAAAACTGCACAAACTACAACCAGCGTTAGACACAACAAAACTCTCGGAAGTACTCTTCACATTCCTTTTGACCCTCAATTGTTCTCCCCCTTAACTATAAAACATTTTTCAATATGCACCAAAAACTTGAAAATCTGTAGACTTTTTAAACCTTTAAGTATCTGAGCATTCACATTAAGTATCCCATCATCGGTTATCTAAAATAAAGTAGAAACAAAATATTTTGATTTTTCAAATTTTATGCTAAAACACACCAAAAATATTTTTGAATTTTCAAATGGAATTGCATAAAAGTAAACTGAACATATTTTTGCGAATTTTCCGGTAAGAGGATCATATCAGTATTGGAACAATCAGTCAAAACTCTATTTGACTAATTTTCTGTTTTTTGGCATTGAGCATCCTACAACCATTACCAGTATGTTTGTCCACCTAAACTCAAAATCATTATTCATTGTTTAGCATTTCAGATACATTATGGTAATATTAGATACTGAAAAATCTATGGTCCCCGCACACGCGACACATTCCCGTATCAAGAATTGCACAAAGTTTCATCGTAACGCGTGATTATATTGTAGTTATCCGTTAGTTACAAGGTATGAGGCAGAGCAGTGAGAGGTCAGCAAATAAATGCTTCAAAGCGACTTATGCACTCAACCAGGGTGAGGACTAATATCATACATGATTTTCATCATAGTACTGATACGATGCATTAGATAATCTTTGATTATCATCACACATGGTAAGTTCCTCATTCGGTAACTTAAGTATTTGTCATTAAAGATCTTTTATTAAGATACCCTTACTGATCTAGGTTCGTAAATCAATACGACAGAAGATCAGTTAGGCTATCCCCAGATAACTTTCAATATAACGACCCGAAACTCCGATTTTTGCAATCTATCAAACGAAATTTCGGTACTAAGACCATATGTCAACGAGACGTTGATCCACATGATTAGCAGTTATTGATTTTCTGTTTATATCACCATGCTGAACTTTAAACTTTGATTTCAAGCCTACCAATATATAATTGTAGTGGCTACTCAATGTTTACTCATTTTGTTTTCAGAGTAGTCTGACAGTCCACTGATGTACTATCATCTCCTCTTTTTCTCCAGGAAAACTCATTTTGGATTTTCTAAATTTTTATTTATATTTTTCTGAAATTTTCTCCCCCTAAAAGTCTAAAAATAAGCATATTTTTGGATTTTTATACTTTTGAAGAAAAACAAAATAAAATGATATCCGATGCGGTTTACTCATTGAGTTTCAAAAACCATTTTCCCACTCAGATTACTTTACTCACAAAGATCTTTCAAATTAGTAAAATCATTAACAAAGATAAGAGAGTTTAGAATAAACCGTTTTGTTGCATCTGTTATAGAAATCCAAAACCTGAGAGCAATTGCATGAGATTGCAACGTCTTCCGGCTTCACAAGTAGGAAACAGACGACAAACACTCTCCTCTCTGTTTAAATCATGTTTTCCTTTTTCAATATCCCTTCTTTTTTACCTTTACCTCTCCAATAAATAGATTGTATACAGATGTTCCACTATCAACTATCAAAAGATAACTAATAGGTCTGTCTGGAACAACCTACACACTTGTTAAACAATTAGCACGAGAGAGGCACCCATCCCTTCACAATGATGGGTCGTCCAAGGTCATCAATCCTCGGAACATCAATCCATTCTCCTTTTGAAAAATCAATTGGTTTTTCAATGGATTGATTTGAAATAGAAATTGCTATTGATTTAGAAAGTAATTTGGGTTTCCAAACACGTTCAGAATTTATTTTAGATTTTGTTGAAATTGTTTTGATTGTTGACTTTTCAGGTTTCATGTTTGACACCTGCTTCTGAACCTTGTTTGGAACCTTCTCAGACTTAATTGATAAAGGTCCAGGTTTAGAGTTATTCTTAGGCTTAGCCTTAGAACTCCCCCTTACCTTAGCAACCTTATCACAATCCCCATTTTTATTCAAGGCAATTTTGTTACGATTGTCATACACAACCTGTTTCCCCTTTTGTTTCTTGATTGATTTTGGGGATACATACTTTTTGACATTGCCTGAAATTTTAGCAAATTTCACTTCGGTCTTTTTCTGTTTAACATACGGACATGCAGCAACTAAAAGCCCACACTCTCCGCAGTTATAACAAGACCTATATTCCACAAAATCACATGCATACCCTTCATCCCAATACCAGTAGGGACAATGAGCAGCAATATGACCAAATTCATCACATTCAAAACATCTTCTCCATTCAACATAACCATGAGAATACTGTGGTTAGTTGTTTCTCCAATAACCATCAAATCGAGAGGTATATGAATAATCATAAGAGTCATATGATCTAGATAAAAAACTTCTTGAATTCTTTTGATGGGAATTTTTCATCTAATCATTACCTTTCGATTTGTTTGGTTTTGGTCCTTTTTCCTTAGGACTCTTCTTGTTTTCAATCTTTTTATTTTCATTGTTTTTCTTTTGATCCTTATGTTGGTTAGGATTGAGTTCAAACGACAGATGATCAAAGTGATTTTTAAATTGATTTAAGAAATCAATATTATCAACATAGATACATTTAAGTAAAGATTGTTCGATATTATCAATTGGAAAATCTTTGTTGAAAATCAATTTGTCATGTCCTACCAACATATAGGATCCTTCAATTCCTTCAGGAAACTTGAATATGGGTATCTCTTCAGATTCAAGTTTTGAATTTGCTACCACATTTTCATTTTTCACTTCAAGTTTTGATTTCACTTCAGAATTAGGATCAACAACACAAAGTGTTGTGATTTCCAACTCTGATGTAGAATTATTCTTTGAAATGGTGTTATGAAGTTCTGAGATCTCTTTCTTAAAAAATTCAATTTTATTCATAAAATTTCTTTCAATATTTGTCAAAATTTTATTTTCAATTTGAAATCTTTCAAGTTTATTTGTTAAGTTCTGTTTGTCCTCAAGAAGTTTCAGCACTTCATTTTTCAATTTGACACAATCAGAACAATTAGCACATTCAGATTTTGAATTTACCTCATCATCTGAATTATTACCATTCTCAGAACCATTCTCAGAATTTACATCAACATTTGATGCATCACTTCCTCTTGATTCACTCTGTTCTGAACTCGTATCAGAACTCAAATCACTCTTTGACAATTCACTTGAATCCTCATTTCCCATTTGTTTGACAAGAAACATAAAATTACTTTTAACACTTTCTCTGTTAATACACTCATTCACATTAACCATTTTATCAGTTGGTTGCACAGCTATTCACATTAACCATTTTATCAGTTGGTTGCACAGCTGGTTGTGTAACAGATTGTTGAATCTTAGATGCAACAACTTGTTCCCAGGTTAGCTTTTGTTGCATTGCAACTTTTATCTGATCATCAGTTCTTGACATAGCCAAGTAATTCATCATTTTTCAACAAAAATTATTTCAAAATTTTTTACACCTTAAAATTTCAAAAATATTATCCGAATATTCGTAGGTTCGAATGTGGAAGTAACCAGTCTTATTCGACCTTTTACATGGATCAAATGTGTCTCAGTCTTGGTTCGACCTTAAAAATGAAAATCTTTGAAAATCAGATTCTACGTTTGACCCTTTTCAAAAGTCGTGTGGTCGAATGTGAAAATTAGTCCACGTTCAACCGTTTGATAAAGTTCGAATGTAGAAAATAACAAACTCAGTTCACTTTCGACCGTTTAAACCCATGTTTGTAGATGCATTTTGTGCGACTAATGCTTTGGATTACAAATAACATATGTTAGTGTGTTTTGATGAATGGGCGAAGGAAGACTAAGTTGGCAAATGAGAAGTTATAAAGGTGCGAAGGAGAGATAGGAGGTCGAAGGTAGAATAGATGTTAATGTATTGCTTGGTTCGACCATGTCAAATGGACGAACCTGCACATTCGACCAAGCAATATGGGCGAATGTGCAGGCCTATAAATAGGTTAAGCTCATTTTGAATGTAAGTTTTTGGTCATTTTTGTTTCCCTCCGGTTTGAGTCTTTCGCTAGGGTTTTGAGTCAACTTTATTCACGTCTGTATTTGATTATAAACACCATTTTAACTTGTAATTGAGTTTGATAATTAAAGAAATGAATGTTTTGAAGATGATTTCTGTGTTTTGTTGATATTATTATCATTTTGTGATTGATTCAGGGATTCCGCACCTGAATCAAACTTGTTTGATCACTATCTTTGTAGATTTGACGATCCTACGCGCATACAAAGTGGTATCTGACACATTCTAAAGAAATGTAATGCTATATAGGGCGTGTGACTGAGTCTGTGTGATGTGCTGATAGGCTTCGTAGACCTATTACTGCGTGCCTGATACATGCATATCAAACTAATTATTGTGTGGAAGAACTCCTCATTGGCATATGGTCTTAGTACCGTAATTTCGTTTAATAGGGTATTTATACAAAACTCGGAGGTTTTTGATCGTTATGTTATTAGTTGTCTGGGGATAGCCTCTCTGATCTTCTGCTGTAAGTCATTACGGACCTAGATCAGATAGGGTGTATTTATAAAAAAGCCTTAAGCCGAATCCTAAAGTTACCAAATTGAGGAACTTTCCATGATTTATGATAATCAAAGATTATCTATTACATCGTATTAATCACTGATGCAAATCATGAATTATATCAGTCCTCAACCTGGTAAAGTGCATATGTTACTTTGCTGCATTAATTTGCTGACCTGTATACCTCTGTGCATTATACCTTGTATATTACAGACGACGAAAGCATAATCACGCTTTACAATGAGTCTTTGTGCGTTAACTTCTTGATACGGGAGTATGTCGTGTGCATGGGAACCACAGACAATTATGTTTATACTATACATAATAGTATCAGTTTAAAGCACTGCACAAAAGCCTGCATGTGAGTTTATGTGGATCACAATTTCAACAGTTGCCAGATCACACATTGTCTTTAATGATAATAATAAAAAAGATCAACGGTGTGATCAGATTTCTCAATAACTGATATGATCCCTTTACCGGAAATCCCAAAACATTTATCTTTACATTTCTGCATTTTATTTTCTCGTCAAAAATTGCAAAACTCAAAAATATTTTAGGTATGTTTTAACATAAATTTAGAAAATATAAAAAGATTTTACATTTCTATCTTATTTTTTATAGCTGATGGTGGCTGATGACGATTTTCTAAACCTTGATGAACCATTTGAGTTTTGTAATCTTTTAATGTGAAAATATGATTGTCGGATGCTTAAAAGTTGGAAAATATTTTGAACGGGACTCGATTTTGAGATTTGGTAAAATTTTCAAAAATTCCTGTTCACTTTCGCCCCTTCGTTGGGTCGAAGGAGGAATTTTTTTTTTCTTTCGTATGTTTAAATTTGGGCGAATGTGAGAGTTCTTAAGACATTTTCTCTTTCGAACCCTTATGTCTCATTCGCACGTTTCATTAGGGGCGAAGGAGACAAAAGCTTCACAATCGACCGGTGTGAATGGTCGAAGGAGCAGTCTATATATATCCTTTTCTGCTCATTCGAACCCATTTCAAATTTTTTCACAAATTCTGACCTTTAGACCACTTGTTGCTTGTGAAATTTTGATTGTTCCATTGTGATCGTCTACTTGTGCTGATCACTTTGCCCTTTTCTTTACAGGTTATCATCAAAGATTGACTGATTAATCGACATTTTTCAGTTTTGAACCCTAACTGATCAAACACTACTTAAAACATGTTAATTGATTTAATTTTTTATTCGGATTCATGGTTTCAGTGTTTTAGGGGGAGATAATCCAATAACTTAGGGTTTTAATCCAACAGATTGATCATTTGAATAGTTTTTAGGTTCGAACCCTAGTTTTTATTAGAAAACACTGAATCAATGTTTGTTTAATGAAATTGATGATTAGGAAACATTTATCGGAGGTTTTAGGTGTTAAATGAATCAAAATGACAAGTTAAAACTCACGGGTTTTCAAAATTGAAATTTGAAATGAAGAATTGACACTTTCGCCCTTTTATGAATGGTCAAACGTGTAAAAACGGGCGAAAGAGAAGGTTTGTCTGGGTGAATGAAGTCAAACGGGCGAATGAAACATTTTTCAAAAACTTTTCACATTCGAACCCTTGATACTTCACATTCGCACCAAGTTTTTCTCATGCGAACCGTTATTTGGGCGAATGTAGAATTCAAAAACCAAATTTTCAATTTTTGTTTATTTTGTTTGTTTTTAACGCGTTTATTTGATTTGTTTTGCAGTTTTAACCATGTCTGAAGAGGAAGATATGAGTGTTCCTGCTGGATCATCCTCACAGGCTGCCGAGACAGCGAAGACTGATATTCTACCGTTTAAGAATGCGCACAACTGCTGTGCATATCTTGGAGACGTGAAGAAGCATACGGAGTTTACTGGGATTATTGATTTTCTGAAGAGGAGCCGGGTGATCGATGCGATTGCTTCACCCGCTATTATTTACAGAGATTTGTTACAGGAGTTCTGGACAAACATGAAAATGGACTTCTGGGAAGGTGAATCTTCTCTGGTCAGCAAGATTCAAGTAGTGCGGATTATTGTGTCAGAAGCGGATTGTTCACAAGAAATACATTGATACTATTACCGGTTTGCCCAAGTTGACTCCAAAGTACAAACCACCGAAAGTATTGAAACATATTCCGCTATTGCAGATTCCACAACACTTTGCAAAAGATTTTATCTGGTGGTATTATGATTGGAAGATTGCAGAGGCTGTGATTGTATTGAAGGATGGTGATAAGAATTTCAAGAAAATACACATATTTGATCCTATGTGGTTGGTGAATTGTTCACATGAGGATATAATTATGTTGTATTACAATCCAATATTCAGTGATGTCAAAGATGCTGAACAAGCAAGTAAATACCAACGTGTGGTATTTCTTTGCTTTGCTTATGATATAAACACTGGATGCGATTTTGATAAGAAGCTTGGGAAGTTCATGATGATTCAAGATGCTCCTGATGTCAAAAAGAAAAAGGCAAAACAAGTGTTTGAACCGGTGATGACTAAAGAACAAAAGACGTTATTGCATATAAAGCTTATGAAAAAAAGGATGGACCAAGAGCGTAAACAATCCAAGCAATAGTCGAGGGGGAGTTTGTAGATGCATTTTGTGCGACTAATGCTTTGGATTACAAATAACATATGTTAGTGTGTTTTGATGTATGGGCGAAGGAAGACTAAGTGGGCGAATGAGAAGTTATAATGGACCGAAGGAGAGATAGGAGGTCGAAGGTAGAATAGATGTTAATGTATAGCTTGGTTCGACCATGTCAAATGGGCGAACCTGCACATTCGACCAAGCAATATGGGCGAATGTGCAGGCCTATAAATAGGTTAAGCTCATTTTGAATGTAAGTTTTTGGTCATTTTTGTTTCCCTCCTATTTGAGTCTCTCCCTAGGGTTTTGAGTCAACTTTATTCACGTCTGTATTTGATTATAAACATCATTTTAACGTGTAATTGAATTTGATAATTAATGAAATGAATGTTTTGAAGATGATTTATGTGTTTTGTTGATATTATTATCATTTTGTGATTGATTCAGGGATTCCGCACCTGAATCAAACTTGTTTGATCACTATCTTTGTAGATTTGACGATTCTACGCGCATACAAAGTGGTATCTGACACATTTTATGCGGATTTTAATTTAGATAAACATTTGTGAAAGGATTTTTGAAAACAACATCAAATTCAACTCCAATTTAATCAAAAACCATGTTTTTATGAAAAGCTTCAAAATTTCTTGGGTTTTGAACTTTTAAACCAGAATTCTAATCTGTTTTCATCAATTCAGATCAATTTGCAATCGTGAAATTGAACCTATGGCTCTGATACCACTTGAGAATTCATTTTAGGATCGTAATCAAGAAATGTGATCTCACGAATATCAACCGTAGGGTGCGGAATCCCCAACGATCGTGCAAAATGATTCAGAAATAAACGATAAAGATCGTGATGAAAACAGATAACAAATCACCGAGCAATTTCCATAACTTTAATCTTTGTATTAGATCAAATCAAGATTTTTACAAATGAAATCTTAGACCTAATACAGAGAAAAACATACATACACACTCTAGGGAAAAGGCTCAAAATGATAACTCCCTATCCAAAATAAATAATTTTCCCTATATATAGGCTTTCCACATTCGCCCAAAGCGTGAGGTCGAATGTGGATGTTTTCCACATTCGCCCCTTTCATATGGACGAATGAAACCTTCTCCTATCAACTAATCCACATTCGACCCAAGACAACCTACATTCGACCTTTCGTCTGGTCGAATGTATCTTCCAGTTAAAGTCTTGGTCATTTTCTGATTATCTGAACCTCCGACATTCAGTACTGGATCACTAGCTGGGGACATACATGAATAATGCACTTACAAGATTTTAGGTGTGTTTTAACATAAATTTTAGAAAATCCAAAAAGATTTTACATTTCTAGCTTATTTTTGATAGCTGATGGTGGTTGATGACGATTTTCTAAAAACTTGACGGACCATTTGAGCTTTGTAATCTTTAAAATGAGAAACTATGATTGTCGGATGCTTAAAAGTTGGAAAATATTTTGAAAGGGATTCGATTTTGAGATTTGGTAAAATTTTCAAAAATTCCAGATTACTTTCGCCCCTTCGTTGGGTCGAAGGAGGAATTTTCTGCTCATTCGTATGTTTAGGATTGGGCGAATGTGAGTGTTCATGTGTAAAATTCAAATTCGAACCCTTTTGCCACATTCGAACCTTTAATTAGGGTCGAAGGAGGCAAAAGTATCACATTTGACCGGTATAAACGGGCGAAGGCGCAACCTATATAAACCTTTAACTCCTCATTCGACCACATTCGAAAATTTTTCAAAATTTCTGTTGTTAAGTCCACTTGTTGCTCGTTGTTTTTAGATTATTTCATTGTGTTCGTCTGTTCTTATTGATCATTTTGCCACTATTCTTACAGGTTTTCATCCATTAATCACTGATTAATCGTCACTTTTAAGTCCGAGCCCTAACTGTTTTAGAACAGGGATTTAGATGTGTTCATTAGACTAATTTTTGATAGGGTTTCAATGATTAATTGTTTTAGGGGGAGATTATCCAAAAACATAGGGTTTTAACTCAATAGTATGTTTAATTGATTCTTAAACCGTTCACGAACCCTAGTTTTATATAAAAACACATAATCAGTGAATGATTGATGAAATTGTTGTGTGGAAAAGGTTAATCGGTAGTGTTAGGAGCTTTACGGATCAAAATGGCAGTTTAAAATGCACAAAATTTCAAATTTGAAATTTGAACTGATGAATTGACACCTTCGCCCATTAACAAATGGTCGAACGTGCAAATTTGCGCGAAGGAGAAAGTTTAACTGGGCGAATGAAAAATAATGGTCGAATGAAATAATTCTTCAAAACACTTTACATTCGAACCATTGAAAATTCACATTCGCACCCAAAACTTCTCATTCGAACAATTCGAATGGTCGAATGTAGAAATTAAAAACCAAATTTTCAGATTTTGTTTATTCTGTTTGTTTCTAACGTGTTTACTTGATTTGTTTTGTAGTATTAACCACGTCTGAACAGGAAGATACAAGTGTTCATGCTGGATCATCCTCACAGGTTGCCGAGACAGAGAAGACTGCTATTCTACCATTTGAGAATGCACACAACTGTTGTGCATACTTAGGCGATGTGAAGAAACACACGAAGTTTACTGGGATAATTGAGTTTTTGAAGAGAAGCCGGGTGATTGACGCGATTGCTACACCCGCTATCATTTACCGAGATCTGTTACAGGAGTTCTGGACAAATGCAAAGATGGACTTCTGGGATGGCGAATCCTCACTGGTTAGTAAGATTCAGGGGGAGCTTATAATCGTTTCAGAGAATGATATTAGAGAGGCGTTGAAGCTTGAAGATGTCAAGACGGATCCCAGAGAACTAAGCTGGACTGAACAACGGAAGTGCTTTCTTAGAATGAAGTATAACGGACCTATTACTGATGGTTCGTTACATAAAGGAAAGATCTGTCCCCAGTTCAAGTATTTAGCACACGTGATGATACATGTCTTCGGGTCAGCAGCTGGTGGTTATGAGTTAATGAGGAAAAGCATTAGCTCATTGATGGTGGCACTCATATTGAACAAACCGTTCAATGTGTCTGGAATGCTAATGGAACATTTATTGGAACCAGTGAGAGGTACAAGGACTAGGAAATTTCTGTTATATCCTAGATTCCTTCAGATGATTTTTGATTTAAAGTATAAGAAATTGAAGAGAGATCCAAAGCAGATTATTGGTCAGGAGCATATGTGTAACATCGCGAATTTCCCTTAATTTTTTTTTGATAAAAAGAATGTATTGTTTTATACAATATATGTTTTAAATACCTTAAACTAATATTTATTTGTATCTCGACACTTTTGTACGTTTTAAAAATATTTCGAGTCACTTTCGGTCTTATATAATCATATTATGAATTTAGAATAATATAGTTTTAGGGAAATATTTGCCAAAAAAAGATTTGTGTGGACCGGGACTCGAACCCGCGTGCACAGCCAACCAACACACAGTGACAACTAACTGAGCCAAGTATCATCTTGTGTAGTATTTCAGAAGAAAATAAACTTAACACATTCCTTAAATTGATTAGTCAAAGTCTTAGTCAAACAGTCAAAGTCTTAGTCAAATAGTCAATTCATCATAAAACCTTACTTTATGATGTTGACCAATTTTAATGGCTAATTGACTCCAAAACTAGTATAAAAACTCACCTATGACCCATTATACTTTGCACCTCTAAATCGATTGTTTCAATCCGATTAAACTTTCCCTCATACCTTTCTTCTATAGTCTATTACTTCTACAATTGAAGCTTTGATTATAAGCTTTTGTAATTGGCGAATTGGAAGCTTGATATTCTTTCTTTTTCGTTTTCTTCAATTTGGACTAGCTACATTGTTAAGTCTTTGGGATTCGCCTCCCATACATTCACAACACATTATTCTATTTTTTTCACGAGACATAACATTTTGCTAAGGTGAGTTTTACATTGCCCCTTTTCTATTTATCACCATTTTTGGGGTGAAACATGTTACAACATTCTATATGCAATTCAATCATCAAAGTGTCTATGTGTTTTTCTATGTTGCATTATGTCTTAAACATGACTAGGGTAAGCACAATTCTTGCATAATCATTAACATTGATCAGCCGACGGTATACAATGATAGATCTATTGGACTGACAATTCCACCCGGATACGTGCCTCCTACAAAGGTAGCGTGGGTGATTGTTATCGCATAACATAATCGAGTGAACCATGAGCGTTTGGGATGTTCCACAATATAACAGTCACAAGGGTTGATTATGCACTCGATTTACTTCTAGTATGTTTTCACATATGGACTAGACTTGCCATGACACTTGAATTGTACAAGTTTTATTCTATTATCAAAACCTATGTAATTCTCACCAACTTTTGTTGACCCAAAATATTTTCAAACTTAACATGTTTCAGGTTATAACATGCTCGAAGATTAGAGTTAATGCTTGAAGATGCGTAGCTATTTTTCATTTTGATGTACAAATTCTTAGAACAATTGTATGTAATTTATTTAAATCATTTATTGAAACTTATTATTTACCATGAGCTACTGAACAATCATCAATACGTGACATCCCGATGTTTCCGCCATCGGTTGGGGTGTTACAGATTGGTATCAGAGCCATGGTTATAGGGAATTAGGTTATTAGAAAACAAAATAATCTAGTCTATAACCATAGGATTTTAATCAGTACTTGCTCCTTTTACTTTATATTCTCTATTTTACTTCTTATCCTTACTTTTGTCCCTATAAGAAGAGTGCTCTCCATCACAAGATCTACTCTTAGACTAATAGGACAAATCCTCAGGTTTAGCCTGAACCACCTTGAAGATCTCATCGTAGTTCTAGATTTTAATAACGAACACGTGCAATCTGGAAGGGTGAACGCCTGTATTCTGAGTTTTCTGTCTAGGACTGGCATTGCGCATATATCCCAATCAGATGAGGGACCCGGATGCCTACCTGGGAATTCTCGGGATGAGTGTTCACTTATAGGCTAAAGCATGTCTTCACTATGTTATTAGAATCTAGAAGCTTTGATAAGTAAACGTTTTCATTTATTCGTTTTAATTAATGAATAGATGATTACACTCACTTCCCTTAAAACTAAGCTCTAAAATCTCAAAATTTTACAGCTTAAATCAATCTCATATCATAACCATCTATGGATTTCACAATCACACTTCACCTTACCATCTTAGCCACTTTTTAAATATTCAACACCCTACCCAAATCATATTATTTCATTTCTCCACATGTTACTTATTTTTTTAAAAACTATAACCTCATACCTTAGCACAAACTAAAGATTTCTAAATCTTGTTGTATTTTCATTACCTAGTAACTTTACAAAGTACATATTTTGTCAAAAGATGTCCTCAAACTTAAATTCAATTGTTTATTTATTGACGTAACAAACAATTTTCTATATAATGCTTTAAACTATTAAAAATCACTTAATAGAACCTTGATCTTCAAAACCTAATGTCATGTTTGAAATCTCCAACTAACGGGAATATTTTAATCAAAGCCCACTTAGCTTGTACTATTTAACAACTTTTGCTTTATGTATAAAACCAATTTTGAAAATAAGATTTTTTTTTTCATAGGAATAATATCTAGTCTCTAAATTCTCCATCGACACTCACTCATTTTCAACTTGTTCAAATTTTTACAATATTTGGCATATACCACAATCATGTTTTCTTATACACTTGATTATAACCTTTGATCCAAACCCCAAAATTTATACTGCTACATAATTTCCTTACTATAAAATAAACTCTTTATAAACTATCTTCACATTCACTATCTCTCACAACCTTGATTCTTCTTCAAGATTTTTCATCATCGTCTCAAGAACTAAATTCATATCCTTCACCTTCTCACACATGAGCTAGTTACCCATGATAACCAAACTATTGAAACTTGATTGTGTGTTGCATCAAACATAATCCTTAGTTATACACGAGGATTCGATTATCTACCATATTTAAACATTTGATACTAGAAATCATGGAATATAAACTATTTGCTATAGACACACCTAGAGTCATTAACCTTGTCTAGGACAACACTATTACAACTCGCATGCTATGCTTGATACTTGATTGTTTATATGTACATATTATCAATTTGCAATTTATGTGTGAAATAATTGGTACACTTAATCAAACAACTGGTAGAGGATGAAGTACTTGCTCAACAGTTAGTTGAGTACCAAATAACCTACTCAACTATTGGTAGAGGTCATCATGCCAGCTCAACAGTCGGTAGAGGCCCTACAACCTGCTCAACGACTGGTAGAGGCTATCGCACCTGCTCAACAATCGGTAAAGGTTCTTACTCACTGACTGGTAGAAGTCTTTTTCCTACCCAACAGTTGGACTCATTTTTGGATACATTGTAACGATTCAATCACAAGGTTATTTTGCATTACTTACATGTGTGTTTAGAGTCATAGAAGGACACAAAACCCTAATGTAAGGTAAATTGGTGATTGCGGTCCGGAACGTAATCATGAATTTACAGGTACGTTAAGGTAGTGTGAAATTCTAATAAGGTTTTAGTAGTTCATTTGGTTTTCATATAGCCAATCAATTCATGCATTTCTTATAAGATTCCTAAAACATAAGTTTAGTATTTTGCTAGATTCTTATGCTTCTTGCTACTTCAGACGAATCTAATCCAATCCTTAAAACTCACATCTCAAACCTCTTATCCAAATTATTCGAAACAAATTATTCCTATAAATTCATGTCGTGCCTTAACCCAAACCACAGCTGCCTTAATTTCTACTTAATCAACCTCAAACCTGTGTTTTTAATAACTTCGGGGCGAAGTTTCCAAAAGTAGGGGAGACTGTAACATCGTGAATTTCCCCTATTTTTTTTTTTTTTTTTTTTGATAAAAAGAATGTATTGTTTTATACAATATATGTTTTAAATACCTTAAACTAATAATTATTTGTATCTCGACACTTTTGTACGTTTTAAAAATATTTCGAGTCACTTTCGGGCTTATATAATCATATTATGAATTTAGAATAATATAGTTTTAGGGAAATAATTGCCAAAAAAAGATTTGTGTGGACCGGGACTCGAACCCGCGTCCACAGCCAACCAACACACAGTAACAACCAACTGAGCCAACTATCATCTTGTGTAGTATTTCAGAAGAAAATAAACTTAACACATTCCTTAAATTGATTAGTCAAAGTCTTAGTCAAACAGTCAATGTCTTAGTCAAACAGTCAAAGTCTTAGTCAAATAGTCAATTCATCATAAAACCTTACTTTATGGTGTTGACCAATTTTAATGGCTAATTGACTCCAAAACTAGTATAAAAACCCACCTATGACCCATTATACTTTGCACCTCTAAATTGATTGTTTCAATCCGATTAAACTTTCCCTCATACATTCCTTCTATAGTCTATTACTTCTTAAATTGAAGCTTTGATTATAAGCTTTCGTAATTGGCGAAGTGGAAGCTTGATATTCTTTCTTTTTCGTTTTCTTCAATTTGGACTAGCTACATTGTTGAGTCTTTGGGATTCGCCTCCCATACATTCACAACACATTATTCTATTTTTTTCACAAGACATAACATTTTGCTAAGGTGAGTTTTACATTGCCCCTTTTCTATTTATCACCATTTTTGGGGTGAAACATGTTACAACATTCTATAAGCAATTACAACATTCTATATGCAATTCAATCATCAAAGTGTCTATGTGTTTTTCTATGTTGCATTATGTCTTAAACATGACTAGGGTAAGCACAATTCTAGCATAATCATTAACTTTGATCAGCCGACGGTATACAATGATAGATCTATTGGACTGACAATCCCACCCGGATACGTGCCTCCTACAAAGGTAGCGTGGGTGATTGTTATCGCATAACATAATCGAGTGAACCATGAGCGTATGGGATGTTCCACAATATAATAGTCACAAGGGTTGATTATGCACTCGATTTACTTCTAGTATGTTTTCACATATGGACTAGACTTGCCATGACACTTGAATTGTACAAGTTTTATTCTATTATCAAAACCTATGTAATTCTCACCAACTTTTGTTGACCCAAAATATTTTCAAACTTAACATGTTTCAGGTTATAACATGCTCGAAGATTAGAGTTAATGCTTGAAGATGCGTAGCTATTTTTCATTTTGATGTACAAATTCTTAGAACAATTGTATGTAATTTATTTAAATCATTTATTGAAACTTATTATTTACCATGAGCTACTGAACAATCATCAATACGTGACATCCCTATGTTTCTGCCATCGGTTGGGGTGTTACAATATGAACATTAATACTCTTGCTAGAATGACGGCGTATAAAGGTGTGCCTTTGAACGAACGACCACCAGTGAGGCGTCTGTTTGGTCACCTGATCAAGATAGATTATGTAGATCCTAGTAAAGATAAGGTGAGGCATGCTGATAGTGCATCTGACGAAGGCAATCCTTTATTTCCAGTTGACCCTAAGGCAAAACGAAAGCGTCAGGTAGTGAATGTAGGAGCAAAGAGTGGAAAGAGTAAAGAAAAGGAAATTTTGATTGAAGTTGTTACTGAAGCTGAACAAGCGAAGAAGAAAAATGTTTCTAGGAGGAAGAAATGGATGTCAAAGAAAGGTATGAACTTGGTTGATGAAGCGTCGATTGATTCGGAGGAGACGCAAGAAGATGAAAGATGGAATTCTGATACAGAGACTGTTAAGAGCACCACGCCCAAGGCCACTGTGGCTGGTGAGTCTGCTAGTCTTATCAGATCATTGGAGGAACAAAGAAATAAGAGCCCTATTCGTTTAGACGAAACTGATAAGGGTCTAGGCTTGGGATCTGAAGATTTTCATGGATCGCCAGAGCAGGGGGAGAAACAGAAGAAACCCCAGTTTAAGAAGAAGGAAAAGGTGTTGCCACCTGCATCAAGTTCTAAGTCACTGGTTATTGCTCCAGCTGCGAAGAAGCAGAAAACCACTTTAGGTACTGAACAAGAGTCTAATTTACCTGTTGATGAATTTAATGATGCTATGGATAGAGTACTTAAGAAGTTGAAGAAAGGCAAGATGCCTGAGTCTGCTGAAGCTTCTACACATAAGGTCACAGTTGACAGTGATGTGATGAACACTGTGAACCAGAAACTTACTGAGATGATGAAGATTATTAATAAGCAGCAAGTAGAAATTGAGCAGTTGAGAAAGAACGACAGGAAAATGGTGGATGTCGTTGAAACATCTCATGAGAATAATGAAGCTCTTGAAGCAAAAATCAAACTACTTCAGAGGGAGAATAAGAAGTTATTGAAACATGAGCAAAGAAACACCAGACGATACATCGCTTTGAAAGAAGAGAACAAGAAGCTAAACGAGAGTAACAAGAACATGGACAACTTGATTAAAGATTTGTACTCTCGAGCTCCTCAACTAAAAGCAGGTGAAGAGGACAAAGAACAAGATGAGGAGCAGATTGATTTTGAACCGTCAGATAATGAGGAGGAGGAAGATGAGGATCTAGATGAAGATGTTGGGAATGCTTCTTAAAAGAAGAAAAAGAAAGATGATGAAGATCATGATGGTTCGAATGGTGAATCTGGTGAAGGACACAACTCTGCAAGCTTTGATAGTGATGACGATGATGATGATAACACAGATAAGTACAAATATGAGAAACGTGAATCTGGAAAAGGAGGTGAATCCAGCTCTAATGCTCCTGGAGGAACTGTTGATGAAGATATCTTTTGGAATGAGAAGCTGAAGTCATTATCTGAGAATGATAAACCGATGTATCGCCAGATGCTAACTGATCGAGTCTGGGCGATAGACATGACTAGCAGATTTTCTGAGATCTTTGAATCCAGTGACAGGATGCTTGAATTGGAATATAATAATCCAGATCTGGAGGATGGTGATGTTTTTGCGGCTATGTCGAGAGAGATTTTAGAAGGTTTAGCAAAGCAGGTTGGGAAAACATTGGAAGAATTTTTGATTGATAATCAAATTCCCAATATACTTGAAAAAGAAGCCGGTAATCATTCTGATGACCGTGATGTACCTGCATTGGAGGAGGTGGAGATAGAAGATATAACCAGCGAGGAATATCCAGAATATTTCAAGAAAAACAAAGATTCTGGATTTCCTGGGTTTACTGAAGAATTGCTAAACGAAGCCAAGAAACTTGCTAGAGAAAAGAGTGAGAAGTTTGTTGAAGAAGTTTTCAAGGGGCATGATAAACCGAATATTGAACAATTAGATAATTTGAAGGAGTTACTGAGGAAATTAAAAGAGAAAGAAGCAAATCGTCCAAAAGCAGAGATCCAGGGAAGTTTTTATAAGCTACACAACGAGATGTATAAAGGAAGAGCGTTGGGATGGAAGTTTGTAAAACAGTTGAAATGTGTTGCTGTTAAGTGGGAGAAAGGAATACTTTATGTGAAAGATTCCATGATTTGAAGACTCTCCCGTACTGGGCTATTCGTGATATATGTAGACATCGGTTGACTGGATCTTCGAACGATCACATTGCTTATTTTGCTGATCGAATGGCGAGGGAAAGTAGGACGAGATGGAATTTGTTTACTCCTCAGTATCCGAAAAGGATTGTTCATAAGAAAGAAATTGATGAGATAACCAGAATGCCCAAGGTGACTTTGAAGTATAAACCACCGAAAGTGTTGAAACACATTCCGTTATTGCAGATCCCACAACACTTTGCTAAAGACTTCATCTGGTGGTATTATGATTGGAAGATTGCAGAGGCTGTGATTGTTTTGAAAGACGGAGAAAGGAATTTCAAGAAGATACACATATTTGATCCTATGTGGTTGATTAATTGTTCACATGAGGATATCATTATGTTGTATTACAATCCGATATACAGTGAGGTGAAGGATGCGGAACAAGCAAGTAAATACGAGCGTGTGGTATTTCTGTGCTTTGCTCATGACATAAATGCTGGATGCGATTATGATAAGAAGCTTGGTAAGTTTGTAAAGGTTCAAGATGTTCCTGAAGTCAAGAAGAAGAAGCCTAAACAAACTTATGAACCGGTGATGACCTTAGAACAAAAGAAACAATTACACATAAAGCTTATGAACAAAAGGATGGACCAAGAGCGTAAACAATCCAAGCAATAGTCGAGGGGGAGTTTGTAGATGCATTTTGTGCGACTAATGCTTTGGATTACATTTTACATATGTTAGTGTTCTTGGTTGTTTGGTCGAAGGAAGAATTATATGGGCGAAGGAGTGTTTTTGAATGGGCGAATGAGACCTAAAGGTTCGAAGGAGAGAAGGAGGTCGAAGGTAGTTTTAGATGTTAATGTATTGCTTGGTTCGACCATCATGATTGGGCAAACCTGCACATTTGACCAAGCAAAGTGGGCGAATGTGCAGGCCTATATAAAGGTCAAGTTCATTTTGAATGTGAAGTTTTTGTCATTTTTGTTTCCCTCCTGTTTTGAGTCTCTCCCTAGGGTTTTTTGTAAACTTAATTCACCTCTTGTTTTGATTGTAAAGCTTATTATAACGTGTAATTGAGTTTGTTTATCAATGAAATGAAGCTTTTAAAGATGATTTTTGCGTTTTTTTAGTATTGTTATCATTTTGTGATTGATTCAGGGATTCCGCACCTGAATCAAACTTGTTTGATCATTATCATTGTAGATTTGATGATCCTACGCGCATACAGCTGTCAACCAAAAACCAATTTGTGGTGATCAAATCCAAAATGAATGATCTGTCCAACAAAATTGACCACAACTCAAGACAGATTGCCAAGCTCACTGGTAGAACTTCTCAACCTTCTAAGCTTCCAGAAGTGGATGAAGCCAAAAGGGGGAGAGGATTAAGGAACCAAGGGAGTCACTGGAAGCCAGAATAAAGGCAAGAGTGGCTCTACAAGAAAGAGAACTCAAAGAGAAAGCCAGAAAACAAAGAGAAGATCAACACAGGCTTATCTCTGGAACTGAAGTTGAAGCTGAAACTTCCCAAGGCCATATTGAAGAAACTTCTGATGAAACTTCTGATGATTCAGAAAATACTGAAGACAGTCCTTCAGTAGTTGACACTCCTGTCAACACATCAGAAGTTAACACTTCCAACATACAACCAACTGAAGAGCCTTCAAAACCAACTGAATAACAACAACCAACTCCTATTCCAAGGCCTACAATAACTACAACAATGACTGTGCTGAACCCTTCTTCCACTATCAATGTCCAAAGAACTACTTGAGAAGAGTTTAATTGTAGCCAAAAGAAAGGCTAAGGAAGATGAGATCTGGAATGCTTTGGAAGCAAGGGAAGACTTAAGCCTCAATGAAAAGTTACAAGCTTATGAAGCAGGGTTGAATAGGCAAGCTGAAACAGAGAGAGTTGCTGAAGAAGACAAAAGACAACAACTGATGTCTTTTATAACAAAGAACAGAAAAACAAAAGCATATTCACTCAAAGGGCTCTCAATGGATGAGCTGACTAAAAGAGCTCAACTTGTTGCTGACAAACTTGCAACAAGTAAAGATGGAAAAACCAAGAGAGCAGAGATGATTGAAGAACTGGTAGCAAATCACTATGGTTTAAAGGCCTCTGTGTCAAGATGGAAAGAAGAAAGACTACTAGACACATACAAAAAGTACAAGGCTGCCAAGGCTGCTAATCCAGAGAAGTTCAAAACTTCTGGAGTATCAACTTCAGTAGCTAGAACTTCTGGTGTTAAAAGACCAGCTACCAAGAAGAAACCAGAGGACAATACAAAGACTGACTTCAAGATGGTGTTGCTGGAAGGCAACACAGTTGTTCAAGGAGACTTTGATATTGAAGAGAAGCCTCTGATAACTCAATTTAGGGATCCTTCAACATTTGCTTACCAAATCCAGAAGACTATCACAGACAAACTGCACACTAAGGTAGTTACTGAACATCATTTACCCACTTTCAAACTACCAGATGTGATGCAACAGGAAGATAGAAGTGAATCCCACCTGAGATTCACTGAAATAGAGAATATCTAACACTCAGGAACATCCCAGGGATCTAGCATGGTTCCCTATACTTCAGACTTTGACAAGTCTAAAGTGCTGATCATCAGATGGTCCTTTACTGATGACAACTCAGTAGTGGTGACAAGAAGATATCTTACAAGCAAGGCCTACAAGTCCATGAATGAACTGAAGAAACTATCAACTCAGGACTTGCTTACAATTCAACATCTGGAACCTCAAAGGGGATCTCTCACTGATAAGCAGCTTAATCAATTGAAGAATTCCATGTTCAAGGAGATATGGAAGATTGTTAATAAAGAAGAAGACAATAAAGAATTAGAAAAGGTTTTGGTTTCATCAATCCAAGGGGAGATTGTTAGGACAAAAAGTATAGGTGAAACCACTTTTGTAAACCTTAGTCTAATTCACTTCTGCAAAATATCCTAAGTATAGAACTACCGAAGAAAGAAGACTAAAGTACTGAAGAAGGATTCAACAAGTACTGAAGAAGAAGTATCAGAAGTTCTGAAGTCTAACTAGACAGTTCAATGAAGAACTACTGAAGACAAACTACTCATCAGTAGTTTGTCATTCATCAGCTCTTGTTCAAGAATCTTTTTAACCGACTTATGTTTCAGTAGTTTATTAGTTTAGTATTACGTTATCTTTTTGTACAAGTTCCAAGAATGCAACTTGTTGCAACTTGTTACTACTTACTTTTAGCAAGGTTCATGTATATGTAAAGTCTATAAATAGATGGGTTCATCACCTCTGTTTTAGACATTGATTTTGATTAATACAGAAATCCTTCAAAGCTTATTATTGTTCTTATTGTTCTTTCTATTTCATTTACTGAGAATTTGTTTAAGTATTCATTCTCATTCTATACTTAGATTCTCATTAAATACTTGTCTTTAGTTTTCAAACATCCAGGGGGAGTAATAACTCCTGTTGATAGTGTAACTTTACTTATCATTCCACTGTGCAAATCTGATTGAACTTGCTAAACACATAAGTGTTCACTAGCAAGCAACACATCAAGAGCATTACTGATCCAACATGATCCTGGTAGCAGTGTCATGACAAGAGGTCAACTAAGGAATGCAAACTCACCAGAAAACCTTGGCGCTCTTGCTTTATATGCCAAAATTAAAAAATCAGGTTTTCAAAATGACTGGTCTTTTGCTTGTTATGTTTCGCATGTAGAGCCGCGGACATACAAAGATGCCCTTTTGGATGACGCTTGGGCAGAGGCTATGCAAGAGGAGTTATTACAGTTCCAGAAACTTGGAGTATGGACACTGATAGATTCACCTCCAGGACGAAAAAAGATAGGAACAAAATGGGTGTTCAAGTGTAAGAAAGATGATAGAGGAGTGATTGTTAGGAACAAAGCTCGATTGGTCGTACAAGGCTTTCATCAAGTTGAAGGAATTGATTATAAAGAGATTTATGCACCGGTTGCACGCTTAGAAGCTATCCGCATGTTTCTGACGTTTGCATCCTATAAGAAATTCAAGGTGTATCAAATGGACGTTAAAAGCGCGTTTCATTATGGTGTGGTCAAGGAAGAAGTTTATGTAGGTCAACCACCAGGCTTTGAAGATCCTATTCACAGGGATAAGGTCTACGTTTTAAACAAAGCTCTCTATGGGTTGCACCAGGCTCCAAGGCAATGGTATGAGGAGCTGAGCACGTATGTTATGTCCAAAGGATTTAAACGAGGTTTGGTAGATTACACACTGTTCACAAAACGAACAGGAGATGACTTGCTTCTAGTATACATTTATGTTGATTACATTATTTTTGGTTCTATTAACGAACTTCTGTGCAGAGAATTTGAACGTGTTATGAATGAAATGTTCGAAATGAGTGCGATGGGAGAGATGCAGTTTTTCCTAGGCTTGCATGTGGAACAAAGACCAACAAGGATCTTTATTCACCAGACGAAATATGTTTCTGAAGTCTTGAGCCGATTCCAGATGATTGATTTAAAGCCAATGGATACCCCGATACAACCTAATCATGGGATTGGTGTTGACGCTAAGGGGGAGTTAACTGATCCTTTTACATACAGAGCAATCATCGGATCTCTGATGCACCTCACCGCCTCCAAACTAGACATAATGTTTGCCACGTGTCTCTGTGCACGTTATCAATCGAAGCCGAAACAGAGTCATCTTGCAGCTGTCAAATGTGTCTTTAGATATCTGAAGGGTTGTCCGTCGAGAGGACTATGGTACCCTAATGATGATAATTTTGACCTAATCGCTATTAGTGATGCAGATTGGGGAGGCTGTGACAAAGACAGCAAATCCACAAAAGGCTGGATGCCAGTTTATGGGGAGCAGGCTCGTGACCTGGCAATGCAAGAAAAAAACCGCAGTTGCCTTATCCACATGTGAAGCAGAATACGTCTCAGCATCAAGCTGCTACTCACAAGTTCTCTGGATACAACAACAGATGGTGGACTACGGTTTGCAATTTCTTGAAACCCCTATTTACTATGATAATGAGGCCGCAATTGCATTAACAAAAGATTTAGTTAATCACTAGAAAGCTAAACATATCCAGATCAAATACCATTTCATCCGTGATTTTTACGCAAAAGAGTTGATCGATATGGTCAAAATCCACACTGACTATCAACGTGCAGATCTTTTTACCAAAGCTTTTGACAAATCAAGATTTGAATATCTTTTAAAAGCTAACGGTATAAAAGAAAAACAAGACTGATCACCACCTTAGTTTATCGCTTTTTAGTTTTAGTTTTTATTGTTTTTATTACAAAAATCCAAAAATATGTTTTACATTTTAGGTATAGTTTATTTTCAGAAAACCCAAAAAGATTGAAAACTCAAAAAACCCATAAAAAATGAGAAAAACCCAAAATGATTTCTAGGAGAAAAATGGGAAATGATAGTACATCAGTGGGGATCTGACACATGCTAAAGAAGTGTAATGCAATATAAGGCGTGTGTTTGAGTCTATGTGATATGTTGATAGGCTTCGTAGACCTATTACTGCAAGCCTGATACATACATATCAAATGATTTGTTGTGTGTTTGAACTCCTCATGGGCATATGGTTTTAGTACCATAATTTCATTTGATAGGGTATTTGTACAAAATTTGGAGGTTTTGGGTCGTTATGTTATTAGTTATCTGGGGATAGCCTCTCTGATCTTCTGCTGTAAGTCATTACGGACCTAGATCATATAGGGTGTCTGTATAAAAGAGCTGTAAAGCCAAATCCTAAAGTTACCGAATTGAGGAACTTTCAATGTATGACGATAATCAAAGATTATCTAATACATCGTATCTAATCATTGATGTAAATCATGATTGATATCAGCCCTCAACGTTGTTGAGAGCACAAGTTACTTTGTAGCATTGAGTTGCTGACTTGTACACCTCTGTGCCTCATACCTTGTAAATTACAGATGACGAAAGCATAATCACGCGTTACAATGAGTCTTTGTGCATTTACTTCTTGATACGGGAGTATGTCGTGTGCGTGGGAACCACAGTCTAAAGCACTGCACAACAGTCTGCATGTGAGTTTATGTGGATCACAATATCAATAGTTGCCAGATCACACATTGTCTTTAATGATAATGAATCAAAAGATCACACATTGTCTTTACTGCTTTATCTTTACATTGTTGCATTTTACATTTCTCGTCAAAAATACAAAACTCAAAAAGATTTTAGGTGTGTTTTAACAAAAAGTTTAGAAAATCCAAAAGATTTTGCATTTCTATCTTATTCTAAAGCTTGATGGACCATTTGAGTTTTGTCATCTTAAAACAAGAAATAATGAATGTCGGAAGCTTAAAAGTTGAGATAATTTTGAACGGAACTCGATTTTGAGATTTGGTAAAAAACTTCAAAATTCCAATTTTCATTCGTCCCTTCGT
Source organism: Ambrosia trifida (assembly GCA_028751855.1). Taxonomy (NCBI): domain Eukaryota; kingdom Viridiplantae; phylum Streptophyta; class Magnoliopsida; order Asterales; family Asteraceae; genus Ambrosia; species Ambrosia trifida. The sequence goes on along the minus strand of CM054124.1, from coordinate 96,317,554 downwards.
TGGGTCGAAGGTGGAATTTTTCCTGCTCATTCGAACCTTTCAAACGGTCGAATGTGAGGGTTCATGTGTTATTTTCACATTCGAACCATTTGTCTACATTCGAACCTTTAAATAGGGTCGAAGGTGGACAAATTTTCACATTCGCCCTAGTCGTTTGGTCGAATGTGGAGCCTATATATGCCTGATCTGCACATTCGACCCCATATTCAAAAATTTTTAAATTTCTGAGACTAAGGGATCTTGTTGCTCAAACTTTCAAAATCATATCATTGTATTCTCTTATTCTTGCTGATCATTTTGACTCATAATTCGCAGGTATCCATCCACTAACAACGACAGAATCGTTGTTTCTTTGTTCGAACCCTAACATAGATCAATCTATGATTTCTAGCCGATAATTATTACAATTTTTGTTAAGGTTTTAGTGTTTAAGTGTTTTAGGGGGAGAATATAAAAATCAAGGGTTTAAACATCATTGTTTGTTCAATTGATTGATTAAAAACTTCAAACCCTAGATTTTAGGTTAAAACACATAAACACTGATTAATTGATAAAATTGATGTTTGGGAAATGTTTATCGGTCATATTAGATGATGTTCAAATCAAAATGGCATGTTAAAACACTTTGAATCAAAATCTGTAATTTGAGAAGATGAACAGTCTCCTTTCGCCCAATTTTAAACGGTCGAACGTGGCTTTTTGGTCGAATGTAGATGTTCAAAATGGTCGAAAGTGGATCTAAATGGTCAAATGTATATTTTTATACACTGATTTTCACATTCGAACCTTTAATTGCACATTCGAACCCCAATTTTCACCTTCGTACCTTCGAATGGTCGAATGTAGAATTTCAAAAACAAAAATTTCATGTTTTGATTATTTTGACTGTTTTTAACGTGTTTTCTTGATTTGTTTTGCAGTCTAATCATGTCTGAACAGCAAAGTACTGATGTTCCCGCAGGATCTTCAGAAAAGGCAGCTGAAAAGGAACAACTTGAAGAGTTACCATTTGAAGCAGCACACAATTGCTGTACGTATATGGGATATCTGAAGAAACATACCGAATTCACCGGTATTATTGACTTTTTAAAGAGAAGCCGGGTGATCGTTGCTATTGCTACTCCTGCCATTATATACAAAGATCATCAACAAGAATCTGGAAGAATGCCAGAATGGAATTTTGGGATAACAAATCTGCTATCGTTAGTACGATTCACGGGGAGTTAGTGATCATTTATGAAGATGACATTAGACAGGCATTGAAGCTGAGAGATAGGAAGACTGATCCAAGAGTTCTTTCATGGATAGAGCAGAGAAAGTGTTTCCTACGAATGAAGTACAATGGACCGATTACTGATGGTTCATTACACAAAGGAAAGTTATGTCCGCAGTTTAAGTATCTTGCACACGTTATGTTACATGTGTTTGGATCAGTTAGTGGAGGCTATGATGTTATGAGAAAGAGTATTAGCTCTTTGATGGTTGCCCTAATCTTGAACAAGCCTTTCAATGTATCCGGAATGATACTTGAACACATGCTGGAACCACTCAGAGGTTTGAAGAACTTGAAGTTTCTGTTATATCCTAGATTCCTACAGATGATATTTGATGAGAAATACAAGAACTTGAGAAGAGATCCTACTCAGATAGTCGTACAAGATCACATGAATCTGAACACGATAGTAAGAATGAAGGGTTACAAGGGTGTGCCAATGAACGAGAGACCACCATTGAAGAATTTGTTTAGTCATCTGATTAATCCAGGATATGAAGATCCAGGTACTGATAAAGCCAGGCATGCTAACAGTGATTCTGATGAAGACAATCCTTTATGCCCTGTTGATCCTAATGCAAAGAGAAAGCGGCAAGTAGTGAATGTTGGCGCAAAGAGTGGAAAAGGGAAAGAGAAACAGGATGATGTAGAACCACCAAATAAAGTTTCTAGGAGGAAGAAGAGTGTTGCGAAGAAAGGCACACATTTGGTGGATGAAGAATCAATGGATTCAGAGGAAACTCAGGTTAAAGAGAGATGGGATTTAGATAATGAGACTGTTAAGAGCACCACGCCCAAGGCCACTATGGCTGGTGAGTCTGAAAGTCTAAATAAGTCTTTAGAAGAACAGAGGACAAAAAGTCCGATTTCATTGGATGAGATTGATGAAGGGTTAGGTTTGGGATCTGAAGATTTTGGAGGATCGCCAAAGGCTGGAGAGAAACAGAAGAAACCTTTATATAAGAAGAAAGAAAAAGTTGTTAAGCCGATGGAGAAAAGAGCTAAAGACATTGAGAATTTGATTGCAGGAAAGAAAGTGCTTGCAGCATCTAGCTCTAAATCACCCATTACATCCCTAGCAGCAAAGAACTGCCAACTGATACGTTCAATGATGCTTTGGATAAAGTTTGGAAAAAGCTGAAGAAAGGAAAGATTCTAGTTGCTGAAGCTTCAACACCAAAGGTTACTGTAGATAGTGATGTGATGACTGCAGTTAACCAGAAGCTTGCAGATATGATGAAGATTATTAATCAGCAACAAGCAGAGATTGAACAGTTGAGGAATAATGACAGAAAGATGTTGGATGTTGTCGAATCTTCACATGAAAATCAAGAAGCACTGGAAGCAAAGATTAAACGAGTGGGCATGTAATGAGATCGGAGTCAGTAACTGGCTCATATACGCGGTACCCAGCCACTTAACCCACACAAAACCCTATCTATTTAACCTCTTAGTCTTCTTCTTCTTCATCCTAACACAATAAAACCCTAGCCCCCAACCCTTTTCCTCTCCATCTCTTCCTCTTTAACCTAATCCTAAGTATAAAATGGCTTAATCCTTCTTCTTCTTCATTTTCAACAGCCGCTATATCTCTCTCTCTCTACTCTCTCTCTAAACCACACTCTCTCTTGCTCGTTCCATCTCTCCTAACTCTGTGATAGTAGCCGGCCGACCACCACCTCCCCTGGTGGCGGCGGCGTGGTGATGTTCAGGCTCAAAAACGACAGGAATGATGCAGATTCAGAGGTGATGGGGTCGGGTTAGGAGCTTTGGTGGCCGCAGAAGACAATGGAAGTGGCGTCGGGCTTTGCTGGATGAAGACTGGTGGTGATGTTGGCCGTGGGTATGGGTAGTAGTTTTGGGTCGTGGTTTTATGGTCCGTTATGATGGTGGTTTTGAAGCTTGAATGGGTCGTGTAGATGGCTCGTTTCAACAGCTCCGACGGTGGTGGTTCTGAACAACAGGTAGGTGGCTCAATGGGTGGTTTTGGGACTCGTTCATGTTGGTTTAGGTTGGGTGAAGGCCGATGGTGTAGGTTTCGTGGTCGGTTGAACGGAGTAGGGTGGTCTCGTAGTTGCTCCCGGTGGTTGGTGGTGATTCGGTGATGGTCCGGTTCAGGTCACGAGCCATGTCAGGTTTGGTTCTGGTCCAGATCTGTTTATGTTCGGGTCAAAGTTGAGTGGTTTTGGTCTTTGGGTCAGATTCGGTACGAGATCGGGTTCGGTTCGGGTCTTGTTCGGGTCAGATCTGGATAATCAAAGCTGGTCAACACGCAGTCAAAGGTGGTCAACTGTTGGTCAACGGGTCAGCGTTCCGATCTGCACGTGGTTCGAGGTGGCTTCGGGTTACGCACGTGTGATTCGGTATAACTTATATTCGTGTTATTATTACTTTATTTATAGATATTATATATTTATAAATATGTCAATATTGATGAATTAGTTTTGACTCGCGAAACGAACCAACTTTAATAATAAACGGTAACTATATATTAATCGTATGATTGATAATAGTGGCTAAAATGCGTGACTTATTATATCGATATTGGACTAAATTGGTTGGACTATATAAGTATATAAATATAAATAACTATAGTTTAGATAAAAGTGTCGAAACGTATAAGTCTCGTTTGATTGGAAATTGTGGATAAAGGAAATGTGGTCTTGTGTTTGGTATTGATTTTGGGAAATTGTAGGCGACTTGTGTTGCCTGGTTTCTTACAAAAACAGAGGAAACTCTGCCCAAATTTTTATAAATTATAAGAACCAAATCGGCCTTTCAAGTTTATGATTATGTGTAGACGAGATTTATTAATAAGTACATGTATATACTATCCAAGATACGAGACGAATTAACATTTGAGTCAAGCTACGTAAATATTATTTCGTTATACAAAATGTGTCTTTACCAATAACTTCAATAACTTATTTATTTCCAATAACTATACATACGCATAGATTTTCAAGAAAACCAAACGAAATTACTATCGGTTCGTTAAGTCATACACACTTTAAGACGCGCATTCATTCAATGCGAGTCTAGGTAGTTGAATAAACTATCTATACAATCAATAAATGAAACAAACTTATTTGCATTAGAATTTAAGGAATCATTTATTTGTAATAGGATACAAGAGTTCAATTTATCCAAGTTCAGATTTGTTGCTACTTGCTAGTACTTGCACATTGAATTTCAGGTGAGTTTACGTAACCATGTTTATGCAATTCTTTATACTTGCAACATTATACTTAAGCAATTCTACATACATGTCTAGTTGTAAACTTTAAATGCCTCATGATTTAGACAACAACAACAGTTAGACTCGCTTCAACATACATAATCATTAGCTATGGCCAAGCCGGCGATACTCAATAATAGATCTATTGGATTGACAATCCCACCTAGATTCGTTGACCATATTTTATGGGGAGCGTGGGTGATTGTTATCGTTCCATCATGATATTAAGGTGAACCGTGGATGACGGGATGGACCTAAACTAGTCGGAGGTTTGATTATGTGCATACAACACATCATGTTTATTCATGTAGACTTAAACTTACTATAGACATTTGAATTGCTAAACTTTTATTCTTAAACTTAATTGCTTGACATGGCTTATGTATTCTCACCAACTTCTAGTTGACCCCCCCCCCATTTTTCCAAACTCAAAAGGAAATACTGATGCTTGAAGTCTAGAGCTAGCATGAGGAGATATTTGAAGCTTTAAGCTTTGTTTGATTATTTGATGTAGACTTTAATGTAATTCAATTTTGTAATGAAATAAAGGATTATTTAAACATATGTATTACCATGAGCTACTGAACAATCATCAATACGTGACATCCCGATGTTTCCGCCATCGGTTGGGGTGTTACAAAAGTCAACAAGAAGCTTGAAAGCTATAAACATATTGCATATGTTGTTGACCATATCATTGAGGAACTCTCACAACCGAATAGTGCAAACTACAAGGTTGTCCCATCTCCAGTGTTGTTTAAAAGTCACACATTACATTCAATACACCGGAGAGCTCAGTTAAGTCTGATTCTGCATCAGATGATGAATCTAACACTTCCAATGTTGGAGATCCAAATTTTGATGTTAGACCAATTTTGGGACTGAATGATGAGGGTGTGACAATTGTGACTGATGATTCTGACTCTGAGGATGATAAAACTGAGAAAGTGATTGATATTCCAATTAAAATCACATTATCACCAATGAACCGGTATCACCTCCTTAGATTATTCAACCAATGGCTAACGCTCATCAAGTGAATCAGTCAGTTAAGAAAGTTGAAAAGAATGAACCGAGTGACAAAACCGTCAAAGTGTTTTATCGGATGGAAGGATCCGATAAGATTATTTCTGACGAGGAATATCCAATTAAGTTTGCCAATTATTCGAAGATTGAGAAAAATTGGTAGGAGAGTACTATTTGGTTCCCAAAACACGGGAGATCCAATGATGTACCTCCAGAGATCTTAACGAAAATTTATTTGGATGTTCCTAAAGAACCTAAGGTTCAAGTCACCGAGTTTATCAAGCCTAAGGAAAAGGCGAACAGTTTTCTTGAGCGGACTTACTCAAGGGACCCAGCTCCTGATAGTCTAAGACGAAGGTGTGTGGATGACCAATATCCTACCACTACTATGCAAAGTCCAACGCTAAGAATAACTTTGAAGAACACCGTGCGTGCTTAAGTGTGGGGAGAGAGGGCATTTACTTGCTCACTGCCCGTACGTGTGGCACAAGAGGCACAAGGTTGAAGTGAAGCTGAAATATCAAAGTCCACTCGATAATCATTATTATCCACAACGACGCTTTGTCCCTCAATGTTAGGATCTGAGTTTGATTGTTTTGATTTGTTTGAACATAGATGAGAAGAATGAAGTAAATATAAATGGAAAGTGCAGCAGAATAATAAACTATAATCAAAACAAGAGAGTAAATGTTTTTATATCGAATGCTTTCATAATATTGAATGATTACAATCAATTACAAGTACTCCCCCTCAGCATGATCACTCTGTAATTGTTTATCTGGGAGAATTTTGTGAGTGATGAATAAAACAGTACAGACACTGTTCTATTTATAGACTAATCTAAACCATTGATGATCTAAGCTGACGTCACCTAAGACAGTGACCTCTAACAGAATAACAACATAAAACATCTGCTATATACAAACTACTGTTACATTGCAAAACACTGTAAGGTAAACTACTGTTAAGGAAAACTCTGATGGTCTTGTATCATCTGTTGGAGCCTAAGTGTTGTTGGCTCCAACAGACCTTTGTCTTCAGCACTTGATCAGCAGTTGTTCTTCATCAGACCTTTAGTCAGCAGTTGTTCCCTATCAGTTGTTATCGAGCAGTCCTTTGTAGCAGCAGTTGTCACAGCAGTTGTTTGGGTAGAACAGTTATTAGGGTCAACAGTCTTTTGGGAGGAGTATGTTATAAATGTTGTTTATTAATATGGATCAACTGTTAGTATATTTTGGCTTTTCAATCATCTGTTCTTCTCCAGGTCAGCAGACCCAACAATCTTCCCCTAGAACAGATGATGCCAAAACTAGACTTTATTCTTTATCTTTATTTCTCATCAGACTTTCTCTGATTTTGACCATTGAATTGTAACTCAAAGTTCAAAGAGTAGAGGTCTTCTACATCTCTTTCAAGCTCAAGGTTCAACGGTGTTTGGAGGTCATCTGCACACAGGCTATATGCATCATCCATGCGTAGCTTTTAAGCTTATCCATCTGATCTGAGCAAAGTCAATTCATTGGTGTCTTTGTTGACCTTCCATTTTAGAATTTTTGAATCAGAGGATTTGCTGAGATGCATTTTTATTCTGGATGAGTTTGGTGATGGAGGTCTCCCAATGAGTTCTCTGAGTTTTTCAGTGGTGGGATCTAAGAAAAGGTGTATTTGATTGTAGAGGCCCTCCTTTATAAAAGTATCAGCAAACTTCTTCTGATCTTCTTTAGACATTTCTTTCTTTTTTTTGAATTGTCTTCTTGCAGCAGCTGATAGATCAGAAGTATCAAGTAGGCTGTCTAATGTAAAAGCCTGTTGAGATCTCTTCATCAGGGGTTCATCAGGGTAGAAAGGTTTTCTGGGCAAGTTAGGGTCTTTCTTCCTATTTTCTTCCAGCTTCTTGTAGGTTTCAACCAACCCCAGCTCTGACCATCTTGCAACAGACTTCATCTCCCCATAGTCAGCAGCCACAATTTCTTGTCTCATTCTTTTGAATTTCAAGGCTCTGGCTGGATCTCTGCCTTTACTGAAATCAGGGGCAGATACCTTGGCTGGGGGATTCTTGGTCATGTCCTCAATTCTTATGAGATCTTCTCTGAGAGCATGAGTAGTCCAGCCTGCAAACTATTTCTTGTTTGCTTTATAAGGCATGGTTGCCAAGATCTGTTCAAGAAGAGATTCCCTAACCTCCCTTTCCATGTCACTACTGAGAGGCATGGTAGACATAGAGTTGCTTAGGGTCTTAGCAAAATCTTCAATCCTTCTCAGTTTGCTAAGCTCTCCTAAATGGATGCCCTGAGAAGTCCTGTCATCTTTCCCTTTGCATTTCTCTTTTATGATGCCATATGCCTGTTCAGCCTTGAATTTTAGATATTTGTCTATGTTTAGGGGAACAGGAAAATGTGGAAGAGATGGGAAAGATCTTTCAGATGGTTGTTCAGTATTGTAGAAGGATTGCATTTCCCCCTTGAGGTGATCAAGTTCAAGGGGATACTGAACAACCAATGGTGTGATGGTTGGTTGAGGTCTATGGATGTAAATTGTGAGGTGTGTGGTGAGAATGATGAAAGTGGAATGGCAGATATGGGTGTAGATTGTGTGCTTGAAGTAGTCGGTGGTGATGTGTGAATGTTTTCATCCTGTACAACAAAGGTAGATTTTCTCTTCTTTCTGTACAAGATTTTTGGTGATGGTGGTGTAGAGGCAGTGGTTGTGTTAAAATCTGTTGGCACTTTTGTTGAACCAACAGATGTTTGGGATTTAGGTGGTGGAGTGGTTGTAGGTGGTGTATTGGTGGTTGTGGTGATAGGTTCAGTGGTTGGTTTGGTGGTTGTGGTGATAGGTTCAGATGTTGTGGTGGTATCAGATGTTTTGGTGGCAGCTGTGGTTTTGGTAGCAGTGGTTTTAGCAGCAAGTTTGGATGGTGGTTTTCTGACATGTTTGGCAGGCATTTTCTTCCTTTTAGAGGAACCCACATCTTCAACTTCATGCTGTTGTTCCCTTTTCTTTTGTACCAAAGCCTCTGCCTTGACTTCCAAAGTGTCAGCCCTCTTTTGCTTTTCTTCAGCAGCTTTTTCAGCTTCTTCATTAGCAGAGGTAACAACTTCCTTTTCTTTGCTGGTTTTGGCAGTTTCAGTAGCAGCAGAGGTTTGAACATTTGGTTGTTGTAGTTGTTGTTGTTGTTGTTGTTATTGTGGTGCTATGTGAGTAGGCCCTGGTTTGTTGGCAGACTTTGATTTTCCCTTTTGTGAGGGTGGACAACCAAAGGGATCTAGCTTTGGCGATCTATCTCTGCCACTCTCCTCCTTTTTGGCATCATCAGTTGTGAAGTCATCATCATCATCTCTGAGAATTGTGGTAGGGGCAGAGCCAGTGGTCTTCAGCAGATGGTCTTTAATGGCTTGAATTTCAGCATGGGTATCTTTGTACCTAGCATCCACCATGTTTCTAATCTCAGCCATATAAGTTTCATGAGTCTGATCTGCTAGTTTTCTGTGAGCTATGATGATGGGAGAAACAGTTTTCCTTAGCTCACTAGCAATATCAGGAGTGGATGGTTGACTCTTGGTGAGAGTAGCCAATGATCCCAATATTGTCTTGATATCTGATTTGATATATCAGCAACTGAGGTTTCAATGGACTGTACTCTGGCCATCAATTCTTGGTATTTTAACCCATCACCTAAGTTAATAGGATCATCCGAATTCCTACCAGTGGTAGTTGTAACTGGTTCAGTCCTAGGAGGTGAGTCCAAAGGATGAGAACCAGATGCCCCTTTTTCTTGGTTCTAGGGACTTCCAACTGATTTTGGGGACATTATAGTGGCCTCATCAGTTGTTGCCTTCAAGGAAGTCTTAGCTATGTAACCACTGTCCTATTGTGAGACCATGGTCTCTACATCAGTAGTGGCTGCTTCACTTGAAAACTCACCTACAGTTTCATTGAACTCTAGGGGTGTAGCCTCCTCTTCTGTTTGTGGGATGGCTGATTGATTTTCCTCAGTCCCAGTCACTTGTGGAGGTATACTCTCATTGATGGGTGAAGGAGAGGAACTGGGATTTTCCTGAGTTTTGTCAATAACCTCAAACAGAGGTTGCATGGTTTGAGGAAGATGTGTTGGTAAAGGTGGAGGAGTGAAAAGAGAATTAGCCCTGGGAGAGGGGCTTGTGAACATATGACTAAGTGACTCATATGTATCATGATGTGTTTCCCTTTGGCTTACAACATGATCCTTTTGTGAGGATTCATGAGGAGTTTGGTCAGGTTGAGATATATCCAACTGTTGTGAGGAAGTAACAACAGTGGTTTCTTGTTGCTTTTGTGTTGCAACAGAGTTTTCTTCTGGTATCTCATCTTCCAGAAGTCCCCTTTTTGGTTTAGTGGTGGTTTTTGTGGATGGATGTTTTCTTTTGGAGGTGGCTGGTGTGGGTTTCACAGCACTGGATGTAGTGCCATGATCACCAAGAGTAGTGGGCTCAACAACAGAGGTTTGGACAACAGTTGTTGTCTTAGTCCTCTTTGTTTGTGTTTTGGAAACTTTTGACACTTTTAATACCTTTTCTTTGGTAGTTGAAACCAACATTCTTGTGAAAGTTTCATTAGTTAGACTCTTCATTTGAATAGACTCAATCATTTTGAAATCTTTTTCAGGTAAAACCTTTTGAAGGATTACACTCAAAATTCTTGGGTAAATCAGAAAAGCATTATTAGACCCAGACTTTATGGCTTTCACATTTGATACTAAGTCCATAAACAGTCCCTGGGATAGATTGAAGTCAGAATCTGACAACATAGCACAACCCAAGTACTGAATCCTCAATAGGATTTCATTAAAGGATGTGGACTTAGCAAAGACACAAAGAAGGAGGGTATGAAAGAAAAATTTCATGACTGGTGACAAAAACTTTTTGAAAAGGGTTGACCCAGTCATTTGTGCATCATAACCTCTTTCCTGAAACTCTGTGTGAAGCTCTGCCTTAGGGAAAGTGTCTTTACCTGACAGGTCATTGAGTGAGAAGGTTGCGGATATTAGTTCAGGGGGAATGACAATACTCGTCTCTCCAATTTTTGAGATAATGGATGTAGGCTTTTTGTCTTGAAGAAGAAACTCAGCATTCAACCAAAATTCTTGGAGGGGATCAAGATAGATAGGGGTATCGGCGGTTAGGATTGTCAGGTATTTTGATTTAAAGATGATGTCGATGGTGGAATAGAATGGAACATTTTCATCTGTTTTTACTAGATATGGGAGATAATTGTGGGTGGCTTTTGCTTGAAGATCCATTGTAATGGATTCCGAGTGTGAAGGTGAGTGGAATTGAAGTAAGGGTTTGAGGAAAAAGAAGGCAGTTTCAGTATTTTGAATACAATGAGACAGTGTAACGACTATTGTGGTAAAACAGGGTTTTTATAGGCTTTGGTGAAACCGCTAATGTGGCCAAATCTCTTCTTTTGGGAGCAGACGTGGCGAACATCTGATGGCCAAACATATGGTGGTATACAGCTGTTGCCAAAGATCTGATGCAAACAGCTGTTGTTTTACCAAAGTGCTGATGCTAACAGCACTTGATATATTATTTTTTATATATATAGATAGATATATGTATATATGTATATATATATAGATAATGAAACAGTTGTTTTATCTGATCAGAGGTTTGAAACAGATTTTTCAACCAAGCAGTGGTTGTTTTATCTGATCAGATGTTTGAAACAGATTTTTCAACTTAAAAGTGGATAAGGTGGATGAAACAGTGGTTGTTTTATCCTTAACAGATTTTTCAACCAAAATGCTAGTTTTAAGGATGGACTTTGATTTTCTGAAACATTCTAAGGTTTTTATTTAAAACATTTTTGTTGTTTAATCCATGTTTAGCATACCAATTCTAGAAATCAGATTTGTAAAGGTAGATGTGTCTAAAGCTTTTGTCAACACATCTGCCAACTGATCCTCTGTTGGAACGTGGTGCAGAGAAATCAAACCTTTTTCATAGCTATCTTTGACAAAATGATGTCTGATGTCTATGTGCTTTGTGGTTGAGTGAGAAACTGGATTCTTGACGATATTTTCAGCAGCTTGACTGTCCAACATGAGTGGAGTCTTTAGTGCAGTTATCCCAAAATCCATCATTTGATTTTGAAGCCACATGAGTTGGGCTGTATAGCTTGCAGCAGCAATGTATTCAGCCTTAGCTGTTGAAGTTGAAACAACAGCTTGCTTTTTGCTTTGCCAAGAGACTAAGGCATTCCCTATAAACTGGCACCCTCCCAATGTAGACTTCCTTGTGGTGTGGCAGCCAACAAAATCACTATCTGAATAACCTGAAAGCTCAATGTTTCCATTTGCAGGATACCAGATACCAAGTGTGGGAACACCTTTTAGGTATCTGAATATCCTTTTCACAGCAATAAGGTTTGACTTTCTGGGTGAAGCCTGGGATCTTGCACAAACACAAGTGGCAAACATAATGTATGGCCTAGATGCAGTTAAGTACAATAAAGACCCAATCATGCATCTGTAATGTGTTTGGTCAACCAGTTCATCCTTGTCATCAATAGTGAGTAGCTTGACTGTACTCATGGGTGTACTACATGGCTTACAATCATTCATCTCAAATCTAGTTAATAAATTTTTCACATATTTGTTTTGATGGATGGATGTGCCATTTTGCAACTTCACTTGAAGACCAAGGAAACACTGAAGTTCACCCATAGCACTCATTTCAAACTCTACTGTCATGAATTCTGTAAAGTTTTCACACATTTTGTTACATGTGGATCCAAAAATGATGTCCTCCACATATATTTGAACAATCATTAAATCTTTCCCTCTCCATTTCAAAAATAAGGTTTTATCAATTTTACCTCTTGTGAAACCAATGGATAAGAGAAAGGTGGAAAGAGTTTCATACCAGGCCCTAGGTGCTTGCTTGAGTCCATACAAAGCTTTGTTAAGCTCGTAGACATGCTCAGGATGGAATGTGTCTTCAAAACTAGGTGGTTGACATACAAATACCTCCTCCTGAATTTTGCCATATAGGAATGCACATTTGATGTCCATCTGATACACCTTGATGTTGTGATTGATAGCAAAGGCTAGAAAAAGTCTGATAGCTTCTAACCTTGCTACAGGAGCAAAGGTTTCATCATAGTCTATCCCTTCTTCTTGTCTGAAGCCTTAAACCACAAGCCTGGCTTTATTCTTGACAACTATACCCCTTTCATCAGTTTTGTTTTTAAAGATCCACTTTGTGCCAATTGGACAAACATCCTTAGGCAGTGGTACAAGTTCCCATACTTGTTGTATTTTAAACTGAAGGAGTTCTTCCTACATAGCTTCTTCCCAACTGTTGTCTTTTAGTGCCTCTTGGTACTGACAGGTTGTGTGAGAGATAGAAAACCTGCAAAAAGACAGATATTTGAGGATTGGCTTCTTGTTAGCACACCCTCTCTGATGTTGCCAATGATTTGATAGGGTGGATGAGCTCTTAGGTAGATTAAATCTCCCTGATATGGTATGATGGCATTTTGAGGTGAAGGACAGAGGTTTGGTGACTCTGTTGATGTAACATCTGTTTGCACTTCTGTAGTGCCAACAGTTGTTTGAGATGGAGGTGGGGGAATGGGTCCAAGTGGTGTAAAACTGGAGTGACTTTTGTCAACAAGTGATTAAGCAGTGGATGTAAAGGGTGAAGCAGTGGTTTGAGGGTAAGACTGGCCAACAGTGGCTGACTCAGCTGTGACAGACTTTTGACAGCTGTTTTGAACAGCTGCTTCCTCTGATGCAGAATAGACTTTATAGTGACTTGGAATCACAACATCTGTTCTATAATCTTGTTGTGGAGATTGTGGATTACCTGCATTGTTACTTTTGACAATAATATCTTCAAATTTGAATTTATCTAAATCAAAAAACTCAGCAGGATTTGCTGGGATTTTTAGGGGTGAAAGTTCATTGAACTTTACATTCAGAGTTTCTTCTATTGTCCTGGTCCTTGTGTTAAACACTTTATAGGCCTTGGCAGTAGAAGAATATCCCAGAAAATATCCACAATCTACTTTGGCTGCAAATTTTGAAATGGAATCTTTAAGATTTAAAATGAAATATGGACAGCCAAAGATTTTGAAAAATGAGATTAATGGTTTGATTTTGAACAGAATTTCATAAGCAGTCTTTTGATGTCTTGGGTTGATCAAAACTCTGTTTTGAACATAGCAAGCAGTGTTTACAACTTCTGCCCAGAAGGATAGTGGCAAACCAGAATCTGCTAGCATGGTTCTTGCAGCTTCAATAAGAGTTCTATTTTTCCTCTCAACCACCCAATTTTGCTCTGGTGTTCTTGGGATGCTGTACTGCCTCACAATCCCTTTTGACACACAAAAGTCATCCAACTCCTTATTTTTAAACTCTGTTCCATTGTCACTTCTAAAGACTTTTACAGGCAAGTCATATTGTTTTTCAACTTTGGTGACAAAGTCCTTCAAGATACCTACAGTCTCATCCTTAGAGTGTAAAAAGTAAGTCCATGTAAACCTTGAAAAATCATCAACTATGACAAGACAAAATCTTTTTCTTCTTAGACTCATGATTTTAACTGGGCCAAACAAGTCCATGTTCAACAATTGTAGACATTGACTTGTTTTGGACTCATCAATGGATTTGTAAGAGCTTTTATGTTGTTTTCATTTTAAGCAGGAAACACAATGCTCATCACATTTGAATTATTTATATAGTAAACCTCTGCCAAGGCTTTCTTTGAAGAGTGAGTTGATAGTTTCAAGGTTGGTATGACCCAGTCTCCTATGCCACAATTTTGTCTCCTTTGTGGAGGCAGCAGAAAACAGACAGACATTTGCCATAGGATTGTCCTTCAACATATCAACGACATACACATTGCCACTCCTATGAGCAACAAGTTGTGCTTTGCTCTCAGCAATGATGGTGTCAATCTTTTACACCACTTCTAGCCCAATAATCTTACAAGTTTTCTTAGTGAAGAATGAGCCATAACCTTTGTCACTCATTGGTGAAATACTAAGAAGATTAAATTTAATATTATCAATAAGATTAACATTTTCAAACTTGAGTTTCCCAGCCTGAACAGTCCCTGAACCCAACACCTTACCTTTTGATCATTACCAAAGGATATATCACCCTCTCCATGAGCTAAGAAGTCCAGAAGAAGGGCTCTACATCCTGTCATGTGCCTGGAGCCTCCACTATCTACATACCAAAGACTATCTAAACAAGCAGAAGCTCCCTGCACAGCAGTAATAAATTAGTTTTGGTGAGTGTCCAAAGCCAAGTTGGCTTTGGATGGGTCCTCAGACTTTTCAGCCTCAAGCTTGGGAAGGTGATCAGTGGTTTGAACTAATTTTTGAATCAAGTTCAACAACTGTTGCTGACCATTTGCCAGTGCTTGAATGTCAACACTTGGGGCAACAGTTGTTTGATCACTTCCTAACAGATGATAATACCCATAAGGATTTCTATTCACTCTTGGTTTAGAAGAAGGTCTTTTTGGTTCCTCATAATCATGTGACAGACTATGACATGGTGGTTGTCCATATCCTCTTGGGTACTTGCTTGTGGGTGGAGCATCTGCTACTTGAACATCCCTTGGAGCAGATGTTTCAAGACTTTTGGTAACAGATGTTTGGACTGGTGTAAAAGTTTGTTTGGGCTTTCCTTTTGAAGTACTCACCACTTGACTTGCAAGAGTTTTAGCCTTGTACTCTTATATTTTGACATTAAAATTTTTGAGATACTGGCACTCTTTGGTTTTGTGATTCTTTTTACCACATATTGACCATGTGGCCTTGGAATCACATACACTTGTTCCTTTGTTGATATCATATGCTTTTAGAAGAAAACAGTTTTTAGTAACATGATTCTTCTTCTCACGGAAATCACAGAACAAGTGGACAGACTTTTCTTTCTTTTTCCCTTTTTCAACTTTCTTCTCAACAGATGTTTGAGCATCTTCTTGAAGTTTTTTCAAGGGAATGACCTTTGCCTGTGGTGCTGTCTTCCCATCAGGAGTTTTGAAATCAACTGGTTTAAAGTTCTCAAGATTACCACACTCATCAGACCAAGTAGGTTTAAATTCATAATTTTCAAGTTCAGTGAATGATAAGGAACCTTCTGGCTTTTCAAGAACAATTTTCTTGCCATTAGGTTCGGTGATTTTAATCTCTTGACCCTTCAAATTAGTTGGTACTACCTCAACTAACTTTTGATCCCTTTTGTCAGTGTTTTCAAAAGCCAGAGCAGTGGTTTTAAAACCAAAACCAAACTTCACATGACTTTTGGTTTGTTTGTTGAGTAGCATCTCAAAACCTCTACATGATTCCACCCATTTCTAAAATTCAACTTGGGTGGACTCAAGCATACTTTTGCAACTCTGATATTAAGTTATCATAGTTTGGAGCTGGTCTTTGGTTATAGTTGCTTCATGTTTTAAGCTGCTTATTTCAGATTCTTTTTCAGTTAAATTTGTTTTTAACTCTTTTGAAAGTTTCTCAAATTTAACTTCATCATCTAAAATTTTCTTTCTAAGGTTTTCATTCACCTCTTTGATGTTAGCAAATGCTATTACACATTTGTCAGACCACATGTCTTTAAGGATTTGAGGAGATACCTTAGCAGCAGCCATCAATGCACAATCACACTTGCATTCACAATCATCAGATGCACCCTAGGGATCTGAGAGATTCACAACCTCTTCTTCAGACTTTTCACCTGCAACTACCTCATCAACAATAACATCAGTCTTAACAACAGATTCAGTAACCACTTCCTCAGAATCAACCTCTTCTACTATAGCCATGAAACAGAAATTTTCTGGTTCATTTTCAGCTTTGGCAACATGTGCAAAATTTTCATCTCCCAACTCATCTGGTTGACTGCTCCAATCAACAAAGCCTTGTGTGAAGAAACTCTATTGACTGGTCTCTGCAGGAGCAGAGGGTGAAGCAGCAGTCATTGGCACAGGTGCCTGAGCAACAGGGGTTTGCACATAATGGATCTGAGGAACAGTGGTTTGGACAAACTGGACAGGAACAGTGTTTGAGGACTGTGCAAAATGAGAAGTGTTTTGCACATTTGGTCCAGGGGTATTATAGGAATTTTGATAAGGGTTGGTCTGTGGCCTTTGATTTGGATAGGTAATCATAGGTGTACCATGTTGACTCCTACATTCCCTAGCAAAATGACCTAGTCTATGACATTTATAACACTTTATCTTTGATTTATCCAACCCCACCTTTGACCTGCCAGTTAACCCTGGAAACCTTCTCCCAGCTTTCTTGTAAAAATTGTTAGTTCTTACACTGAGAAGGTCCAATTGGTGCATAATGTCCATTTCTTCCAAATCATCAGGGTCCTAGTATTTTAGGTCATCATACTCAAACTATATGTTATCAGATGCTTGGATATCACCATCACTTGCTGTAAAAAGCATAGTTTGGTGAATAAGAATCAGAGTTAAAACCTGAGTTAAAACCTGAAGTTATGTCAATGAAATGGTCATAACTCTGATCCTTACTATTACCAGGCACCTCATCATGACCCAGAAATGACGTATTACCAAATACATAGTCATCAGACACTTTTCCAGAGTCCTGGAGCTTCTTTTTCTGGCTAAGCTCTCTCTCATAAGTCAAGAGCTTACCATAAAGCTGGGTCAGTGATAGGTCCTTAAATCCAATTGAGTTTCTCATAACTATAGCAATAGTGTCCCATTTATCTGGTAGAGATCTTAAAAACCTATGGTTCAGAGTTGAATATGGGTAAGTTAGACCAACTAGTTTTAGTTCACTAATGAGACAGTTAAACCTCTCAAATTGTTGAGTTAATGACTCTCCCTTTACATGACTGAATGTTTCATATTGTTGGTTAAGTATTTCACGGTTGTTTTCAATAACCTCTTCAGTCCCACCAAATTGTTCTTTCAGTGCATCCCACAACTCCTTTGCACTGTTACAGTGTAACAGCCCAACGTATATATCATTGTGTAAAGCCATAGCCACAATACTAAAGGCCTTAGCATCTAACTCAATTTTCTGAAAATCCTAGTCGGAGTAGTTCTCAAGTTTCTTAGGCTCCTGAACCTTGGGATCTTCGGTACTCGGCACCATCGGAACATGTGGTCCGAAGATAACCGACTTCCAACACCCAGTGTTCTGTTGAGCTAGAACATGGCTCATCTGACGTTGCCAGATATTGTATTCAGATCTGACAAGCATCGGTGGCTTGTTGTTCGTGCCAGTGTTATGTGGATCGTGATTGATTCAAGCCATTCTCTGATTTTTCAAAAACAAAGTCTGTTTGCAAACGGTTGAATCGAAAAAAAACTATTACTCTGTTTTCAATCCAACAAACAAACGATATCAATAATTGTGAGCTGATCTGTTTATATTAAATTGATTTGTTAGATCGAATTTAATTGACCATGCTCTGATACCAATTGTTAGGATCTGAGTTTGATTGTTTTGATTTGTTTGAATAAAGATGAGAAGAATGAAGTAAATATAAATGGAAAGTGCAGCGGAATAATAAACTATAATCAAAACAAGAGAGTAAATGTTTTCATATCGAATGCCTTCATAATATTGAATGATTACAATCAATTACAAGTACTCTCCCTCAGCCTGGTCACTCTGTGATTGTTTGTCTGAGAGAATGTTGTGAGTGATGAATAGAACAGTACAGGCACTGTTCTATTTATAGACTATCTAAACAACTGATGATCTAAGCTGACGTCACCTAAGACAGTGACCTCTAACAGAATAATAACATAAAACATCTGCTATTTACAAACTACTGTTACATTGCAAAACACTGTAAGGTAAACTACTGTTAAGGAAAACGCTGATGGTCTTGTATCATCTATTGGAGCCTAAGAGGCTGTTTGTTTTTTGCTCAGAAGCACTTCTGGCCTCTTTTGTCTGCGCCGCCTAGACGCACGCAGACGTTTAGGGTCTGCAGATTGTTTGTTTTTTGAAAGACCTATCACACAAAAAGGTCTTCCTGACCTCTTCTTGGTGCAGACTTGTTCCAATATCTTCTAAGGTCTTCAAAGGTCTTCTCCTCTTATCTTCTCCTCACCCACCACCACCACCACCCACCACCACCACGGTCCACCACCACTGTCCACCACAACCACGGTCCAACACCACCACCACTACCATCCACCACAACCACGGTCCACCACCACCACCATTACCATCCACCACCACCACAGTCCACCACTACCACCACCCACCACCCACTACCCACCACCACCACTACCCACCCACCACCACCACGGTCCACCACCACCGTGCATCACCACCCACCACCCACCACCCACCACCACCACGGTCCACCACCACCGTCCACCACCACCACCACCATGGTCCCCCACCACCAGACTGCTGTAAAAAATCAGTTTATTTAAATTTCAGTTTAATTCAGCAGCCTGCAGACGTTAACAAACAAGCAGACTTCTTCTTGCAGACTGCATACCTTTGGTCCACCTCTTCTCTTGCAGCTGTCTGCAGATGTGGTCCTCAGACTGCAGACATCTTCCTACAGAAAAAACAAACAGCACCTAAGTGTTATTGGCTCCAACAGACCTTTAGTCTTCAGCACTTGATCAGCAATTATTCTTCATCAGACCTTTAGTCAGCAGTTGTTCCCTATCAATTGTTATCCAGCACTCCTTTGTAGCAGCAGTTGTCACAGTAGTTGTTTGGGTAGAACAGTTGTTAGGGTCAACAGTCTTTTGGGAGGAGTATATTGTAAATGCTGTTTATTAATATGGATCAACTGTTAGTATATTTTGGCTTTCAATCATCTGTTCTTCTCCAGGTCAGCAGACCCAACACTCAACCAGCACCTTTTTACAACCAAAGCAGATATTTTCAAAAGAGGGATAATCGTCAGATGACATATGAACGTCGTAACCGGATCGCAATGGAAAAACCTTTAAAGAAACCAGTGGTGAACACAACTGTTGAGAAGCAAAAGGTACCATTAAAACCTGCAGTTAAACCAACAATTGGACCTGTCTCTGTTAAATCAGAGAAGGTAACCAAGAAAGTCTCCTACAAGAATGAAGTAAAGAAACTGACTGAGACTCCAAAATCTCAGATCCAGATCTTGAAACGTTCAGAACAATTCTGGTCACCGGTGGGTTTTCAATGTAATACGACTTCAAAAGCACATGAAAAATCTGAAAATGAAAAAAATTTGATTGATCAGAAAAAGGTCAATTCAAATTCAAATGTTTGTGAAAAAGATTCTTTGAAACTGAATGTTCAAAGACCCAAGACCAAGCAGGGTTGGGTCCCCCAAAATAACTAATGTCTTTACTTGATATGTGTAGGGAGCTTCAGCTGGCCCTGTGAGCAGTCTTTGGATTGTTGACAGTGGAGCTTCTGGTCACATGACAGGGGATTTATCGCTGTTGTTCGACATTAGAAACATCAATGGCGGATATGTAGCATTTGCTGGGAATAAAGGAGGATACATTACTATGGAGGGTAGTGTGAGTAATGGGATTGTGAGCTTTGAGAAGATATCTTTTGTGAAACAGATAGACTATAATTTGCTTAGTGTCAGTTAAATCTACGACAAACAGTTCTTTGTATTCTTTGATGACAAATCTTGCTACAATCTCAAGCCTGGTTTTATACTTCCAAAAGAGTGGATAATGCTGAAAGCACCGAGAGTGAACAATCTGTACATTCTCGACATGTTAATGGCAATGACAACCCAGGGCCAAGTAACGTGTTTCCTCTCCAAGGCTACTGAAAAAGAATCTATTATGTGGCATAGGAGGATGGGACACATTCACCTTAGAAAAATAAACCATCTGGTGAAGAATGGACTTGTCGAAGGCATGAATGACAAACATTTCCATTTGAATGGCAAGTGTGTGATTTGCAAAAAGGGAAAGCAGCATAAGAAGTCCCGCAAACCAAAGAAAGTTAATTCTGTTGAGATGCCACTTGAGCGTTTGCACATAGACCTATTCGGACCGGTCAAGCGTAAAAGTCATGCTGGAGAATTGTACTGTCATGTGGTTACTGACGACTATTCTAGATTCTCATGGGTAATGTGTTTGCATCATAAGAGCGACACGTTTAACAACCTAAAAGTTCTGTTCACTCGATTAGAAAATGTCTATGGTCTAAAGATCAAGAGAATTCGGAGTGATAATGGGACGGAGTTCAAAAAAGCACAGATGGATGCTCATTGTGAAGATAAAGGAATTCATCATGAATAAAGTGCTCTGTATACCCCTCAACATAACGGTGTCGCAGAACGTAAGAACATGACTCTAATTGAAGCGGCAAGAACAATGCTTGCGGATTCCAATCTTCTGGTAATGTTCTGGAATGAAGCCATTTACGCAGCTTGTTACACACTGAATCATGTGTTAACAGTGAAGAAGTTTGGCAAAACTTCTTATGAACTGTTGAACAGACGAAAGCCGAACTTAGAGTATCTAGAACCATTTGGAGCACCGTGTACTATGCTTAATCGATCTGAGAAGTTCGCACCAAAAGCTGAAGAAGGATTCTTTATTGGATATGCAACCCCGCTCAAACGGGTATTCAACAAAAGAACTCGTCAGGTAGAGGAGTGGGCTAACGTTGAAGTTCAGCGGTATACTCAGAACGTACAGGGTAGCAGTCCAGATTGGATGTTTGATTACAAAGATTTCTTTGAATCATTCAATCTAGATAGCTTGGTTGACGAGGCTGTATTAAGAGTATATTACGAGTGTGAGAACGCAGTGACATCACCGTTGGTGCATCCGATCACCGTAACTCCTCTAACAGCTTCTAATGATGCTAATGCTCCTGTAGCTAAAGAAGAAGTGTTGCAAGAAGCTTCCACAACTCTTAATTCATCAGAATCAGAAGATGATGATAATGTCACTAGTGAAGCTATTCTAGATTTTGCTATAGAGACACCTCCACTGAACCCAGATCCAAATGTTGCTTCATCATCTAATTTGGGTAATGATCTGGATTCGACAGAGAATTTGACTACTCAAACGGGAGTGCAAGTACCTGATCATCCGGAATCTCAGATTCATCGTATCACCCGCTCGAGCAAGTTATTGGTGTTCCTGGTAGCAGCGTTATGACTAGAGGATAACTTTGTAGTGCAAACTCACCAGAAAATCTTGGCGCTCTAGCTTTATATGCTAAAATTCAGAAATCAGGTTGTTAGAATGACTAGTCTTTTGCATGTTATGTTTCGCAGGTTGAGCCGTGGACATACAAGGATGCTCTTTTGGATGATGCTTGGGTAGAGGCGATGCAAGAGGAGTTATTGCAGTTTCAGAAACTGGGAGTGTGGACACTGACAGATTTAACTCCAGGAAGGAAAAAGATTGAAACCAAATGGGTGTTCAAGTGAAAAAAAGGATGATCGAGGCATAATCGTGAGGAACAAAGCTCGACTGGTTGTACAAGGCTTTCATCAAGTAGAAGGAATCGACTACAACGAGATTTATGCACCTGTTGCACATTTAGAAGCTATTCGCATGTTTCTAGCGTTTGCATCATATAAGAAATTCAAGGTGTATCAAATGGATGTTAAGAGCGTGTTTCTTTATGGTGTGGTCAAGGAAGAAGTTTACGTAGGTCAACTACCAGGCTTTGAGGATCCTATCCACCGGGATAAGGTCTACGTTCTCAACAAAGCACTCTATTGGTTGCACCAGGCTCCAAGGCAATGGTATGAGGAGCTGAGCACGTATCTTCTATCCAAAGGATTCAAACGAGGTTTGGTAGATTGCATGTTGTTCACAAAACGAACAGGGGATGACTTGCTTCTAGTGCAGTTTTATGTTGATGACATTATTTTTGGATCTACTAACGAACTTTTGTGTAGAGAATTTGAACAAGTTATGCAGGAAAAGTTCGAAATGAGTGCGATGGGAGAGATGCAGTTTTTCCTAGGTTTGCAGGTGGATCAAAGACCAGCGGGGATCTTTATTCACCAAACGAAATACGTATCTGAAGTCTTGAGCCCGTTCCAGATGGAAGATTCGAAGCCGATGGATACCCCAATACAACCTAATCACGGGATTGGAGTTGACGCTAATGGGGAGCTGACTGATCCTTTTACATACAGAGCAATCGTCGGATCTCTGATGTACCTCACCGCATCTAGACCAGACATAATGTTTGCCACATGTCTCTATGCACGTTATCAATCAAAGCCAAAACAATGTCATTTAGCAGCTGTCAAACAGATCCTAAGATATCTGAAGGGTTGTCCATCAAGAGGACTATGGTACCCTAATGATGATAATTTTGATCTAATTGCTTTTAGTGATGCAGACTGGGGCGGTTATGACAAAGACAGCAAGTCTACAACGGCTGGATGTCAGTTTATGGGGAGCAGGCTCGTGACCTAGCATTGTAAGAAGCAAACTGCAGTTGCCTTATCAACATGTGAAGCAGAATATGTCTCAGCTTCAAGATGTTGCTCACAAGTTTTGTAGATTCAACAACAGATGGTTGATTACAGTTTGCAATTTCTTAAAACCCCTATTTACTGTGATAATGAAGCCGCCATTGCATTAACTAAAGACTTAGTCAATCACTCGAAAGCTAAGCTTATTCCGATTTAATACCATTTTATCCGTAATTGTTATGCAAAAGAGTTGATCGATATGGTCAAAATCCACACTGATTATCAACGTGCAGATCTTTTTACCAAAGCTTTTGATAAATCAAGATTTGAATATCTTTTAAAAGCTAATGGTATAAAACAAAAACAAGACTGATCATCACCTCGGTTTATCACTTTTTAGTTTTAGTTTTTACTGTATTTCAGAAAAATTAAAAAAAAAAACCAAAAATATGTTTTTCATTTTAGGGGGAGTCTACTTTTTGGAAAAAAACAAAAACATTGAAAAATTCAAAAAGCCATAAAAATTAGAAAAACCCAAAATGATTTCCAGGAGAAAAAGAGGAAATGATAGTACATCAGTGGGGATCTAACACATGCTAAAGAAGTGTAATGCAATATAAGGCGTGTGTTTGAGTCTGTGTGATGTGTTGGTAGGCTTCGTAGACCTATTACTGCGTGCCTGATACATACAAATCAAACGAATTGTTATGTGGATGAACTCCTCATGGGCATATGGTCTTGGTACCGTAATTTCGTTTTATAGGGTTTTTGTACAAAATTCAGACGTTTCGGGTCGTTATGTTATTAGTTATCACGAGATAGCCTCTATGATCTTCTATCATAAGTTTTTACGGACCTAGATCAGACAGGGTATCTTTATAAAAGAGCTTTAATGCCAAATCCTAAAGTTACCGAATTGAGGAACTTTCAATGTATAACGATAATCAAAGATTATCTAATGCATCGTATCCAATCATTGATGCAAATCATGGTTGATATCAGCCCTCAACATGGTAGAGTGCATAAGTTACTTTGTAGCATTGAGTTGCCGACCTGTACAACTTTGTGCCTCATACCTTGTAAATTACAAATAACGAAAGCATAATCACGCGTTACAATGGGTCTTTGTGCAATTATTCCTTGATACGGGAGTATGTCGTGTGTGTGGGAACCACAGACAATTGTGTTTATACTATAAATAGTCGTAACAGTCTAAAGCACTACACAACAGTCTGCATGTGAGCTTATGTGGACAACAATATCAGCAGTTGCCAGATCACACATTGTCTTTAATGATAATGTATAAGATCAACGGTGTGATCAGATTTCTCAGAAACTGATATGATCCTCTTACTGAAAATCATAAAACATTTACTACTTTATAATTACATTTCTACATTTTACATTTTTTGTCAAAAATACAAAAACTCAAAAAGATTTTAGGTGTGTTGTAACAAAACCTTTCAGAAAATCCAAAAGATTTTACATTTCTATTTTATTTTTAATAACCGATGGTGGTTGATGGTGATTTTCTAAAACTTGATGGACCATTTGAGTTTTGTGATCTTTAAATGAGAAATGATGAATGTCGGATGCTTAAAAGTTGAGAAAAATATTGAACGGGATTCGATTTTGAGATTTGGTAAAAAGTTCAAAAAATTCCAATCTCCATTCGCCCCTTCGATGGGTCGAATGTGGAATTTTCCTTTACATTCGAGCTTTTTAAACGGTCGAATGTGAGTGTTCTTGTGTCTGTTGCACATTCGAACCATATTTCTTCCTTCGAACCTTTAATTAGGGTCGAAAGTGGAAATATTTTCACACTCGCCCAAGAAAAAGGGTCAAATGTGGAGCCTATATAACCATATCTGCACATTCGAACCTTTATTTGAAAATTTTTCAAATTTCTGTGATTCCAACCCCTTGTTGCTCGATTTTTCTACACCCTATTATCTTGATCCTTGACATTTTCTGATCATTTCTATACAAGAATTGCAGGTATTCATCCAGATTTCAAGGCAGAATCATGGATTTTATGTTCGAACCCTTAGACTGAATCAATTGATGATTTACACACTGTTTTTGTTTGTATTTTTTATTAGGATTCAGTTCTTATATGTTTTAGGGGGAGAATATCACAAAATCAAGGGTTATAACATATCAGATTGATGATTCGATTGATTACACTTATCAAACCCTAGATTTTAGGGAAAAACATATAAATACGGATCGATTGACACAATTGATTGTTGATAAAGCCTAATCGGTCTTATTAGCAACTTAACAAATGAAAATGACATGTTATTTTGGTCAAAATCAAAATCTGATAATTTGGAAGATGAACAGTCTGATTCGACCAATTTAAAAGGGTCGAATGTGACTCTTTGGTCGAATGACACATGTTTAAACGGTCGAACAAGGATAAAAGGTCGAATGTACAATTTTAAAACAACTTTTCCACATTCGAACCTTATTTCTACATTCGAACCTTGTATTTTCCACATTCGAACCCATGATTTGGTCGAAGGTGGAATTCCAAAATCCAAAATTTCAATTTTGAACATTTTGTCCGATTCTAATGTGTTTTCGTGTTTTCTTTTTGCAGATTCTCAATGACTGAACCTCAAAGTACTGATATTCCAGCAGGATCGTCAGAAAAGGCTGCCGGAAAGAAGCCGAAGGAAGAGTTACTGTCACACCCTCAAAATCCACTTGCGGAGTTTTACCGCGAGGCGCATGACAAACCAGGATCCAAACCAACGATCACAATAAACAAGTCTAAATGAATTAAAATGCAATTTCAAAACACAGTTTAAAATCCCGTTTACAGCGGAAGCTTATTCAAAACATTATCCAAAATAATAAACCAATGTTAAATGTTGTAAGACCATGCAACCCTAACATAGACGCCGTGCAGACGCGTGCGTCCTAGTCCAGTCGTGCTACCTTAGCGACCTGAGAAAACATGTAAAAGTTTACGTCAGCACAAAAATGCTGGTGAGTTTACAGGTTTTGTATCCAAGTACCAAGTCCACCTGTCCATACTATGACAAATAGAAAACCAGTATACGCTAGCTAGGCGTACGTTTTGTTACTACCACGATTGGAAAACCATTACTAACGCGAATACCAAAAGTATGCCCGATGTATGTTCCTGTTGTTCCTGTTGTTCCTGTTTGAGACAATATGCACCCGCCGACCCTCCAAGTCGACGAGTGGGGTTGGTCACTCCCAATAGCGCTATTCACATTTCCCCGTTGTGCAAACCCGCACATTCATGGTTCCCCCCGGGACTTCCAAAGATCGTGTAGTACACAATAGAAACCCATAGTATGACAGTAATTACCAAATAATCGTTTTAACACATGTTTTCTCCCCCGAAAGTATAAAACCAGTTTAAAAGAGGGGCCGTAAACTCACCTTAAGTTCCGTTACTCCTTAACCCGAGTAAACTCAGCTGCTATGCTAGTCCCGTAAAGCGGCGACCTAACATACGACAGTTACAAGTACTTAGACTAATAACCCGCAGGTTAATTAGTCCCTAGATGTCCAGACCATAACCAAGTTCGTTTGAAAACACCGTGACTGTTTAACCGACCCAAAGTACAAGACTCGACATCCCATTGGTGACCCGAGACTCCCCGTGTTATGTTTACGCTCCAAAACATACAATAACGCAAGTACACTTAACCTACGTTAACGCACAACAAGTTATAGCACATAGTTCACGTATCACCGAATTACATCAAAACATATGTTACCAAGTTACCATATATGTTACGAGGTTCCTAGCATGTTACTATATGTCCAATCGGGTCTCGGAATGTTATTTTACACTTACAATAGTAGTACACGCGATTAGGAAACGTAAACTAGCAATTAGGGCTGATTGCGTATAAGTTCATGTCCAGCCTACTACGAGGATCCCGTATCCAGCAACCCAACCTATACAAAGGGCATCCATCAAAGCCCCTTTACTAGATTGGAGCTATGAAGCTTACCTTCTTTTTATTAAAAAAGATTAGGGCTAATTGCATATAAGTTCACGTGATCAGGGCTGATTGCATGTAAGTTCACGTGATCAGGGCTGATTGCATGTAAGTTCACGTGATCAGGGCTGATTGCATGTAAGTTCACGTGATCAGGGCTGATTGCATGTAAGTTCACGTGATCAGGGCTGATTGCATTACTGTTCACACGATTTGGGGCTGATCGCATGACTGTTCATGCGATTTGGCCCTGATTGCATGTAAAAGTGGCGATTAGGAATCCTAATCGCCTGTAACCTTGCTGTTCCAGTTTTTCGCGCGTTTAACGCTCCAAATCAGATCCAGAACGTGTGTAACTACCCAATATCATCCCAAACACTATCCTAAACATGTTTCAACCAAAATCCCTCGTTTAACCTCGTATGATCAGTCCTGCATGCAACCAAGTAATCCAAACATATACACATAGCATGCAATCATCATACTAACATGCATAACAATAACCCTAATAATCAATTAATCAGATTTCTATCATCATACTATCAATACCAATTCTGATCTAACCAAATAACATATCAATCAAGCATCATGAATTGTAAAAATCCTAGCTTTCTAATCATACACACCCACAACGCATGTATATTGGTTATAATCCGATTAATAATCCGTATTAATGATTTTCAGAAAGCTTTTTTGTTTATGAACAGGTCTGGACCATTAGGGATTGATTAAAAACGTTTACAAGGTGTTATGGATGAGAATCAAACCTTAGGATTATGAAAGAATGATGGTTAGACCTTGAAACCTTGTGTTTTTTGATCAAAATCGCCTTCCAGAGGTTGTTTATGTGTTTGGGGCGGTTATGGGACGACTAGGGTTGATATTAGGAAGTTTAGGAGGTTAAGCATTGTATTTATAGGCGTTTCTAGTCGTCCAGCACGTAACATGCGATTATGCAGCTTTACACGCGATCAGGAAGCCTAATCGCGTAACTATTCATGCGATCGGGGCCTAATCGCATGAACAGTCATGCGATCAGTACCCTGATCGCCCCATATGGTTCCCAGTCGCCCCACATATAGGCGATTGGCTATCCTGATCGCCTATATGTGCCTTTTTCGTGTGTTTTGCGCGTTAAACCCCGTTTTAACATATGTTAACACATATTAATGTACCGACAAGTCACATAATGATTGTAAACACATAACACAAGTAAATACACATATTTACACTCGTTCACCAATTCCCGGGACTCGAGACTCGTATGTTCCGTATGCCCTGACGATCCTACAAATCGTCACCGTTTGTACACTTGGTTAATGACTGGCATCTAACGAACCTCTAGACCAACATCCAATGATCTTCTAGACTAACCAATAGTTCCCGAACCATAACCCGACTTAACTAACCCAGTTAAGTACAATATACGCGTGACTCGCTAAGGTAGACTTTCATCTAGACAACGTTGTTAACCAGAATTTGCCGGGTGTCACATCATCCCCACGTTAAAAGAATTTTCGTCCCGAAAATTGCACAAGTACATAAAGAACAAAAGAAATAACGAAGGAACAAACAAAAGATAGAAACCAAAAGAGAGAGATTTGTAACACCCCAACCGATGGCGGAAACATCGGGGTGCCACGTATTGATGATTGTCTTCAGTAGCACATGGTATAATATAAATTTTAAATAATTTATTCAAACATAAATATCCAAAATGTGAAACAAGGTCTAAGAATTCAAATACATAACATCAAACAATAACTTCAAAAACTTCAAATAAACTTCAAGATAAATCCTCATGCTAACTCAAGCCTCAGCTTCGTTGTTACCTGAAACATGTTAATTTTGAAAGTATTTTGGGTCAACATAAGTTGGTGAGAATTACATAGGTTTTTGATGATAAAATGAATAAAATGTTATGCAATTCATGTGTCATGTTAATCTAGCCCATATGTGAGAAACATATTAGAAATAAATCGAGTGCATAATCAACCCTGCTGACTGTTATAAGATGATACATACCATACACTTATGGTCCCAATATGTTATGCGATAACAAACACCCACGTAACCTTGGTAGGAGGCACGTATCCGGGTGGGATTGTCAGTCCAATAGATCTATCAATGTATACCGTCGGCTGATCAATGTTAATGATTATGCTAGAATGGTGCTTACTCTAATCATGCTCAAGACAATATGCAACATAGAAAACACATAAACACATTGATGATTGAATTGCAATGAAAAGTGTTATAACATGTTTCACCCCAAAAGTGGTGATAAAAGGGGCTATGTAAACTCACCTTAGCAAATGTTAACTTGTTGAAGATATGAAATAATTGTGTTGCCCAAAGTGATTTCCAAATATTACCCTATAATGAGGTAATATATAATAAGTCTAAGTCTATAACTAATATGTGTATCCTAGGGTTTCGATTTGGGGATAATCAATTGTTAAATTTAATTTAAAAAAATGTTAATTAAATAAAGAAAATTGGATAATTAATGAAAAATAGTCTTTTTATAAAGTTTGAATTTTGAGTGAGCACATTAAAGTGTTTGAAGTAATAAAATAATTTTTATAAAATTATTTCATTTAAAATAGATTTTTAAATCTATTTATTTATAAATAGCCAATTATTAACTTTAATATTCAAAAATACTAAAATTAAAGAAATCTATTTTTAAAAATCATATTTCTGTTCTAAATGATTAAAAATAATTTGTATAAAATTTTGGTGCAAAAATGATAAAAATTGGATTTATTATGAATTAAATATGATTAAATCTTACAAAAATTGATTAAAAATAATAAATAAATGATTTTACTGAATTAAAAATTATTTCAGTAAAGTTTAACTTTATAAAAAGTTAGGATAATTTTTGGGGAATTTAATAAAACTGTTTTGATATAATAATGGATTTTTATAAATATAATAGTATAAAAATGATTTAATTATTATAATTATTAAATAAAAGAATTTCTGAAAAATAAAAATTGTAAATAAATCTTTTATATCAGATTAACCAATAATAATTTTTTTAGAGTTTATAAAATAGTTTAGGTATTTTAAAAAGAATTTAAAAGATTAAAGGATTTAATATATATATATATAATTATTTGTTTGTTAAATAAAAAGAAAAGAAAGGAAAAAGGGTGCAAAGACCCGGTCAGTGCCGGGACTCGAACCCGGGTGACCATTGTGGAGGGTCAGCGTCTCAACCACCTGGCCTAGG
The DNA here is from genome assembly GCA_028751855.1 of Ambrosia trifida. Classification (NCBI taxonomy): domain Eukaryota; kingdom Viridiplantae; phylum Streptophyta; class Magnoliopsida; order Asterales; family Asteraceae; genus Ambrosia; species Ambrosia trifida. The sequence continues at coordinate 96,287,371 of CM054124.1, read as the reverse complement.
CCGGTGGTTGTGATGACTTCTGGTTTAAAATTAATAAATACTCGATGCCAATACAGTTTTATCCCCAATTCATAAACGAAGAACCCTAGATTATACAATTGAGCAAATCAGACAACTATAGCCCGATTATTGTTAGGGCTAATGTTGTCTGATCGCCGATGAATATAACCCACCAAAAAAATTGAACTCACAGTGTACGATTGATGATGAAGGTCGGGTCAAAGGGAAAAGTCAACCACGAGCAATTAACAACGATCAGAGCAGTATAAGAGAGAAATAGAGATTGAGGGAGAGTTGTGAGCGATTAGACAAGGTCCAGAAAGCCTCAATTTATACTAGAGGATTAGGGTTAGGGTTAATTAGGTAGTTTGACTTTCCTTTTAAAAAAAACGCGGCCAATTGATGATTAGGGCAACGATGCCGTGTAATTGTGGTGCAATTATGTTATAATGGGCCGGTAATAGCACGAGCTTGCCAAAAATATATCAATTACGCGATTAATTGATGGATTGATTAACAAGGAATCCCACAGTTGACTTTTCTTGTCAACTGTGAGATTTGAGTGTGTGTATAAATATAATCCGCGTCCGTGTTTTATCAAAACAGAAAGCTAGCCCAGATGGTTTGTGCACTAGTGTTGGTTTAACCCGGCCTTTGGCGCGGGTTCGAGTCCCGGCCAAGGCAGGTTATTTTTTTTTTTGAATTAATTATAACCACACACACACATATATAATAATATATATATCATTAGGGTTCCATATTAACGACAAAAATAATAAATGCGACGATAATTAAGAAAACTTGACGTTTTATTAAATGTCATGCGTAACGTACAAGTATTAAATGCGTAATGTTACAGTCTCCCCTACTTTTAGGAACTTCGTCCCGAAGTTGGAGTTGGAGAGTCTGGTGGAAAAAGATGCGGATACTTCGACTTCATCTGGTCTTTACGCTCCCAAGTGAACTCTGGGCCTCGTTTAGATTCCCAACGAACCTTAACGATCGGAATACGACTGCGCTTGAGTTTCTTGACTCCAGTGTCAACAATCTCGACGGGTTTCTCGATAATGTGCATGCTTTCATCGATTTGCACATCCTCAAGAGGAACATGAAGGTTCTCATCTGCTAAGCATTTCTTGAGATTCGAAACATGGAAGGTCGGGTGAACATTGCTTAGCTCTGGTGGAAGCTCAAGTCTGTAATCCACTTTCCCAACTCTGTCAAGAATTTTGAAGGGGCCTACGTATCGAGGAGCTAGTTTTCCCTTTCTACCGAAACGAATAACTCCTTTCCAAGGGGATACCTTAAGTAGCACGAGGTCCCCAACTTGAAATTCCAAGGGTTTACGACGTTTATCAGCATAACTCTTTTGGCGGCTTCGAGCCTTGAGAAGATTATCCTGAATAAGCTGGATTTTGTCTGTGGTTTCCTGGATTAGTTCGGGTCCAGTAATACGAGCTTCACCAACCTCGGTCCAACAGACAGGAGAACGACATTTCCGACCATAGAGTGCCTCAAAAGGAGCCATGTTAATGCTGGCGTGATAACTGTTGTTGTACGAAAACTCAACCAAGGGAAGATGAGAATCCCATGCGCCACCAAAATCGATGACACATGCCCTGAGCATGTCCTCAAGTGTCTGGATGGTTCGTTCAGTCTGACCATCCGTTTGAGGGTGATAAGCAGTGCTCAAGTTCAACTTAGTACCCAAAGCATCTTGTAGAGATCCCCAAAAGTGAGAGGTGAAACGACCATCGCGATCCGAAATAATGTCCAAAGGTATACCGTGACGACATACGATTTCACTTACGTACATCCTTGCCAACCTTTCCACAGAATACTTCTCACGAATAGGTAGGAAGTGAGCTGACTTGGTCAAACGATCGACGATTACCCAAATACTGTCAAAACCTTTGGGTGTGCGAGGGAGTTTGGTGATGAAATCCATAGCTATGCTCTCCCATTTCCAGACAGGAATCTCTGGTTGTTCAAGCATACCAGATGGTCGTTGATGTTCAGCCTTAACCTTGGAACAAGTGAGGCATTTTGCGACGAATAGAGCAATGTCTTTCTTCATACCAGGCCACCAATAAGAATAACGAAGATCTTGGTACATCTTGTCAGCTCCAGGATGAATAGAATAACGAGACTTATGAGCCTCGTTCATGAGAAAAGTACGAAGATCATCACGGTCGGGAATCCACAGTCGATTAAGAAAATAAAGGAGACCATCGGGTTTGGTTTCAAGTTGAGTCTCAGCACCACAAGACATTTCATCGTACATGTTACCTTGGGTGACTGAGGTGTGTTGAGCCTGGAGGATGCGATCTTGGAGATCGGTACGAACTCTCGCACATTGGAGTTTGACACGCTCTTTACGACTAAGTGCGTCAGCCACAACATTCGCTTTGCCAGGATGGTAGCGAATTTCGCAATCATAGTCGTTAAGTAATTCAACCCAACGTCGTTGCCTCATGTTAAGATTCTTTTGGTCGAAGACATGTTGGAGACTTTTGTGGTCCGTGAACACCACACATTTGGTCCCATAGAGATAATGTCTCCAAATCTTGAGTGCAAAGACAACAGCACCCAATTCGAGATCATGGGTGGTATAATTTTTCTCGTGAATCTTGAGTTGTCGAGACGCATAAGCAATAACCTTTCCTCGTTGCATGAGAACACAACCGAGACCTTGGTTCGATGCATCACAGTAGACCACGAAATCATCATTACCATCAGGTAGAGATAAGACAGGAGCTTCACAGAGTTTCAGCTTAAGAGTTTCAAACGCTTCCTCTTGCTTAGGTCCCCACTCATAGGGTTTACCCTTGTGAGTTAAGGTAGTGAGAGGAACAGCGATCTTGGAGAAATTGGCGATGAATCGACGATAATAACCAGCCAACCCAAGAAAAGAACGGACTTCTGTTGGAGTGGTAGGAACACTCCAATTTTTCACAGCTTCGATCTTTGCAGGATCAACATGAATTCCGTTCATATCAATGACATGTCCCAAAAATTGAACTTCCTTAAGCCAAAATTCACATTTAGAGAACTTGGCGTACAGTTGTTCTTTCTTTAGGAGACTCAAGATGGAGTGAAGATGTTGCTCGTGATCGGATTTTGACTTAGAGTAAATCAAAATATCATCGATGAAAACGATCACGAATTTGTCGAGATAGGGTCTACAGACCCGATTCATCAAATCCATAAATACTGCGGGAGCATTGGTCAAACCGAAAGGCATAACCATGAATTCATAGTGACCGTAGCGAGTGCGAAAAGCTGTCTTGGGAATATCTTCATCGTGGACTCTAAGCTGATGATAACCAGAACGGAGATCAATCTTCGAGAAGTGGGTTGCTCCTTGAAGTTGATCGAAGAGATCGTCAATCCTAGGAAGCGGATAACGATTCTTGATGGTGAGTTTGTTGAGTTCACGGTAGTCAATACACATCCGAAGAGAACCATCCTTCTTTTTAACGAATAAGACAGGGGCTCCCCATGGAGAAGAACTAGGGCGAATGAACCCTTTATCAGAAAGTTCCTGTAATTGACTAGCAAGTTCTTGCATCTCAGAGGGTGCAAGACGATAAGGAGCTTTAGCTATAGGATTAGCACCAGGAACAAGATCAATACGAAACTCCACTTGTCGAGCAGGAGGCAAACCAGGTAAATCCTCTGGAAAGACTTCAGGATAGTCTCGGATAATAGGAATGTCTTGGATACTCTTGCCTTTGTCCTTCTTCTCTATCACGTTAGCTAAGAAGGCTGTATACCCCTTTCGTAAGTACTTGTGGGCAGTAGTACAAGACATAAGCTTAAGCTCACCACAGGGTTTCTCACCATAGATCTTCAAAATCTCACCAGATTCGAGAGGAATGCGTATGACTTTCTCGAAGCACAGAATTTCGGCACGATGAGTTGACAACCAGTCCATGCCTACTATAACATCAAAACTACCAAGATGCATGGGAATAAGATCGATAGGGAAGGTATGATCATTGAGATTCAACAAGCAGTTACGAATAATAGAACCGATCGAAATAGACTTCCCGTTAGCTACCTCTACCACAAAAGGGTCTTCTAGATTAGTGTGGGGTAAGTTAAGTAAAGGTTCAAATTTCAGTGACACGAATGACTTATCAGCTCCTGAATCAAATAATATGGATGCATAGTGATTATTAATGAGAAACGTACCATTCACCACTTCATTGTTGTCACGAGCCTGGTTAGCGTTGAGATTGTAGGCGCGACCTCGAGCACCTTGGTTCTGGTTGCGGTTCTGGTTTTGGTTTTGGTTTTGGTTTTGGTTCTGGTTTTGGTTTTGGTTACGGTTACGGTTAGGACAGTTGTTGATGTAGTGATTAGGGTTACCACACTCGTAGCATTGACCACGAGTAGGCCTGTTGTTTTGTTGGTTGGGAGCTGGGTTGTTGTTGTCTTGGGCAGCAGGAGATCGGCAGACGTTCACCAGGTGACCATATCGTTGACACTTAGTACAGAATCGACATGGCACCTGTGTGGGATGGTGATACTTGCAAGTGTTGCACAGAGGGTGAGGTCCGGTGTATGGTTTCTTGGCTGGGTTTTGGGCAGCAGGTGGAGTAGCAGCAACCATATAGTTTCTAGCCTTGCGCTTCTTGTTGCTTGAGGTCTCAGGCTTGACTTCAATTGCAGGCTGTGGAGTATCTTTGGCAACAGTCTTCTTGGTGCCCTTGCGAATCAGAGTACCGTTCTTCACATGATTATCAGTAAGAGTGGCCGCTAGACGTTTGGCCTCTTCTAGAGTTGCAGGATTTCTACCCCAGACAGTGTCCTGGATTTGCATGGGCAGACCACCGATGTACTTCTCGATGGCTACCGGCAGAGGAGTAACCTTGTGTGGCAACAATAAGCTAAGCTCATGAAAGCGGGTGTTGTAGGCAAGATTTTCCCCACTATCTTGAGCCAAGGTGTGAAACTCATCCTCAAGCTTTTTGACTTCATTGCGAGGACAGAACTCCTCCTTCATGATCTCTTTGACCTGGTCCCAAGTCATAGCAAGAGCAACTTCGGCCCCACGAGTACGCTTTTCTTCATTCCACCATGTGAGTGCTCGTTTATGGAGAACACTCATGGCGTAACGAACCTTGAAATTATTGGGGCATTCACTGTTGATGAAGGTATTTTCAATACCCTCAAACCATTGGAGAAGTCCAGTTGCTCCTTCTTCACCGCTGAACTTTGGAGGGTTGCAAGAGTTGAAATGCTTGAGGGTGCAAGCTTGGGGTCCATTGCCATTGCCATTGCCATTGCCATTCCCGTTCCCATTGTTGTGACCATTCCCATTCAATTGGATGACCTGAGCAAGCAAATTGGGAACCAGAGTTGCGATTTGCTGCGCCATTTGTTGAGAAATGATCGCAGCCAGTTGAGCATCGACCCCATTGTTGTTGTGGTTAGGAACTTGGTCATGGTTGTGGTTATGGTTATCTCCACCTTCTGCGGGGTTCTCACCATTGTTGTTGCGAGTGCTGCGACGAGGAGGCATGATCTGTAATAGACACAATGAAATGAATGAGAGTTCATATAAGGAATGTAATCATTTATTCATTAATTAAAACGAATAAACGAAAACGTTGACTTATCAAAGATTCTAAATTCTAATAACATATGAAGACATGCTTTAGCCTATAAGTGAACACTCATCCCGAGAATTCCCAGGTAGGCATCCGGGTCCCTCGTCTGATTGGGATATATGCGCAATGCCAGCCTAGACAGAAGACTCAGAATACAGGCGTTCACCCTTCCAGATTGCACGTGTTCGTTATTAAAATCTAGAACTTCGACGAGATCTCAAGGGGGTTCAGGTTAAACCTGAGGATTTTGTCCTATTAATCTAATGGTGGATCAGGATTGCAGCAGACAATTAGGAGTAGTCACATGTAGGTTTAGGGTTATAAGGTATAGGATAAGGATAGGATTAGGGAAGCAATTAGGGTTACAAGTAGGAGAAGCAAGTACTGTTTTAGTCCCTAAGGTTATAGTCTAGATTATTTCTAATAACCTAATTCCCTATAACCTGGCTCTGATACCAATCTGTAACACCCCAACCGATGGCGGAAACATCGGGGTGCCACGTATTGATGATTGTCTTCAGTAGCACATGGTATAATATAAATTTTAAATAATTTATTCAAACATAAATATCCAAAATGTGAAACAAGGTCTAAGAATTCAAATACATAACATCAAACAATAACTTCAAAAACTTCAAATAAACTTCAAGATAAATCCTCATGCTAACTCAAGCCTCAGCTTCGTTGTTACCTGAAACATGTTAATTTTGAAAGTATTTTGGGTCAACATAAGTTGGTGAGAATTACATAGGTTTTTGATGATAAAATGAATAAAATGTTATGCAATTCATGTGTCATGTTAATCTAGCCCATATGTGAGAAACATATTAGAAATAAATCGAGTGCATAATCAACCCTGCTGACTGTTATAAGATGATACATACCATACACTTATGGTCCCAATATGTTATGCGATAACAAACACCCACGTAACCTTGGTAGGAGGCACGTATCCGGGTGGGATTGTCAGTCCAATAGATCTATCAATGTATACCGTCGGCTGATCAATGTTAATGATTATGCTAGAATGGTGCTTACTCTAATCATGCTCAAGACAATATGCAACATAGAAAACACATAAACACATTGATGATTGAATTGCAATGAAAAGTGTTATAACATGTTTCACCCCAAAAGTGGTGATAAAAGGGGCTATGTAAACTCACCTTAGCAAATGTTAACTTGTTGAAGATATGAAATAATTGTGTTGCCCAAAGTGATTTCCAAATATTACCCTATAATGAGGTAATATATAATAAGTCTAAGTCTATAACTAATATGTGTATCCTAGGGTTTCGATTTGGGGATAATCAATTGTTAAATTTAATTTAAAAAAAATGTTAATTAAATAAAGAAAATTGGATAATTAATGAAAAATAGTCTTTTTATAAAGTTTGAATTTTGAGTGAGCACATTAAAGTGTTTGAAGTAATAAAATAATTTTTATAAAATTATTTCATTTAAAATAGATTTTTAAATCTATTTATTTATAAATAGCCAATTATTAACTTTAATATTCAAAAATACTAAAATTAAAGAAATCTATTTTTAAAAATCATATTTCTGTTCTAAATGATTAAAAATAATTTGTATAAAATTTTGGTGCAAAAATGATAAAAATTGGATTTATTATGAATTAAATATGATTAAATCTTACAAAAATTGATTAAAAATAATAAATAAATGATTTTACTGAATTAAAAATTATTTCAGTAAAGTTTAACTTTATAAAAAGTTAGGATAATTTTTGGGGAATTTAATAAAACTGTTTTGATATAATAATGGATTTTTATAAATATAATAGTATAAAAATGATTTAATTATTATAATTATTAAATAAAAGAATTTCTGAAAAATAAAAATTGTAAATAAATCTTTTATATCAGATTAACCAATAATAATTTTTTTAGAGTTTATAAAATAGTTTAGGTATTTTAAAAAGAATTTAAAAGATTAAAGGATTTAATATATATATATATAATTATTTGTTTGTTAAATAAAAAGAAAAGAAAGGAAAAAGGGTGCAAAGACCCGGTCAGTGCCGGGACTCGAACCCGGGTGACCATTGTGGAGGGTCAGCGTCTCAACCACCTGGCCTAGGCCGGTGGTTGTGATGACTTCTGGTTTAAAATTAATAAATACTCGATGCCAATACAGTTTTATCCCCAATTCATAAACGAAGAACCCTAGATTATACAATTGAGCAAATCAGACAACTATAGCCCGATTATTGTTAGGGCTAATGTTGTCTGATCGCCGATGAATATAACCCACCAAAAAAATTGAACTCACAGTGTACGATTGATGATGAAGGTCGGGTCAAAGGGAAAAGTCAACCACGAGCAATTAACAACGATCAGAGCAGTATAAGAGAGAAATAGAGATTGAGGGAGAGTTGTGAGCGATTAGACAAGGTCCAGAAAGCCTCAATTTATACTAGAGGATTAGGGTTAGGGTTAATTAGGTAGTTTGACTTTCCTTTTAAAAAAAACGCGGCCAATTGATGATTAGGGCAACGATGCCGTGTAATTGTGGTGCAATTATGTTATAATGGGCCGGTAATAGCACGAGCTTGCCAAAAATATATCAATTACGCGATTAATTGATGGATTGATTAACAAGGAATCCCACAGTTGACTTTTCTTGTCAACTGTGAGATTTGAGTGTGTGTATAAATATAATCCGCGTCCGTGTTTTATCAAAACAGAAAGCTAGCCCAGATGGTTTGTGCACTAGTGTTGGTTTAACCCGGCCTTTGGCGCGGGTTCGAGTCCCGGCCAAGGCAGGTTATTTTTTTTTTTGAATTAATTATAACCACACACACACATATATAATAATATATATATCATTAGGGTTCCATATTAACGACAAAAATAATAAATGCGACGATAATTAAGAAAACTTGACGTTTTATTAAATGTCATGCGTAACGTACAAGTATTAAATGCGTAATGTTACAAGATTTACCCGAGTTGTCACATCATCCCCACGTTAAAAGGAATCTCGACCCGAGATTCATTCAGCTGCCGAAGAGACATGTCTCGACTCGAACGCTTCCTTAGGAAAGAGATGAGGATACTTAGACTTCATCTGATCCTCCCGTTCCCACGTATATTCCGGTCCCCGGTTCGAGTTCCACCGAACCTTAACGATACGAATCTTGCTGTGACGCAGGCTACGAATCTTGTAATCAAGGATCTCCACAGGTTCATCCACAATCCGAAGACGATCATCAACCTTGATCTCTTCTAGTGGAACGATGAGAGACTCGTCAGCCAGACACTTCTTCAAGTTTGACACGTGAAAGACGTTATGTACGTTACCGAGCTCCGTCGGTAGATCAAGTCGATATGCCACCGGCCCAATCCGTTCCAGGATCGTAAATGGGCCGACATATCGCGGATTGAGTTTGCCACGCTTCCCAAAGCGTATGACGCCCTTCCACGGTGAGACTTTTAGAAGTACCTTGTCATTGACTTGGAACTCCATTGGTTTGCGACGCTGATCAGCATAACTCTTTTGCCGGTCCCGTGCCGCCGCCAACCGATTTCGAATCTGTACGATCTTTTCCGAAGTTTCGTACACTAGTTCAGGCCCAGTGAGTTGACTCTCACCCACTTCAGCCCAGCAAAGAGGAGAACGGCATTTCCGTCCGTACAGTGCTTCGAACGGAGCAGCCTTGATGCTCGTGTGATAACTGTTATTGTACGAGAATTCTACCAACGGCAGATGAGCTTCCCAACCCTTGCCAAAATCGATCACACACGCCCGCAGCATGTCTTCTAAAGTTTGAATCGTACGCTCACTCTGACCGTCGGTCTGTGGATGGTAAGCCGTACTCATGTCTAGTTGGGTACCCAAAGCCTTGTGTAAGGACTTCCAGAAGTGAGAAGTAAAATGGGAGTCACGATCCGAGATAATAGAAACTGGTACCCCGTGCTTAGAAACAACTTCTTTCAAGTAAAGACGAGCCAAACGATCCATGGTGTCGGTCTCCTTAATAGCAAGAAAATGAGCTGATTTCGTCAACCGATCGACAATCACCCATATCTTGTCGTTCCCGCTTGGTGATTTAGGAAGTTGTGTGACAAAATCCATAGTAATCCGTTCCCATTTCCATTCCGGAATTTCAGGTTGTTGCAGGAGACCCGACGGTTTCTGGTATTCCACCTTGACCTTAGCACAGGTCAAGCATTTGCTCACGTATGAGGCTATGTCCGACCTCATGTTTGGCCACCAGTAAAGCACCTTTAGATCTTGGTACATCTTATCCGAACCAGGATGAATAGAATACCGGGACTTATGAGCCTCATCAAGGACAAGCTCCCGTAGTCCCCCGAACAAAGGAACCCATATACGTTCTGCAAAATAGTGCAAGCCATCAGGCCTTCGCTCTAGATGCTTGTCGGCACCGTGCATAGTTTCAGCTTTAAGGTTTTCCTCCTTCAAAGCTTCCAATTGGGCAGAACGGAGTTGATCAGGTAACGACGAATGAATGGTGAGCTGCAACGCCCGAACACGACGAGGTTTAGAAGATTCCTTCCTGCTCAAGGCGTCTGCTACAACATTCGCCTTGCCAGGATGGTACTTAATAGCACAATCATAGTCGTTCAAAAGTTCAATCCAGCGACGCTGCCGTATGTTCAAGTGTTGTTGGTCGAAAATGTGTTGGAGACTCTTGTGATCGGTGTCGATGGTGCATTTGGTACCGTACAAGTAATGTCTCCAAATTTTCAACGCGAATACCACGGCACCCAACTCCAAGTCATGAGTTGTGTAGTTCTTCTCGTGCACCTTGAGTTGACGAGAAGCATACGCAATCACTTTCTCGCGTTGCATCAACACGCAACCGAGTCCATGAATGGAAGCATCACAGTAAACAACAAAATCATCAGGACCCTCAGGTAAAGACAAAATAGGAGCAGAACACAGTTTAGACTTTAGTTCTTCAAACGCTGACTCTTGTGGTTCACCCCAGTCGAACTTCCTGTCCTTCTGAGTGAGAGTGGTGAGGGGTTGAGCAATCTTTGAGAACCCCTGGATGAAACGACGATAGTAGCCCGCAAGGCCTAGGAATTGCCGCACCTCAGTTGGCGTCTTTGGTGCTCCCCAGTCCTTGATCGCTTCGATTTTTGCTGGATCGACATGAATTCCTAGTTCATTAACCACATGTCCTAGGAATTGAACTTCGCGTAACCAAAAGTCACACTTTGAGAACTTGGCGTAAAGTTGTTCCCGTCGCAAGAGTTCCAAAACTAACCGCAGATGTTTCCCGTGTTCGGTCTCGTTCTTGGAGTAGATCAGAATGTCATCAATAAACACAATGACGAATTTGTCCAAATATGGCTTACAGACGCGGTTCATCAAGTCCATGAAAACCGCCGGTGCGTTCGTAAGACCGAAAGGCATGACCAAGAATTCGAAATGGCCATAACGTGTTCGAAAAGCAGTCATTGCAACGTCAGCCTCCCTGACGCGCAGCTGGTGATAACCGGACCTCAAATCGATCTTGGAATAATAACTAGAACCCTGAAGCTGGTCGAATAGATCATCAATACGCGGAAGAGGATAACGGTTCTTGACGGTCAACTTGTTCAGTTCTCTGTAGTCTACGCACAATCGGAAACTCCCATCCTTCTTCTTAACAAATAAAATCGGGGCTCCCCAAGGGGAAGAACTTGGCCGGATGAAACCCTTGTCCAAGAGTTCCTGTAACTGACTAGACAATTCCTGCATCTCGGGAGGTGCAAGACGGTAGGGGGCCCGAGCAATAGGAGCAGCCCCTGGTACAAGATCAATACCGAACTCGACTTGACGATGAGGAGGAAGACCAGATAAATCATCGGGAAAAACATCAGGAAACTCGCGTACCACCGGAATATCGTCGATCTTCTTTTCATCACCAGAGGAAACAGATAAAAGCGCCAAAACAGCTGGATAACCCTTTCGAAGACACTTAAGGGCTTTCATGCTAGAGATGATGTTTAGCGAAACACCCCCCTTGATACCGTACACAGAAAGAAATTCTCCATCAGGGAGAGGAATCCGGATAACCTTATCGTAACAGACGATCTCCGCGCGATACAAAGATAACCAATCCATTCCTACCACAACGTCAAAACTACCCAATGGTACCGGCATAAGGTCGATGGGGAACGATAAACCCGACAACTCTAATTGACACTCCCGAAGAACACTAGTAGCTTCAATCGTTTTACCGTCAGCTAACTCAATAATATACCTGGTCTCTAATGGTACGGGTACTACATCTAGCAGTCGACTAACATCCATGGATACAAAACTCTTGTCGGCACCAGAATCAAATAACACGCTAACAGAATGATTATTGAGAAGAAACGTACCGGTGACTGTATCAGGGTCCTGTCTAGCCTCAGCGGCTCCAATGACGAAGGCACGTGCATTTCTGCCGCCGCCCCCGTTGTTCCCATTCCCGTTGTTTCCACCCTGTCTCAGTTTTGGGCAATCCTTCTTGTAATGCCCAGTGTCACCACAGTTGTAGCATCCTTGTTTCCCTGTAGTACCCTGAGTAGTCGGAGCTGAACTGTTGGTCGGAGCCTGAGTCGATGGAAGTGTAGCCCGACAATCTTTAGCATAGTGGCCTGTTCGCTGGCAGCGGTGACAACGGTTACTGTCGCAGTTCCCTTGGTGATGGCGTCCACACTTGTTGCATTTGGGCAGTTTTCCCGCATAACCACCCTGCTTGTTACCCGAAGAAGATGAACCCCCATTATCAAACCTTTTACCCTGCTGTGCAGACCCAGATCCTTTCCCGTCATTTTCCCACTTGCGCTTGTTGTTCTCTGGGGCCTTAACTGTTGAACCCTTCGCAGGCAAAATCCCCTCATTCACTTTTAAGTTGGTCATCCTATGGGCCGATCGAACTACCTCCGCATAAGTAGGATGATTCCCAGCAGCCACTAACCCTGCAATTTCCGGCACTAACCCTGACACATAATGTTCAATCTTACGATACTCTGGCACGTGCAGATCGGGACACAGCAGTGCCAACTCATTCCTTCTCACAGTATACTTCTCGATTTCTGATCCAGTCATCTTGAGGTTCCACACCTCATGCTCCAGCTTCTGTACCTCTTCCCTCGGACAATACTCACGTTTCAGCAACTGCACAAAGTTCTCCCATGGCATAGCATATGCCTCCCCAATACCCATGTTCTGGGTGATGCCATTCCACCAAGTCAATGCCACGTCCTGAAATAACGCAGCCGAATACTTCACCCGATCTTCTGGGAGACAGTTACACATCAGAAATACCGACTCCACTTTCTCCAACCACCTAAGCAAACTAACCGCACCCTCAGTGCCAGAGAATTCCTGGGGCTTACAGTCCCGGAACATCTTGTAGGTGCACATGGGTGGGGGTGGGTCAACAGGACCACCTGAAATGAAACGTATGAGAAACCACGAATAACGTAAACAAGGCTCACCAATGAGGCAAAGAAAATGGATAAAACAACTTACCACCACCGTTGTGCCCTAACTGGAAGGCAGCTTGGAGCAAGTTGTTCAGATCAGCCTGCGATAGGTTAATACCTCCACCACGACCACCAGCACCACCGCGACCACCACCACGTCCACCATTGCGACCACCTCCTCGTCCTCCACGCACTCCAGACATGATTCTGGCAGAAAGAACGAGAAAATTTAGTTTCGCAGTTAAAGATAACCACTAATGTTCACAAGATTAAAGCTAGATCCAATCCAGGACTATCCCCTCAAACCCAGAGCTCACTAAGGCTTCCATGCATTTCGTTTTATGATTTTGTGTGCACCCAAAATGATAAAACGCTCTACATGGTCCTCCCAGTGTTCTCCTAGTTTAAAGTTCCAATCACCGAACATAGACTCTTAGCTATACACCGTAATACTACGGTAGTTCATGACAAGTGTTTCTATTGGAGTGCGAAAGGGAGATGTCCGAGCCTTGGACAAATCTCAAGAGTACACGAGTTACTCCAATAGGCTACACTGCCTAGATAATAAGTAACCCAACCTAAGATAGAACGGATGATGTAACGTAGAAAGACCAACGATTTAGAGACACCCCGACAAGACCATACGTAAACCACTATAACGTTTAGTACCATGTGATCGTCTAGTGTGTGCGACTCGGCTATAGACTAGACTCTACATGCAGTCCTAGTTCACTATAACCATTGGCTCTGATACCAATCTGTCACACCCTCAAAATCCACTTGCGGAGTTTTACCGCGAGGCGCATGACAAACCAGGATCCAAACCAACGATCACAATAAACAAGTCTAAATGAATTAAAATGCAATTTCAAAACACAGTTTAAAATCCCGTTTACAGCGGAAGCTTATTCAAAACATTATCCAAAATAATAAACCAATGTTAAATGTTGTAAGACCATGCAACCCTAACATAGACGCCGTGCAGACGCGTGCGTCCTAGTCCAGTCGTGCTACCTTAGCGACCTGAGAAAACATGTAAAAGTTTACGTCAGCACAAAAATGCTGGTGAGTTTACAGGTTTTGTATCCAAGTACCAAGTCCACCTGTCCATACTATGACAAATAGAAAACCAGTATACGCTAGCTAGGCGTACGTTTTGTTACTACCACGATTGGAAAACCATTACTAACGCGAATACCAAAAGTATGCCCGATGTATGTTCCTGTTGTTCCTGTTGTTCCTGTTTGAGACAATATGCACCCGCCGACCCTCCAAGTCGACGAGTGGGGTTGGTCACTCCCAATAGCGCTATTCACATTTCCCCGTTGTGCAAACCCGCACATTCATGGTTCCCCCCGGGACTTCCAAAGATCGTGTAGTACACAATAGAAACCCATAGTATGACAGTAATTACCAAATAATCGTTTTAACACATGTTTTCTCCCCCGAAAGTATAAAACCAGTTTAAAAGAGGGGCCGTAAACTCACCTTAAGTTCCGTTACTCCTTAACCCGAGTAAACTCAGCTGCTATGCTAGTCCCGTAAAGCGGCGACCTAACATACGACAGTTACAAGTACTTAGACTAATAACCCGCAGGTTAATTAGTCCCTAGATGTCCAGACCATAACCAAGTTCGTTTGAAAACACCGTGACTGTTTAACCGACCCAAAGTACAAGACTCGACATCCCATTGGTGACCCGAGACTCCCCGTGTTATGTTTACGCTCCAAAACATACAATAACGCAAGTACACTTAACCTACGTTAACGCACAACAAGTTATAGCACATAGTTCATGTATCACCGAATTACATCAAAACATATGTTACCAAGTTACCATATATGTTACGAGGTTCCTAGCATGTTACTATATGTCCAATCGGGTCTCGGAATGTTATTTTACACTTACAATAGTAGTACACGCGATTAGGAAACGTAAACTAGCAATTAGGACTGATTGCGTATAAGTTCATGTGATTAGGGCTAATTGCATATAAGTTCACGTGATCAGGGCTGATTGCATGTAAGTTCACGTGATCAGGGCTGATTGCATGTAAGTTCACGTGATCAGGGCTGATTGCATGTAAGTTCACGTGATCAGGGCTGATTGCATGTAAGTTCACGTGATCAGGGCTGATTGCATTACTGTTCACGCGATTTGGGGCTGATCGCATGACTGTTCATGCGATTTGGCCCTGATTGCATGTAAAAGTGGCGATTAGGAATCCTAATCGCCTGTAACCTTGCTGTTCCAGTTTTTCGCGCGTTTAACGCTCCAAATCAGATCCAGAACGTGTGTAACTACCCAATATCATCCCAAACACTATCCTAAACATGTTTCAACCAAAATCCCTCGTTTAACCTCGTATGATCAGTCCTGCATGCAACCAAGTAATCCAAACATATACACATAGCATGCAATCATCATACTAACATGCATAACAATAACCCTAATAATCAATTAATCAGATTTCTATCATCATACTATCAATACCAATTCTGATCTAACCAAATAACATATCAATCAAGCATCATGAATCGTAAAAATCCTAGCTTTCTAATCTTACACACCCACAACGCATGTATATTGGTTATAATCCGATTAATAATCCGTATTAATGATTTTCAGAAAGCTTTTTCGTTTATGAACAGGTCTGGACCATTAGGGATTGATTAAAAACGTTTACAAGGTGTTATGGATGAGAATCAAACCTTAGGATTATGAAAGAATGATGGTTAGACCTTGAAACCTTGTGTTTTTTTATCAAAATCGCCTTCCAGAGGTTGTTTATGTGTTTGGGGCGGTTATGGGACGACTAGGGTTGATATTAGGAAGTTTAGGAGGTTAAGCATTGTATTTATAGGCGTTTCTAGTCGTCCAGCACGTAACATGCGATTATGCAGCTTTACACGCGATCAGGAAGCCTAATCGCGTAACTATTCATGCGATCGGGGCCTAATCGCATGAACAGTCATGCGATCAGTACCCTGATCGCCCCATATGGTTCCCAGTCGCCCCACATATAGGCGATTGGCTATCCTGATCGCCTATATGTGCCTTTTTCGTGTGTTTTGCGCGTTAAACCCCGTTTTAACATATGTTAACACATATTAATGTACCGACAAGTCACATAATGATTGTAAACACATAACACAAGTAAATACACATATTTACACTCGTTCACCAATTCCCGGGACTCGAGACTCGTATGTTCCGTATGCCCTGACGATCCTACAAATCGTCACCGTTTGTACACTTGGTTAAGGACTGGCATCTAACGAACCTCTAGACCAACATCCAATGATCTTCTAGACTAACCAATAGTTCCCAAACCATAACCCGACTTAACTAACCCAGTTAAGTACAATATACGCGTGACTCGCTAAGGTAGACTTTCATCTAGACAACGTTGTTAACCAGAATTTGCCGGGTGTCACAGTTACCTTTTGAAGAAGCTCACAACAGCTTTGCGTTTCTTGGAGATGTGAAAAAACATACAGAATTCACTGGTATCATTGATTTCTTGAAGGGGAACAGAGTTGTAGATGCTATTGCCACACCTGCTATTATCTATAAAGACCATCAGAAGGAGTTCTGGAAGAATGCAAGGATAGATTTTTGGGATAATCAAACGGCAATTATCAGTTACAAGATGCTTATCATTGATAGAACAGAGGAAGTGTTTTCTGAGGATGAAGTATAACGGACCTATCACAGATGGAGCCCTACACAAAGGTAAACTGTGCCCACAGTTCAAATACCTGGCTCATGTGATGTTGCATGTATTTGGGTCTGTTAGTGGAGGCTATGATGTTATGAGGAAGAGTATTAGCTCTTTGATGGTAGCACTGATTCTGAATAAACCATTTAACGTATCTGGGATGATACTTGATCACATGCTTGAACCTTTGAAAGGTCTGAAGAGTAAGAAGTTTCTGCTTTATCCTAGATTCCTGCATATGATTTTTGATCAGAAATACAAGAAGTTGAGGAAAGATCCAACTCAGATTGTCGTTTAGGACCATATGAGTTTGAGTACGTTGGTTAGAATGAAGGGATATAAAGGTGTTCCAGAAAATAAAAGACCACCTTTCAAGAATTTATTTGGACACTTGATCAATCCAGGTTACACGGATACAGGTGTTGACAAGGCTAGAAATGAGAAGAGTGATTCTGATAACGATGATCCTTTATGTCCTGTCAATCCTGAAGCAAAGCGAAAGAGACAAGTTGTTAATGTTGGTGCCAAGAGTGGTAAAGGGAAAGGTAAGGAAAAAGAAGTTGAAGCAGAACCTCCAAAGAAAACATCTCGTAGACAAAAGAGTGTTGCAAAGAAAGGTACATGTTTGGTTGATGAACAGTCTATAGATTCTGAAGAGACTCGGGAGGATGAGAGATGGGATTCTGCTGACGAGACTGTTAAGACACCCAAGCCCAAGGCCACTGTGGCTGGTGAATCTGAGAGTCTTAATCAGACTTTAGAAGAACAGAGGATGAAGAGTCCAGTTGTGATGGACGATATTGATATAAGTCTTGGATTTGGTTCTGAAGATTTTGGTGGATCACCAAAGGCTGGAGAGAAGCAAAAGAATCCAATATACAAGAAGAAAGCTAGGGCTGTTGAGATTGAAAAGCCTAAGAAGAGGAGAGCTAAATAAATTGAAAGTTTGATTGCAGGAAAGAAAGTTCCTGAAGTATCTAGCTCTAAGTCTCCCGTGACATCCCCAGTAGCCAAGAAACAGAAAACATTTGCTGCTGAGAAGAGTACTGTTCCAACTGATGATTTTAATGATGCTTTGGAACGAGTCTTGACCAAGTTCAAGAAGAAGACTCCAGTTGCTGAGGCTTCTACTCCAAAGGTTACTGTATCAGGAGATGTGATGGATGCAGCTAATCAGAAGCTGACTGAGATGATGAAGATCATAAACCAGCAACAAGAAGAGATTGATCAGTTGAGGAAGAATGATAGGAAGATGTTAGACATTGTTGAGTCTTCACAGGAGAGTTAGGAAGAGCTGGAAGCTAAGATTAAGTTACTCCAGGATGAGAATATGAAGTTGTTAAAGCATGAGCAGAGAAACACTAGAAGATACATGGCTTTAAAACTTGAAAACAAGCAGGTGAAGAATGATAACAAAGGGCTTAGGAAGCTAATTGATGATTTGTATGAAAGAGCTCCTCAGTTACAAGAAGAAGAGGAGGATAAAGAACGCAAAGAAGAGCTTGTTGATTTTGAACCATCTGATTTAGAAAAAGATGAAGAAGATGATGAAGATCTTGAACAGGATGCCGGTGATGCTCCTAAGAAAAAGAAGAAGGATGGTGATGATAATGATAATGATGGTTCAGCTGGTGATTCTGGAGATGATAATAGCTTTGCAAATGATGATGATGATGACGATGATTATAACACTGATAGATATAAGTGTGAAAAGAGAGAATCAGGAAAAGATGCACGAGAATCGAGTTCAAAAGCTCCTGGTGGCAATACTGATGATAATGATATCTTCTAGAATGAGAAAATTAGATCTTTATCGGATGAAGACAAGAAACTATATCGTCAGATGTTGACAAATAGAGTATGGACGATTGAGATGACAGGAAGATTTCCAGAAATATTTGAATCAGAAGATATGAGATACGAACTTGAGTATAATGATCCTGATCTTGAAGACGGTGAAGTTTCTACAGCAGTTTCGAAAGAAATACTTGAAGGTCTGGCTATACAAGTTGGGAAATCTCTTGAAGAGTTAATGAGTGAGAATCGGATCCCGAATATTCCTAAGAAAGAAGCAGGAAATCACTCTGATGATAGAGATACTCTGGTTTTTGAAGATGTTGAGATAGAGGATATTACAAGTGAGGAATATCCAGAATACTTTAAAGATGATAATGATTCTAGATTTCCTGAATTTTCTGAAGAATTGTTAAGCCAAGCTGAGAGACTTGCACGTGAGAAAAGTAAGAAGTTCGTTGATGAAGTCTTTAAGAACTCCGAAAGTCAGAAACCAAATGTTGAATAATCTGACGATCTGAAGAACTTATTGAGGAAGCTGAAAGAGAAAGAAGCCAACCGTCCAAAGACTGAGATTCAAGGTGGTTTCTATAAGTTTCGTAATGAACTGTTTAAAGGTAAAGCTCTCGGGTGGAAATACTTAAGACAGCTGAGGTGTGTTGCAATGAAGTGGGAGAAAGGAATTCTGTATTTCGACAGATTCCATGACATTAAAACACTACCTTATTGGGCTGTATGCGATGTCTGCAGACATACGTTGTCAGGTGCTACTGTGAACAACGATTTTGTTAGATACTTTGCAGATCAGATGGCAAGAGAGAGCGGGACTAAATGGGATGTGTTCACCCCACAGTATCCAAGGAGGATTGTTCATAAGAAGATCAAAGATCTAATAACGGGGATGAACAAGGTTACTTTGAAATATGATCCACCGACAGTTTTGAAACATATACCTTTGATGCCTACTCCACAACACTTCTCAAAAGACCTTATATGGTGGTACTATGATTGGAAGACGGTAGAGGCTATTATCTTGTTGAAAGATGGGATGAATGATTTCAAGTAGATACATATCTTTGATCCAACGTGGTTGATAAACTGCTCTCACGAAGACATTATCATGTTGTATTACAATCCGATCTACTGTGAAGAAAAGGACAATGAATAGGCTGCAAAATACCAATGTGTGG
Organism: Ambrosia trifida; assembly: GCA_028751855.1. Classification (NCBI taxonomy): domain Eukaryota; kingdom Viridiplantae; phylum Streptophyta; class Magnoliopsida; order Asterales; family Asteraceae; genus Ambrosia; species Ambrosia trifida. The sequence goes on along the minus strand of CM054124.1, from coordinate 96,267,593 downwards.
TATTTTTGTGTTTTGCATGGGATGTTAATGCGGGGTGCGACTATGATAAGAAACTAGGGAAGTTTGATAAAGTTCTGAAAGAAAAGAAGAAACCGAAACAAACTCTTGAACCAGTAATGACGAAAGAGTAGAAGACCTTACTGCACATCAAGCTGATGAACAAGAGAATGGACGAAGAGCGAAGGCTTAAGCAATCCAAGCAATAGTTGAGGGGGAGTTTGTTAATGCATATTATCTGACTAGTGCTATTGAATTGCTAATACAATCTTGTTTTGATAATATCGAAAGGTCGAATGTAGGTTTTGACAGGGTCGAAGGTGATATAAATAGGTCGAAGGGAGAAGTTTTGGTCGAAGGGAAGTTTTGTAGGACAAAGTGTTTGATTCGCCCAAATGTTTGGTCGAACCTGCACATTCGCCCCTTCGAATGGTTGAATGTGCAGGTCTATATAAGGGCTGAATTCATTTTAAAGTTAAGAAGTTGACATTTTGTTTCCCTCCTTCGAGTGTGTTTTCTCCCTAGTGTTTTGTTGAGTCTGAAATTAGATTATATCATTATAAACATTGTTTTGTAAAGATTATCTAGCTTGTTTATAATGAAATGGAAACTTTGAAAGTGATTTGTGTGCTTTGCTGATATTATTATCATTTCATAATCGATTCAGGGATTCCGCACCTGAATTGTTATACTTGTTTGATCAACGTCTTTGTTTTTGACAATTCGATCCTCATACAGAAGGCTACATTTCCACCAGTAACCTTCTCAACTCCCAATTGCATGCAGTTCCAATCAAAACCCTTATCCTTATGAATCACTAACGCCTGGTTTTCGTTTTGAGGTTGGGTATTCGGTGTAGTAATAGGAACAATGGTTCTGGTTGGATTACAGTTTGGTGTGGTTTTGTTTTGGTTAGATGTAGTTGTTTGTCTTTGTGTGGTATTTGGAGAGGTGTTTTGTCGGTTTTGGTAATTGTTTTGTTGTGGACAGGTGTTGTTGTTTTAGCTATGATAGGTGACTTGGTTTTGTGTTTGGTGATTATGGTAGTTGGAATTGAAAGGATTGTGATTACCTTGCTGCATCGGCCGAGTACATTCTCTTTTGAAATGACCTCGAATGCCACAGTTAAAACAGGTTACCTTGGCTTTGTTGAAGCCATAGGTAGTATTAGGTTAGGTGGCAAGGTCAGTTCTACCGTCTTCTTAATGAATTCAGTCGCTCTCCTCATCACGCTAGCAAACGCCCATAGAATATCGATCAACTCCATTTCTTCTTTGCCAATCTGGGCATAATCCTCAATGGTCAGGTTAGTATTACCAATCTAACTTGCCACAAGTCCATTATACGAAGCAACCATTGCTGAAACTAAAGCAACGTGTTGTTGTGCTACTTCCACTGTCACATTATTCATGTTGGATGTGTCCAACACGACTGGACTTTGGCTGGAAGATGCGTGAGGCATCATCTGAGGAATGTACTGTTGTTGTGGCATTGATGAGGTATAGCAAGCTGCCGACATTTGTGGTTGTGTTGAGGTATATAAAGCTGGTGTATAAGATGGTCCGGGTGCAAGATGGTTAATGGGAACTCGTTGTGGTTCAACAACATTAGAAATACATGCAATATGTGGTGCAACCATTCCACCAATGGATGATGTAGACATAGAAGCAAATGACGTAGCATGATATAACTCCGGATTCTTTGGAAATTGAGCTCTTTTAGCTTTCCTCTTCTCTTCCATCTCCTTGTTTTCCAGCTTCTGAATAAAATCGTTGATCGTCCAATACTGGTACGCATCTTTCTCCTTTAGCACCTCAACATGTTGACTCCAGTACGGAGGCAACGAATCTGCATACTTATCTACCAGTTCCTGCATAGAAATGTTAATATCATACTTCGACAATTCAGATAACAAGTGACAATATCTAGGAATGAGTTCCTTCAGCGTCTCATTTCCCACGTAGCTAAAATTCTCGAATTCTTTATTCAATTCTTCTTTACGAAGCCTCATGGTCTTCTCATTCCCATCATGTCTAACCTGCAAGCAATCCCAAAGCTGCTTTGATTTAGTACATGATCCGAACTGATGTAGTAAATCTGTATATAATGCTTGCGACAACTGGGACATGGCTTTCTTCTCAAGCGCGAACTTCTTCTTTTCATCGTCTTTCAAATCTTCAAGTGGAATCGGGATATTCATTTTCTTAACCGTCGGTGTAACATATCCCTTCATGATCATCTGCCATGCTTTTCCACCTTCTAAACCCAAACCTTAAGATGAATCTTGAAGTTCTTCTTCCACTGATAATAGTTCGACATATCCAACAACTTAGGAGGATGATTCCCACTACCCGAAGACAAGTCATGAATAAGTGTGGAAATCGCGTTGGTATTCTGAGACTGCACCGCTGCTGCTGCAACACCCCAAAGATCAGTTATTGGTTGTTGTGGAGGTTGACTAACAAGTGGTGGTGTCGAACTAGTCATAGCTATGTAATTGATCGGTTGTGATGGTGTAGTGTTGTTGTTTTGAGAAGCAACCGCCCATGGATTCATCTATTCATGCTGTTGCTGAGTTGTTGTTGGTCTAGGTGTAGACGATAATCCCCAAATGTTATCCATGATGTTCGAAATGTAAACACTTTGAAAAATCTCCAAATATCACTCAGCTTTGACCTTTGAAACACTATCGTGGGTTCGAATGTAACAAATCCTTGGTTCGACCCTCTGTGACAGACTCGAATGAAGAAAGTAATACACAAGACTCTTTCGACCTAGACAAATGACACCTTCGACCCCTCGTATGGTCGAATGTACACAACTTGGTCGAATGAACCAACAACTCACTTGAAAATATCTGATTCGACCTAAAAACCTCCTGGTTCGACCTAAATAACACTGGTTCAAACACAAAACTCACACGTTCGACCCCATTCTCTCTAGTTCGACCTAAGCTTTTGAAAAATGGTTATTCTTCAAAAATCAGTTACATTAATCCCAATTTTTCAAAAGTTTGTAGATTTTGATGATCTTTATCAGGTTTTGCTTCGGATATTATGGAGATCAACTTTAATGAATGAAAATTTTGGTTTTATCCATGAAATCTAGTCCAAATCAATCAATCTCCATTAGCATTCAAAGTTTTTGCAAAACAGAAAAGTTTTAGAAGTTTTTGGATAAAATTCTGATCGAGATCTATGAAATTGCAATTTTATGATCGAGATAAGCTCCGATACCACTTTGTATTGGACCGGTTTTACGCAAAAACACTAGATGATCAAACAAGTGGAACAATCTAGGTGCGGAAACCGTAGATCGTATGCAGTATGATAAATATCAAACAGAAACACAATCAAGTACCTTTTCAATCACCATTTCATTCATAAACATTGTTAATAAAGCTTTGGAGCCTTTCAGAACCTAGAGAGAATACACACAGAAAACCTGGACACAAAGTGACCAAAACTTAGTCCCAAACAAAAACATAAAGTTTATATAGGACTGCACATTCGACCTCCCGTAAGGGTCGAATGTGTCCTTCAAACTTCACTAAGGCTCGAACAATCACAATCTTCTCTCTGATTCTTCCTTCGACCTACATAAGGCTTCCTTCGACCTCACGTTGGTCGAACCAATCACATTATCAACATATAATCTTCAAAATAACGCTATATGCACAATCCAAATCCGATAGTCACAATTCGTGCACTTACATCTAACGACGACGTTGATTACGAGCGCCGCCATGGATGAGGGGCCACTAGGAACTCTAGGAATGAGACCGTCAGTCTCCTTCCAGGTGTCATTGTTTGGTTGTCGGGAACACTTACATTGGTTTTAGTGCTTGGCGTTCCCGCGGATTATGTTACAGTGGTGGCGCGGGGGCAGTGAATGACGTTTGTTTCAAGGTTGTGGATCTACTTCCGCCCGGCCTCAACGCCGATGTCATCTTTGTTGTGCCCCCACCCACCCCTATGGACATTTTTTATAAAGTGGCCCAGTTGGCCAGTCTTGAGAGCGACTTATATTTCCAACTTGAGACTGTAACAATTGTCTGTAAGACGGCCATACCCGTTGTGGTAATCACAAAATTTTATGGTATCCACATTTTTCGGCTTTCCAAGGGCTTGAGGCTCCTTCAAGGTGATTTGCTCAGTCTTGAGGACTTGAGAAGGTGTCTTGGTGAGAGGGGTCCAATCAGTGTTTTTCTTGGAGTGCCCCCTCTGTTCCCACATTTGCTTGTTGATGATCGTTTGGCGGGCGTTGTTAGCAGACAAATACTTGCCTTCGTCCACAGATCTAGAGATACGCGACCAGATAGACTACTTATTTTTGTTGTTGTTGTTGTTGTGGGTTTGCTGGAAACCGCGCTGTTGCTTGAGGGAGCATTCAGAGGATGCAAAGATTTTGGATGCTTTGATAACTGCATCCCAGGAATCTGGGAATCCATCTTTACCCGACAGGGTTTTCAGGAGTTCCTCACTGCGGACCCCCTGAATGATGCCCACGCGTGTGAGTTCTTTGCCGCATCCAATCTGCAGCGCTTCCTTGTTGTAGCGCAAGATATAGTCCTCGATGGACTCGTAATCGTGGCGCTAGCATAATAGGACATGTGACTTGTCCTTTTTGTGCTTCATGAGGTGCGAGAAATGGTCTTTGAACTTTCGGATGAGATCATCGTAGCCCGTGATTCCTCCCACCGGGAGATTGTCAAGCCAAACCCTGGAGGCATCCGTTAGCGTTTGGGCGAATAAATGGCACCAGACTTGGACCGGCCAAACGACTGTGGTACCCACACATTCAAAGTCGTGCAAGTGATCAGACGGGTCATGCATGCCTTCGTACTTACCAATGCTGATAGGGAGTTTGCTTGTTTCTCAAAAGGAGCGGTAGCAATCCGCGCACAAAATTTGGAGTTGGCGGCGAACGATTTTGCCCTGTAGGGCCTGTTAAGGTTCTCATCCTCTTTTTTGTGTGATCTGGCAGAAGTGTTGCGCGACGTCCGATGCTTCTTGGATTTGTGGTGGTCCAAGTTGCTGGTAGACTGGTACCCGTCTGACTCGCTCATTGGGCTTTCGGGGTCTTGATCATGTGTATTTCTGCCATGACCTCTACCACGAGTTTTGGAGCGGTCATTTTTCTTTTTCTTTCCCCTTTCGGCTATGTTTGGCCAAGGGGGAGGCTATGGTTGTTTTACCATCTTTTTGCTTTGCAAGCATGCGTTGGTAGATTTTTGTGTTCTTCATCTGCCGCTGGAACAGCCACTCATCCAGGTCGATGGGCCCTACGGGCGCATCACCAGACTCCGAGTCCGAGCAGTTGACTGCTCGGACTATGTGGCGTGTCTTCAGGGCAGCCTCTTTGTTCTGATTATCCGGAGTGCCTGATGTGCCCATCAATATGCCTGCGAGCATAGTGGATGAGGCAAGACCGGGAACTTCGGCTGGGTTGGGATCTGCCATGGGTTGGCTAAAGGATGTGGTTTAGAAAATCTTGTTTTCAGCCGGTACGGATGGCGCCAATGAAGCAACAACAAGTATAACTCGGGGGATAGCCGGGGGTTGCTACTCGTGTTCACTACAGGATATAATCCTTTGCTTACACTGAGACTAGATCTTTGGCCCGTAAGATAAAGAGATGACACATGAATATACAAGATATAAGTGGTTCGGTCTCGTTGACCTACGTCCACTAAAAAAGATAGTCTTTATTGCTTTGAACGATTACAAATATAAAGACGAGAAACAAGTGTGTGTGCTTAAATGGTAGATTGATCGACCTCTAAAAAAGGTAGTGAAGTCTCCCTTTTATAGAGAATGTGTGGGCTGGGTGTTGTGGCCCAAAACAGGCGTGATGGGCTTAGGCCCAAGAGTTGGTATTGCCTTCTAGAAGCCCATCTAGTTGTGTTTCGACCATAGGTTTGCATATAGCAAACTGAGTGAAAACGTCCTGCCATTGGTCCACGTGGCGCGCTGTGATTTGTTGTCACGAGCGGCGCCTTGCCACTGGTACACATGGCACCTTGTGGTTGACTACAGGGACCTCCTTTTCTAGCTATTGCCAGAGGGTGTTAGGCGGCTGACATCATCTAGAAGATTGGCTGAAGTAACGTCTGACACATAGGAGGTAGTGCAACAAGTGGGCCTCAAGGAGAGCTGCACCTTGTCGCCGTCAGCTGTTACATTTCACGAGTAACCATCGCCAGGACTGGCGCATGGTTTCACGTGGATAGATTGCACTTCGCATGTGATGCTCATGAAAGCTGAACTCTGCGGAGGTGTGTTATGATCTTGAAGTTATCATTTCTAATGCCAAACCGTGGGTGTATTATAATTGCAATGTTGTGTGGTGGGGTGCGCCTGCGTTCCAGAATTGATGCCCTACCCCTTCACATATATATACCTACGCATGTATATGTATAAGGGTGTAGGTTCCTTGTTTAGTCACCATCATATATAAGCTCACATGGTTATGTAGGTATAGGTTTTTTATCTTATCATCCATGTGTGAGGGGATATGGGATCGTGGATGGTGTGGGAGTGGCCGAATATATATGTAAAAACCCATGGTTTCATGAGCTAGTTATCTTGGTTAGATTATTGTGCACATATGTGTGTGTGTGTACATAGCCGAATGTCCATAGATGTGTGGAGATACATAAGGGGTTATTGTCATCCATTAGTTATCCATGGGAATGAATCTTCAAATGTTAACATACATATGTGTGTGATCTAATGTGTCGATAACATATGTAATTGTAATAATATTATTGACCATGTTATAAATACATATGCTAATTGAGGTTAAACATGTGTTGTTGGATGGTATTAACTCATGTTAACACATGCTTGTCCCTTGGATAATGTTTAATGACTTTGTGCATGTTAATTCCATAGAACATATTGAAAGTTACTTGGATTTAGAGTGGAATTGTGTAGTTTTTCCACTTTGGTATTCTCACTGTATTGTTGTTTTGTCCTTTTGTCCATACGTAATAATAGGGTATTCGGTTGCTCTCTGTTGAGCGTGTGAATGGCTTGATTGTTCAACGCCAATTGTCTTAGATATTTCGGTTGTTGTATGTGTAAACGGATAATCTACAATAGTTCTGGTTTTACTAGACTGGGGTATAGTGAGTGCAAAAATGTCTAATACGCACATGAAACGACAATATCAAGTAAAATGTGTGCGGTTGTTGACCTTGATTATTGACTGGTATCACAGATGAGGTGCTTGATGCTCATGATTGGTTATGGTCTTATTGTTGAATTAACGCCTACCAGATGCTCAATAAAATGCCTAAGTAAAGTAAACGCATACTTGATAGTATAAGCTTTAGTGATTTATAATGCGAATTTGACCTGTTAACTAGTAAATGGTGACCATTGTGGTCGAATGTTGATACGCATACTTGATAGTATAAGCTCAAGTGATTTATGTGCAATATGCGAATTTGACCTGTTAACTAGTAAATGGTGACCATTGTGGTCGAATGTTGATATAATCATGCTCAAACATGTGTTTTAAATTCGTTTGAAAAACAAACCTATATGTAGCATAGGTAATATATTAATGGGTCGCGACCGCCCATTATGAGGTGTCTTGGACAACGAAAACCTGAGTCGTGTAATGGTTCTAACGAATTGAGGAACTATAAACTAATCGGCAAGGAGCACGAATAACCTTCAAGTCAAGGTGGGTAGAAACCGCAGGTGAAAGAACAAGTCTGATGTACGTCATAACTATTACTTTGTATGCAAAACTGTTAGGATCTGAGTTTGATTGTTTAACTAAATATGGTAATAATGAAATGAAAATAGAATGAAAGTGCAGCGGAATAATAAACTGTTAATCAAAACAAGAGAGTAAATGTTTTCAGATCGAAAGCTTTCATTTATCTAAAAGATTACAATCGTACAATTACTCCCCCTCAGCCTGATCACACAGTGTTTGTCTGAGAGAATGTTTGTGTGTGTGATCCAATAGAACAGTACAAGCACTGTTCTATTTATAGACAGACTCAAACTACTGATGACCTAAGCTGACGTCACCTAAGACAGTGACCTCTAACAGAATAACAAACATAAACATCTGCCTATTACAAACTACTGTTACATTGAAAGCACTGATAGTAAACAGCTGTTGTAGATAAACTCTGATGGTCTTGTATCCACTGCTGAAGCCTAAGTGCTGTTGGCTCCAGCAGTGCTTTGGTCTTTAGTACTTGATTCAGCAGTTGTTCTTCATCAGTTCTTCTCCAGGTCAGCAGAAAGGATCAAACTGTTAGCATATTTTGGCTTTCTAATCATCTGTTCTTCTCCAGGTCAGCAGACCCAACAATCTCCCCCTAGAATAGATGATGCCAAAACTCAGCTTTATTTATTGATCTTTATTTCTCATCAGACTTTCTCTGATTTGACCTTTGAATTGTAATTCAAAGTTCAGAGCAAACAAGTCTTCTTCATCTCTTTCTAGGTCCAAATTTAGCAATGTTTGGTGATCTTCTGCACATAGGCTGTAAGCATCATCCATGTTGATCTTCTGAACCCTTCCATCTGACCTGAGCAATGTCAATTCATGGTTGTCTTTGTTGACTTTCCATTTTAGAATTTTTGAGTCAGTGGATTTGCTGAGCTGAATTTTTATTCTTGATGAGTTGGGTGAAGGTGGTCTTCCAATGAGTTCTCTGAGCTTCTCTGTTGTAGGATCAGAGAAGAAATGTACTTGATTGAAGAGCCCTTCCTTGATGAATGTATCAGCAAACTTTCTTTGATCTTCCTCTGACATTTCCTTCTGTTTCTTGAACTGTCTTCTTGCAGCAGTTGTTAGGTCAGAGGTGTCAAGTAAGCTGTCCAAGGTAAAGGTCTGTTGGGGTCTCTTCATCATTGGCTCATCAGTGTAAACTGGTTTTCTTGGTAGGCTGGGATCCTTCTTTCTGTTTTCTTCCAAAATTTTGTATGTCTCAACCAACCTTAACTCAGACCATCTGGAAACTGACCTCATTTCCCCATAGTTGGCAGCTACTATCTCTTGCCTCATCCTTTTAAACTTTAAGGCTCTGATTGGGTCTCTGCCATTATCAAATTTAGGAGTAGAGACTTTAGCCTTGGGGTCTTTGGCCATTTCTTCAATTCTGAGTAGTTCTTCTCTCAAAGCATGTGTGGTCCAACCATTGAACTGCTTCTTGTTTGCTTTGTAAGGCTTGGTTGCCATAATCTGTTCCAGAAGAGATTCCCTTACCTCCTTTTCCAAGTCAACACTGAGAGGCATGGAGGACATGGAGTTGCTCAGGGTCTTAGCAAAGTCTTCAATCCTTCTGAGTTTGCTAAGCTCTGCTGAATGGATGCCCTGAGCAGTCCTGTCATCCTTCCCTTTGCATTTCTCCCTGATGATGGCATCCACCTGTTCACCCTTGTATTTCAGATAAGTATCAATGTTGAGGGGAACAGGGAAGTTTGGGAGAGATGGGAAGGATCTGTCTGATGGTTGTTCAATATTGTAGAAGGATTGTAATTCCCCCTTGAGTTGATCAAGTTCAAGGGGATACTGAACAACCAATGGTGTAATGGTTGGTGGTGATCTATGGGATCTGAACTTGGATGTGTGTGGTGAGATAGATGTGATTGGAATAGCTGTGATAGGAGGAGTGGATTGTGCAATTGAGATGGTGTTTGGTGATGTGTGTATGTTTTCATCATGTACAACAAAGGTTGATTTTCTCTTCCTTGTGTACATGATTTTAGGTGATGGTGATTTGGTAGCAGTGGTTGGATTAACATCTGTTGGCCTTTTAGTAGAACCAGCAGATGTTGGGGTTTTGGCTGGTGATGTAGGTTTGGTGGTTGTTTGTTCAGGTGTGTATGTTGGTTTGGGTACAGTGGTTTGGGAAGCAGTGTTTTGGGTAGTTTCAGTGTTTTGGGTGGCAGTGGTTTCAGTAGCAGTGGTTTTGTCAACAGAGGTGTTTAACTTAGATGGTGGTTTTCTAACATGCTTAGCAGGCCTTTTCATCCTTTTAGAGGATCCCACATCTTCAGTTTCCTGCGGTTGTTTCTTCTTGAGTTCAATTAATGATTCTGCTTTAACTTCCAAGGTGTCAGCTCTTTTCTGTTTTTCTTGAGCAGCCTTTTCAGCTTCTATATTTGCAGAGTCATCTACTGCTTTATTCTTCTCAGTGGTTTGTTGTGGTGCTGTTGGTGTTGCTTGTTGTTGTGGAGCTGATTTGGTAGACTCTGGTTTCTTGGCAGACTTGGCTTGGCCTTTTTGAGAAGGAGGATAACCAAAAGGATCTAGTTTTGGTAGCCTATCTCTGCCACTCTCCCCCTTTTTGGCATCATCAGCCGTGAAAGCATCATCATTTTCATCCCTGAGGATGGTGGTAGGGGCAGAGCCAGTAGTCTTCAGCAGGTGATCCTTGATGGCTTTAATATCAGCATGGGTATCTTTGTACCATGCATCTACCATATTTCTGATCTCAGCCATATAAGTCTCATGTGTCTGATCAGCCAGTTTTCTGTGAGCTATGATGATGGGGGAAACTGATTTCCATAACTCACTGGCTATATCAGCTAATGATGGTTTATTCTTGGAAAGGTCTGCAATAGAGCTCAGTATAAGCTTGACATCAGATTGGATGTCAGCTACAGAGGTTTCAATTACAGAATCTCTGTCCGTCAATTCTTGGTATTTTGACCCATCTCCTAAGTTAATAGGATCATCTGAGTCCCTACCAGTGGTAGTTCTACCTGATTCAGTCCTAATATGTGAATCAGATGCCCCTTTTTTCTTGGTACTGGGGACTTCCAACTGTTTTTGGAGACACTATAGTGGCTTCAACAGTTGTTGCCTTCAAGGGAGTCTTAGCAATGTAATCACTGTCCTGATGTGAGACAGTGGTCTCTACACCAGTAGTGGCTGCTCCACTTGAAAACTCACCTAGAGTTGCATTGAACTCAGGTGGTGTAACCTCCTCTTCTGTTTGTTGGATAGCAGATTGAATATTCTCAGGACCAGTCACATGTGGAAGTATACTCTCAGTGACAGGTGGAAGAGAGGAACTGGGATCTTCCTGAGATTTGTCAATTGCCTCAAACAGAGGTTGCATGGTTTGTGGGACATGATGTGATGGTGAGGGTGGAGGATGTAACACCCCAACCGATGGCGGAAACATCGGGATGTCACGTATAGATGATTGTTCAGTAGCTCATGGTGAATAATAAATTCCATTAAATAATTTAAATGAATTACATACAATAGTTCTAGAATTTGTACATCAAATTGAATAAAACTATACACATATCTTCAAGCATCAATTCAAATCTTCAAGCAAATAGAACCTGAAACATGTTAAGTTGAAAATGTTTTGGGTCAACAAAAGTTGGTGAGAATTACATAGGTTTTTGATAATTGAGTGAAAATGATGTGCAATTCATGTGTCATGTCAATCTAGTCCATATGTGAGAACATACTAGAAATAAATCGAGTGCATAATCAACCCTGATGACTGTTATAAAATGATACATACCATACGCTCATGGTCCAATTGAATATGTTATGCGATAACAAACACCCACGTAACCTTTGTAGGAGGCACGTATCCGGGTGGGATTGTCAGTCCAATAGATCTATCAATGTATACCGTCGGCTTGTACAGAGTTAATGATTATGCTAGAATGGTGCTTACTCTAATCATGCTCAAGACATAATGCAACATAGAAAACACATAGACACATTGATGATTGAATTGCAATGATAATGTTATAACATGTTTCACCCCAAAAATGGTGATAAATAAAAGGGGCTATGTAAAACTCACCTTGGTAAAATGTTATATCTGTTGAGAAATTTGGATAATTGTGTTGACCAAATGTATCAAGTATCACCCTATAATGAAGTAATAATTATGTCTAAGTCTATCAAGTCTACAAATGTATAAGTTTCTATGGCTTCGAATTGGGGATAATTGCTTGCTTGATTAATGTGAAAATTGTTTAATAAATGAGAGAATATTAGTAAATAAATAACCAAAAATCTTTTTATGAAATTTAAATTTAGGATGATCACAATAATGTGTTTAAAGTATAAAAATAATTTTTGCAAAATTATTTCCTTTAAAATAGATTTTTAAATCGATTTATTACAAATTGTCAAACTTTAACTTTAATAATTAAAAATTACTAAAATTAAATAATTATCAGTTCAAAAATTATATTTCTGTTCTAAATGATCAGAAATAATTTGTATAAAATTTTGGTGTAAAAATACTAAAAATTGGATTTATTATGATTTAATAATGATTAAAACTAACAAAAATTGATTAAAAATATTAAATAAATGATTTTTCTGAATTAAAAATCATTTCAGTAAAGTTTACCATTGTACAAACATAGGATAATTTTTGTGGAAATTAATAAAATTGTTTTGATATTTTAATGGATTTTTATAAATATAATAGTATATAATTGATTTAATTATTATAAATATTAAATAAATGAATTTCAGAAAAATAAAAATTGTAGATAAAACTTTTACCTCAGTTTTGATAAATATAATTTTTTTAGAATTTATAAAAAGGTTTTAATATTTAAAAAGGAATTTACAAGATTTAAGTGTAACATATATATATATATATATATATATATATATATATATATATATAATGGTTTGTTAAAAAGAAATGAAAATTAAGTGAAAAAGGTGTCCAACCTAGGACTCGAACCCGGGTTGTCTTAGTTCTAGGCACCAGTCACAACCACTTGGCCTAGGCCTGTGGTTGTGATTCATCTCAGTTATTTAAAAATAAATACAACGAGCAGACTCAGTTTCTTCCCCAAATCAATAACCCACGAACCCTAGCTTTTCCAATCAAGCAATTCACACATCTTTAACCCGATTAATGTTAGGGTTTTTGATGTGTGAACGCCGGTGATCAAAACCCACATAAAACATTACACTTACAGTGTTGATTCGTGTTCGATTGCTTGGTCAAACTTAAAGTCAAAATATGCGATCGTGGTTGAACAACAGAGTGTTGTGTGAAGAATTAGAGATTAAGAGAGGAGTATTGGCGAGTTGTGAAAGCTCGGGATTGTCCAATTTATAGTGATGATGTCTAGATTGCTTAATTGGTATGTTTGACCAAGCTTTAACGTGGGACGCGTAATATGGTAAATTGGTGGTCAATTGATGGATGTTAATCGTATACCCTAGTCACTGATGGCCGAAATTTTAGATTCCATGTTAATTAGTCCAAAAAACGCGTGAATTAAGGTGATTAGGTTAGTCAAAGTTGAATGTTTTGTATTTGTGTTCTTCGTCCCTGTTGCTGCACGACTCAGCAGACAAAAACAAGAAAGAAAAGTGGACTTTTATAATTTATAAGTTGGATTTTAAACCAACTAAGGGTGTGGCACAGGTGGTTTAAACGCGTACGTGGTGAGTGGTGTTACTCGGGTTCGAAACCCGGCGAAGACATTCTATTCTTCTTTTTTTTTTGTTTAACAGGTTAAAGAAGAAGGAGGGGGGTTTGGGCTGGGCTTTTGGTTGGGCTTTCGAAATGCAAAAAGAATTTGAGGAGTGGGCCATTAGCTGGGTTGGAGCTTATAGATTGTTTATGTTGGGTTTGGGTTTTGATTCTAAAAAAAAAATTCTGATTTTAGTGTCATAATAATAATAATATTATTATTATTATTATTATTATTATTATTATTATTATTATTAACACATATATATATATGTGTATATATATAAGTTGTAAGTTTAGAAGAGAAAATAAAGGCTTAGGTACATTTTTTAAAAAAAATATAAATAGATATAAGATAAGGGCTTTTATATAAAAAATTTGAAAAAAAATTTCGCGATGTTACAGTCTCCCCTACTTTTAGGAACTTCGTCCCGAAGTTAAGAGAAACACTAGGTTTACAATTGGTCAACTACGGGAAACCTTGATAAAATTTCACACTACCTTAACGTACCTGTAAATTCATGATTACGTTCCGGACCGCAATCACCAATTTACCTTACATTAGGGCTTTGTGTCCTTCTATAACTCTAGACACACATGTAAAATAATATGATTAACCATGTATCCAAAAATGAGTCCAACTGTTGAGCAGGAAAAAGACTTCTACCAGTCAGTGAGTAGGAACCTCTACCGATTGTTGAGCAGGTATGATAGCCCCTACCAGTCGTTGAGCAGGTTGTAGGGCCTCTACCGACTGTTGAGCAGGCATGATGACCTCTACCAATCGTTGAGTAGGTTATTTTGTACTCTACTAACTGTTGAGCAAGTACTTCATCCTTTATCAGTTGTTTGATTAAGTGTACCAATTATTACACACATGAATTGCAAATTGATAATATGTACATGTAAGCAATCAAGTATCAAGTATAGCATACGAGTTGTAATAGAGTTGCCCTAGATAAGGTTAATGACTCTAGGTGTGTCTATAGTAAATAGCTTATATTCCATGAATTCTAGTTTCAAATGTTCAAATAAGGCAAATAGTCGAATCCTCATGTATAACTAAGGATTATGTTTGATGCAACACACAATCAAGTTTCAATAGTTTGGTTATCATGGGTAACTAGCTCATGTGTGAGAAGGTGAATGATATGAATTTAGTTCTTGAGAGGATGATGAAAAATTCTTGAAGCAGAATCAAAGTTGTGAGAGATAGTGAATGTGAAGATAGTTCATAAAGAGTTTATTTTATAGTATGGAGATTATATGATTTGAGTAGGGTGTTGAATATTTAAAAGTGGCTAAGATGGTAAGGTGAAGTGTGATTGTGAAATCCATGGATGATTATGAAATGAGATTGATTTAAGCTGTAAAATTTTGAGATTTTTGAGCTTAGTTTAAGGAAGGTGAGTGTAATCATTTATTCATTAATTAAAACGAATAAACGAAAACGTTGACTTATCAAAGCTTCTAGATTCTAATAACATAGTGAAGACATGCTTTAGCCTATAAGTGAACACTCATCCCGAGAATTCCCAGGTAGGCATCCGGGTCCCTCGTCTGATTGGGATATATGCGCAATGCCAGCCTAGACAGAAGACTCAGAATACAGGCGTTCACCCTTCCAGATTGCACGTGTTCGTTATTAAAATTCTAGAACTTCGACGAGATCTCAAGGTGGTTCAGGCTAAACCTGAGGATTGTCGTATTAGTCTAAGAGTAGATCTTGTGATGGAGAGCAATCTTCTTGTAGGGGTTGAAGTAGGGATAAGAAGCAGGAGTGAGATAGAGAATAGCAAGTAAAAGTTGCAAGTAAAAGGAGCATGTACTGATTAAAATCCTATGGTTATAGACTAGATTATTTTTCTAATAACCTAATTCCGTATAACCATGGCTCTGATACCAATCTGTAACACCCCAACCGATGGCGGAAACATCGGGATGTCACGTATAGATGATTGTTCAGTAGCTCATGGTGAATAATAAATTCCATTAAATAATTTAAATGAATTACATACAATAGTTCTAGAATTTGTACATCAAATTGAATAAAACTATACACATATCTTCAAGCAAATAGAACCTGAAACATGTTAAGTTGAAAATGTTTTGGGTCAACAAAAGTTGGTGAGAATTACATAGGTTTTTGATAATTGAGTAAAAATGATGTGCAATTCATGTGTCATGTCAATCTAGTCCATATGTGAGAACATACTAGAAATAAATCGAGTGCATAATCAACACTGATGACTGTTATAAAATGATACATACCATACGCTCATGGTCCAATTGAATATGTTATGCGATAACAAACACCCACGTAACCTTTGTAGGAGGCACGTATCCGGGTGGGATTGTCAGTCCAATAGATCTATCAATGTATACCGTCGGCTTGTACGGAGTTAATGATTATGCTAGAATGGTGCTTACTCTAATCATGCTCAAGACATAATGCAACATAGAAAACACATAGACACATTGATGATTGAATTGCAATGATAATGTTATAACATGTTTCACCCCAAAAATGGTGATAAATAAAAGGGGCTATGTAAAACTCACCTTGGTAAAATGTTATATCTGTTGAGAAATTTGGATAATTGTGTTGACCAAATGTATCAAGTATCACCCTATAATGAAGTAATAAATATGTCTAAGTCTATCAAGTCTACAAATGTATAAGTTTCTAGGGCTTCGAATTGGGGATAATTGCTTGCTTGATTAATGTGAAAATTGTTTAATAAATGAGAGAATATTAATAAATAAATAACCAAAAATCATTTTATGAAATTTAAATTTAGGATGATCACAATAATGTGTTTAAAGTATAAAAATAATTTTTGCAAAATTATTTCCTTTAAAATAGATTTTTAAATCGATTTATTACAAATTGTCAAACTTTAACTTTAATAATTAAAAATTACTAAAATTAAATAATTATCAGTTCAAAAATTATATTTCTGTTCTAAATGATCAGAAATAATTTGTATAAAATTTTGGTGTAAAAATACTAAAAATTGGATTTATTATGATTTAATTATGATTAAAACTAACAAAAATTGATTAAAAATATTAAATAAATGATTTTTCTGAATTAAAAATCATTTCAGTAAAGTTTACCATTGTACAAACATAGGATAATTTTTGTGGAAATTAATAAAATTGTTTTGATATTTTAATGGATTTTTATAAATATAATAGTATATAATTGATTTAATTATTATAAATATTAAATAAATGAATTTCAGAAAAATAAAAATTGTAGATAAAACTTTTACCTCAGTTTTGATAAATATAATTTTTTTAGAATTTATAAAAAGGTTTTAATATTTAAAAAGGAATTTACAAGATTTAAGTGTAATATATATATATATATAATGGTTTGTTAAAAAGAAATGAAAATTAAGTGAAAAAGGTGTCCAAGCTAGGACTCGAACCCGGGTTGTCTTAGTTCTAGGCACCAGTCACAACCACTCGGCCTAGGCCTGTGGTTGTGATTCATCTCAGTTATTTAAAAATAAATACAACGAGCAGACTCAGTTTCTTCCCCAAATCAATAACCCACGAACCCTAGCTTTTCCAATCAAGCAATTCACACATCTTTAACCCGATTAATGTTAGGGTTTTTGATGTGTGAACGCCGGTGATCAAAACCCACATAAAACATTACACTTACAGTGTTGATTCGTGTTCGATTGCTTGGTCAAACTTAAAGTCAAAATATGCGATCGTGGTTGAACAACAGAGTGTTGTGTGAAGAATTAGAGATTAAGAGAGGAGTATTGGCGAGTTGTGAAAGCTCGGGATTGTCCAATTTATAGTGATGATGTCTAGATTGCTTAATTGGTATGTTTGACCAAGCTTTAACGTGGGACGCATAATATGGTAAATTGGTGGTCAATTGATGGATGTTAATCGTATACCCTAGTCACTGATGTCCGAAATTTTTGATTCCATGTTAATTAGTCCAAAAAACGCGTGAATTAAGGTGATTAGGTTAGTCAAAGTTGAATGTTTTGTATTTGTGTTCTTCGTCCCTGTTGCTGCACGACTCAGCAGACAAAAACAAGAAAGAAAAGTGGACTTTTATAATTTATAAGTTGGATTTTAAACCAACTAAGGGTGTGGCACAGGTGGTTTAAACGCGTACGTGGTGAGTGGTGTTACTCGGGTTCGAAACCCGGCGAAGACATTCTTTTCTTCTTTTTTTTTTTGTTTAACAGGTTAAAGAAGAAGGAGGGGGGTTTGGGCTGGGCTTTTGGTTGGGCTTTCGAAATGCAAAAAGAATTTGAGGAGTGGGCCATTAGCTGGGTTGGAGCTTATAGATTGTTTAAGTTGGGTTTGGGTTTTGATTCTAAAAAAAAATTCTGATTTTAGTGTCATAATATTATTATTATTATTATTATTATTAACACATATATATATATGTGTATATATATAAGTTGTAAGTTTAGAAGAGAAAATAAAGGCTTAGGTACATTTTTTAAAAAAAAATATAAATAGATATAAGATAAGGGCTTTTATATTAAAAATTTGAAAAAAAATTTCGCGATGTTACAGAGGAGTAACAAGAGAATTAGCCCTGGGAGAGGGGCTTGTGAACATATGGCCAAGTGACTCAAATGTATCATGATGTGTGTCCCCTTGGCTTACAACATGATCCTTTTGGGAGGATTCATGAGGAGTTTGGTCAGGTGGAGGTATGTCCAACTGTTGTGAGGAAGTAACAACAGTGGTTTCAGGTTGCTTTTGTGATGCAACAGAGGTTTCTTCTGGTACCTCAACATCCAGAAGCCTCATTTGTGGTTGAGTGGTGGTTTTTGTGGATGGATGTTTCTTTTTGGAAGTGGCTGGTGTGGGTTTCACAGCACTGGATGTAGTGCCATGATCACCAGGAGCAGTGGGCTCAACAACAGAGGTTTTGACAACAGTTGTTGTCTTTGTCCTCTTTGTTTGTGTTTTAGAAACTTTTGACACTTTAGACACTTTTTCTTGGGTGCTTCCACCCAGCATTCTAGTGAAAGTTTCATCAGTTAAGCTTTTCATTTGCATTGCATCACCCTTTTTGAAAACTTTTTCAGGTAAGACTTTTTGTAAGATTACACTAAGAATTCTTGGGTAGATAAGAAAAGCATTGTTTGACCCAGACTTGACTGCTTTCACATTTGATACTAAGTCCATGAACAATCCCTGGGAAAGATTGAAGTCAGAGTTTGACAACATGGCATAACCCAGATATTGCATCCTTAATGGAATTTCACTAAAGGATGTGGACTTAGCAGAGACACAAAGAAGAAGAGTATGGAAGAAAAATTTCATGACTGGAGGGAAAAACATTTTGAAAAGAGTTGATCCAGTCATCTGACCATCATACCCTCTTTGTTGGAACTCAGTGTGAAGCTCTGTTTTAGTAAAGGAGTCCTTACCTGCCAGGTCATTCAGTGTGAAGGTTGTGGATATGGTTTCAAGGGTAATTACGATACTGGTTTCTCCAATTTTGGAAATAATGGAAGTAGGCTTTTTGTCTTGGAGTAAAAACTCAGCATTCAACCAAAATTCTTGGAGTGTATCAAGATAAATGGGGGCGTTAGCGGTTAAGATGGGTAAGTATTTGGAGTTTAGAAAAATGTCGATGGTGGAATGGAATGAAGCGTTGTCATCTATTTTAATCAGATAGGGGAGACAATTGTGGGTGGCTTTAGCTTGAAGATCCATTATAATGGATTTCGAAGGTGAAGATGATTGAAGTTTGATGAAGGGTTTGAGAATGAAGAAGGCGGTTTTCAGTATTTTGAATACAATGAGACAGTGTAACGTCTGATGTGGTAAAACAGGGTTTTTATAGGCTCAATGAAACCGCTGATGTGGCCAAACCTCTGCTTATATGAGCAGACGTGGCAATCATCTGATGGATGAAACATCTGGTGGAGAACAGCTGATGGATCCAACTGTTTTTTTTTTTTTTTTTGTATAGATATAGTGTATATATATATATAAGGAGACAGTTGTTTTATCTGAACAGATGTTCTGAAACAGATTTTTCAACTAACAGTTGTTTTATCTGATCAGATGTTTTGAAACAGACTTTTCAACCAACAGTGGATATGAATGAAACAGTGGTTGTTTTATCTGATCAGATGTTATAAACAGATTTTTCAACCAAACAGCTATTTAACAAATTTTGATTTTCTGAAACATTTTATTTATGATTTATTGAAAAATTTATTTGTTTAATCCATGTTTAACATACCAATTCTGGAAATCAGATTTGTAAAGGTAGATGTGTCTAAAGCTTTTGTTAACACATCTGCCAACTGATCCTCTGTTGGAACATGGTGCAGAGAAATCAAACCTTTTTCATAGCTGTCTCTGACAAAATGATGTCTTATGTCAATGTGTTTGGTAGTGGAATGAGAGACTGGATTCTTGATGATATTTTCAGCAGCTTGACTGTCCAACATGAGTGGAGTCCGAAGTGCAGTTATCCCGAAATCCAGTAATTGATTTTGAAGCCACATGAGTTGGGCTGTACAGCTTGCAGCAACAATGTATTCAGCTTCAGCTGTTGAAGTTGAAACAGCTGCCTGCTTTTTGCTTTGCCATGAAACTAAGGCATTCCCTAGAAATTGACACCCTCCTGATGTGGATTTTCTTGTGGTGTGACAGCCAGCAAAGTCACTATCTGAATAACCTGAAAGCTCAATGTTTCCATTAGCAGGATACCAGATACCAAGTGTGGGAGCACCTTTGAGGTATCTGAATATCCTTTTCACAGCAATAAGGTTTGACTTTCTGGGTGAAGCCTGGGATCTGGCACAGACACAGGTAGCAAACATAATGTCTGGCCTAGATGCAGTTAGGTACAGTAAAGTCCCAATCATACATCTATAATGTGTTTGATCAACCAGTTCATCCTTGTCATTAATAGTGAGCAGCTTGACTGTACTCATGGGTGTGCTACATGGCTTACAATCATTCATCTCAAATCTGGTTAATAAATTCTTTACATATTTGGTTTGGTGAATGAATGTGCCATTTTGCAGTTGTTTCACTTGAAGACCAAGGAAACACTGAAGCTCACCCATGGCACTCATCTCAAACTCTGCTGTCATGAGTTTTCTGAACTCTTCACACATTTGGTTACATGTGGATCCAAAAATGATGTCATCCACATATATTTGAACAATCATTAAGTGTTTCCGTTTCCATTTAAGAAATAAAGTTTTGTCAATTTTACCTCTTGTGAAGCCAATGGATAAGAGAAATGTGGAAAGAGTTTCATACCAGGTCCTTGGTGCTTGTTTGAGTCCATACAGAGCTTTGTTGAGCTTGTAAACATAGTCAGGATGGAATGTGTCTTCAAAACCAGGTGGCTGACATACATAGACCTCCTCCTGAATTTTGCCATAAAGAAAAGCACATTTGATGTCCATCTGATACACCTTTATGTTGTGGTTGACAACAAAGGCTAAAAAGAGTCTGATGGCTTCTAGTCTTGCTACAGGAGCAAAAGTCTCATCATAATCTATTCCTTCTTCTTGTCTGAAGCCTTGAACCACAAGCCTGGCTTTATTCTTGACAACAATACCCCTTTCATCAGTCTTGTTTTTGAAGACCCACTTTGTTCCTATAGGACAAACATCCTTAGGAAGTGGTACAAGCTCCCATACTTGTTGTCTTTTGAATTGAAGGAGTTCTTCCTGCATGGCTTCTACCCAACTGTTGTCTTTCAGTGCCTCTTGGTACTTGACAGGTTGTGTGAGAGATAAGAAACCTGCAAAAAGACAGATATTTGAGGATTGGCTTCTTGTGAGCACACCCTCTCTGATGTTGCCAATAATCTGGTCTGGTGGAAGAGCTCTTAAGTAAATAAGATCTCCCTGATATGGAACAATGGCATTTTGAGGTGATGGACAGAGGTTTGGTGACTCTGTTGGTACTTTTGTAGTGCCATCAGATGTTTGGAATGGTAATGGAGGGATGGGTCCAAGTGGTGTGAAACTTGACTGACTTTTGTCAACAGATGATTGACTTTTGTCAACAGATGATAGGTCAGTGATTGTGAGGGGTGAAGCAGTGGATTGAGGATAAGACTGGCCAACAGTGGTTGACACAGCTGTGGCAGAGTTTTGACAATTGTTTTGAACAGCTGCTTCCTCTGAGGCAGAATAGACTTTGTAGTGACTGGGGATCACAACATCTATTCTGTAATCTTGCTGTGGAGACTGTGGAATACCTGCATAGTTAGTTTTAACAGTGATATCTTCAAATTTGAATTTGTCTAAATCAAACAATTCAGCAGGGTTTGCAGGGATTTTTAGGGATGAAAGTTCATTGAACTTTACATTCAGAGTTTCTTCTATTGTCTTGGTCCTTGTGTTAAACACTTTATAGGCCTTGGCAGTAGAAGAATATCCCAGAAAATAACCACAGTCTACTTTGGCTGCAAATTTTGAAATGGAATCTTTGAGATTTAAAATGAAACATGGGCAGCCAAAGATTTTGAAGAATGAAATTAATGGTTTGATTTTGAACAAAATTTCATAAAGCGGTTTTTTGATGTCTGGGGTTGATCAAAACTCTGTTTTGAACATAGCAAGCAGTGTTTACAGCTTCTGCCTAAAAGGACAGTGGCAAGCCAGAATCTGCTAGCATGGTTCTTGCAGCTTCTATAAGAGTTCTATTTTTCCTCTCAACCACTCCATTTTGTTCTGGTGTTCTTGGGATACTGAACTGCCTCACAATCCCTTTTGACACACAGAAGTCATCCAACTCCTTATTTTTAAACTCTGTTCCATTGTCACTCCTGAAGACTTTTACTGGCAAGTCATATTGTTTTTCAACTTTGGTGACAAAGTCCTTCAATATACCTGTAGTCTCATCCTTAGAATGTAAAAAGTAAGTCCATGTAAACCTAGAAAAATCATCAACTATGACAAGACAAAATCTCTTTCTTCATAGACTCATGATTTTAACAGGGCCAAACAAGTCCATGTGCAACAGTTGTAAACACTGACTAGTTTTGGACTCATCAATGGATTTGTAAGAGCTTTTATGTTGTTTCCCTTTTAAGCAAGAAACACAATGCTCATCACATTTAAATTCTTTTGATGGTAAGCCTCTGACAAGGCTTTGTTTGGAGAGTGTGTTGATAGTATTAAGGTTGGTGTGACCCAATCTCCTATGCCACAATTCTGTCTCCTTAGTGGAGGCAGCAGAAAATAGACAGACATTTGCCATAGGATTGTCCTTTATAATATCAACAACATACACATTGCCACTTCTATGAGCAACAAGTTGTGCTTTGCTCTCAGCAATAATGGAATCAATCTTTTTCACCACTTCTGGCCCAATAATCTTACAAGTTTTCTTTGTGAAAAATGAGCCATAACCTTTGTCACTCATTTGTGAGACACTCAGAAGATTAAACTTGAGATTATCAATAAGATTGACATTTTCAAACTTGAGTTTTCCAGCTTGTACAGTCCCTGAACCCAACACCTTACCTTTAGAATCATTACCGAAGGATATATCACCCCCTCCATGAGCCAAGAAGTCCAGAAGAAGGGCTCTACATCCTGTCATGTGCCTGGAGCCTCCACTATCTACATACCAAAGACTATCTAAACAAGCAGAAGCTCCCTGCACATCAGTAAATGATTAGTTTTGGTGAGTGTCCAAAGCCAGTTTGGCTTTGGATGGGTCCTCAGACCTTCCAGACTCAAGCTTTTGAAGGTGATCAGTGGTTTGGACCAATTTTTGAATTAAGTTCAACAACTGCTGCTTACCATTTGCCAGTGCTTGGATGTCAACACTTGGGGCAGCAGTTGTTTGATCACTTCCTGACAGATGATAATACCCATATGGATTTCTGTTCACTCTTGGTTTAGAGGGTCTTTTTGGCTCCTCATAAACATGTGGCAGACTGTGACATGGAGGTTGACCATAACCTCTTGGGTATTTGCTTGTGGGTGGAGCATTTGTTACTTGGACATCTCTAGAAGCAGATGTTTCAAGCCTTTTTGTAACAAATGTTTGGACAGGGGTGAAGGTCTGTTTGGGCTTTCCTTTTGAAGTACTAACCACAGGGTTTGCAAGAGTTTTAGCTTTGTATTCTTGTATTTTTACATCAAAATTTTTGAGATACAAGCACTCTTTGGTCTTGTGATTCTTTTTCCCACATATTGAGCATGTGGCTTTAGCATCACATTCACTTGTTCCTTTGTTAATGTCATATGCTTTTAGAAGAAAACAGTTTTTAGTGACATGATTCTTCTTTTCACAGAAATCACAGAACAAGTTGACAGTCTTTTCTTTCTTCTTCCCCTTTTCAGCCTTCTTTTCAGCAAATGTTTGAGCATCTGCTGGAAGATTTTTCAGAGGAATTACTTTTGCCAAGGGAATGACCTTTGCCTGTGGAGCTGTGTTTCCCTCAGGTGTTTTGAAATCAACAGGTTTAAAATTCTCAAGAGTATCACACTCATCAGACTAAGTAGGTTTAAATTCATACTTTTCAAGTTCAGTAAAAGATGAGGAACCTTCTGGTTTTTCAAGAACAATTTTCTTACCATTTGGTTCAGTGATTTTAATCTCTTGACCCTGCAGATTTGTTGGTATTACCTCAACAGACTTTTGACTCTTTTTATCAATGTTTTCAAAAGCTGGAGCAGTGGTTTCAAAACCAAAGCCAAACTTCACATGACTTTTAGTTTGTTTGTTGAGTAGCATCTCAAAACCTCTACATGATTCCACCCATTTCTCACATTCAACTTGGGTGGACTCAAGCTCACTTTTACAACTTTGATATTTTGCTATCATAGTTTGGAGCTGGTCTTTGGTTATGGTTGCTTCATGTTTTAAGCTGCTTATTTCAGACTCTTTTGCAGTTAAACTTGTTTTTAAATCTTTTGTAAGTTTTTCAAATTTAACTTCATCATCCAAAATTTTCTTTCTAAGGTTTTCATTCACCTCTTTGATGTTAGCAAATGCTATCACACATTTGTCAGAACACAACTCTTTAAGAATTTGAGGAGATACCTTAGCAGCTGCCATCAATGCACAATCACACTTGCACTCACAGTCATCAGATGCACCCCAGGGATCTGAGAGATTCACAACCTCTTCTTCAGGTTTTTCACCTGTAACAACTTCACTAACAACATCATCAGTCACAACATCAGATTTAGTTACCACCTCCTCAGATTCAATCTCATCCACCATGGCCATGAAACAAAAGTTTTCTGGTTCATTTTCAGCTTTGGCAACTAGTGCAAAATTTTCATCTGTTAGCTCATCAGGTAGACTGCTCCAATCAACAAAGCCTTATGTAAAGAAGCTCTGTTGACTGGTCTCTGCAGGAGCAGAGGATGAAGCAACAGTCGTTTGCATAGGTGCTTGAGCAACAGGTGTTTACACATAGTGGATCTGAGGAACAGTGGTTTGGACATACTGGACAGGAACAGTGTTTGAGGACTGTGCAAAATGAGCAGTGTTTTGCACATTTGGTCCAGGGACATTATAGGAATTCTGATAAGTGTTGGTCTGTGGTCTTTGATTTGGGTAGGTTATCATAGGTGTACCATGTTGACCCCTACATTCCCTAGCAAAATGACCAAGTCTATGGCATTTGTAACACTTTATCTTTGATTTATCCAACCCAACCTTAGATCTGCCAGTTAACCCTGGAAACCTTCTCCCAGTTTTCTTGTAAAAATTATTAGTTCTTACACTGAGAAGGGCCAATTGGTGCATAATGTCCATTTCTTCCAAATCATCAGGGTCAAAGTATTTCAGGTCATCATACTCAAAGGATATATTGTCAGATACCTGGATATCACCACCACTTGTTGTGAAAGCATAGTTTGGTGAATAAGAATCAGAGTTAAAACCTGAAGTTATGTCAATGAAATGATCATAACTCTGATCCTTAGTGTTTCCAGGCACCTCATCATGACCCAAAAGTGTTGTATTCCCAAATACATAGTCATCAGACACTTTTCCAGAGTCCTGGAGCTTCTTTTTCTGGTTAAGCTCTCTCTCAAAGGTCAAGAGCTTACCATGAAGCTGGGTCAGTGATAGGTCTTTGAATCCAATTGAGTTTCTCATCACAATAGCAATAGTGTCCCATTTGTCTGGTAATGATCTTAAAAACCTATGGTTCAAGGTTGAATGAGGGTAAGTAAGACCAACCAATTTTAGTTCACTAATTAAGCAATTAAACCTCTCAAACTGTTGAGTTAATGACTCTCCTTTGACATGACTGAATGTTTCATATTGTTGGTTAAGTACTTCACGATTGTTTTCAATAACCTCCTCAGTCCCACCAAACTGTTCTTTCAGTGCATCCCACAACTCCTTTGCACTGTTACAGTGTAACAACCCAGCATATATATCATTGGGTAGAGCCATGGCCACAATACTGAAGGCCTTAGCATCTAGCTCAATTTTCTGAAAATCCTGGTCGGAGTAGTTTTCAAGTTTCTTTGGCTCAAACACCTTGGGATCTTCAGTACTCGGTACAGTCGGAACATGTGGTCCG
This sequence comes from Ambrosia trifida, assembly GCA_028751855.1. Lineage (NCBI taxonomy): Eukaryota > Viridiplantae > Streptophyta > Magnoliopsida > Asterales > Asteraceae > Ambrosia > Ambrosia trifida. Next base: position 96,241,599 of record CM054124.1, on the reverse strand, counting down.
AAAATAACCGACTTCCAACACCCAGTGTTTTGTTTAGCTAGAACATGGCTCATCCGACGTTGCCAGATATTGTATTCAGATCTGACAAGCATCGGTGGCTTGTTGTTCGTGCCAGTGTTATGTGGATCGTGATTGAGTGAAGCCATTCTCTGATTTTTCAAAAAACAAAGTCTGTTTAAAAACGGTTGAAACGAAATTAAACTATTACTCTGTTTTCAATCTAACAGACAAACGATATCAATAATTGTGAGCTGATTATTAAATTGATTTGTTAGATCGAATTTAATTGACCAAGCTCTGATACCAATTGTTAGGATCTGAGTTTGATTGTTTTGATTGTTTAACTAAATATGGTAATAATGAAATGAAAATAGAATGAAAGTGCAGCGGAATAATAAACTGTTAATCAAAACAACAGAGTAAATGTTTTCAGATCGAAAGCTTTCATTTATCTAAAAGATTACAATCGTACAATTACTCCCCCTCAGCCTGATCACACAGTGTTTGTCTGAGAGAATGTTTGTGTGTGTGATCCAATAGAACAGTACAAGCACTGTTCTATTTATAGACAGACTCAAACTACTGATTACCTAAGCTGACGTCACCTAAGACAGTGACCTCTAACAGAATAACAAACATAAACATCTGTCTATTACAATCTACTGTTACATTGAAAGCACTGATAGTAAACAGCTGTTGTAGATAAACTCTGATGGTCTTGTATCCACTGCTGAAGCCTAAGTGCTGTTGGCTCCAACAGTGCTTTGGTCTTTAGTACTTGATTCAGCAGTTGTTCTTCATCAGACCTTTGGTCAGCAGTTGTTCTTCATCAGTTGTTTATTCAGCAGTTCTTTGTATCAGCAGTTGATAAGCAGTTGTTTGGATAAAACAGTTGTTAGGGTCAGCAGTCTTTTGGGAGAAGTAAGTTGTAAAGACTGTTTATTCAAAGGATCAAATTGTTAGCATATTTTGGCTTTCTAATCATCTGTTCTTCTCCAGGTCAGCAGACCCAACAATGATTGCCACGTCTGCTCATATAAGCAGAGGTTTGGCCACATCAGCGGTTTCATTGAGCCTATAAAAACCCTGTTTTACCACAACAGACGTTACACTGTCTCATTGTATTCAAAATACTGAAAACCGCCTTCTTCATTCTCAAACCCTTCATCAGTGGTTTGGGAAGCAGTGTTTTGGGTAGTTTCCAATGTACATGCTAGATTATGAATATTCCGTCTTTATACATGTTGTATGCAAACCAATATAAATCAAGTATGTGGAAGTCACCATAGCCTTCAATTCGGTTACATGGAACCATTGATGGGTTGAGGGTTAGACAAATTCATTACATAAGGAGTAATGTTCAATACCGAACGTAGCATGTAAATGAGAGGTTATACGCTATATAGGTATGTAACGTGACCTTTAGGCAAGTAATCAAGACCTGAAATTGACCCATTTTGGCTGCGTATTAAGTCAAATAAGTGCAGGGTATTGTAGGTAACATAGGTTGGAAATAAGTGGTTGAATGGTTCCTAACAGCAACTAACAACCGTAGCTTACAGCTCCGAGCCGTAAGCTACGGCTCATGAATCAAAAACGAACTGCATACGGGAACCGTAAGCTACAGTCGTTCGACCATAGCCTACGGCGTGGCTCGGCCAATAAAAGCCCATGGCTATAGGCTACGGCCTTCAACCCGTAGTTTACGGCGGAGGTTTTCCAGGAATTTTTGTTTTTGTTCTTTGATGTTTACTATGGTTATCTAGGATTATTTGGGGTCCTTTATTGGATAATACGTAGTGCAGGTACTCCCTTCGGATGACGGTTGATGATCACGCTTGGGTGACATCTTTTGTACATTTTCAAACAAATATGTTAGAAACTATGACAATTTCTTAGCAAGTATGAAGGGTCATTTTGTACTCTCGCCAAGATGTGACTTTTGATTCTAGACATGGTTTAATGGAATGTTTAGTTATAATCAAGTTAGTTATTAATCGATTAACTACACGATAGCCAGTGGCCGCTAGGGACTAGGGCGAGTGGCTCCTAGTATAAATACCAAACTTGCTTGCCCAAATCATTTAGTTGTTTATTTTTCCATTTAGAGAGAAAACTTGGTGTTTGATGATCAAATTGTATTGGTAACACTCGAGCTCTGTTTTTGAAATAATATTAACCATTTAACCAATTCGACAACTCGTCTTTGTGTGTGTTTATTGTTATTTGTTCCTTAAGCCACAACTCGAGGATTCCGTACTCGTGTCATGTCAAACCCGTGATATTCAGATCATCCGTGACGGTCGTAACAAGTGGTATCAGAGCTAGCTAGGTGACCGATTTTAAAAACACAGTTTATTTACCATTGTAAAAGTGTTAACCGATTTTAAAAACATAATTTATTTACCATAAGTCCATAGTATCCCCTTCCTTTCTCTAAACACCACCATCGCCAACACCTGGTGACAAATGACCATCCTTTCATCAAAGGTCTCCATGAAATCCGGGCACCTCCCCGTCACCCATGTCACCACGTTTCCATCCTATGTAAGTTTGTTGACCGATTAACCAATAAATTTTTGTAATAAAATGTTGTTATTTATATAAAATGTTGTTTTTTATAAATATTTTTTTTAAATTTGTTTCCTATAATACCTATAATTATAAAATGTTGTTTGTTTACTAAATATGTTGTTAGGTTACATTTCTTATTATGAATATAAAATTTGATTGTTTTTATAAACAGTTAAGCGTAAACACAAAAAATTATACAAACAACATTTATTTTACATTTTTTATTTTGATTATAAAATTTGGTTGTTTTTATAAAATGCTATTTTTTGTTAGCGTTGTTGTCTCGATAAAGGTGTAAGCATAAACACAAACGATTATATAAACAAACCAGACAAATATAAATAAACAACTCAGAATTCGGGAAGTTCGTACAATAATAACAAATAAAAACACAAAAAAAAAAAACAAAACTGGACAGTAAAAGTACCACTCGTCCATGTTACTATGCGATGTACCGGACAGTCCGGGCTACATGCAACCTCATGAGGCATCGCAACCTCATGTGCCTTATCACCAAGGTACTGCAGTACCAACGGTTGGGGTACGTAAGGCTGACCGTCAACTCTGATCATCCTATAATCTCCAAGAGCGGAAAACCGGGCCGCTATGCGCATCCCCGTCATCGTCCTAACATCTAAATGCCTAAAACGCACATAATAATAATAATAATAATAATAATAATAATAATAATAATAATATCAAAACACATAGACGGTGGAAGCTGGTCAACAAACTCCCCATACCGGCCACAATGTTGGGCAATCGAAGTGATGAACGTAGCCCACCTGGTAAACAGCACATGCCCTGCCGATGTAATAACAATAATAATAATAATAATAATAATAATAATAATAATAATAATAATAATAATAATAATAATAATAATAATAATAATAATAATAATAATAATAATAATAAGGAGGAGGAGGAGGAGCAGGAAGAGAATTGAAATTAAATAATATTATGCCACGTAGGCAGAAAACTAACCGGGTTAAACCCAGTTAGTTTTGGTCTAGAAATTAATAACCGAGACAAGTTACGTTTGTTAGTTTTCAGTTTTCATGTCAGGATTATTGCCTTCTAACCCGACAAAGTTAGGATTATTTAATTCCAATTCCCCTAATAATAATAATACCTAAAGCGCATAGATAGATTGTTCGATGTTTGCCCGGTTAAAATGATGAACGCCCTGCCCGATAAAGGACGTGATACAATAATCAGCAAGGCATCGGATGGAGGGCACACGAACTGCGTAGTAGTAAAACCTTTTATAAAGAATACTTTGACTTGTTTTAGGATCTCGCTATGATTTTATTTGATATGCATATTGTATTATTATGTATGAAAGGTATATTTGAATTATTAAGTGAAAATAATTGTTCGTTATGTTATTTTATATTTGGAATAAGAACTAAATTTTTTTTATAAAGAACTCTAATAATTATAAACAACACCATAAAAAAAGGAGTCAATATGAGTCGTATAGCCCTATATGCCTCGTATTTTGTTGGGTCTGCTGACCTGGAGAAGAATAGATGATCGGAAAGCCAAAACATACTACTCAATTGATCCTTAGCAATAAACAGCATTTACAAGTTACATCTCCCAAAAGACTATTGACCCTAACATCTCCTGTACCCAAGCAACTGCTGTGACAACTGCTGCTGCAAAAGACTTTTGGATATTAACTGCTAGAGAACAACTGCTGACCAAAGGTCTGACGAAGAACAACTGCTAATCAAAGTGCTGAAGACTAAAGGTCTGTTGGAGCCAACAGCACTTAGGCTCCAACAGATGATACAAGACCATCAGAGTTTTCCCAACAGCAGTTTACCTTTCAGAGTTTTACAATGTAACAGTAGTTGGTATACAACAGATGTTTTATGTTTGTTATTCTGTTAGAGGTCACTGTCTTAGGTGACGTCAGCTTAGATCATCAGTGGTTTAGATTTGTTTATAAATAGAATAGTGCTTGTACTGTTCTATTCATCACTCGAAACATTTTCTCAGACAAACAATCACAGAGTGATCAGGCCGAGGGTAAGTACTTGTACTATTGATTGTAATCATTTGATAAATGAAAGCTTTCGATTGAAAAACATTTACTCTCTTGTTTTGATTAATAGTTTATTATTTCGCTGCACTTTCCAATTATAATTCACTACATTCATTACTTCTTACTTAAACAATCAAAATAATCAAACTCAGATCCTAACAATTGGTATCAGAGCTTGGTCAATTAAATTCGATCTAACCAATCAATTTAAGATAAACAGATCAGCTCACAATTATTGATATCGTTTGTTTGTCGGATTGAAAACAAAGTAATAGTTTATTTTCGTTTCAACCGTTTTTAAACAGACTTTGTTTGTGAAACAATCAGAGAATGGCTTCAATAAATCACGATCCACACAACACTGGCACGAACAACAAGCCACCAATGCTTGTCAGATCTGAATACAATATCTGGCAACGTCGGATGAGCCATGTTCTAGCTCATCAGAACACTGGGTGTTGGAAGTCGGTTATCTTCGGACCACATGTTCCGATGGTGCCGAGTACTAAAGATCCCAAAGTTCAAGAGCCTAAGAAACTTGAAAACTACTCCGACCAGGATTTTCAGAAAATTGAGTTAGATGCCAAGGCCTTCAGTATTGTGGCCATGGCTCTACCTAATGATATATATGATGGGCTGTTACATTGTAACAGTGCAAAGGAGTTGTGGGATGCACTGAAAGAACAATTTGGTGGGACTAAAGAGGTTATTGAAAACAATCGTGAAATACTTAACCAACAATATGAAACATTCAGTCATGTTAAGGGAGAGTCATTAACTCAACAATTTGAGGGGTTTAACTGTCTCATTAGTGAACTAAAACTGGTTGGTCTAACTTACCCATATTCAACTTTGAACCATACGTTTTTAAGATCACTACCAGATAAATGGGACACTATTGCTATAGTTATGAGAAACTCAATTGGATTCAAGGACCAATCACTGACCCAGCTTCATGGTAAGCTCTTGACCTATGAGAGAGAGCTTAACCAGAAAAAGAAGCTCCAGGACTCTGGAAAAGTGTATGATGACTATGTCTTTGGTAATACAGCACTTCTGGGTCATGATGAGGTGCCTGGTAATAATAAGGATCAGAGTTATGATCATTTCATTGACATAACTTCAGGTTTTAACTCGGGTTTTAACTCTGATTCTTATTCACCAAACTATGCTTTTACAGCAAGTGGTGGTGATATCCAGGCATCTTATAACATTTAACACCCCGACTTTAGGGCCCATAATTTTTCGCTCAATATTATTGTAAAATGACCAAAGGTGAATAATAAACCATATGTTTTGGTGCAAAACTAGCACACGAACTATTATAAATAAATATTACTATTGTCAATAAGTACTTTTACATGTTGCGAGACCGAGTTAAAACGCGTAATGAACCCAACCTGTGTAAACGGTGATTAGTCACCGTTAGAGACACATCGCACCTTCCCATGGTACCATGTGCCTCCACCCACATTAAACATATATATATAAATACACACGCCACATCACATACACCCTCTTAATATGTTATCTGACCTACACACACACTTGAACTCTCACACACACCCCTACTATAAACTAGAGAGAGAAAGTCACGAGAGATCAGAGATGGGAACGAAAGAAAGAAGGGATTCAGAAGGCTTCCGATTAACGTCAGTAACGGAGCCATGGTGGCCTCTCCACCTTTGTCCGGTGCAGATAAAAATTGACAATAACTACCCCATCCTCTAATTAGCTTACAAAAACTTACACACCCTTGAAAGGAGATTTAGAAAGAGATGGAGAGAGCAGAAAGATGAGAGAGGAGAATCGGCATGGTCTTTGATGGTGATGTCGGGTTACTTTCCAGATATCGATTATGGTTACATGTTGTTATTCAGCTCGGTAGTAGAGAAAGATGATAGTGGTCACGGTTGTGGTTCTACATGAGGGGGATGGTGGTTATAATAGGTGATGATTATGTGATGACGGTGATAGTGTAGTTGTGGTAGTGGACTCGGGTTTTGGTGACAAAGATCAGTCATGTGGGTTTTTGGTTGAGATGGTAAGTTTAGGTGATGGTGATGGTGATTGTAGTAGTTGTTAATGATAATTAATTAGTGTAGAATAGGGTAGTGGTAGTGTTGTGTAAGAACTATGAAATGGGAAGGAGATGAAAAGTCAAAGAACTCAAGTCAATCTTGTTTGATTCGGTCATCAGGAGTCAAGCTCAGGGTATAACCAACCTCAGTCAACATTTGGAGTAGGAAGTTGGAAAGGTATAACCAAATCTGAGAACTACTTATATTAATTCGTATGATTTATGAATCAGACCATTCGCGTAGTAGCACATGTGGAACTATGACCGATACTCGAATCAATAAACCAACCTAGATAAATATATGCATATACATAATATCATATAAGAACTAAGAAGGTAGGCTAATGTATATACGAGTAGTGTGGCAACTTAATATTACATACATAGCTATGTTGACTGGAAAATAGGATTGACGAATGAACATTGAATCTAGGGACCTATTATTCGGATAGATGAGATGATGATTAACTAAGTCATTGAATTAAAAGGATAGTGATCGGTCATTAAATTAAAGAGATAATGTATAAGAAGTTGGACTTAAGACCACTATTTGACTTAGTCATCATTTATATGGACTTATGAATATATGCAAGTAATGATTTGATTGCTTTACATGCGATGGAATTTCACAGTATTGATTGATGGGAAGTTTGTTATAAGGGAACTAATATACGATGAGACCATGTATGGGACATTGATAATATGGACCATGAGACTCAGGCATTAGAACGATCGATAAAGGAACTAAAAAGAAATAGCCGAATGAGACTTGGGTAACTAGACCATTGATTCAAAAACTATACATGAATAGATAAATACATTAATGTATACGCTTGGGATCGTCAAATCTACAAAGAGATTGATCAAACAAGTTTGATTCAGGTGCGGAATCCCTGAATCAATCACAAAAATGATAATCAAACAATCAAAACACAGAAATCATCTTTCAAAGCTTTTTCTCATTCATAAACAACTTGAATTACACGTTTTAATAATGTTTACAATCAAATCTAATGTGAAAATAAGTTGACACAAACACTACGGAGAGACACAAAACAGGAGGGAATAAAATGACCAACAACTACATTCAAAAATGAGCTTAACCTATTTATAGGCCTGCACTTCGCCCATATTGCATGGTCGAATGTGCAGGTCCGCCCATATCACATGGTCGAACCAAGCATAACATAAACACCTAAACTACATTCGCCCGCTATTTCTCCTTCGCACTTTACTTCTCCTTCGCACCTTCTGAATTCTTCATTCGCCCACTTTTATCTCCTTCGCCCATTCGATAGAACACAAAACATATGTTAATAATAATCCAAAGCATTAGTCGCACAAAATGCATCTACAAACTCCCCCTCGACTATTGCTTGGATTGTTTACGCTCTTGGTCCATTATCTTGTTCATAAGCTTTATGCGCAGTTGTTTCTTCTGTTCTAACATCATCACCGGTTCAAATACTTGTTTCGGCTTTTTCTTCTTCACTTCAGGAACCTCTTGAATCTTAACAAACTTACCAAGCTTCTTATCGTAGTCACATCCGGCATTAATGTCAGGAGCAAAGCACAGAAATACCACACGCTGGTATTTACTTGCTTGTTCAGCATCCTTCACATCGCTGAATATAGGATTGTAATACAACATAATGATGTCCTCATGTGAACAATTCACCAACCACATAGGATCAAATATGTGTATCTTCTTGAAACTCTTTTCTCTATCCTTCAATACTATCACAGCCTTTGCAATCTTCCAATCATAATACCACCAGATAAAGTCTTTCGCGAAGTGTTGAGGAATCTGCAACAATGGAATATGTTTCAACACTTTCGGTGGTTTGTACTTTAGAGTCACCTTGGGCAAACCAGTAATAGAATCAATGTCTTTCTTGTGAACAATTAGTTTCGGATACTGAGGTGCAAAAAGATTCCATTTCGTCCTGCTTTCCCTTGCCATTTTATCAGCAAAATAGGCAATGTGATCATTTGACGATCCAGTCAACTTATGACGACAAATATCACGAATAGCCCAGTATGGGAGAGTCTTCAAATCATGAAATCTATCAAAATACAATATCCCCTTCTCCCACTTCACGGCAACACACTTCAACTGCTCTATAAACTTCCAACCCAACGCTTATCCTTTAAACATCTCGTTGTGGAGTTTATAGAAGCTTCCCTGAATCTCTGCTTTCGGACGATTGGCTTCTTTCTCTTTCAACTTCCTCAGTAACTCTTTCAAGCTATCAGATTGTTCAATGTTCAGTTTATCATGCCCTCTAAACACTTCATCAACAAACATATCACTCTTTTCTTTAGAAAGTTTCTCGGCTTCTTTTAGTAACTCGTCAGTGAAAGCAGCAAATCCAGAATCTTTATCTTTCTTGAAGTACTCTGGATACTCTTCACTGGTGATATCTTCTATTTCAACCTCCTCTAATGCAGGTACGTCACGATCATCAGAATGATTCCCAGCTTCTTTTTCAGGTAGATTAGGAATCTGGTTATCAGCTAATAGTTCTTCCAAAGTCTTTCCAACCTGCTTCGCCAAACCTTCAAGAATCTCCTTTGACACTGCCGCAGAAACTTCACCATCTTCTAAATCTGGATCATTATAATCCAATTCAAGTATCCTGTCACTAGATTCAAAGATCTCAGAGAATCTACTGGTCATGTCGATCGTCCAGACTCGATCAGTTAGCATCTGGCTATACATCTGTTTATCTTTATCAGACAATGACTTCAGCTTTTCATTCCAGAAGATCGTATCATCATCAACCGATCCTCCAGGAGCTTTAGAACTGGATTCACCTCCTTTTCCAGATTCTCATTTCTCATACTTATATTTATCTATATCATCATCATCATTATCATCATCATCAAATGCAGAGCTGCTTTCATCACCAGATTCGTCATTCGAACCATCATCATCTCCATCATCCTTCTTCTTTTTAGGAGCCTTTCCAGCATCTTCATCAAGATCCTCATCTTCCTCCTCCTCATTATCAGACAGTTCAAAATCAACCTGCTCCTCATCCTGTTCTTTATCCTCTTCACCTTCTTTTAACTGAGGAGCTCGAGAGTATAAATCTTTAATCAGATTATCCATGCTTTTATTACTCTCTTTTAGCTTCTTATTCTCTTCCTTCAAATCTATAAACCTTCTGGTGTTTCTTTGCTCATGTTTTAACAATTTCCTATTATCCTTCTGCAACTGTTTAATCTTCTTTTTCAACTCTTCATTGTTCTCATGTGATGTAACAACGACATCCAACATCTTTGAGTCGTTCTTTCTTAATTGATCAATCTTTTTCTGCTGCTTGTTTATAATATTCATCATCTCAGTAAGTTTCCGGTTAACAGTGTTCATCACAGCACTATCCACTGTAACCTTTTGAGCAGAAACTTCAGCAACTTCAGGCAGTTTACCTTTCTTCAACTTCTTCAGTACATTATCCAATGCCTCATTAAAAGCGTCAACAGGTAAATCAGATCCCTGTTCCGTACTAGAAGTGGTTGTAGTTTTCTACTTCTTAGAAGCTGGAGCAGCAACCGGTGATTTCGAGCTTGAAGCAGGTGGCAACTTCTTTCCTGCTACTAATGATTCAATCTCTCTAGCTCGTTTCTCTGTGGGCTTTAACACTTTTTCCTTCTTCTTGACTTGGTGCTTCTTTGGTTTCTCCCCCTGTACTGGTGATCCAGGAAAATCTCCTGATCCCAAACCTAATCCCTTATCATCTTCATCTAAGTGAATAGGGCTCTTCGTTCTCTGTTCTTCCACAGATCTATTCAGACTAGCAGACTCACCAGCCACAGTGGCCTTGGGCGTGGTGACCTTTACTGTCTCAGTTTCAGAACCAACATTTATCCTCTTGCGTCTCTTCAGAATCGACTGACGCTTCATCCACAAGGTGTAAACCTTTCTTAGCCATGCTCTTATGCCTTCTTGGCACACTTTTCTTCTTATCAGGCTCAGTCTCAGGAACAACTTCAATCCTGATCTCTTTTTCTTTCGACTTTCCACTCTTGGCTCCCACATTCACAACCTGACGTTTTCGCTTCGCCTCAGGGTCAACAGGATGTAATGGATTGTCTTCGTCCAATGCACTGTCAGCATGCCTTACCTCATCTTTACCAGGATCCACATAATCAATGCTAGCCAAATGACCAAATAAACGTCTAACAGGTGGTCGTTCATTCACCGGCACGCCTTTGTAAGCCTTCATTCTTGCTAAGGTATTAATAGTCATATGCTCTTGAACTATGATCTGCTTCGGATCCCTTTTCAACTTCTTATACCTGTGATCAAATATCATCTGAAGGAATCTAGGATATAACAGAAACTTCCTAGTCCTTGTACCTCTAACAGGTTCCAATAAATGTTTCATAAGCATCCCTGATACGTTGAACGGTTTGTTCAATATCAGTGTAACCATCATCGAGCTTATACTCTTCCTCATCAAGTCATATCCTCCTGCTACTGAACAAAAGACATGGATCATAACATATGCCAAATACTTGAATTGGGGACAAAGCTTTCCCTTGTGTAACGAACCATCAGTAATCGGCCCGTTATACTTCATCCTTAGAAAGCATTTCCTCTGTTCAGTAAAGCTAAGTTCTCTAGGATCAGTCTTTTCATCTTCAAGCTTTAAAGCTTCCCTGATATCATTCTCTGAAACAATAACCAATTGTCCTTGAATCTTGCTAACCAGAGATGATTCACACTCCCAGAAATCCATCTTCGCGTTCGTCCAGAACTCTTGTAGCAAGTCTCGGTAAATAATAGCAGATGTAGCAATTGCATCTATCACCCGACTCCTCTTTAGAAACTCAATAATCCCAGTAAATTCGGTGTGCTTCTTCACGTCCCCAAGATATGCACAACAGTTATGCGCATTCTCGAACGGCAATATCTCTTCCTTTCCTGTCTCAACAACTTGTGTAGATGATCCAGCTTGTTCACTAGTTCTTTCCTGTTCAGACATGGTTTATACTGCAAAACAAAACAAGTAAACACGTTAGAAATCGACAAAATAAACAAAAGTTGAAAATTCGATAATTGATCTCTACATTCGCCCATTCGGAGGTGCGAATGAGAGTTTTTAAGTTGCGAATGTGAAGTTTTAAGGGTTCTAATGTGAAATGTTTTTGAAAAATGTTTCATTCGCCCGTTTGACTTCATTCGCCCAGACAAAGCTTCTCCTTCGCCCATTTTTGCACGTTCGACCGTTCGAAAAGGGCGAAGGTGACTGTTCTTTCTTTCAAATTTTAATTTTGAAATTCAGTGGATTTTAACTTGTCATTTTGATTCATTTAACACCTAAAACCTTCAATTAAAGTTTCCTAACAATCAATTTTATCAGTTAAACATTGATTAAGTGTTTTTAATCAAAAACTAGGGTTCTATGTATTTAAACAATCGGTTACACTAATTGTTGATGTTTAAACTTATGTTTTTGGATAATCTCCCCCTAAAACACTTAAACAATGATTCCCTAACAAATTCAAGTCCAATTATCATGTGTAAAGCCCTGTTCAATATCAGTTAGGGCTCGAACTGAAATGCAATGATTAAGTATTCAAAACTTGATGTTAACCTGTAAAAATGAGTGCAAAATGATCAGCACGAAGAGACGAACACAATGGTAAGATTTAAAAGACACGAGCAACAAGTGGACTTAGGATCAGAAATTTTTAAAAAATTTTGTAAGGGGTCGAATGAGCAGATAAGGCTTTATATAGGCTGCTCATTCGCCCGTTCACTCCGGTCGAATGTGAAGCTTTTGTCTCCTTTGCTCCTAATGAAAGGTGCGAATGAGACATAAGGGTTCGAAAGAGAAAACAGCTTAAGAAATCTCACATTCGCCCAAAATGAAACGAACGAATGAACAAGAAATTCCTCTTTCGACCCAAGCGAATGGGCGAAAGTGAATAGGAATTTTTGAAAATTTTACCAAATCACAAAATCGAGTCCCGTTCAAAATATTTTCCAACTTTAAAGCATCCGACAATCATATTTTCTCAGTTAAAGATGACAAAGCTCAAATGGTTCATCAAGGTTTAGAAAATCGTCATCAACCACCATCAGCTATCAAAAAAATAAGATAGAAATGTAAAATCTTTTTGGATTTTCTAAAGTTTATGTTAAAACACACCTAAAATCTTTTTGAGTTTTGCAATTTTTGACGAGAAAATAAAATGCAGAAATGTAAAAATAAAGCAGTAAATGTTTTGGGATTTCTGGTAAAGGGATCATATCAGTTATTAAGAAATCTGATCACACCGTTGATCTTTTGATTATTATCATTAAAGACAATGTGTGATCTGGCAATTGCTGATATTGTGATCCACATAAACTCACATGCAGACTTTTGTGCAGTGCTTTAGACTGATACGATTATGTATAGTAGAAACATAATTGCCTGTGGTTCCCACGCACACGACATACTCCCGTATCAAGAAGTAAATGCACAAAGACTCATTGTAAAGCGTGATTATGCTTTCGTCGTCTGTAATTTACAAGGTATAAGGCACTGAGGTATACAGGTCAGCAAATTAATGCAGCAAAGTAACATGTGCACTCTACCAAGTTGAGGACTGATATCAATCATGATTTGCATTAGTGATTAATACGATGTAATAGATAATCATTGATCATCATAAAACATAGAAAGTTCCTCAATTCGGTAACTTTAGGATTTGGCATAAAGCTCTTTTATAAAGATACCCTATCTGATCTAGGTCCGTAATGACTTACAGCAGAAGATCAGAGAGGCTATCCCTAGACAACTAATAACATAACGACCCAAAACCTCCGAGTTTTGTACAAAAACCCTATCAAACGAAATTACGGTACTAAGACCATATGCCAATGAGGAGTTCATCCACACAACAATTCGTTTGATATTTATGTATCAGGCACGCAGTAATAGGTCTACGAAGCCTATCAGCACAATACACAGACTCAGACACACGCCCTATATAGCATTACATTTCTTTAGAATGTGTCAGATCCCCACTGATGTACTATCATTTCTCCTTTTTCTCCAGGAAATCATTTTTGGTTTTTCTGATTTTTATAAATTTTTGAATTTACTTGTCCCAAGGATAAGCTGGGGCATTTCAAATATGTGACTGCCCAGATATCGTTTGTTCACAGAAATCTGACGGCATTAATCTAAGGGAAGAAGATATAGCAGTCAGCAAAGAAATTTTCTAATGTTTATAGATTTTGAAATTTTTCAATGTTTTTGGATTTTTCAAATTTTTCTGAAAAACAGTAAAATTTAAACTAAAAAGCGATAAACTGGGGTGGTGATCAGTCCTATTTTTCTTTAATACCGTTAGCTTTCAAAAGATATTCAAATCTCGATTTATCAAAAGCTTTGGTAAAAAGGTCTGCGCGTTGGTAATCAGTGTGGATTTTGACCATATCGACCAACTCTTTAGCATAACAATCACGGATAAAATGATATTAATCCAGATATGTTTAGCCTTTGAGTGATTTAATAAGTCTTTTGTTAATGCGATTGCGGCTTCATTATCACAGTAAATATGGGTTTTAAGAAATTGCAAACCGTAGTCCACCATCTGTTGTTGGATCCAAAGAACCTGTGAGCAGCAGGTCGATGCTGAAACGTATTCTGCTTCACATGTGGATAATGCAACTACGGTCTGTTTCTTGCACTACCAGGTCACGAGCCTGCTCCCCATAAACTGGCATCCAGCCATTGTGGATTTGCTGTCTTTGTCACAGCCGCCCCAATCTGCATCACTAAAAGCGATTAGGTCAAAATTATCATCATTAGGGTACCATAGTCCTCTCGACAGACAACCCTTCAGATATCTAAGGATATGTTTGACAGCTGCAAGATGACTCTGTTTCGGCTTCGATTGATAACGTGCACAGAGACATGTGGCAAACATTTTATCAGGTCTAGAGGCGGTGAGATACATCAGAGAACCGACGATTGCTCTGTATGTAAAAGGATCAGTTAGCTCCCCCTTAGCGTCAACTCCAATCCCGTGATTAGGTTGTATTGGGGTATCCATCGGCTTCGAATCATCCATCTGGAATCGGCTCAAGACTTCAGAAACGTATTTCGTCTGATGAATAAAGATCCCCGTTGATCTTTGTTCCACTTGCAAGCCTAGGAAAAACTGCATCTCTCCCATTGCGCTCATTTCGAACTTTTCCTGCATAACACGTTCAAATTCTCTTCACAGAAGTTCGTTAGTAGACCCAAATATAATATCGTCAACATAAATCTGGACTAGAAGCAAGTCATCGCCTGTTCGTTTGGTGAACAGTGTGCAATCTACCAAACTTCGCTTGAATCCTTTTGAAAGAAGATACGTGCTCAGCTCCTCATACCATTGCCTTGGAGCTTGGTGCAACCCGTAGAGAGCTTTGTTCAATACGTTGACCTTATCCCGGTTATTAGGATCTTCAAAGCCTGGTGGTTGACCTACGTATACTTCCTCCTTGACCACACCATAAAGAAATGCGCTCTTGACATCCATCTGATATACCTTAAATTTCTTGAATGATGCAAACGCCCGAAACATTCGGATTGCCTCTAAGCGTGCAACTGGTGCATAGATCTCGTTGTAATCGATTCCCTCCACTTGATGAAATCCTTGTACAACCAAACGAGCTTTGTTTCTTACGATCACTCCTCTATCATCCTTTTTGCATTTAAAAACCCACTTCGTTCCAATCTTCTTTCTTCCCGGGGGCAAATCTGTCAGTGTCCAGATGCCATGTTTCTGAAACTGCAACAACTCCTCTTGTATTGCTTCTACCCAAGAGTCGTCCAAAAGAGCATCCTTGTAAGTTCGCGGCTCCACCTGCGAAACATAACAAGCAAAAGACCAGTCATTCTGAAAACCAGATTTTTGTATTTTGGCATATAAAGCAAGATTGCCAAGGTTTTTCGGTGAGTTAGCATTCCTCAATTGACCTCTCGTCATCACACTGCTACCAGGAACCAATAACCTGTTCAATCGGGTGAATTCGATGTATCCGAGATTCCGGATAATCGGGTACTTGGACTCCCGTCTGAGTAGTTAAATTCTGTGCAGAAACCAGATCATTACCCACATTCGATGTTGAAGCATCATTTGTAGTTGGGTTCACTGGTGGTGTCACTAAAGCATGATCTAAGATAGCTTCGCTTGTAACATCATCGTCGTCATCTTCTGATTCTGATGAATTCAACGTTGTGGAAGCTTCTTGAAATACTTCTTCTTCAACGACAGGAACATTGGTATCATTAGAAGCTGCTTGAGGATTCACGGTGATCGGACGCACCAACGGTGATGTCACTGAGTTTTTGACCTCGTAATATAAACGTAATACAACCTCTTCCACCAAGCTATCTAGGATGAATGATTCAAAGAAATCTTTGTAATCAAACATCCATTCTTGACCGCTTCCCTATAAATTCTGAGTATACCGTTGCACTTCAACGTTAGCCCACTCCTTGACCTGACGAGTCCTTTTGTTGAATACCCGTTTGAGCGGGGTTGCATATCCAACAAAGTATCCTTCCTCAGCCTTCGGTGCGAACTTCTCAGGTGGATTAAGCATAGTACAAGGAGCTCCAAACGGTTCTAGATACTCTAAATTCGGCTTTCGACGATTCAACAGCTCATAAGAAGTTTTGCCAAACTTCTTCACCGTTAAAACGCGATTAAGAGTGTAACAAGCTGCGTAAATTGCTTCGTTCCAGAATATTACTGGAAGATTTGATTCTGCAAGCATTGTCCTCGCCGTTTCAATTAGAGTCCTGTTTTTACGTTCCGCGACACCGTTCTGTTGTGGGGTATACGGAGCACTATATTCATGATGAATTCGTTTGTTTTCACAAAGATCGTCCATCTGTGCATTTTTAAACTCCGTCCCATTATCACTCCTAATCCTCTTGATCTTGAGACCATATATATTTTCTAGACGAGTGAACAGAACTTTCAAATTATCAAACGTGTCGCTCTTTCGGTGTAAGCACATAACCCATGAAAATCTTGAATAATCATCAGTCACCACAAGACAGTATAACTCCCCAGCATGACTCTTACGCTTGACCGGTCCAAACAGATCCATGTGCAAACGTTCAAGTGGCAGTTCAACGGAATTAACTTTCTTTAGCCTATGGGATTATTTGTGCTGCTTACCCTTTTTACAACTCACACACTTGTCATTTAAGTGAAAATGTTTGACATTCACGCTTTTGACGAGTTCATTTTTTACCAATTGATTCATCTTTCTGAGGTGAATGTGTCCCATTCTCCTGTGCCACATAATGGATTCTTTTTCTGTAGCCTTGGAAAGGAAACACGTGACTTAGCCTTGGGTGGTCATAGCTTTCGACATATCGAGAATGTACAAGTTGTTCACTCTCGGTTCCTTTAACATCACCCACTCTTTCGGTAATTCAAAACCCAGCTTGAGTATGTAGCAAGATTTTTCGTCAAAGTACACAGAAAATTGTTTGTCGCAGATCTGACTGACACTCAACAGATTGTAATCTATCTGCTTCACATAAGAAATTCTCTTGAAGCTCATAATTCCATTGCTCACACTACCCTCCATGGTAATATAACCTCCTTTGTTTCATGCAAACACTACATAACCTCCATTGATGTTTCTAATATCAAAAAGTAGCGAAAGATCCCTAGTCATGTGGCCAGAAGCTCCACTGTCAACAATCCAAAGACTGCTCACAGGGCCAGCTAAAGCTCCCTGCACATATCAAGTAAAGAAGTTAGATTTTTTGGGGGACCCAAGCCTGTTTGGTCTTGGGTCTTTAAACAGATTGTTTCAAAGATTCAGATTTATCACAAACATCTTGGTTTTTGTCAATCTTTTTCTTATCACACAAATCTTTTTCCTTCTCAGATTTCACATTTTGTGAAGTTGAAGCACCCTCAGAATCCTTTGATGACCAAGATTGTTCAGTCCGTTTCAAGATCCGGATCTGAGATTTTGAGGTCTCAGCCGGTTTCTTTACTTCATCCTTGAACGATACCTTCTTGGTTACCTTCTCTGATTTAACAAAGACAGGTCCAACTGCTGGTTTGACATTAGGTTTAACAGGAACCTTTTTTTTGTCAGTAGTTGCGTTCACCAATGGTTTCTTAGACGGTTTCTCAGTGGCTATTCGGTTGCGTCTATCATATGCCATCGGACGATTTTCCCTCCTTTTGAAATAATTGTTTTGGTTATAAAAAGGTGTTGGTTGAGGGACAAACCGTCTCTGTGGATAATAGTGATTATCAACCGGACATTCATACTTTTGCTTCATCTCCACCTCGTGCCTCTTGTGTCGTACATACGGCCAGTTGGCAAGTAAATGCCCCCTCTCCCCGCACTTAAAACACGCACGGTACTCTTCATAATTTTCCTTGATGTTCGACCTGGAATAACTAGCGATAGGATATTGATCATCCATACACTGTCTTCTTAAACTCTCAGGAGCGGGGTCCTTTGAGTAAGTCGGCTCAATAAAACTATTTGACTTATCTGTTGGTTTAACAAATTGTGTGACATTGACCTTTGGATCTTTAGGAATATCCGAATGAATTTTCTTTAAAATTGCTGGACGAATATCATTTGTTCGCTCATGTTTCGGAAACCAAATGGTACTTTCCTACCTGATCTTTTCAAATTTTGAATAATTTGCAAATTGAATCGGATATTCTTCATCAGACATGATCTTATCGGAGCCTTGCATCCGATACAAAACTTTGACATGTTTATCACACAATTCATTTTTCTCTTCATTTGACTTCTCAACATTCTTTTCAACTTTCTTTTCAACATTCTTAACCACTTTCTTTTCAACATTCTTTACTGATTGATTCTTTCTATAGGCGTTAGCGATGGGATGGACAATCTGAGATGGTGAAACCGGTTCAGTAGTGATGATGTGATTTTCATCAGGAATATCACTCACTTTTTTAACAACCGTCTCAGACTGTTCATCCTCTTCATCATAATCATCAGCAGCAACCACACCCTCATTATTTCCCAGAACAGGTATAACATCAGAATACGGGTCTCCCACACTGGATGTGTTGGACTCGTTATCCGATGTAGAGTCAGATTTAACTGAGCTCTTTGGTGCTATTGCGTGCAAATTATGGTTTTCAAACAACACCGGAGCTGGGACAGCTTTGTAGTTTGCACTACTAGACTGTGAAGGCTCTTCTATAATGTGGTCAACAATATAAGCGATGTGCTTATAACTCTCAAGATTTTTGTTAACTTTCTCTACAAAGCACTTGATGGTGGCCATTTCCAATTTTGTGTTTTCTAAATCATTGATATAGTTATTTATGGCCATTTGTTTTAAAGACAAAGTCTTTTTCAATTCAGAAACGTCTTTCTTATAACCATCAAGTACTCTGTTGAATTCTTTTGATTCTATTTGATATAATTGACAGTTGATTTTTGCACTCTCAAGTTGAACCTTGAGTTGCTTATTTTCATCTGTCAATTTATCACAAGCTTTGCATTGTTTAACACAAGTTGAATTAGAATTAACAGTAGATTCAGTACTTACCTGTTTAGAAGGTTCTGTCATGGCCATTAGTGCAAAGTGTGCTTCCTTCCTAGCGAAAAACTTGGAGTAATCAATTCTGGTGCAAGCGTCATCCACAATGCATGATTTCCGGGTCATTAAGAAGTCAGCTTCAGCAAGCAACTGGTCAATGGCATCATCTAGTGAGTTAACACTAGATTCTGAATCAGACTCACTCTCCTCATCAGAATAAGTATAATCAAACTGTTCTGGAATATCAGCAACCGAATCCAAAATCATTCCAGACTTCTTCTCTTCAACATCAACATTCATCTCATCATTTAACTCTTCAATCTTCAACTCACTCATCTTCTCAGTCACAATCTCTTCTTCAACCTCCACCGGTTCATCCAAATTCATCTTCTGTGCCACACAAGCCACATTACCAGCTGTAATTTCTTCTGTAACACCCCAACCGATGGCGGAAACATCGGGATGTCACGTATTGATGATTGTTCAGTAGCTCATGGTGAATAATAAATTTCATTAAATGATTTAAATAAGTTACATACAATTGTTCTAGAATTTGTACATCAAATCAACAAATACTAGCTACGCATCTTCAAGTATTAACTCAAATCTTCAAGTAAGTAGAACCTGAAACATGTTAAGTTGAAAATATTTTGGGTCAACAAAAGTTGGTGAGGATTACATAGGTTTTTGATAATTGAATATAAATGTTGAGCAATTCATGTGTCATGTCAATCTAGTCCATATGTGAGAACATACTAGAAATAAATCGAGTGCATAACCAACCCTGATGACTGTTATAATATGATACATCCCATACGCTCATGGTTCACTTGAATATGTTATACGATAACAAACACCCACGCTACCTTTGTAGGAGGCACGTATCCGGGTGGGATTGTCAGTCCAATAGATCTATCAATGTATACCGTCGGCTTGTACGGAGTTAATGATTATGCTAGAATGGTGCTTACTCTAATCATGCTCAAGACATAATGCAACATAGAAAACACATAGACACATTGATGATTGAATTGCATAAATGATGTGGTAACATGTTTCACCCCAAAAGCGGTGATAAATAGAAAAAGAGGCTATGTAAAACTCACCTTGGTAAAATGTTATATCTGTTGAGAAATTTGGATAATTGTGTTGCCCAAATGTATCAAGTATCACCCTATAATAAAGTAATAAATATGTCTAAGTCTATCAAATCTACAAATGTATAAGTTTCTAGGGCTTCGAATTGGGGATAATTGCTCGTTTGATTAATATTAAAAATATTCGCCAATTGAGAGAAATTTAATAAATAAATAACCAAAAATCTTTTTATGAGAATTAAATTTAAGATGATCACAATAATGTGTTTAAAGTATAAAAATAATTTTTATAAAATTATTTTCTTTAAAATAGATCATTAAATCTATTTATTATAAATTGTCAACTTTAACTTTAATAATTTAAAAATACTAAAATTAAAGAATTATTATTTTAAAAATTATATTCCTGTTCTAAATGTTTAGAAATAAATTGTATAAAATTTTGGTGCAAAAATATCAAAAATTGGATTTATTATGATTTAATTATGATTAAAACTAACAAAAATTGATTAAAAATATTAAATAAATGATTTTTCAGAAATAAAAATCATTTCTGAAAAGTTTAATGTTATAAAAACTTAGAATAAAATTTGTGGAAATATATAAAATTGTTTTGATATTTTAATGGATTTTTATAAATATAATAGCATAAAATTGATTTAATTATTATAAATATTAAATAAATGAATTTCAGAAAACTAAAAATTGTAAGTGGAACATTTATATCAGATTTGTTAAAAATAATTTTTTTAGAATTTATAAAAGGATTTTGATAATTAAAAACGAATTTATAAAATTAAATGTATTATATATAAGTATTTGGTTTGTTTTAAAGGTTTAATGAGAAAAAAAAAGACAAAAAGGGACGCCATGTCGGGACTCGAACCCGGGTGGCATGTGTACAAGGCACCAGACACAACCATCTGGTCCAAGCCAGTGGTTGTGTTAGGTTGTTGTTAGTTTAAATTAAATACACAATTGCGCAGATGTTTCTTCCCCAAAAAAATAACTTCGAGCCCTAGAATTCACAATTAATAGAATTACACAACATTAACCCAATTGATCATGGGGTTAATGTTGTGTAGGTTCCGATTAACAAAACCCACCACAATAATCATACTTACAAATACGTTTAGATACAGAATTGCTCGGTCAAGCTTGAAAACTAATTCGCGATCGTTTATGAAGAACAAGGGATTTTTAGCAGGAATTGAGGATTGGGAAAGGTTATTCGGTGATGTGAGAATGTGATGTGATGCCCAATTTATAATGCAAATGTCTAGATTGTATAATTGGTAGGTTTGACTTGATTTGAATGGTCTACGCGTATGAACGAGCAATTTGGTCAACCTGGTTGTTAATGCACACGTAATTGATAGGGATTAGGCCGGAAATCACATAACCTTCCTATCTTGAATCAATCACGCGTGGATTTGAGATGATTAAGGTTGATTGATTCCACAGTTGACTTCCCAAGTCAACTGTGAAGAATCAAGTAAGTATTATAATTATTTCGCGTCCATATGGTATCAAGTATAAGGGTTGGAGCAGTAGGTTGAATGTGGGCATGGTATGGCTGTCTGCCTGGGTTCGAGTCCCGGCAGAAGCCATAGATTTTTTTTTTTTAAAAAAAAATAGAGATTGGGCCTAGCATTTGGACTGGGCTGGGCCATGTCTGGTTGTTGGGCTCGGTTGTGGCTTGGTTTAGACAACAAACTGATTTTAGAATTATCATTATTATTATTATTATTATTATTATTATTATTATTATTATTATTATTATTATTATTATTATTATTATTATTATTATTATTACATATATATATATATATAGTGAATAATTATCATGGTATTATGGTTTAAAATGTCACAAAATATATAATAAAACTTGTCGTTTTTATCCGTACATTTATTTACGCGAAATGTTACAGTCTCCCCTACTTTTAGGAACTTCGTCCCGAAGTTAAAGGAAGACACTAGGTTAGCAATTGGTCGACTACCGAAAATCTTGATAAAATTCCTCACTACCTTAATGTACCTGTAAATTCATGATTACGTTCCGGACCGTAATTATCAATTTACCTTACATTAGGGTTTTGCGTCCTTTTATGACTCTACCGATTGTTGAGCAGGTCTGATGGTCTCCACCAGTCGTTGAGCAGGTTGTAGGGCCTCTCCCGACTGTTGGAAAGACATGATGACCTCTACTAATCGTTGAGTAGATTGTTTGGTAGTCAACTAATTGTCGTACAAGTAAGCAAGTATGATTATAGACATAGCAATCAGTTCACATTCAAACAAGTATGCACACAGATGTTATGATAATACTTGAATTTATCATTTGAATCAAAAGTGTCGATACATAGAAATTAAAGAGAAAATAGACATCATTCAAATGGTGGGACTTGCTGTTAAGTAGCTGGAGGGTCTTGATCTCGGTTTAGTTTAGGGCATCGGTTACGGTAGTGATTTGGGTCCCCACATTCATAGCATTGACCATAGTTGTATCGATTAGGATTATCAGCCTGAGCAGGGTTGGTGGGTTGATTGGCATTAGGGTTTGGGGTCTCGCGACATGTGTTGACCAGATGGCCATACCTACCACAATTGGTGCACACGCGACATGCTGAAACAGTGGGATGATGTCGATTGCATGTGCTACACAATGGAAAGTTTCTTGTATAAGGCTTCTTGTTAGAGACTTGTGTAGTGAGGTTTACATTAGGATTCCTGGTCTTACGCTTCTGGTTCTTGGTAGTTACCGCGGCCACAATACTTGTTTTCTCGCTTTTCCGAACTAAGGTTCCGTTCTTTATGTGATTTCCATCGCCATTTCCATTTCCATTGCCGTTCCCATTCATTGGGATGACTTGAGCCAACAAGTTAGAAACCAGAGTTGTGATTTGTTGCGCCATTTGTTGTGAAATAATCGCAGCCAGTTGGGCATCAACACCTTTGTTGTTTTTGTTGTTGTTGTGGTTGGTGTTGTGTTTGTTGTTACTTTCCTCTTGGTTTTCACCACTGTTATTGCGAGTGCTGCGATGTGGAGACTTGATCTGTAAGGGACACAATGAAGGTTCAATGTGGCATGAAATGAATGAGGTGATATAAGGAATATAATCATTTATTCATTAATTAAAACGAATAAACGAAAACGTTGACGTATCAAAGATTCCAGATTCCAACAACATAGTGAAGACATGCTTTAGCCTATAAGTGAACACTCATCCCGAGAATTCCCAAGTAGGCATCCGGGTCCCTCGTCTGATTGGGATATATGCGCAATGCCAGCCTAGACAGAAGACTCAGAATACAGGCGTTCACCCTTCCAGATTGCACGTGTTCGTTATTAAAAACTAGAACTTCGACGAGATCTCAAGGTGGTTCAGGTTAAACCTGAGGATTTTGTCTTATTAGTCTAAGAGTGAGTCCAGTGATGGAGAGCAACCTTCTTGTAGGGATAATAGTAGGGAAATGAAGTAAGAGGTTGATAGAGAATAGTTAGTAAAAGAAGCAAGTACTGGTTAAATCCTATGGTTATAGACTAGATTATTTTTCTAATAACCTAATTCCCTATAACCATGGCTCTGATACCAATCTGTAACACCCCAACCGATGGCGGAAACATCGGGATGTCACGTATTGATGATTGTTCAGTAGCTCATGGTGAATAATAAATTTCATTAAATGATTTAAATAAGTTACATACAATTGTTCTAGAATTTGTACATCAAATCAACAAATTCTAGCTACGCATCTTCAAGTATTAACTCAAATCTTCAAGTAAGTAGAACCTGAAACATGTTAAGTTGAAAATATTTTGGGTCAACAAAAGTTGTTGAGGATTACATAGGTTTTTGATAATTGAATAAAAATGTTGAGCAATTCATGTGTCATGTCAATCTAGTCCATATGTGAGAACATACTAGAAATAAATCGAGTGCATAACCAACCCTGATGACTGTTATAATATGATACATCCCATACGCTCATGGTTCATTTGAATATGTTATATGATAACAAACACCCACGCTACCTTTGTAGGAGGCACGTATCCGGGTGGGATTGTCAGTCCAATAGATCTATCAATGTATACCGTCGGCTTGTACGGAGTTAATGATTATGCTAGAATGGTGCTTACTCTAATCATGCTCAAGACATTATGCAACATAGAAAACACATAGACACATTGATGATTGAATTGCATAAATGATGTGGTAACATGTTTCACCCCAAAAGCGGTGATAAATAGAAAAAGGGGCTATGTAAAACTCACCTTGGTAAAATGTTATATCTGTTGAGAAATTTGGATAATTGTGTTGCCCAAATGTATCAAGTATCACCCTATAATAAAGTAATAAATATGTCTAAGTCTATCAAATCTACAAATGTATAAGTTTCTAGGGCTTCGAATTGGGGATAATTGCTCGTTTGATTAATATTAAAAATATTCGCCAATTGAGAGAAATTTAGTAAATAAATAACCAAAAATCTTTTTATGAGAATTAAATTTAAGATGATCACAATAATGTGTTTAAAGTATAAAAATAATTTTTATAAAATTATTTTCTTTAGAATAGATCATTAAATCTATTTATTATAAATTGTCAATTTTAACTTTAATAATTTAAAAATACTAAAATTAAAGAATTATTATTTTAAAAATTATATTCCTGTTCTAAATGTTCAGAAATAAATTGTATAAAATTTTGGTGCAAAAATATCAAAAATTGGATTTATTATGATTTAATTATGATTAAAACTAACAAAAATTGATTAAAAATATTAAATAAATGATTTTTCAGAAATAAAAATCATTTCTGAAAAGTTTAATGTTATAAAAACTTAGAATAAAATTTGTGGAAATTTATAAAATTGTTTTGATATTTTAATGGACTTTTATAAATATAATAGCATAAAATTGATTTAATTATTATAAATATTAAATAAATGAATTTCAGAAAACTAAAAATTGTAAGTGGAACATTTATATCAGATTTGTTAAAAATAATTTTTTTAGAATTTATAAAAGGATTTTGATAATTAAAAACGAATTTATAAAATTAAATGTATTATATATAAGTATTTGGTTTGTTTTAAAGGTTAAATGAGAAAAAAAAAAGACAAAAAGGGACGCCATGCCGGGACTCGAACCCGGGTGGCATGTGTACAAGGCACCAGACACAACCATCTGGTCCAAGCCAGTGGTTGTGTTAGGTTGTTGTTAGTTTAAATTAAATACACAATTGCGCCGATGTTTCTTCCCCAAAAAAATAACTTCGAGCCCTAGAATTCACAATTAATAGAATTACACAACATTAACCCAATTGATCATGGGGTTAATGTTGTGTAGGTTCCGATTAACAAAGCCCACCACAATAATCATACTTACAAATACGTTTAGATACAGAATTGCTCGGTCAAGCTTGAAAACTAATTCGCGATCGTTTATGAAGAACAGGGGATTTTTAGGAGGAATTGAGGATTGGGAAAGGTTATTCGGCGATGTGAGAATGTGATGTGATGCCCAATTTATAATGCAAATGTCTAGATTGTATAATTGGTAGGTTTGACTTGATTTGAATGGTCTACGCGTATGAACGAGCAATTTGGTCAACCTGGTTGTTAATGCACACCTAATTGATAGGGATTAGGCCGGAAATCACATAACCTTCCTATCTTGAATCAATCACGCGTGGATTTGAGATGATTAAGGTTGATTGATTCCACAGTTGACTTCCCAAGTCAACTGTGAAGAATCAAGTAAGTATTATAATTATTTCGCGTCCATATGGTATCAAGTATAAGGGTTGGAGCAGTTGGTTGAATGTGGGCATGGTATGGCTGTTTGCCTGGGTTCGAGTCTCGGCAGAAGCCATATATTTTTTTTTTTTTAAAAAAACAGAGATTGGGCCTAGCATTTGGACTGGGCTGGGCCATGTCTGGTGTAACATTACGCATTAAAAACTTGTACGTTACACATTCGTCATTAATAAAACGTCAAGTTTCATCTTATTCATCGCATTTATTATTTTTGTCGCATTTGTGGAACCCTAATACTATATATATAATATAATATATGTGTGTTGTATTGCAAAAATGTCAAAAAATAATAATATGCTTTGGCCGGGGTTCGAACCCGCGCCAAAGCCCAACCAAACACACATGCACAACCAACTGGGCTGGACCATCTTTTTGGAAATAACCCGGCGCAAATTAAATATAAGCGCGTTTTTAAAACCTTCATAGTTGACAAAGAAAGTCAACTGTGGGTTAGCTTGTTAATCAATCCAAGGAATTAACTGATAATTGATCTTTATATGGTAAATTCGTATGATTATCGGCCCAGTGTGACTCAATTACACGCCAATTGCACGAATCATTGACCTAATTTTAAAAACCCTACGCGTTTGTTATTAAACGTGGTCAACTTTCCAATTAACCCAACCCTTTGATCCTCTGTATAAATAGACCACCTACGATCCTTGATTACTCGCTCACAACTCTCTCTCAACCTCCAATTCTCTCTGAAACACTCTAATTATTATTATCTTGTTCGTCGTTTGACTTTTGCTTTGACCCGACAATCATACGTATAACAACACTGTGAGTTACTTTTCTTTTGTGGGTTTCATTAATCGGCGATCAAACAACAAAAGCCCCATCATTAATCGGGCTCAAGTTGTCTGAATTGTTTGATTGAAAATTCTAGGGCTCGTTACTTTGAATTGGGGATAAACTTGATTCGCGTATTGTATTTATTAAATTTTAAACAGAAAACATCACAACCACCGGCCTAGGCCAAGTGGTTGTGACCTTGGTTCACCACAGAGGGTACCCGGGTTCGAGTCCCGGCTACAGCCCCTTTTTGCTTCTTTTTATTTTTTTAAACAAAACTATTTTATATATATATATATATATATATATATATATATATTAAACCTTTTAATCTTTTAAATTCATTTTAAAATATCAAAACTATTTTATAAATTCTAAAAAAATTATATTTGTTTAATCTGAGATAAAAGTTTTATTTACAATTTTTATTTTTCAGAAATTCATTTATTTAATATTTATAATAATTAAATCATTTTTATACTATTATATTTATAAAAATCCATTTATATATCAAAACAATTTTATTAAATTCTCCAAAATTTATCCTGACTTTTTATAAAGTTAAACTTTACTGAAATAATTTTTAATTCAGTAAAATCATTTATTTTATATTTTTAATCAATTTTTGTTAGATTTAATCATAATTAAATCAAAATAAATCCAATTTTCATCATTTTTGCACCAAAATTTTATACAAATTATTTTTAATTATTTAGAACAGAAATATGATTTTTAAAATAGAAATTCTTTAATTTTAGTATTTTTGAATATTAAAGTTAATTGTTGGCAATTTGTAATAAATAGATTTAAAAATCTATTTTAAATTAAATAATTTTATAAAAATTATTTTTATACTTCAAACACTTTATTGTGTCCATCCAAAATTCAAATTTTATAAAAAGACTTTCTTTTATTAATTATCAAATTTTCCTTTATTAATTAACATTTTAATTTAAATTCAACAAATGATTATCCCCAAATCGAAACCCTAGGATACACATATAAGTTAATTAGACTTAGACTTAATATATATTACCTTATTATAGGGTGATATTTGGAATCATTTTGGGCAACACAATTATTTCATCTTTTCAACAAGTTTAACATTTGCTAAGGTGAGTTTTACATAGCCCCTTTTATTTATCACCATTTTTGGGGTGAAACATGTTATAACATTATCATTGAAATTCAATCATCAATGTGTCTATGTGTTTTCTATGTTGCATTATGTCTTGAGCATGATTAGAGTAAGCACCATTCTAGCATAATCATTAACATTGATCAGCCGACGGTATACATTGATAGATCTATTGGACTGACAATCCCACCCAGATACGTGCCTCCTACAAAGGTTACGTGGGTGTTTGTTATCGCATAACATATTCAATTGGACCATAAGTGTATGGTATGTATCATTTTATAACAGTCAACAGGGTTGATTATGCACTCGATTTATTTCTAGTATGTTCTCACATATGGGCTAGATTAACATGACACATGAATTGCACAACATTTTATTCATTTTATTATCAAAAACCTATGTAATTCTCACCAACTTATGTTGACCCAAAATACTTTCAAAATTAACGTGTTTCAGGTAACAATGAAGCTGAGGCTTGAGTTAGCATGAGGATTTTACTTGAAGTTTATTTGAAGTTATTGAAGTTGTTATTTGATATTATGTATTTGAATTCTTAGACATCATTTCACATTTTGGATATTATGTTTGAATAAATTATTTAAAATTTATATTATACCATGTGCTACTGAAAACAATCATCAATACGTGGCACCCCGATGTTTCCGCCATCGGTTGGGGTGTTACAGATTGGTATCAGAGCCTTGGTTATAGGGAATTAGGTTATTAGAAATAATCTAGACTATAACCTTAGGGACTTAAACAGTACTTGCTTCTCCTACTTGTAACCTTAATTGCTTCCCTAATCCTATCCTTATCCTATGCCTTATAACCCTAAACCTACATGTGACTACTCTTATTTGTCTGCTGCAATCCTGATCCACCATTAGATTTATAGGACAAAATCCTCAGGTTTAACCTGAACCCCCTTGAGATCTCGTCGAAGTTCTAGATTTTAATAACGAACACGTGCAATCTGGAAGGGTGAACGCCTGTATTCTGAGTCTTCTGTCTAGGCTGGCATTGCGCATATATCCCAATCAGACGAGGGACCCGGATGCCTACCTGGGAATTCTCGGGATGAGTGTTCACTTATAGGCTAAAGCATGTCTTCATATGTTATTAGAATTTAGAATCTTTGATAAGTCAACGTTTTCGTTTATTCGTTTTAATTAATGAATAAATGATTACATTCCTTATATGAACTCTCATTCATTTCATTGTGTCTATTACAGATCATGCCTCCTCGTCGCAGCACTCGCAACAACAATGGTGAGAACCACGAAGAAGGTGGTGATAACCATAACCACAACCATGACCAAGTTCCTAACCACAACAACAATGGGGTCGATGCTCAACTGGCTGCGATCATTTCTCAACAAATGGCGCAGCAAATCGCAACTCTGGTTCCCAATTTACTTGCTCAAGTCATCCAATTGAACGGCAACGGGAATGGTCACAACAACGGGAACGGGAACGGCAATGGCAATGGAAATGGACCCCAAGCCTGCACCCTTAAGCATTTCAACTCTTGTAACCCTCCAAAGTTCAGCGGTGAAGAAGGAGCTACTGGACTCCTCCAATGGTTTGAGGGTATTGAGAATACCTTCATCAACAGTGAGTGCCCCAACAATTTCAAGGTTCGTTACGCCATGAGTGTTCTCCATAAACGAGCACTCACTTGGTGGAATGAAGAAAAGCGTACTCGTGGGGCCGAGGTTGCTCTTGCTATGACATGGGACCAAGTCAAGGAGGTCATGAAGGAAGAGTTTTGTCCTCGCAATGAAGTTAAGAAACTTGAGGATGAGTTCCACACCTTAGCTCAAGATAGTGGGGAAAACCTTGCCTACAACACCCGCTTTCATGAGCTTAGCTTATTGTTGCCCCACAAAGTTACTCCTCTGCCGGTAGCCATCGAGAAGTACATCGGTGGTCTACCCATGCAAATCCAGGACACCGTTTGGGGTAGAAATCCTGCAACTCTGGAAGAGGCCAAACGTCTAGCGGCCACTCTTACTGATAATCACGTGAAGAACGGCACTCTCGTTCGCAAGGGCACTAAGAAGACTGTTGCCAAAGACACTCCACAGCCTGCAATTGAAGTCAAGCCTGAGACCTCAAGCAACAAAAAGCGCAAGGCTAGAAACTATATGGTTGCTGCTACTCCACCTGCTGCCCAAAACCCAGCCAAGAAACCATACACCGGACCTCACCCTTTGTGCAACACTTGCAAGTACCATCATCCAACACAGGTGCCATGTCGATTTTGTACTAAGTGTCAACGATATGGTCACCTGGTGAACGTCTGTCGATCTTCTGCTACCCAAGACAACAACAACCCAGCTCCCAACCAACAAAACAACAGGCCTACTCGTGGTCAATGCTACGAGTGTGGTAACCCTAATCACTACATCAACAACTGCCCTAATCGTAACCGTAACCAAAACCAAAATCAAAACCAAAACCAAAACCAGAACCGCAACCAGAACCAAGGTGCTCGAGGTCGCGCCTACAATCTCAACGCTAACCAGGCCCGTGACAACAACGAAGTGGTGAATGGTACGTTTCTCATTAATAACCACTATGCATCCATATTATTTGATTCAGGAGCTGATAAGTCATTCGTGTCACTGAAGTTTGAACCTTTACTTAACTTACCCCACACTAATCTAGAAGACCCTTTCGTGGTAGAGGTAGCTAACGGGAAGTCTATTTCGATCGACTCTATTATTCGTAACTGCTTGTTGAATCTCGATGATCATACCTTCCCTATCGATCTCATCCCCATGCATCTTGGTAGTTTTGATGTTATAGTAGGCATGGACTGGTTGTCAACTCATCGTGCCGAAATTCTGTGCTTCGAGAAAGTCATACGCATTCCTCTCGAATCTGGTGAGATTTTGAAGATCTATGGTGAGAAACCCTGTGGTGAGCTTAAGCTTATGTCTTGTACTACTGCCCAAAAGTACTTACGAAAGGGGTATACAGCCTTCTTAGCTAACGTGATAGAGAAGAAGGACAAAGGCAAAAGTATCCAAGACATTCCTATTATTCGAGACTATCCTGAAGTCTTTCCAGAGGATTTACCTGGTTTGCCTCCTGCTCGACAAGTGGAGTTTCGTATTGATCTTGTTCCTGGTGCTAATCCTATCGCTAAAGCTCCTTATCGTCTTGCACCCTCTGAGATGCAAGAACTTGCTAGTCAATTACAGGAACTTTCTGATAAAGGGTTCATTCGCCCTAGTTCTTCTCCATGGGGAGCCCCTGTCTTATTCGTTAAAAAGAAGGATGGTTCTCTTCGGATGTGTATTGACTACCGTGAACTCAACAAACTCACCATCAAGAATCGTTATCCACTTCCTAGGATTGACGATCTCTTCGATCAACTTCAAGGAGCAACCCACTTCTCGAAGATTGATCTCCGTTCTGGTTATCATCAGCTTAGAGTCCACGATGAAGATATTCCCAAGACAGCTTTTCGCACTCGCTACGGTCACTATGAATTCATGGTTATGCCTTTTGGGTTGACCAATGCTCCCGCAGTATTTATGGATTTGATGAATCGGGTTTGTAGACCCTATCTCGACAAATTCGTGATCGTTTTCATCGATGATATTTTGATTTACTCTAAATCAAAATCCGATCACGAGCAACATCTTCACTCTATCTTGAGTCTCCTAAAGATAGAACAACTGTACGCCAAGTTCTCAAAATGTGAATTTTGGCTTAAGGAAGTTCAATTTTTGGGACATGTCATTGATATGAACGGAATTCATGTTGATCCTGCAAAGATCGAAGCTGTGAAGAATTGGAGTGTTCCTACCACTCCAACGGAAGTCCGTTCTTTTCTTGGGTTGGCTGGTTATTATCGTCGATTCATCGCCAATTTCTCCAAGATCGCTGTTCCTCTCACTACCTTAACTCACAAGGGTAAACCCTATGAGTGGGGACCTAAGCAAGAGGAAGCATTTGAAACTCTTAAGCTGAAACTCTGTGAAGCTCCTATCTTGTCTCTACCTGATGGTAATGATGATTTCGTGGTCTACTGTGATGCATCGAACCAAGGTCTTGGTTGTGTTCTCATGCAACGAGGAAAGGTTATTGCTTATGCGTCTCGACAACTCAAGACTCACGAGAAAAATTATACCACCCATGATCTTGAATTGGGCGCTGTTGTCTTTGCACTCAAGATTTGGAGACATTACCTTTATGGGACCAAATGTGTGGTGTTCACAGACCACAAAAGTCTCCAACATGTCTTCGATCAAAAGAATCTTAACATGAGGCAACGACGTTGGGTTGAATTACTTAACGACTATGATTGCGAAATTCGCTACCATCCTGGCAAGGCGAATGTTGTGGCTGACGCACTTAGTCGTAAAGAGCGTATCAAACTCCAATGTGCGAGAGTTCGTACTGATCTTCAAGATCGCATTCTCCAGGCTCAACACACATCAGTCACCCAAGGTAACATGTACGATGAAATGTCTTGTGGTGCTGAGACTCAACTTGAAACCAAACCCGATGGTCTCCTTTATTTCCTTAACCGACTGTGGATTCCCGACCGTGATGATCTTCGTACATTTCTCATGAACGAGGCTCATAAGTCTCGTTATTCTATTCATCCTGGAGCTGACAAGATGTACCAAGATCTTCGTTATTCTTATTGGTGGCCTGGTATGAAGAAAGACATTGCTCTTTTCGTTGCAAAATGCCTCACTTGTTCCAAGGTTAAGGCTGAACATCAACGACCATCTGGTATGCTTGAACAACCAGAGATTCCTGTCTGGAAATGGGAGAGCATAGCTATGGATTTCATCACCAAACTCCCTCGCACACCCAAAGGTTTTGACAGTATTTGGGTAATCGTCGATCGTTTGACCAAGTCAGCTCACTTTCTACCTATTCGTGAGAAGTATTCTATGGAAAAGTTGGCAAAGATGTACGTAAGTGAAATCATATGTCGTCACGGTATACCCTTGGACATTATTTCTGATCGCGATGGTCGTGTCACCTCTCACTTTTGGGGATCTCTACAAGATGCTTTGGGTACCAAGTTGAACCTGAGCACTGCTTATCACCCTCAAACGGATGGTCAGACTGAACGAACCATCCAGACACTTGAGGACATGCTCAGGGCATGTGTCATCGATTTTGGTGGCGCATGGGATTCTCATCTTCCTTTGGTTGAGTTTTCATACAACAACAGTTATCACGCCAGCATTAACATGGCTCCTTTTGAGGCACTCTATGGTCGGAAATGTCGTTCTCCTGTCTGTTGGACTGAGGTTGGTGAAGCTCGTATTACTGGACCCGAACTAATCCAGGAAACCACAGACAAAATTCAGCTTATTCAGGATAATCTTCTCAAAGCTAGAAGTCGCCAAAAGAGTTACGCTGATAAACGTCGTAAACCCTTGGAATTTCAAGTTGGGGACCTTGTGCTACTTAAGGTATCCCCTTGGAAAGGAGTAATTCGTTTCGGTAGAAAGGGAAAACTAGCTCCTCGTTACGTAGGCCCCTTCAAAATTCTTGACAGAGTTGGAAAAGTGGCTTACAAACTTGATCTTCCGCCTGAGCTAAGCAATGTTCATCCGACCTTCCATGTTTCGAATCTCAAGAAATGCTTAGCAGATGAGAACCTTCATGTTCCTCTTGAGGATGTGCAAATCGATGAAAGCATGCACATTATTGAGAAACCCGTTGAGATTGTTGACACTGGAGTCAAGAAACTCAAGCGCAGTCGTATTCCGATCGTTAAGGTTCGTTGGGAATCTAAACGAGGCCCAGAGTTCACTTGGGAACGTAAAGACCAGATGAAGTCGAAATATCCGCATCTTTTCCCACCAGACTCTCCAACTCCAACTTCGGGACGAAGTTCCTAAAAGTAGGGGAGACTGTAACATTACGCATTAAAAACTTGTACGTTACACATTCGTCATTAATAAAACGTCAAGTTTCATCTTATTCATCGCATTTATTATTTTTGTCGCATTTGTGGAACCCTAATACTATATATATAATATAATATATGTGTGTTGTATTGCAAAAATGTCAAAAAATAATAATATGCTTTGGCCGGGGTTCGAACCCGCGCCAAAGCCCAACCAAACACACATGCACAACCAACTGGGCTGGACCATCTTTTTGGAAATAACCCGGCGCAAATTAAATATAAGCGCGTTTTTAAAACCTTCATAGTTGACAAAGAAAGTCAACTGTGGGTTAGCTTGTTAATCAATCCAAGGAATTAACTGATAATTGATCTTTATATGGTAAATTCGTATGATTATCGGCCCAGTGTGACTCAATTACACGCCAATTGCACGAATCATTGACCTAATTTTAAAAACCCTACGCGTTTGTTATTAAACGTGGTCAACTTTCCAATTAACCCAACCCTTTGATCCTCTGTATAAATAGACCACCTACGATCCTTGATTACTCGCTCACAACTCTCTCTCAACCTCCAATTCTCTCTGAAACACTCTAATTATTATTATCTTGTTCGTCGTTTGACTTTTGCTTTGACCCGACAATCATACGTATAACAACACTGTGAGTTACTTTTCTTTTGTGGGTTTCATTAATCGGCGATCAAACAACAAAAGCCCCATCATTAATCGGGCTCAAGTTGTCTGAATTGTTTGATTGAAAATTCTAGGGCTCGTTACTTTGAATTGGGGATAAACTTGATTCGCGTATTGTATTTATTAAATTTTAAACAGAAAACATCACAACCACCGGCCTAGGCCAAGTGGTTGTGACCTTGGTTCACCACAGAGGGTACCCGGGTTCGAGTCCCGGCTACAGCCCCTTTTTGCTTCTTTTTATTTTTTTAAACAAAACTATTTTATATATATATATTAAACCTTTTAATCTTTTAAATTCATTTTAAAATATCAAAACTATTTTATAAATTCTAAAAAAATTATATTTGTTTAATCTGAGATAAAAGTTTTATTTACAATTTTTATTTTTCAGAAATTCATTTATTTAATATTTATAATAATTAAATCATTTTTATACTATTATATTTATAAAAATCCATTTATATATCAAAACAATTTTATTAAATTCTCCAAAATTTATCCTGACTTTTTATAAAGTTAAACTTTACTGAAATAATTTTTAATTCAGTAAAATCATTTATTTTATATTTTTAATCAATTTTTGTTAGATTTAATCATAATTAAATCATAATAAATCCAATTTACATCATTTTTGCACCAAAAATTTATACAAATTATTTTTAATTATTTAGAACAGAAATATGATTTTTAAAATAGAAATTCTTTAATTTTAGTATTTTTGAATATTAAAGTTAATTGTTGGCAATTTGTAATAAATAGATTTAAAAATCTATTTTAAATTAAATAATTTTATAAAAATTATTTTTATACTTCAAACACTTTATTGTGTCCATCCAAAATACAAATTTTATAAAAAGACTTTCTTTTATTAATTATCAAATTTCCTTTATTAATTAACATTTTAATTTAAATTCAACAAATGATTATCCCCAAATCGAAACCCTAGGATACACATATAAGTTAATTAGACTTAGACTTAATATATATTACCTTATTATAGGTGATATTTGGAATCATTTTGGGCAAGACAATTATTTCATCTTTTCAACAAGTTTAACATTTGCTAAGGTGAGTTTTACATAGCCCCTTTTATTTATCACCATTTTTGGGGTGAAACATGTTATAACATTATCATTGCAATTCAATCATCAATGTGTCTATGTGTTTTCTATGTTGCATTATGTCTTGAGCATGATTAGAGTAAGCACCATTCTAGCATAATCATTAACATTGATCAGCCGACGGTATACATTGATAGATCTATTGGACTGACAATCCCACCCGGATACGTGCCTCCTACAAAGGTTACGTGGGTGTTTGTTATCGCATAACATATTCAATTGGACCATAAGTGTATGGTATGTATCATTTTATAACAGTCAACAGGGTTGATTATGCACTCGATTTATTTCTAGTATGTTCTCACATATGGGCTAGATTAACATGACACATGAATTGCACAACATTTTATTCATTTTATTATCAAAAACCTATGTAATTCTCACCAACTTATGTTGACCCAAAATACTTTCAAAATTAACATGTTTCAGGTAACAATGAAGCTGAGGCTTGAGTTAGCATGAGGATTTTACTTGAAGTTTATTTGAAGTTATTGAAGTTGTTATTTGATATTATGTATTTGAATTCTTAGACATCATTTCACATTTTGGATATTATGTTTGAATAAATTATTTAAAATTTATATTATACCATGTGCTACTGAAAACAATCATCAATACGTGGCACCCCGATGTTTCCGCCATCGGTTGGGGTGTTACATCTGGTTGTTGGGCTCGGTTGTGGCTTGGTTTAGACAACAAACTGATTTTAGAATTATCATTATTATTATTATTATTATTATTATTACATATATATATATAGTGAATAATTATCATGGTATTATGGTTTAAAATGTCACAAAATATATAATAAAACTTGTCGTTTTTATCCGTACATTTATTTACGCGAAATGTTACATCTTCCACACCCAACTGCATACCGGTCCAATCAAAACCCTTATCCTTCTGTATCACCAAAGCTTGATTTGGGTTCTCGGTTTGGGTTTGTGTGTTTGGTGTAGAAATGGGAATGATTGTTCGGTTTGAGTTCTGTTGTGTTTGGTTTTGGTTTTGTGTTGTGGATTGTCTAGCATTGTTATTTTGTTGGTTATTTTGGCGGTTTTGATAGTTATTGTGAGGTTGAAAGCTTGAAATGTTGGGACTTTGGTATGATACTTGATTTTGATTTTGGGTTTGTCAGTTTTGGTAAGTAGAGTTGAATGGCTTTCTATTACCTTGTTGTGCTGGCTGTGTGCATTCTCTTTTGAAATGACCTTTCTCACCACAGTTGAAACAAGTGACTTTGGCTTTGTTGAAGCCATAAGTGGTGTTGGGAGAGGTCGAAAGATCAGTTCTCCCGATCTTTTGAATAAAATCAGTGGCTCTTCTCATGATACTCGCAAAGGCCCACTGAATGTCCATCAATTCCATCTCTTCCTAGCAACCAAGCCATTGTATGATGCTACCATTGCTGAAACTAATGCTACATGTTGTTGGGCAATCTCAACAGTAACATTGTTTAGATTTGATGTCTCCAACACAATCGGGCTTTGGTTAGTTTGACTCTGGTTAAGTTGCATTTGGTTCATTTGAGGGTTGTAAGGTTGTTGTTGTTGAGGTTGGCTAGCAGAGTAACATGCTGCTTGTTGCATGGGTGAAAATGGTGGAATATAAGAAGTTGTTGGATATGATGGTGAGGTATATGAAGATGTTTGAGCAAGGTAGTTGATTGGTGTCTTGGGTGGTTCAACAATGTTAAACACGCACGTGATGCGTGGAGCAACATTGGTAGTAGAACTAGAAGTAGAATGGGAAGAAGATGTACCACCAAGATACAATTCCGGATTCTGAGGAATTTGAGCCCTTTTAGCTTTCCTCTTCTCTTCTGTAACACCCCAACCGATGGCGGAAACATCGGGATGTCACGTATTGATGATTGTTCAATAGCTCATGGTGAATAATAAATTTCATTAAATGATTTAAATAAGTTACATACAATTGTTCTAAGAATTTGTACATCAAATTGAATAAAACTATGCAAACATCTCCAAGCATCAATTCAACTCTCGAATAAAATTGTTGTGCAATTCATGTGTCATGGCAAACTAGTCCATATGCGAAAATATACTAGAAGTAAATCGAGTGCATAATCAACCTTGTGACTGTTGTATTGTGGTACATCCCATACGCTCATGGTTCACTCGTTTATATTGCAGTAACAAACACCCACGTAACCTTTGTAGGAGGCACGTATCCGGGTGGGATTGTCAGTCCAATACATCTATCAATGTATACCGTTTGGCTGATGAATGTTTATGCTAGAATTGTGCTTACCCTAGTCATGTTCAAGACATAATGCAACATAGAAATACACATAGACACATTGATGATTGAATTGCATAAATATTGTTGTAACATGTTTCACCCGAAAAATGGTGATAAATAGAAAAGAGGCTATGTAAAACTCACCTTAGCAAAATGTTATATCTGTTGAAAAATTGAATAATGGTGTTGCCCAAATGTATCAAGTATTACCCTATAATAAGGTAATAAATATGTCTAAGTCTATCAAGTCTACAAATGTATAAGTTTTTAGGGCTTCGAATTGGGGATAGATGCTTGTTTGATTAATATAAAAAATGTTTGATAATTGAGGGAATATTAATAAATAAATAACCAAAAATCTTTTTAGGAAATTTAAAGTTAAGATGGTCCCAATAATGTATTTAAAGTGTAAAAATAATTTTTACAAAATTATTTTCTTTAAAATAGAATATTAATTATATTTATAACAAATTGTCAAAATTTAACTTTAATATTTAAAAATATTAAAATTTAAGAATTTTAAGTTTAAAATTTATATTTCTGTTCTAAATAATCAGAAATAATTTGTATAAAATTTTGGTGCAAAAATATTAAAAATTGGATTTATTATGATTTAATTATGATTAAAACTAACAAAAATTGCTTAAAAATATTAAATAAATGATTTTTCTGAAATAAAAATCATTTCAGAAAAGTTTATCATTCTATAAACTCAGGATAATTTTTGTGGAAATTAATAAGATCGTTTTGATATTTTTATAGATTTTTATAAATAAAATAGAATAAACTTGATTTAATTATTATATATATTAAATAAATAAATTTTTGAAAACTAAAAATTGTGTGTTAAACTTTTTCACCAGATTAATACAAAATAATTTTTGTAGGATTTTTAAAGGAGTTTTGGTATTTTAAAATGAATTTTAAAAAAATATAAGAAAATATATATGTGTAAGTTTGTTTGTTAAAGAAAACAAAATAAACAACAAAAAAAATGGTTGAGGCTGCAGGGAATCGAACCCGCGCCTGCTCGGTAACAAAGCAACAACACAACCACTTGATCAGGATCAGTGGTTGTGTTGAGTTGTATCTTTTTAATATAAATAACCAGTTCTGTGTGAATGTTCTTCCCCAAAATTTTCAAGCGAGCCCTAAGATTCACAATCAAACAATCCACACATCAATAACCCAATTAATCTTAGGGCTATTGATGTGTGGATGCCGAAGGTTAAAGCCCATCCAAAAAATCAAACTTACAATGCAGAAACGAGCACGATTGGACAGTCAACGTGAAAAGTCAAAACGCGATTACAAAACAAGAACAGAAGATTTTTGAGTAAAATTGAGGTTTGGAATAAGATGTTCGGCAATGTTAGGATATGGTTCAAGGTCCAATTTATAGTGAACAGGTCTAGGTATTTGATTTGGCAAGTTTTGACCATGACATGAATAGTCTACGCGTAAAATGTATAATTGGGTATGAATTTATGATAATTAAACGTGTAATGGACCGGTGATTAAGATATTATGTCAATTAGATCGAATATGCCTTAATTAAATCACTCAAAGATGGAAACTCTAGCCCATAACCGCTGCT
This sequence comes from Ambrosia trifida, assembly GCA_028751855.1. Classification (NCBI taxonomy): domain Eukaryota; kingdom Viridiplantae; phylum Streptophyta; class Magnoliopsida; order Asterales; family Asteraceae; genus Ambrosia; species Ambrosia trifida. Next base: position 96,201,897 of record CM054124.1, on the reverse strand, counting down.
GCACGTCGACAGGAAGAAAGGAAAAGAAAAGGGTGGGTTTTTATATACATTAAGTTGGGTATAAACCAACTAAGGGGTGTGGAGCAGATGGTTGTTCGTGTTGTGGGAGTTTGCTTGGCCGGCTGAGGGCTCGGGTTCGAGTCCCGGCCCCAGCGTATCTTTTTATTTTTACAAAGTGTGCATCTAGGGCCTTGGGGTTTGGGCTTTAAGGGTTTTGGGCTGGTTAAGTGGGCTGTTTTGCTTGGGCCGGATGGTGCTTTAAGCTAGTGATTAGTTTGTTTAGCCAAAAGTTTACAAAACTGATTATTTTTATTATAACTGCTTATTATTATTATTATTATCATTATCATTATTATTATTATTATTATTATTATTATTATTATTATTATTATTATTATTATTATTATTATTATTATTATAAACCTTTGTATATACACATATGTATGATAATTATCATTGTATTGGGGTTCAAAATATCACCAAAAATAATAATAATAATAAGGCTTGTCGTTGTAACGTACAAGTATTTAATGCGAAATGTTACATCTTCCATCTCCTTGTTTTCCAGTTTCTGTATGAACTCATTGATCGTCCAATACTAGTACGCATCCTTCTCTTTTAACACCTCAATATGTTGGTTCCAATTCGGTGGCAATGCATCGGCATACTTGTCCACCAATTCGGACATAGGTATGCTAATCTCGTAGCTTGAAAGCTCTGTGAGTAAGTGGCAATACCTTGGGACCAACTCTTTCAATGTCTCGTTACCCATGTAACTAAAATTCTCAAACTCTTTCCGAAGCTCTTCCATCCTTAGCTGCCTAGTCTTCTCATTTCCATCATGCCTGTTTCTCAACATGTCCCACAGCTGTTTAGAAGTTGTGCAAGAACCAAACTGATGTAGCAAATCAGTGTTGATAGCTTGAGACAATTGAGAAAACGCCTTCTTCTCAATAGCAAACTTTTTCTTTTCATCGTCTGCTAGATTCTCCAATGGAATAGGCTCTCCCGTGTTCTCCAAGATCGGAGCAACATAGCCTTTCGCAATCATCTGCCACGCCTCAGTTCCCTCTAAACCCATACCCTCTAAATGGATCTTGAATTTAGTCTTCCACGTGTTGTAGTCGACCATCTCCATAAGCTTAGGTGGCCGGTTTCCACTCCCCCAGGACAAGTCATGAATAAGAGTTGATATGGCATTAGTCGTCTGTGAGTGAACCGCTGCTGCTGCTACTCCCCAATAGTCGCCAATCTGTTGCGGTTGTGGTTGCGCAACATGTTGAGGAATAGTACTAGTCATAGCCATGTAATTGATAGGTTGTGATGGTTGACTAGGCTTTTGGGCAGCAACCGACCAAGGATCCATGGTTGTCTGCTGTTGTGGTGTCATGTTAGGTCATGGTGTAGTCGGAAAGTTCCACATCTTGATCTGAAAATGTTTAAACACGAAAAGATTAGAAAAGTTTTAAACAGATTTCTCCTTCGTATGAGTCGAGTAGTCGAATGAGAGAAAATGTTCTCCTTCAACCGTTTTAAAAGATACGAATGAGAAGTATGTCAAACACAAATCACTTTTGACCGTTTGATTTCTCCTTCGACCGTTCGAATGGTCGAATGAAACAAGTATGGTCAAATGTACACCAATACACTAACAAACTCTAGGTTCGACCAAATAAAACACCACCTTCGACCAAAAATCCTTTCATTCGACCGTTTAACACACACGTTCGCCCATTCTCCCTAGGTTCGACCTTGCACTTTCAAAAAGGGTTATTCTTTGAAAATTAGTTAATTTTGATCAAATTTTTCAAAAGTTGAAAGAATTTGATGATTCTAATCAGGTTTTGATTCGGATTTGATTTGGAACAAGTTTATCAAAGAGAATTATGCATTTTATCCATGAAAACAAGCTCTAATCAATCAATTTATCACCAATTCAGTTTTATCAATGAAAACAGAAAGTTTTTGATCAAAATAGGGTCCAAATCTGCTATAAAATTATCAATTTGTGGTTGTTTGATGCATAATGGCTCTGATACCACTTTGTATACGCTTGGGATCGTCAAATCTACAAAGAGATTGATCAAACAAGTTTGATTCAGGTGCGGAATCCCTGAATCAATCACAAAAATGATAATCAAACAATCAAAAAACAGAAATCATCTCTCAAGGCTTTTTCTCATTCATAAACAACTTGAATTACACGTTTTAATAATGTTTACAATCAAATCTAACGTGAAAATAAGTTGACACAAACACTAGGGACAGACACAAAACAGGAGGGAATAAAATGACCAACAACTACATTCAAAATGAGCTTAACCTATTTATAGGCCTGCATATTCGCCCATATTGCACAGTCGAATGTGCAGGTTCGCCCATATCACATGGTCGAACCAAGCATAACATAAACATCTAAACTACATTCGCCCCCTATCTCTCCTTCGCACTTTACTTCTCCTTCGCACCTCCTGAATTCTTCATTCGCCCACTTTTGTCTCCTTCGCCCATTCGATAGAACACAAAACATATGTTAATAATAATCCAAAGCATTAGTCGCACAAAATGCATGTACAATTAAGAACAATATTAAAAACTAGAAAGGTCCTAGCTTGTCCACATGTGTAACCGCGATGTTTGGTTGCACCCACTAATGTTTATGATTACCATAGGACCCTGTGTACTAAGGACAATTGGATTCCCGACTTTGGACACGGTGTGATATGACGTGATACGCTATCAAGGTGAGTTTCGTGTACCATTCCCCCTTTTTGTGTTTTACTGTTTTGGGGTGAACATATGCTTGTGTGTGTGAACTGTTTTGATGTGACAAGATACTTGCTGCCTGATAAACATACTGACACTCATTAACCCAGGGGTTGGGCCACTTAATATGTGGGTAGTACTACTTGGGGGAACCCCCACACACAGTGGATCCGGAAGCCCGGAAAACCCTCCACTGAGGTCCACGGGGCCGTTGTGACATGTATTTTCCCAGGGAAATCCATAATGGCAGAAGATGGATTTAGCGTATATGTTTAAGGTGTCGCTTGTCATCACCATGTGTTGTGTTGTGGAAATTTGTGAACTTGTTTTTTAGATGACAAACCTGTTTTGGATTTACTAAACTATTACACGGACTCACCAGCATAATTGCTGACCCAACTCTTTTTAAGCATGTGTTCAGGTACTGCAAATGAATGGATGGCGACTGCGAGGTATATGCGTGCTAGTAGCGGATTGGAGAATATCTGGTAGAGGATTATTGCTACAAGAATTGTGGTTTAGAGCGTCTAGAGATAAGCATGGTAGAGAATGGATCGACTAGTGGATTACACCGCAATAATTGCTTCGATGACCGCCGTGCCTCGTCCTTGCAATAGATATGAATTTATTTTATATATTATTTGTATTATTTTGAAAACTAGAGTTGTTTAAACAATTAATATAGTCGTTGGTTGCTTCCGTTGTGCAATTTTGGGTATCAGAGCAACGGTTGTACCAAAATAGGATATCTCCAGATACCCTATACCACACCAGGACGAGTTAAAAGAACTTAGCGTTTTAAGGCTCTAAAACTACCCAACTAGGAAATTATTTGGAATTACATAAGACTGACCAGATAAAGAAGCAAGATAAGTTGAAATTCGTGTACCTGAACACGCGAGAATGCTTATAGAGATTTTGAACTAGTGTGACCAATATATGAGTTTTATGTGACACATGAAAATGACTACAACGAAGATTACTAGAATAATTTTGTGAGGTAAATTGACGATTACATTTGACGTCATGTAATTGTGAATTTACAGGCACGAAAAAGTTCTAAGAAATCCAAGGAGTCACCGAGATCAGAAGTGTCGACCAGGATAACCGTGAACTTATGTGAGGAAACGAACTATGAAATGCAGATGAATAGGTGATACACTCGTATGACTCTAGTAAAGGCTTTGAATTAGACACACTTGGTACCATTTGGCGTGTTAGGATAACGGACCATGTTAGAGGTGTCAACCTAGACAACTACAAATCTAGGTGTAAAAAATGGACTACAATAAAGTTACAGACAAAGGCATGATATACTATGGATTGAGAAACATAAGTTATATCTATGTGACTACAACTCGTTATTCATGTTACGACATATTTGATAATAGTATATATATATTATATATATGTATATATATATATATATATATATGCATCTATCATTATAATACTTAATATATATAGAAACTATATGAGTGCTGTTAATTGTAAATAAATTTTGTAACCAAGTTATGAAGCTAACCATGAACGCTAGGTATCCCGCCAAAACTTGGCGCTACAATTTGAGAAAAAAAAAATTTTTTTTTTGAAGTATCAAGGAGAAACTTGATCAACCCAGCAAATGGATACCCCTAATTCGATAAGTTTTGTTTCCAGCCAGATAGTTATCGCTTATTATATGCTTTGTGTACTTACATAAGTTGAACTTTGAGTTAATATCTCCTTACCAACTAGACCAAAGTTAGAAATTAAACCATTGGAATTCTAGATCATTCGTTCGGACTTGATCGATATCGATTCCTACAGATTTAAGTTAGTATTGTGTATTGGATTTTAACCATATAACAGGTTGTAGAATTGATCCAGGAATATCAAATCAGAGCGGTAGTAATCGAGGCTCAAGAATGCATCAAGATGAATTTCGATCCACCTAGCAAATGGATAATCCGATAAGTTTGTCTTCTAACCAAATAGTTAGTGTCGATTATATGGTCCATTGTGGTGTGCGGGCGTATATATAGGTAGAAATTTTGTGTTACCAATTATACCAAAGCTAAAAAGACTAAGCCAATGATTACTAGGTTCCTTTATTCAGATTTAAGTTAATATTGGATTCTATGAATTTTAGTCAAGAATAGAGTATTGGATTCGTAATCACATGATAAGTTTTAAGGATTTCATAATGTCAACCGGAAAGGCGACAACTTAGGTTCGAGAATCTGTCAACCACCATAACTATACAACTTTCGCTAACTGAAGGGAGTAGGATTGACCACCACTTAACGTAAACTAAAGATTAAATACATGCTCGGTTACCTTAGTACCCTGCTATGTATCCAAACTAGTGTCAGAATCTTCTTGACCATTTGGAATATGAACGAGTTATTTGTATGAAACTCGTTAGAATTATATAGGTAGGCCCTAACGGGGGAGTGGATGCGTACGAAATAACCGTTATAAGGAATATTTGATAAGAATAAGAGAGCATCACCAAGGTTAGTAAGAAAAAATTTATATGAATAGCAAAATCGATCATACGAGAATATAAGAGTTAGGATTATCAATAAAAGATATGTGCCATGGATATGGTTAAGATCAATGTAACGTGTTTAGAAGGTGACTTTTCCATGATTCTTAACATTTCGTCACCCCATTTTAGTCAACTTAGATTGAACAAAGTTCCTAAGGACTATAAATTCTGAGATTACACATAGAATTTGTCGATAAGGTATGTTTTCAATAACATTTTCTATCGGTTTTTTGGGAAGATTTTCAGTACGTTTACAAGAAATCATTGGTGTGGTGGGTTAGCTGCGGTAGACCCTATATATAAACACCAATGATGTATCGTAAACAAGACTAGAAATTAAACCAACAACAAATCTTAATCTTTGAAATTCCTAGAACATTTTCGAAGTTACTAAAGGTGTGGTGGGTTGGCGACGGTACATCCTATATATAAACACCTACGGTACATCAAAAATGAGACTGGGAATTAAACCGAGGACAAGTCTGGCAATAGTTCAAACCATTGTATCAAATCCAAACCGTAGACGTTGTGCTTGATTCTACCTTCTATTCCTAGAGTCTAGTGGTAGGCTTTGTGAGGTTTTGGCCGTTTTTTGATCTTGAGAGATCTTAGTACCTCGCAACTGTTATATCGACACCAAGACTTGATAATGGAAGACATTCATATAAATAGATTAGAGATAGACAATATGCTTTATCGATGGAAGTAAAATAACGATTACAACAAACATTATATAGAATGTTACATCAAGATGTTAGAATATATAATGAGGTTCAAAGAGGAACCGCTATAAATACGCCTTGATTTATAAAGGAATTATGTACGTACAAGTATATAAACTGAACGTCGAATCCGAGTATGGATTACACTGGACGGGAAACTAACGATAGCTCAAAATTTATTCCAAGGACAGAATTCCATTAACGGGGGGAGAATGTAACACCCCGACTTTAGGGCCCAGAATTTTTCGCTCAATATTATTGTAAAATGACCAAAGGTGAATAATAAACCAGGTTTTGGTGAAAAACTAGAACACGAATTATTATAAATAAATATTACTATTATCAATAAGTAGTTATACATGTTGCGAGACCGAGTTAAAACGCGTAACGAACCCAACCTGTGTAAACGGTGTTTAGTCACCATTAGAGACACATGGCACCTTCCCATGGTGCCATGTGCCTCCACCCACATTAAACATATATATATATATATATATATATATATATATATATATATACACATGCCACATCACAAACACCCTCTTAATATGTTATCTGACCTACATACACACTTGAACTCTCACACACACCCCTACTATAAACTAGAGAGAGAAAGTGACGAGAGATCAGAGATGGGAACGAAAGAAAGAAGGGATCCAGAAGGCTTCTGATTTCCGTCAGTAGCGGAGCCACGGTGGCGTGTCCACAATTGATAACAACCACCTCATCCTCTAATTAGCTTACAAAAACTTACACACCCTTGAAAGGAGATTTAGAAAGAGAGAGAGAGAGCAGAAAGATGAGAGAGGAGAACCGGCCTGGTCTTTGATGGTGATGTCTGGTTACTTTCCAGATATCAATTATGGTTACATGTTGTTGTTCAGCTCGGAAGTAGAGAAAGATGATAGTGGTCACGGTTGTGGTTCTACACGAGGGGGACGGTGGTTATAATAGGTGATGATTATGTGATGACGGTGATGGTGTAGTTGTGGTAGTGGACTCGGGTTTTGGTGACAAAGATCAGTCATGGGGGTTGTTGGTTGAGATGGTAAGTTTAGGTGATGGTGATGGTGATTGTAGTAGTTGTTAATGATAATTAATTAGTGTAGAATAGGGTAGTGGTAGTGTTGTGTAAGAACTATGAAATGGGAAGGAGATGAAAAGTCAAAGAACTCAAGTCAATCTTGTTTAAATCGGTCATCAGGAGTCAAGCTCAGGGTATAACCAACCTCAGTCAACATTTGGAGTAGGAAGTTGGAAAGGTATAACCAAATCCGAGAACTACTTATATTAATTCGTATGATTTATGTATCAGACCATTCGCGTAGTAGCACGTGTGGAACTATGACCGATACTCGAATCAATAAACCAACCTAGATAAATATATGCATATACATAATTTAATATAAGAACTAAGAAGGTAGGCTAATGTATATATGAGTAGTGTGCCAACTTAATATTACATACATAGATATGTTGACTGGAAAATAGGATTGACGAATGAACATTGAATCTAGGGATCTATTATTCGGATAGATGAGATGATGATTAACTAAGTCCTTGAATTAAAAGGATAGTTATCGGTCAATAAATTAAAAAGATAATGTATAAGAAGTTGGACTTAAGACCACTATTTGACTTAGTCAACATTTATATGGACTTATGAATATATGCAAGTAATGATTTGATCGCTTTACATGACGATGGAATTTCACAGTATTGATTGATGGGAAGTTTGTTATAAGGGAACTAATATACGATGAGACCATGTATGGGGCATTGATAATATAGACCATGAGACTCGGGCATTAGAACGATCGATAAAGGAAATAAAAAGAAATATCCGAATGAGACTTGGGTAACTAGACAATTGATTCAAAAACTATACATGAATAGATAAATACATTAAGAACAATATTAAAAACTAGAAAGGTCCTAGCTTGTCCACACGTGTAACCGCGATGTTTGGTTGCACCCACTAATGTTTATGATTACCATAGGACCCTGTGTACAAAGGACAATTGGATTCCCGACTTGGGACACGGTGTGATATGACGTGATACGCTGTTAAGATGAGTTCTGTGTACCATTCCCCCTTTTTGTGTTTTAATGTTTTGGGGTGAACATATGCTTGTGTGTGATGAACTGTTTTGATGTGACAAGATACTTGCCGCCAGATAACCATACTGACACTCATTAACCCAGGGGTTGGGCCACTTAATATGTGGGTAGTACTACTTGGTGAAACCCCCACAATCCGAAAGCCCGAAAAACCCTCCACTAAGGTCCACGGGGCCGTTGTGACATGTATTTTGCTAGGGAAATCCATAATGGCAGAAGATGGATTTAGCGTATAGGTTTGAGGTGTCGCTTGTCATCACCATGTGTTGTGTTGTGGAAATTTGTGAACTTGTTTTTGAGATGACAAACCTGTTTTGGATTTACTAAACTATTACACGGACTCACCAGCGTAATTGCTGGCCCAACTCTTTTTAAGCATGTGTTCAGGTACTGCAAATGAATGGATGGCGACTGGGAGGTATATGCGTGCTAGTAGCGGATTGGAGAATATCTGGTAGAGGATTATTGCTACAAGTATTGCGGTTTAGAGCGTCTAGAGATAAGCATGGTAGAGAATGGATCGACTAGTGGATTACACCACAATAATTGCTTCGACGACCTCCGCGCCTCGTCCTTGCAATAGATATGAATTTATTTTATATATTATTTGTATTATTTTGAAAACTAGAGTTGTTTAAACAATTAATATAGTCGTTGGTTGCTTCCGTTGTGCAATTTTGGTATCAACTGCATCTCAACCGACACCCCCTGGGTCGGGTTGTTACATAACATATCCTTTGAGTATGATGACTTAAAATACTTTGACCCTGATGATTTGGAAGATATGGACATTATGCACCAATTGGCCCTTCTCAGTGTATGTTGATGCATTTTCTGTGGACGTCACTATCGAATAGACTAGGGTTGAGTCTTGTATTGTTTTACATGAGATTGTGATGATCCATAAGGGCATTTTATGGATCTGATGCATTTGTTAATAATAGACCAAAACATAAATCATTAGTTCGAACCTTATGAAGGTCGAACCTGCAGGTTCGACCATATTAAAGGGGCAAACGTGGCCTGTGGTTTGGACTATAAATAGCAATCTCATGTGTTGTTTTTCATTTGAAGATTTTGAGTTTGTGCTTTAAATGCTCTCAAGGGGGTGTCATGCCCGACCTCCCCCGGCCCCGAGATAGATGTTTATCCTACTGATGACAGTGTCTGTGATCGTTTCTGATGCAATACGAATCTTTGATGACTTTGTTATCGTATATTTCTGTCTCTTCTCGAATTTTCCGTCTGAAACCGAGTTGTTTTTGCTTAATCGATCTGTGGATTCGGTTATTAACCGGATTCTCAGTGTAAGAACTAACCATTTTTACAAGAAAACTGGGAGAAGGTTTCTAGGGTTAACTGGCAGGTCAAAAGTGGGGTTGAATAAATCAAAGATTAAGTGTTATAAATGTCATAGATTTGGTCATTTTGCTAGGGAATGTAGGAGTCAACATGGTACACCTATGAATACCTATCCAAATCAAAGGCCACAGACCAACACTTATCAAGTTTCCCATAATACCCCTGGACCAAATGTGCAAAACACTGCTCATTTTGTACAGTCGTCAAACACTGTTCCTGTACAGTTTGTCCAAACCACTATTCCTCAGATCCACTATGTGCAAACACCTGTTGCTTAGGCACAAATGCCAATGACTGTTGTTCCACCCTCTGCCCCTGCAGAGACTAGTCAACATAGTTTCTTCACACAAGGCTTTGTTGATTGGAGCAGTCTACCTGAAGAGCTATCAGATGAGAATTTTGCTCTTGTAGCCAAAGCTGAAAATGAACCAGAAAATTTTTGTTTCATGGCTATGCTTGAAGAAGTTGAGTCTGAGGATGTGGTAACTAAATCTGATGTTGTGACTGATGATGTTGTTGATGAAGTAATTGCAGATACAAAATCTGAAGAAGAGGTTGTGAATCTCTCAGATCCCTCGGGTGCATCTGAAGAAGAGGTTGTGAATCTCTCAGATCCCTGGGTGCTTAATCGATCCGTGGATTCGGTTATTAACCGGATTCTCAACTGGTATCGGAGCCATTTGGATCAAACAACCTCAAATTGATAATATTACAGTTGATTTGGACCCAATTTTGATCAAAACTTTCTGTTTTTCATTGAACATTTGAATTTGGTGTTAAATTGATTGATTTGAACTTATTTTCATGGATAAAATTCAAAATTCTCTTTGTTAAACTTGTTCCAAATCCAATCCGAAGCAAAACCTGCATAAGATCATCAAATATCATCAACATTTGAAAATTTTTGATCAAAATAACTGATTTTCAAAGTATAACCGTTTTTCAAAATGAAAGGGTCGAGCCTAGGGAGATTTGATCAAGAGTGGAGATTTTAGGTCGAACCAGGGTATTTTCGGTCGAACGTGGAGTTATATTTGGTCGAACCTAGAAAGTTTTAGTGTGTTGTTCTTCATTCGACCTTAAGTGGTGTAGATGCAATTGTGCGACTAGTGCTTCGGATTGAAGAACAAACTTGTTTTGTGATTTGTCGTTGGTGCGAAGGAGAGTTTTTGTAGGTACGAAGGAGGCTTTAGAAGGTGCGAAGGAAGAACAGAAGGTGCGAAGGAAGAAGCTGTGGACGAATGTGAATATAGTTTATTGTATAGCTTGGTTCGACCAGACAGTTTGGGCGAACCTGCACATTCGCATGAAGAAAATGGGCGAATGTGCAGTCTATAAATAGACAAGCTTGATTTTTGAATGTAACTTTTTGTCATTATTATTCCCTCCACTTTCTGATATTCTCTCTAGTGTTTTGTTTAGCTCTTTTCACGTTCACACCCTGTTTGTATTGATCTTTCAACGTGTAATCGAGTTGTTAATTAATGAAAAGCTTTTGAAAATGATGATTTACTTGTTTTGATCTGTTTGACTATTATTTTGTGATTGTTTTAGGGATTCCGCACCTAAAACTAACTTGTTTGATCATTCTTTGTTGTTATACGATCCATTCACGCACATACAAAGTGGTATCAGAGCCATTCTGGATCAAACAACCACAAATTAATAGTTTCTCAGTTGATTTGGACCTAATTTTGGTCAAAAAGTTTCTGTTTTCATTGAACAAACTAATGTGATAAGATTTTGATTGATTACAACTTGATTTCAAGGTTAAATTGGATAATTCTCTTCATTAAAGTTGTTCCAAATCAATTCCGATTCAAAACCTGATTTAGATCATCAAAATCCATCAACATTTGATAAACATGATCAAAATTAACGGATTTTTAAAGAATAACCGTTTTTGAATTCTCAGGGGTCGAAAGAGAGAGAGTGGTCGAAAGTGAATTTATTTTGGTGGAAAGAGGGATTTTGTGGTCGAAGGAGGTGTTTTAGTGGTCGAACGTAGACTTTCATTGCTTATTTTGTTCATTCGCCCAGTGGTGTCACCTTCGATTGATCGAACGGTCGAAGGAAGAGGAAAACGGTCGAACGAGAGAAGAAAGCGGTCGAAAGAGATTTTGTGATTTGAGTCCACATTCGTATCAATCAAAACGGTCGAAGGAGAAGATTATTTCTCATTTGCACGTTCGATAGTACGAAAGAGTATCCTGTTTTTAAAACATTTCTAATCTTTTCATGTTTAAACGTTTACAGGTCAAGATGTGGAACTTCCCTACAACGCCAAGACCTACTCAAGCACCACAACAGCAGACAACACAAGATCCATGGTCGGTTGCAGCCCAGAAGACTAGTCCACCATCCCAGCCAATCAATTACATGGCTATGACTAGTTCGGCTCCTCAACAAGTTGCGCAACCAATACAACAACCAATTGACAACTATTGGGGAGTAGCAGCAGCTGCAGTTCATTCGCAGACGACCAATGCCATATCCACACTTATTCATGATTTATCCTCAGGAAGCGGCAATCCTCCACCAAAGCTAATGGACATGAAGGAGTACAACACATGGAAGATGAAGTTCAAGATCCATGTGGAGGGACAAGGACTTGAGGGAGCCGAGGCATGGCAGATGAAAGTAAAGGGGTATGTTGCTCCTATTCTGGAGAATACTGGAGAACCGACACCTTTGGAGAATTTGGCTGATGATGAGAAAAAGAGGTTTGCAATAGAGAAGAAGGCATTTTCTCAGTTATCCCAGGCGATCAACACTAATTTGCTGCATCAGTTTAAATCGTGTACAACATCCAAACAATTGTGGGATATGCTGAGAAACCGACATGATGGTAATGAGAAGACAAGGAAGCTCATGATGGAAGAGCTTCGGAAGGAATTTGAGAACTTTAGTTATATGGGCAATGAGACCCTAAAAGAGTTGGTTCCATGGTATTGCCATTTGCTCACAGAACTTTCGAGCTATGAGATCAGCATACCGATGTCAGAACTGGTGGATAAATTTGCTGATGCTTTACCACCATACTGGAACCAACACATTGAAGTGTTGAAGGAAAAGGATGCATACCAGTATTGGACTATCAACGAGTTCATTCAAAAGCTGGAAAACAAAGAAATGGAGGAGAAGAGGAAAGCCAAGAGAGCTCAGATTCCATAGAATCCAGATCTGTATGTGAGTGGTACATCTAACTCTCTTTCTGCTTCAAGCACTACTTCTAATGTTGCTCCTCACATTGCATGTGTATCCAATGTTGTTGAACCCACAAAAGCACCTATCAATTATCTTGCCCAAACTTCGTCATATACACCATCATACACACAACAATCTTATCAGACACCAAACTTTATTCCACCTTTTTCACCATTACAACAAGCTGCATGCTACACAGCAAATCAACCTCAACAACAACAACAACAATACACTCCTCAGATGAATCAGATGCAGATTACTCAAGCACAATCAAATCAAAGTCCGATTGTGTTAGAGACCTCGAATCTTAACAATGTGACTGTTGAAATTGCTCAACAGCATGTTGCTTTAGTGTCTGCTATGGTTGCATCATATAACGGTTTGGTTGCGAGTCAGATTGGTAACAACAATCTCACCAATGAGGACTACGCACAAATCGATAAAGAGGAGATAGAGCTTATGGACATTCAGTGGGCTTTTGCAAGCATAATGAGGAGAGTCACTGACTTTATTCAGAAGAATGGAAGAACTGACCTTTCAACTTCTCCCAACACCACATACGGCTTCAACAAAGCCAAAGTTACATGCTTCAATTGTGGTGAGAATGGTCATTTTAAAAGGGAGTGTACACAGCCAGCACAGCAAGGTAATAGAAACCCGTTCAATTCAACCTACCAAAACAGACAAAACCAAAACCAAAATCAAGTTTCATACAACAGTCCCAACATCTCAAGCTTTCAACCCCAAAACAATTACCAGAACCGTCAACAAAATACCAACACTAGACAACACACAACTCAAAACCAACCTCAACAAAATCCAAACCGAACCATTGTTCCTATCTCTACACCTAACACTCAAACCCAAAATCAAACTGACAATCAAAACCAAGCACTTGTGATTCAAAAGGATGAAGGTTTTGATTGGACGGGTATGCAATTGGGGGTGGAGGAGATTACTGCTGGAAACGTGGCTTGTGTGGCATAGAAGATGAGTCTGGATGAGAATGAGGAGATTGAAGAGGAGGTTGTGATTGAAAAATTGTCAGAGTTGAAAATAGAGGAAGTGAATGAGGATGTGATTACTGAGAGTGAAGACAAGAAATCTGGTATGATTCTTGATTCTGTCACGGATGTTGGAGAGCACTACGATTCAGCTTATTCGGGTATGGAGAGTGATTCTGATTCGAAAGCTAGTGTGAATTCACTAGATGATGACATTGATCAACTGCTAGCAGAAGCTGATTTCCTTATGACCCGCAAGTCATGTATGGTGGATGATGCGTGCACCAAGATTGACTACTCCAAATTCTTCGCAGGGAAGGAAGCTCACTTCGCTTTGATGGTAATGACAGAACCTTCTAAACCGGTAAGCCCTGAATCTCAATCTAAAGTGTGTGTTAAATGTGCTGATTTTGAAAAACTGACAGAAGAAAATAAGCTTCTCAAGGTCCAACTTGAGAGTGCCAAAATAAACTGTCAGATTTATCAAAAAGATTTAAAAGATTTCAACAAAGTTCTTGATGGTTATAAAAAGGATGTGTCTGAACTCAAAAAGACTTTGTCAATTAAACAACTTGCCATTAATAACTACATTAATGAAATGGAAAACACTAAGTTAGAAATGGCAACCATCAAGTGCTTTGCTGAAAAAGTGAACAAGAAGTTAGAGAGTTACAAGCACATAGCATATGTAGTTGACCATATCATAGAAGAACCCTCCCAGTCGAATAGTGCAAACTATAAGGCGGTCCCATCTCCGGTATTGTTTGAAAACCACAATTTACATGCAATACCACCGGAGACTTTAGTCAATTCTGACTCCACATCAGAAAACGAGCCCAACACTTTTAGTGTTGGAGACCCGTATTCTGATGTGAGACCTGTTTTGGGAAACAATGAGGGTGTGGTCGCTGCAGATGATTCAGATGAAGAAGATGAACCATCTGAGATGGTTGAAAATGATAGTGATATCCCTGATGAAAATCATATAATCACTACTGAGCCAGTGTCACCATCTCAGATCATTCATCCCATGGCAAATGCTCATCGAAAGAATGTTGTTAAGAAAAATGAAAAGTCTGTTGGTAAGAGTGTTGAAAAGAAAGAGGTAAAGAAAATTGAGAAAAATGTGATTAAACCGGTTGAAAAGAAAACTGAAACTAAATCTGAGAAAAATGTGGTTAAACCGGTTGAAAAGAAAAATGAGATTAAAACTGAGAAATCTAATGAAATGAGCAACGAATCGTGTGACAAACCTGTGAAAAATTTCTATCGGATGCAAGGCTCCGATAAGATCTTGTCTGATGATGAATATCCGATTAAATTTGTCAATTATTCCAAAATCGAAAAGATCTGGCAGGAAAGTACAATTTGGTTTCCAAATTTTGAAAGAACCAATGACATTCCTCCAGAAATTTTAGAGAAAATGTATTCGGATAAAGATGCCAAGGTCAATGTCACACAATTTGTTTTGCCAGTTGATAAAGCAAACAGTTTTATTGAACCGACTTACTCGAAGGAACCAGCTCCTGAGAGTTTAAGGATACAATGCATGGTTGATCGATATCCCATTGCTAGTTTTTCCAAGTCGCCGATCAAAGAAAACTATGAAGAATACCGTGCGTGTTATAAGTGCGGGGAAAGGGGACATTTACTTGCCGCCTGCCCGTACGTACGACACAAGAGGCACGAGTTGGAGATGAGGCAACATCATGATTATCCGGTTGACAACTATGGTTATCCACAAAGACGGTATTTCCCTCAACAAGCACCATATTATAATCAAAACATATTTTACAACAAGAGGGAAAACCGTCCGATGACTTATGATAAGCGCAACCGGATAGCCACTGATAAACCAGTAAAGAAGCCTGTGATGAACTCAACTGCTGATAACAAAAAGGTTGCTCCTAAACCTAATGGAAAACAAGCAGTTGGACCTGTCTCTGTTAAATCAGAGAAGGTAACCAAGAAGGTTGCATTTAAAGATGAAGTAAAGAAACCGGCTGAGACCTAAAAATCTCAGATCCGGATCTTGAAAAGATCTGAGCAATCCTGGTCATCTAAGGAATCCGAAGGAGCCTCAACTTCACAGAATGTCAAAATTGAGAAAAAGAAAGTTGAGAGTGCGAAAAAGAAAGTTGAGAGTGAAAAGAAAGGGGTTGAGTTAACCCAAGATGTTTGTGAATCGAAAGAATCTTTGAAACAACCCGTTCAAAGACCCAAGACCAAACAGGCTTAGGTCCCCCGAAAAATCTAACTGCTTTACTTTATATGTGCAAGGAGCTCCAGCTGGCCCTGTTAGCAGCCTATGGATTGTTGACAGTGGAGCTTCTGGTCACATGACAGGGGACCTCACGCTACTCTTTGATATCAAGAACATAAACGGAGGTTATGTAGCGTTTGCTGGAAATAAAGGAGGCTACATTACGATGGAGGGTAGTGTAAGCAATGGGGTCGTGACATTTGAGCGGATATCATACGTGAAACAGATAGATTACAATCTGCTCAGTGTTAGTCAAATCTGCGATAAACAATTTTCTATGTATTTTGATGACAAATCTTGCTATATCTTGAAACCTGGGTTTGAACTTCCAAAAGAGTGGGTGATGCTAAAGGCACTGAGAGTAAACAACTTGTATATTCTCGATATGTCCAAAGCAATGACCACCCATGGCCAAGTCACGTGTTTCCTCTCTAAGGCTACAGAAAAAGAATCTATAATGTGGCACAGGAGAATGGGACACATCCATTTGCGAAAGATGAACCAGTTAGTGAAGAATGAACTTGTCACGGGAGTTAATGTGAAACATTTCCATTTGAATGACAAGTGTGTTAGTTGCAAAAAGGGAAAGCAGCACAAACAATCCCATAGACCAAAGAAAGTCAATTCCGTTGAACAGCCGCTTGAGCGTTTGCATATGGATTTATTCGGTCCAGTCAGACGTAAAAGTCATGCCGGGGAGTTGTACTATCTTGTGGTGACTGATGTATTCAAGATTTTCATGGGTAATGTGCTTGCATCAGAAAAGTGACACTTTTGACAATTTAAAGATTCTGTTTACACATCTGGAGAATATATATGGTCTAAAGATCAAACGAATCCGGAGTGACAATGGGACGGAGTTCAAAAACGCTCAGATGGAGGATCTTTGTGCAAACAAGGGAATTCATCATGAATATAGTGCTCCGTATACACCCCAGCAGAACGGTGTCGCAGAGAGAAAGAACAGGACTCTAATAGAGACGGCGAGAACTATGCTTGCGGATTCAAATCTTCCAGTCATGTTCTGGAACGAAGCTATTTACGCGGCATGTTATACTCTTAACCGTGTTTTGATAGTGAAGAAGTTTGGCAAGACTTCTTATGAGCTGTTGAACCGACGCAAGCCGAATCTGGAGTATCTAGAACCATTTGGTGCCCCGTGTACAATGCTGAATCCGTCGGAGAAGTTCGCACCAAAGGCTGAAGAAGGTTATTTTGTTGGATATGCAACCCCATTAAAACGGGTATTCAACAAAAGAACTAGAAAATTCGAGGAGTGGGCTAACGTTGAAGTTCAAAGATACACACAAAATGTACAGGGTGGAGGACCAGATTGGATGTTTGATTACAAAGACTTCTTTGAATCATTCAATCTAGATAGCATGGTTAAAGAAGCTGTACTTCGCTTATATTACGAGGTCGAAAACGCCGTAACTTCACCGTTAGTGCGTCCGATCACTGTAAACCCCCAAGAAGCTTCTAATGATAACACTGCTCCTGTGATGGAAGAAGAGGTGTTCCAAGAAGCTTCTACAACGCTTAATTCATCAGATTCAGAAGATGAAGATGATGATGCAACAAGTGAAGCTATTCTGGACAATGCTACAGTGACACCACCAGTGAACCCTACTACTACTGATGCTTCAACATCGAATGTGGGTAATGATCTGGTTTCTACAGAGAATTTGACAACTCAAACGGGGGTACAAGTACCTGATTATCCGGAATCTCGGATACATCGGATACACCCGCTTGAACAGGTTATTGGTGATCCTGGTAGCAGCGTGATGACAAGAGGGCAATTGAGAAATGCTCAAGCACCAGAAAATATTGGCAACCTTGCTTTATATGCCAAAATACAGAAATCTGGTTTTCAAAATGACTGGTCTTTCGCTTGTTATGTTTCGCAGGTCGAACCGCGGACTTACAAGGAAGCTCTTTTGGATGATGCCTGGGTGGAAGCAATGCAGGAAGAGTTGTTACAATTCCAGAAACTCGGTGTATGGACACTGACAGATTTGCCCCCGGGAAGAACGAAAATTGGAACCAAATGGGTGTTTAAGTGTAAGAAGGATGATAGAGGAGTCATAGTGAGAAACAAAGCTCGCTTGGTCGTTCAAGGTTTTCATCAAGTTGAGGGAATCGACTACAATGAAATCTATGCACCGGTTGCACGCTTGGAAGCCATACGAATGTTCCTAGCATTTGCATCATGGAAGAAATTTAAGGTGTATCAGATGGATGTAAAGAGCGCATTTCTTTACGGTGTGGTCAAAGAGGAAGTTTACGTAGGTCAACCGCCAGGCTTTGAGGACCCTATTCACCGGGATAAGGTTTATGTGTTAAACAAAGCTCTCTACGGGTTGCACCAGGCTCCGAGACAATGGTATGAGGAGCTGAGCACGTATCTTCTCTCGAAAGGATTCAAACGCGGATTGGTAGACTGCACACTGTTCATGAAACGAGCAGGAGATGATTTGCTTCTTGTACAAATTTATGTTGATGATATTATTTTCGGGTCAACTAACGAACTTCTGTGCAGAGAATTTGAAAAAGTTATGCAGAAAAAGTTCGAAATGAGCGCAATGAGAGAAATGCAGTTTTTCCTAGGCTTGCAGGTGGAGCAAAGACCAACGAGGATCTTTATTCACCAGACGAAATACGTTTCTAAAGTCTTGAGCCGATTCCAGATGGATGATTCGAAGCCGATGGATACCCCGATACAACCTAATCACGGGATTGGAGTTGACCTTAAGGGGGAGCTGACTGATCCATTTACATACAGAGCAATCGTCGGATCTCCGATGTATCTCACCGCGTCTAGACTTGATATAATGTTTGCGACATGTCTTTGTGCACGATATCAATCGAAGCCGAAACAGAGTCATCTTGCAGCTGTCAAGCGTATCCTTAGATATCTGAAGGGTTGTCCATCGAAAGGACTTTGGTACCCTCATGATGATAATTTTGACCTAATCGCTTTTAGTGATGCAGATTGGGGCGGCTGTGACAAAGACAGCAAATCCACAACGGCTGGATGTCAGTTTATGGGGAGCAGGCTCGTGACCTGGCAATGCAAGAAACAAACCGCAGTTGCACTATCCACATGTGAAGCAGAATATGTTTCAGCATCAAGCTGCTGCTCACAGGTTCTTTGGATCCAACAACAGATGGTGGATTACGGTTTGAAATTTCTTAAAACCCCTATTTACTGTGATAATGAGGCCGCGATCGCATTAACAAAAGACTTAGTAAATCACTCAAAGGCTAAACATATCAGGATTAAATATCATTTTATCCGAGATTGTTATGCTAAAGAGTTGATCGATATGGTCAAAATCCACACTGATTACCAACGCGCAGATCTTTTTACCAAAGCTTTTGACAAATCCAGATTTGATTATCTTTTGAAAGCTAATGGTATTAAAGAAAAACAGGACTGATCACCACCTCAGTCTATCACTTTTTAGTTTTAAATTTTTTTTTTTACTATTTTTCAGAAAAATTTTGAAAATCCAAAAACATTGAAAAATTTCAAAATCCATAAAAATTAGAAAATTTCTTTGCTGACTGCTATATCTTCTTCCCTTAGATTAATGCCGTCAGATTTCTGTAAACAAACGATATCTGGGCAGTCACATATTTGAAATGCTCCAGCTTATCCTTGGGAACAGTAAATTCGAAAACCTATAAAAATCAGAAAAATCAAAAATGATTTCCTGGAGTATAAAGGGAAATGATAGTACATCAGTGGGGATCTGACACATTCTAAGTAATGTACTGCTATATAGGGCGTGTGTCTGAGTCTGTGCGATGTGCTGATAGACTTCGTAGACCTATTACTGCGTGCCTGATACATACATATCAAACGAATTGTTGTGTGGATGAACTCCTCATGGGCATATGGTCTTAGTACCGTAATTTCGTTTGATAGGGTATTTGTACAAAACTCGGAGGTTTAGTGTCGTTATGTTATTAGTTGTCTGGGGTTAGCCTCTCTGATCTTCTGCTGTAAGTCATTACGGACCTAGATCAGACAGGGTGTCTTTATAAAAGAGCTTTATGCCAAATCCTAAAGTTACCGAATTGAGGAACTTTCCATGTTATATGATGATCAAAGATTATCTATTACATCGTATTAATCACTGATGCACATCATGATTAATATCAGTCCTCAACCTGGTATAGTGCATATGTTACTTTGCTGCATTAATTTGCTGACCTGTATACCTCTATGCATTATATCTTGTACAATTACAGACGAAGAAAGCATAATCGCGCTTTACAATGAGTCTTTGTATATTTACTTCTTGATACGGGAGTATGTCGTGTGCGTGGGAACCACAGACAATTATGTTTATACTATAAATATCAGTATCAGTATAAAGCACTGCACAAAAGTCTGCATGTGAGTTTATGTGGATCACAATATTAGCAGTTGCCAGATCACACATTGTCTTTAATGATAATAATTCAAAAAGATCAACGGTGTGATTAGATTTCTCAATAACTGATATGATTACAGTTTTTCATTTACATTTCTGCATTTTATTTTCTCGTCAAAAATTACAAAACTCAAAAAGATTTTAGGTGTGTTTTAGCATAAACTTTAGAAAATCCAAAAAGATTTTTCATTTCCATCTTATTTTTGATAACTGATGGTGGTTGATGTCGATTTTCTAAACCTTGTTACACCATTTGAGCTTTGTAACTTTTTAATTGTGAAAATATGATTGTTGGATGCTTAAAAGTTGGAAAATAATTGGACCGGGACTCGTTTTTGAGATTTAGAAAATTTATCAAAAATCCCAATTCTCATTCGCCCATTCGGTTGGTCGAATGTGGGATTTTACATGTTCCTTCGTATGTTTTAAACGGGCGAAGGAGAGTGTTCTTGACATATGTTTCATTCGAACCCTTTTGGCTCATTCGAACCTTTCACTAGGGTCGAAGGAGACAAAAGTTTCTCTTTCATACGTATAGAATGGGCGAAGGAGGATGCCTATATATACCTTTCTGTCTCATTCGAACCTCATTCAAAATTTTTCAGAAAAATCATCTTAACCTCACCTTGTTGCTTTGTTAATTTGAACCTTATCATTGTGTTCGTCTTCAAACACTGATCATTTTCCACTATCATATACAGGTTAACATCAAGGATTGAAGGATTTAATCACTGTTTTCTGTTTCGAGCCCTAACTATTAAAACTGCTTTTAATCAACTTCATTGTGACAATTGCTGATTGAGAATCATTATATGTGTGTTTTAGGGGGAGAATAACCAAAAACCATGGATTTAAAACCAACAGTTTGATCAATTAATCATCTATTATGGTTTGAACCCTAGTTTTAATTGAAAACACATATATAATGATTAATTGATGAATTTGTTAGTATAAAATGGTTGATCGGCATTGTTAGGATCTGTTTCAATCAAAAGAACATGATCAGAAAACTTGAATTTAAAAATTGAAAATTTAAAATAAGAACAGTCACCTTCGACCCTTTCAAATGGGCGAAGGAGATAATCAACTGGTCGAAAGAAGAAAGTTTGGGCGAATGAAACTTTTATCAAAAATCTATACATTCGTACCATTAAAACTTCTCATTCGTACCTTATGGATTTCTCATTCGTACCCCCGTTTGGGCGAATGAGGATGTTTATTACCAAAATTTTCAAGTTTGAATTTTTGTCGAATTTTAACATGTGTCTTTATTTTGTTTTGCAGATTTAACGATGTCCGAGCAGGAGAAGACGACTGAACAAGCTGGATCATCCTTACAGCCTGCCAAGACTGTTTCTGAAGAGCTTTTAGCCTTCGAGAATGCGCATAGCTGCTGTGCGTATCTCGGAGAGGTTAAAAAACACACAGAGTTTATCGGAATCATAGATTTCTTGAAGAGATGCAGGGTGATAGATGCTATTGCTACACCGACGATTATCTATAGAGATATGATGCAAGAATATTGGTCGGGAGCGAAGCTTGATTTCTAGAAATGCAAGTCATGCTTGACGAGCAAGATTCAAGGGCAGAGAGTTATTGTTTGTGAGGAGGATCTAAGAGAAGCGTTGAACTTAGATGATGAGCCGACAGATCCTAAAGAGTTTAGCTTTATGGATCAGCGAAAGTGCTTTCTCAGAATGAAATACAATGGACCAATCACTGACGGTTCATTGCATAAGGCAAAACTGTGCCCTCAATTCAAATATCTGGCACACGTTTTGATACATGTCTTCGGATCTGCAGCTGGAGGATATGATTTAATGCGCAAAAGTATCAGTTCTATGATGGTTGCCTTAGTGTTGAACAAACCGTTCAATGTTTCAGGCATGCTGATGAATCACTTATTAGAGCCTGTGAATGGCACGAGGAATCTGAAGTTTCTATTATATCCTCGTTTCCTCCAGATGGTGTTTGACAACAAGTATAAGGAATTGAAAAGAGATCCTAAGCACATAGTTGTTCAGGAACATATGTCGCTTAATACACTTGTTAGGATGAAGGCGTATAAGGGATTCTCAGTCAATGAACGTCCTCCAGTAAGGCGTTTATTTGGACATCTAGCAAGAGTTGATTATACAGATCTAGGTGAAGGGCTTGTGAGACATGCAAACAGTGATTCTGATCCTGATGACCCATTACATCCTGTTGATCCTGATGCGAAACGCAAAAGACAGGTTGTGAATGTCGGTGCAAAGAGTGGAAAGATCAAGAAGAAAGAGATAAGGTTAGAGGTTGCGACTGAACCTGAGAAGAAGAAAAGCACACCAAGAAGACATAAGAGCATGGCGAAGAAAGGGTTACACTTAGTTGATGAGGCGTCAGTTGATTCTGAAGAGACGCAGGAAGATGAACGTTGGGATTCAGATGCTGAGACAGTAAAGACCGCCACGCCCAAGGCCACTGAGGCTGGTGTGTCTACTAGTCAGAATGTTGAAGATCAAGGGAATAAGAGTCCTATCCCTGTTGATGAAGATGAATTGATTATGAACATAGATGAAACTTTTACTGGTTCTCCTGTACAAGCTGATAAGTCAAAGAAGAAGAAACAAGAGAAACCTAGTATCAAAAGAAATAAGGAGATTGAATCGCTGATAGCTGGTAAGAAACTACCACCGGCTTCTAGTTCTAAGTCACCGGTTACTGCACCAGCACAGAAGAAGCAAAAGACTGCGACAACATCGAGCACACAACAGAGTGAAGATATACCTGTTGATCAGTTTAATGAAGCATTGGATAATGTGCTCAAGAAGATTAGAAAAGGCAAACTGCCTGATGTTGTTGAACCACCTATGAAGAAGAAGGTTTCGATGGATAGTGATATAATGAGTGCTGTGAATCAGAGATTGTCTGAGATGATGAATATAATCAACAAACAACAAACTGAGATCGAGCAATTGAAGACAAACGATCAAAAGATGTTAGAAGTCGTAGTCACATCACATGATGATAATGAAGTTTTGAACAAAACTATCAAGAGGTTGAAAAGAGAGAATAAGAAGTTGCTGAAGCACGAGCAACGAAACACCAGAAGAATTATTGTCTTGAAGGAGGAGAACAAACAGTTGAAGAAGAGTAACATGAATATGGATAATTTGATCAAAGACTTGTACTCTCGAGCTCCTCAACTTCAAGCTGGTGAAGAAGATAAGGAAAGAGAAGAAGAACAGGTCGATTTTGAACCATCTGACGAAGAAGAAGATGAAGAACTTGATGAAGATGCAGGTAATGATACTAAGAAGAAGAAGAAGAAAGATGATGGAGATGATGGAGGTTCAGATGGTGGATCGAGTGATGGAAACAGCTCTGCTTTCGATAGTAGTAGTGATGATGATGATGATGATGATAACGCTGACAAGTTTACATATGAAAAGCGTGATTCAAGTAAGGGTGGAGAGTTGAGCTCTAAGACTCTAGGAGAGAATGTGGATGACGATATCTTCTGGAATGAGAAACTGCAGTCGTTATCTGAAGACGACAAGAACATGTATCGCCAGATGATCACAGATCGAGTCTGGACGATTGACATGACAAGCAGATTTCCAGAGATATTCGAGTCGAGCAATAAACTATTTGAGTTAGAGTTTGCTGACCCTGATCTTGAAGATGGAGAGGTTTCTGCGGCGATTTCAAAAGAGATACTTGAGGGTTTAGCTAAACAGGTAGGAAAGACTTTGGAAGAATTGCTTGCTGATAATTTCATTCCAAAGATACCTGAGAAGGAAGCCGGAAATCATTCTGATGACTGTGATGTTCCTGCGTTTGAGGATGTTGAAATAGAAGACATAACGAGTGAAGAGTATCCACAATACTTCAAGACTAATCAAGATTGTGGATTTCCTGGATTCTCAGATGAATTGCTAAACCAAGCCGAGAAACTGGCGAAAGAGAAGAGTAAAGCATTTGAAGATGAAATTTTCAAAGGGCATGACAAACCAAGGTTCGAGCAGTCAGAGAGTTTGAAGGAATTCTTGAGGAAATTGAAAGAGAAAGAAAACAATCGTCCGAAAGCTGAAATTCAAGGAAGCTTTTACAAACTTTATAGTGGTATTTTCAAAGGTCGTGCATTGGCCTGGAAGTTTGTTAAAGAATTGAGATGTATTGCAGTAAAGTGGGAGAAGGGGATCTTATACTTCGATAAGTTTCATCATTTGAAAACTCTTCCCTATTGGGCAATTCATGATATTTGTCGTCACCGTTTAACGGGAGCGTCAAATAGTCAGATTACCTACTTTGCTGAGAAGATGACGAGAGAAAGCCGAACCTAGTGGGATTTGTTTAAACCACAATATCCGAAATGAATAGTTAACAAAAAGGATATTGATCAAATTACAGGTATGCCCAAGGTGACGTTAAAGTACAAACCACCGCGAGTGTTGAAAAAGATTCCTTTGTTGCCGATCCCACAACACTTCGCTAAAGATTTCATTTGGTGGTATTACGATTGGAAGATAGCAGAGGCTGTGATTGTATTGAAAGACAGAGAGAAGAACTACAAGAAAATACACATTTTTGATCCTATGTGGTTAATCAATTGTTCACATGAGGATATAATAATGTTGTTTTACAATCCGATCTATTCTGATGCGAAGGATGCTGAGCAAGCAGGAAAGTACCAACGTGTGGTATTTATGTGCTTTGCATATGACATTAATGCTGGTTGTGACTATGGTGAGAAGCTCGGAAAGTTTGTTGAAAAGCAAAAGGTGCCTGAATTGAAAAGGACGAAGCAAAAGCAATTTCAGGAACCGGTGTTGACTAAAGAACAGAAGATTCAACGACATATCAAACTGATGAATATTAGAATGGACGAACAACGTCGACAGCAATCCAAGCAATAGTCGAGGGGGAGTTTGTAGATGCAATTGTGCGACTAGTGCTTCGGATTGAAAAACAAACTTGTTTTGTGATTTGTCGTTGGTGCGAAGGAGAGTTTTTGTAGGTACGAAGGAGGCTTTAGAAGGTGCGAAGGAAGAACAGAAGGTGCGAAGGAAGAAGCTGTGGACGAATGTGAATATAGTTTATTGTATAGCTTGGTTCGACCAGACAGTTTGGGCGAACCTGCACATTCGCATGAAGAAAATGGGCGGATGTGCAGTCTATAAATAGACAAGCTTGATTTTTGAATGTAACTTTTTGTCATTATTATTCCCTCCACTTTCTGATATTCTCTCTAGTGTTTTGTTTAGCTCTTTTCACGTTCTCACCCTATTTGTATTGATCTTTCAACGTGTAATCGAGTTGTTAATTAATGAAAAGCTTTTGAAAATGATGATTTACTTGTTTTGATCTGTTTGACTATTATTTTGTGATTGTTTTAGGGATTCCGCACCTAAAACTAACTTGTTTGATCATTCTTTGTTGTTATACGATCCATTAACGCACATACAAGTGGTACATTCGACCAATCGGGTGGTCGAACGTGGGATTAATTGGTCGAAAGTGAACTTAGTCTGTTATTTTCTACATTCGAACCTTGTCAAACGGTCAAACCTGGATTAATTTTTACATTCGACCACACGATTCTTCAAAAGGGTCGAACGTAGAAACTGTTGTGAAATTTTTCTAATCGTTTCCTGTTTTGTCATTGTGCAGAGCGATATGTGGAACTTTCCTACAACACCACGACCTAATACAACACAACAACAGCAGACAACTATGGATCCTTGGTCGGTAGCTGCTCAGAAGACTAGCCAACCATCTCAACCGATTAACTATTTGGCGATGACTAGTTCTATGCCCCAACAAGTTGCACAACCACAACCACAACCTATGGCTGATTACTGGGGAGTTGCAGCAACGACGGTACACTCTCAGACTACCAATGCGATTTCGACACTTATTCATGACTTATCTTCGGGTAGTGGGAGCCGTCCACCAAAGTTGATGGAAATGGTAGACTACAACACATGGAAGACCATGTTTATGATTCATCTTGAGGGAATGGGATTAGAAGGAACGGAAGCTTGGCAAATGATTGCTAAGGGGTATGTTGATCCGGTTTTGGAGAACACAGATGAACCGATTCCGTTAGAGAGTCTTGCTGAGGACGAGAAAAAGTAGTTTGCGGTGGAAAAGAAGGCGTTTTCCCAACTGTCCCAGGCCATTAACACTGATCTCTTACATCAGTTTGGGTCTTGCACCACTTCTAAACAATTGTGGGACATGTTAAGGTATCGTCACGATGGGAATGAAAAGACGAGGAAGTTGAGAATGGAGGAGTTACGAAAAGAGCTTGAGAACTTCAACTATATGGGAAATGAAACACTGAAGGAGTTGATTCCGATGTATTGTCACTTATTGACTGAACTATCAAGTTATGAAATTAACATACCAATGTCCGAGCTGGTGGACAAGTTCGTTGATGCATTGCCACCTTACTGGAATCAACACATCGAGGTACTCAAGGAAAAGGATGCGTACCAATACTGGACCATTAACGAGTTTATCTAGAAGCTTGAAAACAAAGAGATGAAAGAAAAAAGGAAGGCGAAAAGAGCACAAGTTCCTCAGAATCCAGAATTATACCATGGTGGTACATCTTCATCTCTAGCTAGTTCAAGTTCAAGTACTATTGTTGCTCCACACATTGCTTGTGTAGCAAGTATTGTTGAACCACCTAAAGCCCCCATAAATTACCTTGCTCAAACTTCATCTTATACCCCACCATCATATCCTACTACTACTTACATCCCACCATTTTCACCTATGCAACAAGCTGCTTGTTATTCTACAAGTCTAAATCAACCTCAACAACAATCCTATATTCCTCAAATGAATAAAACTCAAATGAACCAAAGTCAACCTAATCAGAGCCCAATTGTGCTGGAGACTTCGAACTTGAACAATGTTACTGTTGAAGTTGCACAGCAACATGTAGCATTGGTTTCAGCTATGGTCGCTTCTTATAACGGGTTGGTTGCTAGTCAAATTGGTAACAACAACTTAACCAGTGAAGACTATGCGCAAATTGACAAAGAAGAGATGGAGCTCATTGACATCCAGTGGGCGTTTGCTAGCGTTATGAGGAAAGCGACTGAATTCATTGAGAAGACGGGCAGAACTGATCTTTCTACTTCTCCAAACACCACATATGGCTTCAACAAAGCCAAAGTGACATGTTTTTACTGTGGTGGGAAAGGTCACTTCAAAAGAGAATGCACACAGCCAGCACAGCAGGGGAACAGGAATCCTTTCAACACCAACTACCAGAACCGTCAAAATCAGGTATCATACCAAAGTCAAAACAACTCCAATTTTCAAGAACAAAACAACTACCAAAACCGCCAAAACAACTCACCAAACAATACTGTTAGACAAACCACTACACAAAACCAGAACCAAAATCCAACACCACACAATCCAACCAGAACTATAATTCCTATCTCTACACCAAATAGCCAAACACAACCAGATAACAAGAACCAAGCTTTGGTGATTCATAAAGATGAGGGTTTTGATTGGATGGGTATGCACTTGGGTGTTGAGGAGATTACTACTGGCAATGTGGCGTGTGTTGCCCAGAAAATGGATTTGGATGAGCCGGTATCTATTGAAGAAGAATTGGTGACTAAGAAGATGTCTGAGGTGAAAATTGAGGAGTTGAGTGAAGAAAGTGATAATTGTGTTGAGAAGAAGTCGGGATTGCTCCTTGACTGTGTTACTGAGATTCCAGAACAGTGTGATTCAGCTTATTCTGATATGGAGAGCGATTCTGATTCTGAAACTAGTGTTAATTCACTAGATGATGATATCGATCAACTTCTTGCCGAAGCTGATTTTCTGATGACACGCAAATCATGCATAGTGGATGATGCTTTTACCAGAATCGACTATTCTAAATTCTTTGCTGGAAAGGAAGCACACTTTGCATTGATGGCGATGACTGAGCCTCCAAAGCAGGTAAGTTCTAAATCTAATCTAGATATGAATAGTGAGAGGTATTGTGGTGCATGCGATAGATTGACAGAGGATAATAAGCAACTCAGGGTTCAACTTGAGAGTGCTAAGATCAATTGTCAATCGTATCAGAAAGAAGCACAAGAATTTAATAAAGTGTTTGATGGTTACAAGAAAGACATTTCAGAACTTAAAAAGACTTTATCTTTGAAACAATTAGCCATTAACAACTATATCAATGAATTGGAAAATACAAAACTTGAAATGGCTACCATCAAGTGCTTTGCAGAAAAGGTCAACAAGAAGCTTGAAAGCTATAAACATATTGCATATGTTGTTGACCACATCATTGGGAGCCTTCACAGTCAAGTAGTGCAAACTACAAAGCAGTCCTATCTCCTGTGTTATTTGAAAACCATACTTTGCATTCAATAACACCGGAGAGCTAAGTTAAATCTGACTCGACATCGGATGATGAGTCTAACACCTCCAGTGTGGGAGACCCAAATTCTGATGTTAGACCAATTTTGGGACTAAATAATGAAGGTGTGATTACTGTAACTGATGATTCCGACTCTGAGGATGACAAGTCTGAGAAGGTGTGTGATATTCCTGTTGAAAATCACATAATTACAAATGAACCTGTGTCACCATCTCAGATTGTGCATCCCATGGCTAACGCTTATCGATCGAATCAGTCAGTTAAGCTTGTTGAGAAAAATGAACAATGTGACAAACCCGTCAAGATTTTCTATCGGATGATAAGATCCGATAAGAAATTGTCTGACGAGGAATATCCAATAAAATTTGCCAACTATTCCAACATTGAGAAAATTTGGCAGGAGAGTACCATTTGGTTCCCAAAGCATGAGCGAACAAATGATGTACCTCTGGAGGTTTTAGAGAGAATTTACTTGGATATTTCAAAAGAACCAAAGGTTCATGTCATAGAATTTATCAAGCCAAAAGAGAAGGCTAACACTTTTCTTGAGCCGACTTACTCCAATGACCCAGCTCCTGAGAGTCTTAGAAGGAAGTGTGTGGATGATTAATATCCTATCACTACATATACTAAGTCGAACGCCAAAAATAACTTTGAAGAATACCGTGCGTGCTATAAATGTGGGGAGATAGGGCATTTACCTGCTCACTGCCCGTATGTTAGGCACAAAAGGCACGAGGTTTAAATGAAGCAAAACTACCAGAGTCCAGTCGATAATCATTGTTATCCACAAAGACGACTTGTTCCTCAACCTGCACAATTTTATAAATAAAGCAGATATTTTCAAAAGAGGGAAAATCGTCAGATGACATATGACCGTCGTAACCGCATAGCCATTTAAAAACCACTTAAGAAACCTGTGGTGAACACACAATTGACAAGAAAAAGGTTCCTGTAAAACCTGCAATCAAACCAACAGTTGGACCTGTCTCTGTTAAATCAGAGAAGGTAACCAAGAAAGTTTCCTTTAAGGACGAAGTAAAGAAACCGGTTGAGACCCCAAAATCTCAAATCCGGATCTTGAAACGTTCGGAACAGTATTGGTCACCAAAGGGTTCTCAAGGTGCTTCATCTTCACAAGTGAATGAGAAAACTAAAACTGAAAAAAGATTTAATTGATCAGAAAAAGATCAATTCAAATCAATCTGTTTGTGAGAAAGAATCTTTGAAACTCAATGTTCAAAGACCTAAGACTAAGCAGGCTTGGGTCCCCCGTAAAATCTAATATTTTTACTTGATATGTGCAGGGAGCTTCAGGTGGGCCTGTGAGCAGTCTTTGGATTGTTGACAGTGGAGCTTCTGGTCACATGACAGGGGATTTATCGCTACTGTTTGACATCAGAAATATCAACGGAGGATACGTAGCATTTGCCGGAAATAAAGGAGGATACATTACTATGGAGGGTAGTATAAGTAATGGGATAGTAAGTTTTGAGAAGATTTCGTACGTGAAGCAAATTGATTATAATCTGCTCAGTGTCAGTCAGATATGTGATAAGCAATTTTTGGTATTCTTTGATGACAAATCTTGCTATATACTCAAGCCAGGATTCGTTCTACCAAAAGAGTGGGTTATGCTAAAAGCACCAAGAGTGAACAATTTGTACATTTTCGACATGTCAAAAGCTATGACTACACAAGGCCAAGTCACGTGTTTCCTCTCAAAGGCTACTGAAAAAGAATCAATCATGTGGCATAGAAGGATGGGACACATTCACCTTAGAAAGATGAATCATTTGGTGAAGAATGAACTTGTCACAGGCGTGAATGTTAAACATTTTCATTTGAATGACAAGTGTGTGAGTTGTAAGAAAGGAAAGCAGCACAAACAATCCCATAAACCAAAGAAAGTGAATTCCGTTGAACTACCACTTAAGCGTTTGCACATGGATCTGTTCGGGCCAGTCAAGCGTAAAAGTCATGCTGGTGAATTGTACTGTCTTGTGGTTACAGATGACTATTCCAGATTTTCATGGGTTATGTGCTTGCATCATAAGAGCGACACGTTTGATAATCTGAAAGTTCTGTTCACTCGATTGGAAAATATCTATGGTCTGAAGATCAAGAGAATTAGGAGTGATAATGGGACGGAGTTCAAGAACGCACAAATGGATGCTCTTTGTGAAGACAAAGGAATTCATCATGAATACAGTGCTCTGTATACCCCTCAACAGAACGGTGTCGCAGAACGCAAAAACAGGACTCTAATTGAAGCAGCAAGAACAATGCTTGCGGATTCCAATCTTCCAGTAATGTTCTGGAATGAAGCTATTTACGCAGCTTGTTATACTCTCAATCGTGTTTTAACGGTGAAGAAGTTTGGCAAAACTTCTTATGAGCTGTTGAATCGACGAAAGCCGAATTTAGAGTATCTAGAACCGTTTGGAGCACCGTGTATAATGCTTAATCCATCTGAGAAGTTTGCACCAAAGGCGGAAGAAGGATTCTTTGTTGGATATGCAACCCCGCTCAAACGTGTATTCAACAAACGAACTCATCAGGTAGAGGAGTGGGCTAACGTTGAAGTGCAGCGGTATACTCAGAATGTACAGGGTAGCGGTCCAGACTGGATGTTTGATTACAAGGACTTCTTTGAATCATTCAATCTAGATAGCTTGGTTGAAGAGGCTGTATTACGATTATATTACGAGTGTGAAAACGCAGTGACATCATCGTTGGTGCGTCCGATCACCATAAACCCCCAAACTGCTTCTAATGATACGAACGCTCCTGCAGTTGAAGAAGAGGTATTTCAGGAAGCTTCCACAACTCTTAATTCATCGGAATCTGCTGATGATGATGATGTTACAAGTGAATCTGTTCCAGATATTGCTACAGAGACACCTCCGGTGAACCCAAATCCAAATGGTGCTTCATCATCAAACTTGGGTAATGATCTGGATTCGACAGAGAATTTGACTACTTAGACGGGAGTGCAAGTACCTGATTATCCGGAATCTCGGATACATCGCATTCACCCGCTCGAGCAGGTTATTGGTGATCCTGGTAGCAGTGTGATGACGAGAGGTCAACTGAGGAATGCAAACTCACCAGAAAACCTTGGCGCTCTTGCTTTATATGCCAAAATTCAAAAATCAGGTTTTCAAAATGACAGGTCTTTTGCTTGTTATGTTTCACAGGTCGAGCCACGGACATACAAGGACGCTCTTTTGGATGAAGCTTAGGTAGAGGCTATGCAAGAGGACTTATTACAGTTTCAGAAACTTGGAGTGTGGACACTGACAGATTTACCTCCAGGACGGAAAAAGATAGGAACAAAATGGGTGTTCAAATGTAAGAAGGATGACAGAGGAGTGATTGTTAGGAACAAAGCTCGATTGGTCGTACAAGGCTTTCATCAAGTTGAAGGAATCGATTACAACGAGATTATGCACCGGTTGTGTTGGGTCTGCTGACCTGGAGAAGAACAGATGATTAGAAAGCCAAAACATGCTATCAGTTTGATCCTTGAATAAACAGTCTTTACAACTTACTTCTCCCAAAAGACTGCTGACCCTAACTACTGTTCTATCCAAACAACTGCTCAACAACTGCTGATACAAAGAACTGCTGAGTAAACAACTGATGAAGAACAACTGCTGACCAAAGGTCTGATGAAGAACAACTGCTGATACAAGTACTGAAGACCAAAGCACTGCTGGAACCAACAGCACTTAGGCTCCAGCAGTGGATACAAGACCATCAGAGTTTATCTTCAACAGATGTTTAATATCAGTGCTTTCAATGTAACAGTAGTTTGTAATAGGCAGATGTTTATGTTTGTTATTCTGTTAGAAGTCACTGTCTTAGGTGACGTCAGCCTAGGTCATCAGTGCTTTGAGTCTGTCTATAAATAGAACAGTGCTTGTACTGTTCTATTGCATCACACACACAAACATTCTCTCAGACAAACACTGTGTGATCAGGCTGAGGGGGAGTAATTGTACGATTGTAATCTTTTGGATTAATGAAAGCTTTCGATCCGAAAACATTTACTCTCTTGTTTTGATTAACAGTTTATTATTCCGCTGCACTTTCATTCTATTTTCAATTCATTATTACCATATTTAGTTAAACAATCAAAACAAACAAACTCAGATCCTAACAATTGGTATCAGAGCATGGTCAATTAAATTCGATCTAACAAATGAATTTAATAATCAGCTCACAATTATTGATATCGTTTGTCTGTTAGATTGAAAACAGAGTAATAGTTTAATTTCGTTTCAACCGTTTTTAAACAGACTTTGTTTTTTGAAAAATCAGAGAATGGCTTCTATCAATCACGATCCACATAACACTGGCACGAACAACAAGCCACCGATGCTTTTCAGATCTGAATACAATATCTGGCAACGTCGGATGAGCCATGTTCTAGCTCAACAAAACACTGGGTGTTGGAAGTCGGTTATCTTCGGACCACATGTTCCGACTGTGCCGAGTACTGAAGATCCCAAAGTGTTTGAGCCAAAGAAACTTGAAAACTACTCCGACCAGGATTTTCAGAAAATTGAGCTAGATGTTAAGGCCTTCAGTATTGTGGCCATGGCTCTACCCAATGATATATATGCTGGGTTGTTACACTATAACAGTGCAAAGGAGTTGTGGGATGCACTGAAAGAACAGTTTGGTGGGACTGAGGAGGTTATTGAAAACAATCGTGAAATACTTAACCAACAATATGAAACATTCAGTCATGTCAAAGGAGAGTCATTAACTCAACAGTTTGAGAGATTTAATTGCTTAATTAGTGAACTAAAATTGGTTGGTCTTACTTACCCTCATTCAACCTTGAACCATAGGTTTTTGAGATCATTACCAGACAAATGGGACACTATTGCTATTGTGATGAGAAACTCAATAGGATTTAAAGACCTATCACTGACCCAGCTTCATGGTATGCTCTTGACCTATGAGAGAGAGCTTAACTAGAAAAAGAAGCTCCAGGACTCTGGAAAAGTGTCTGATGACTATGTGTTTGGGAATACAGCACTTTTGGGTCATGATGAGGTGCCTGGAAACACAAAGGATCAGAGTTATGATCATTTTATTGACATAACTTCAGGTTTTAACTCAGGTTTTAACTCTGATTCTTATTCACCAAACTATGCTTTCACAGCAAGTGGTGGTGATATCCAGGCATCTGACAATATATCCTTTGAGTATGATGACCTGAAATACTTTGACCCTGATGATTTGGAAGAAATGGACATTATGCACCAATTGGCCCTTCTCAGTGTAAGAACTAATAATTTTTACAAGAAAACTGGGAGAAGGTTTCCAGGGTTTACTGGCAGATCTAAGGTTGGGTTGGATAAATCAAAGATCAAGTGTTATAAATGTCATAGGTTTGGTCATTTTGCTAGGGAATGTAGGGGTCAACATGGTACACCTATGATAACCTATCCAAATCAAGGACCACAGACCAACACTTATCAGAATTCCTATAATGCCCCTGGACCAAATGTGCAAAACACTGCTCATTTTGCACAGTCCTCAAATACTGTTCCTGTCCAGTATGTCCAAACCACTGTTCCTCAGATCCACTATGTGCAAACACCTATTGCTCAAGCACCTGTGCAAACGACTGTTGCTCCATCTTCTGCTCCTGCAGAGACCAGTCAACAGAGCTTCTTTACACAAGGCTTTGTTGATTGGAGCAGCCTACCTGATGAGCACACAGATGAGAATTTTGCACTAGTTGCCAAAGCTGAAAATGAACCAGAAAATTTCTGTTTCATGGCTATGGTGGATGAGATTGAATCTGAGGAGGTGGTAACTGAATCTGATGTTGTGACTAATGAAGTTGTTAGTGAAGTTGTTACAGGTGAAAAACCTGAAGAAGAAGTTGTGAATCTCACAGGTCCCTGGGGTGCATCTGATGACTGTGAGTGCAAGTGTGATTGTGCATTGATGGCTGCTGCTAAGGTATCTCCTCAAATTCTTAAAGAGTTGTGTTCTGACAAATGTGTAATAGCATTTTCTAACATCAAAGAGGTGAATGAAAACCTTAGAAAGAAAATTTTGGATGATGAAGTTAAATTTGAAAAACTCACAAAAGATTTGAAAACAAAATTAACTGCAAAAGAGTCTGAAATTAGCAGCTTAAAACATGAAGCAACCATAACCAAAGACCAGCTCCAAACTATGATAGCAAAATATCAAAGTTGCAAGAGTGAGCTAGAGTCCACCCAAGTTGAATGTGAGAAATGGGTGGAATCATGTAGAGGCTTTGAAATGTTACTCAACAAACAAACTAAAAGTCATGTAAAGTTTGGCTTTGGTTTTGAAACCACTGCTCCTGCTTTTGAAAACACTGACAAAAAGAGTCAAAAGTCTGTTGAGGTAATACCAACAAACCTGCAGGGTCAAGAGATTAAAATCACTGAACCAAATGGTAAGAAAATTGTTATTGAAAAACCAGAAGGTTCCTCATCTTTTGCTGAACTTGAAAAGTATGAATTTAAACCTACTTGGTCTGATAAGTGTGATACTCTTGAGATTTCAAACATGTTGATTTTAAAACACCTGAGGGAAAGACAGCTCCTCAGGCAAAGGTCATTCCATTGGCTAAAGTCATTCCCCTGAAAAATCTTCCAGCAGATGCTCAAACATCTGCTGAAAAGAAGACTGAAAAGGGAAAGAAGAAAGAAAAGACTGTCAACTTGTTCTGTGATTTCTGTGAAAAGAAGAATCATGTCACCAAAAACGGTTTTCTTCTAAAAGCATATGACATTAACAAAGGAACAAGTGAATGTGATTCTAAAGCCACATGCTCAATATGTGGGAAAAAGAATCACAAGACCAAAGAGTGCTTGTATCTCAAAAATTTTGATGTTAAAATACAAGAATACAAAGCTAAAACTCTTGCAAACCCTGTGGTCAGTACTTCAAAAGGAAAACCCAAACAGACCTTCACTCCTGTCCAAACATCTGTTACAAAAAGGCTTGAAACATCTGCTTCTAGAGATGTCCAAGTAACAGATGCTCCACCCACAAGCAAATACCCAAGAGGTTATGGTCAACCTCCATGTCACAGTTTGCCACATGTTTATGAGGAGCCAAAGAGACCCTCTAAACCAAGAGTGAACAGAAATCCATATGGGTATTATCATCTGTCAGGAAGTGATCAAACAACTGCTGCCCCAAGTGTTGACATCCAAGCACTGGCAAATGGTCAGCAGCAGTTGTTGACCTTAATTCAAAAATTGGTCCAAACCACTGATCACCTTCCAAAGCTTGAGTCTGAAAGGTCTGTGGACCCATCCAAAGCCAACTTGGCATTGGACACTCACCAAAACTAACCATTTACTGATGTGCAGGGAGCTTCTGCTTGTTTAGATAGTCTTTGGTATGTAGATAGTGGAGGCTCCAGGCACATGACAGGATGTAGAGCCCTTCTTCTGGACTTCTTGGCTCATGGAGGGGGTGATATATCCTTTGGTAATGATTCTAAAGGTAAGGTGTTGGGTTCAGGGACTGTACATGCTGGAAAACTCAAGTTTGAAAATGTCAATCTTATTGATAATCTCAAGTTTAATCTTCTGAGTGTTTCACAAATGAGTGACAAAGGTTATGGCTCATTTTTCACAAAGAAAACTTGTAAGATTATTGGGCCAGAAGTGGTGAAAAGATTGATACCATTATTGCTGAGAGCAAAGCACAACTTGTTGCTCATAGAAGTGGCAATGTGTATGTTGATATGTTAAAGGACAATCCTATGGCAAATGTCTGTCTGTTTTCTGCTGCCTCCACTAAGGAGACAGAATTGTGGCATAGGAGATTGGGTCACACCAACCTTAATACTATCAAC
Organism: Ambrosia trifida; assembly: GCA_028751855.1. Taxonomy (NCBI): domain Eukaryota; kingdom Viridiplantae; phylum Streptophyta; class Magnoliopsida; order Asterales; family Asteraceae; genus Ambrosia; species Ambrosia trifida. The sequence continues at coordinate 96,165,203 of CM054124.1, read as the reverse complement.
ACACTCTCCAAACAAAGTCTTGTCAGAGGCTTACCATCAAAAGAATTTAAATGTGATGAGCATTGTGTTTCTTGCTTAAAAGGAAAACAACATAAAAGCTCTTACAAATCCATTGATGAGTCCAAAACTAGTCAGTGTCTACAACTGTTGCACATGGACTTGTTTGGCCCTGTTAAAATCATTAGTCTAAGAAGAAAGAGATTTTGTCTTGTCATAGTTGATGATTTTTCTAGGTTTACATGGACTTACTTTCTACATTCTAAGGATGAGACTGCAGGTATATTGAAGGACTTTGACACCAAAGTTGAAAAGCAATATGACTTGCCAGTAAAAGTCTTCAGGAGTGACAATGGAACAGAGTTTAAAAATAAGGAGTTGGATGACTTCTGTGTGTCAAAAGGGATTGTGAGGCAGTTCAGCATCCCAAGAACACCAGAACAAAATGGGGTAGTTGAGAGGAAAAATAGAACTCTTATAGAAGCTGCAAGAACCATGCTAGCAGATTCTGGTTTGCCACTGTCCTTTTGGGCAGAAGCTGTAAACACTGCTTGCTATGTTCAAAACAGAGTTTTGATCAACCCCAGACATCAAAAAACTGATTATGAAATTTTGTTCAAAATCAAACCATTAATCTCATTTTTCAAAATCTTTGGCTGTCCATGTTTCATTTTAAATCTCAAAGATTCCATTTCAATATTTGCAGCCAAAGTAGACTGTGGTTATTTTCTGGGATATTCTTCTACTGCTAAGGCCTACAAAGTGTTTAACACAAGGACTAAGACAATAGAAGAAACTCTGAATGTAAAGTTCAATGAACTTTCATCTCTAAAAATCCCTGCAAACCCTGCTGAACTATTTGATTTAGATAAATTCAAATTTGAAGATATCACTGTTAAAGCTAACAATGCAGGTATTCCACAGTCTCCACAGCAAGATTACAGAACAGATGTTGTGATCCCCAGTCACTACAAAGTCTATTCTGCCTCAGAGGAAGCAGCTGTTCAAAACAATTGTCAAAACTCTGTCACAGCTGTGTCAACCACTGTTGGCCAGTCTTATCCTCAAACCACTGCCTCACCCCTCACAACCACTGACCTATCATCTGTTGACAAAAGTCAATCATCTGTTGACAAAAGTCAGTCAAGTTTCACACCACTTGGACCCATTCCTCCATTACCATTCCAAACATCTGATGGCACTACAGATGTTACACCAACAGAGTCACCAAACCTATATCCATCACCTCAAAATGCCATTGTTCCATATCAAGGAGATCTTATTTACTTAAGAGCTCATCCACCAGACCAGATCATTGGCAACATCAGAGAGGGTGTGCTCACAAGAAGCCAATCCTCAAATATCTGTCTTTTTGCAGGTTTCTTATCCCTCACACAACCTGTCAAGTACCAAGAGGCACTGAAAGACAACAGTTGGGTAGAGGCCATGCAGGAAGAACTCCTTCAATTCAAAAGACAACAAGTATGGGAGCTTGTACCACTTCCTAAGGATGTTTGTCCTATAGGAACAAAGTGGGTCTTCAAAAACAAGAATGATGAAAGGGGTATTGTTGTCAAAAATAAAGCCAGGCTTGTGGTTCAAGGCTTCAGACAAGAAGAAGGAATAGATTATGATGAGACTTTTGCTCCTGTAGCAAGACTAGAAGCCATCAGACTCTTTTTAGCCTTTGCTGTCAAACAAAACATAAAGGTGTATCAGATGGACATTAAATGTGCTTTCCTTTATGGCAAAATTCAGGAGGAGGTCTATGTATGTCAGCCACCTGGTTTTGAAGACACATTCCATCCTGACTATGTCTACAAGCTCAACAAAGCTTTGTATGGACTTAAACAAGCACCAAGGGCCTGGTATGAAACTCTCTCCACATTTCTTTTATCCATTGGCTTCACAAGAGGTAACATTGACAAAACTTTATTTCTTAAATGGAAAGGGAAACACTTAATGATTGTTCAAATATATGTGGATGACATCATTTTTGGATCCACATGTAACCAAATGTGTGAAGAGTTCACAAAACTCATGACAGCAGAGTTTGAGATGACTGCCATGGGTGAGCTTCAGTGTTTCATTGGTCTTCAAGTGAAACAACTGTAAAATGGCACATTCATTCACCAAAACAAATATGTAAAGAACTTATTAACCAGATTTGAGATGAATGATTGTAAGCCATGTAGCACACCCATGAGTACAGTCAAGCTGCTCACTATTGATGACAAGGATGAACTGGTTGATCAAACACATTATAGATGTATGATTGGGTCTTTATTGTACCTAACTGCATCTAGGCCAGACATTATGTTTGCTACCTGTGTCTGTGCCAGATCCCAGGCTTCACCCAGAAAGTCAAACCTTATTGCTGTGAAAAGGATATTCAGATACCTCAAAGGTGCTCCCACACTTGGTATCTGGTATCCTTCTAATGGAAACATTGAGCTTTCAGGTTATTCAGATAGTGACTTTGCTGGCTGTCACACCACAAGAAAATCCACTTCAGGAAGGTGCCAATTTCTAGGGAATGCCTTAGTTTCATGGCAAAGCAAAAAGCAGGCAGCTGTTTCAACTTCAACAGCTGAAGCTGAATACATTGTTGCTGCAAGCTGTACAGCCCAACTCATGTGGCTTCAAAATCAACTACTGGATTTTGGGATAACTGCACTTAGGACTCCACTCATGTTGGACAGTCAAGCTGCTGAAAATATCATCAAGAATCCAGTCTCTCATTCCACTACCAAACACATTGACATAAGACATCATTTTGTCAGAGCCAGCTATGAAAAAGGTTTGATTTCTTTACACCATGTTCCAGCAGAGGATCAGTTGGCAGATGTGTTAACAAAAGCTTTAGACACATCTACCTTTACAAACCTGATTTCCAGAATTGGTATGTTAAACATGGTTTAAACAAATAAAGTTTCAATAAATCTTAATAAAATGTTTCAGCAAATTAAATTTTTTTTTAGCTGTTTGGTTGAAAAAATCTGTTTATAACATCTGATCAGATAAAACAACCACTGTTTCATTCATATCCACTGTTGGTTTAAAAGTCTGTTTCAAAACATCTGATTAGATAAAACAACTGTTAGTTGAAAAATCTATTTCAGAACATCTGTTCAGATAAAACAACTATCTCCTTATATATACTACATTTAAAAAAAAAAAAAAAAAGCTGTGTGTATCAGCTGTTTGCCAAAACAGCTGTTTGTATCAGTTGTTTGCCAAAAACAGCTGTTCTCCACCAGATGTTTCATCCATCAGATGATTGCCACGTCTGTTCATATAAGCAGAGGTTTGGCCACATCAGCGGTTTCATTGAGCCTATAAAAACCCTGTTTTACCACAACAGACGTTACACTGTCTCATTGTATTCAAATACTGAAAACCGCCTTCTTCATTCTCAAACCCTTCATCAATATTCAATCATCTTCACCTTCGAAATCCATGACAATGGATCTTCAAGCCAAAGCTACACACAATTGTCTCCCCTATCTGATTAAAACAGATGACAACACTCCATTTCATTCCACCATCGACATTTTCCTTAATTCCAAATACTTACCCATCCTAACCGCTAACGCCCCCATTTATCTTGATACACTCCAAGAATTTTGGTTGAATGCTGAGTTTCTACTACAAGACAAAAAGCCTACTTCCATTATTTCCAAAATTGGAGAAACCAGTATCGTCATTACCCCTGAAACCATATCCACAACCTTCACACTGAATGACCTGGCAGGTAAGGATTCCTTTACTAAAACAGAGCTTCACACTGAGTTCCAAGAAAGAGGGTATGATGGTCAGATGACTGGATCAACTCTTTTCAAAAAGTTTTTCCCTGCAGTCATGAAATTTTTCTTCCATACTCTTCTTCTTTGTGTCTCTGCTAAGTCCACATCCTTTAATGAAATTCCATTAAGGATGCAATATCTGGGTTATGCCATGTTGTCAAACTCTGACTTCAATCTTTCCCAGGGATTGTTCATGGACTTAGTATCAAATGTGAAAGCAGTCAAGTCTGGGTCAAACAATGCTTTTCTTATTTACCCAAGAATTCTTAGTGTAATCTTACAAAAAGTCTTACCAGAAAAAGTTTTCAAAAAGGGTGAGGCTATGCAAATGAAAAGCTTAACTGATGAAACTTTCACAAGAATGCTGGGTGGAAGCACCCAAGAAAAGGTGTCTAAAGTGTCAAAAGTTTCTAAAACACAAACAAAGAGGACAAAGGCAACAACTGTTGTCAAAACCTCTGTTGTTGAGCCCACTGCTCCTGGTGATCATGGCACTACATCCAGTGCTGTGAAACCCACACCAGCTACTTCCAAAAAGAAACATCCATCCATAAAAACCACCACTCAACCACAAATGAGGCTTCTGGATGTTGAGGTACCAGAAGAAACCTCTGTTGCACAACAAAAGCAACCTGAAACCACTGTTGTTACTTCCTCACAACAGTTGGACATACCTCCACCTGACCAAACTCCTCATGAATCCTCTCAAAAGGATCATGTTGTAAGCCAAGGGGACACACATCATGATACATTTGAGTCACTTGACCAAATGTTCACAAGCCCCTCTCCCAGGGCTAATTCTCTTGTTACTCCTCCACCCTCACCATCACATCATGTCCCACAAACAATGCAACCTCTGTTTGAAGCAATTGACAAATCTCAGGAAGATCCCAGTTCCTCTCTTCCACCTGTCACTGAGAGTATACTCCAACAAGTGACTAGTCCTGAGAATATACAATCTGCTATCCCACAAACAGAAGAGGAGGTTACACCACCTGAGTTCAATGAAACTATAGGTGAGTTTTCAAGTGGAGCAGCCACTACTGATGTAGAGACCACTGTCTCACATCAGGACAGTGATTACATAGCTAAGACTCCCTTGAAGGCAACAACTGTTGAAGCCACTATAGTGTCTCCAAAAACAGTTGGAAGTCCCCAGTACCAAGACAAAGGGGCATCTGATTCACCTATTAGGACTGAATCAGGTAGAACTACCACTGGTAGGGACTCAGATGATCCTATTAATTTAGGAGATGGGTCAAAATACCAAGAATTGACGGACAGAGTTTATGTCATTGAAACCTCTGTTGCTGACATCAAATCTGATGTCAAGCTTATACTGAGCTCAATTGCAGACCTTTCCAAGAGTCAACCATCCACAGCTGATATAGCCAGTGAGTTATGGAAATCCGTTTCCCCCATCATCATAGCTCACAGAAAACTGGCTGATCAGACACATGAAACTTACATGGCTGAGATCAGGAATATGGTAGATGCAAGGTACAAAGATACCCATGCTGATATCAAAGCCATCAAGGACCACCTGCTGAAGACTACTGGCTCTGCCCCTACCACCATCCTCAGGGATGAAAATGATGATGCTTTCACGGCTGATGATGCCAAAAAGGGGGAGAGTGGCAGAGATAGGTTACCAAAACTAGATCCTTTTGGTTGTCCTCCTTCTCAAAAAGGCCAAGCCAAGTCTGCCAAGAAACCAGAGTCTACCAAATCAGCTCCACAACAACAAGTTCCACAACAACAACAACAAGCAACAACAGCACCACCACAACAAACCACTGAGAAGAATAAAGCAGTAGATGACTCTGCAAACATAGAAGCTGAAAAGGCTGCTCAAGAGAAACAGAAAAGAGCTGACACTTTGGAAGTCAAAGCAGAGTCATTAATTGAACTCAAAAAGAAACAACAAAGGGAAACTGAAGATGTGGGATCCTCTAAAAGGATGAAAAGACCTGCTAAGCATGTTAGAAAACCACCATCTAAGTTGAACACCTCTGTTGATAAAACCACTGCTATTGAAACCACTGCCACCCAAAACACTGAAACTACTCAAAACACTGCTACCCAAACAAACATACCCAAACCAACAAACACACCTGAACATACAACCACCAAACATACATCACCAGCTAAATCCCAAACATCTGCTGGACCTACTAAAAGGCCAACAGATGTTGATCCAACCACTGCTACCAAATCACCATCACCAAAAATCATGTACACAAGGAAGAGAAAATCAACCTTTGTTGTACATGATGAAAACATACACACATCACCAACCACCATTTCAACTGCCCAATCCACTCCTCCCATCACAGCTATTCCAATCACATCATTCTCACCACACACATCCAAGTTCAGATCCCATAGACCACCACCAACCATTACACCATTGGTTGTTCAGTATCCCCTTGAACTTGATCTACTCAAGGGGGAATTACAATCCTTCTACAATACTGAACAGCCATCAGAAAGATCCTTCCCATCTCTCCCAAACTTCCCTGTTCCCCTCAATATTGATACTTATCTGAAATACAAGGGTGAACAGGTGGATGCCATCATCAGGGAGAAATGCAAAGGGAAGGATGACAGGACTGCTCAGGGCATCCATTCAGCAGAGCTTAGCAAACTCAGAAGGATTGAAGATTTTGCTAAGACCCTGAGCAATTCCATGTCCTCCATGCCTCTCAGTGTAGATTTGGAAAAGGAGGTAAGGGAATCTCTTCTTGAACAGATAATGGCAACCAAGCCTTACAAAGCAAACAAAAAGCAGTTCAATGGTTGGACTACTCATGCTTTGAGAGAAGAATTACTCAGGATTGAAGAAATGGCCAAAGACCCCAAGGCTAAAGTCTCTACTCCTAACTTTGGCAAAGGCAGAGACCCAGTCAGAGCCTTGAAGTTCAAAAGGATGAGGCAGGAGATTGTAGCTGCCAACTATGGGGAGATGAGGTCAGTTTCCAGATGGTCAGAGTTAAGGCTGGTTGAAACTTACAAAAGTCTGGAAGAAAATAGGAAGAAGGATCCCAGCCTTCCAAGGAAACCAATTTACACTGATGAACCAATGATGAAGAGACCCCAACAGACCTTTAACTTGGATAGCATACTTGAAACCTCTGATCTCACAACTGCTGCAAGAAGACAGTTCAAGAAGCAGAAGGAGATGTCTGGGGAAGATCAAAGAAAGTTTGCTGATACATTCATCAAGGAAGGGCTCTTCAATCAAATACACTATTTCTCTGATCCTACAACAGAGAAGCTCAGAGAACTCATTGGAAGACCTCCTTCACCCAACTCATCAAGAATAAAAGTTCATCTCAGCAAATCCACTGACTCAAAAATTCTAAAGTGGAAAGTCAACAAAGACAACCACGAATTGACATTGCTCAGGTCAGATGGAAGGGTTCAGAAGATCAGCATGGATGATGCTTACAGCCTATGTGCAGAAGATCACCAAACATTGCTAAATCTGGACCTAGAAAGAGATGAAGAAGACTTATTTGCTCTGAACTTTGAATTGCCATTCAAAGGTCAAATCAGAGAAAGTCTGATGAGGAATAAAGATCAATAAATAAAGCTGAGTTTTGGCATCATCTGTTCTAGGGGGAGATTGTTGGGTCTTGTAACACCCCAACCGATGGCAGAAACATCGAGGTGTCACGTAGTGACGATTGCTCAATAGCTCATGGTACTAAAGTGTAAATTTGAATACATTGAATTAAATAGTTTATTACATTGAAAGGAAAAAAAATACAAAGTACAATGATTCTAAAGCGTCAAGTCTAACTAGATTACAATGAAATCAAAGCTTAAATATAAATCCAAAAGCTTAAAAGAAACGTCTCAATAATAACCTGAAACATGTACGAAAATAGTATATGTCAATACAAAAATGTATTGGTGAGCATACCCTGTTTTGAATACATATAGTAGAAAAATGTTTCGCAATTCACGTGTTATACTGTCTACAATTTAGTGTTCAAGCTATGTACAAATGCTACCCAAAATCAAACCTTTCGTTCAATGAATCAAGAGTCACATATATATAGTATTCGCTCATAGTAGGCGATGAATAATCGTTCACACATAACAATAATTAAGTACTATTTATTGCTATGCTAGGCCGCCCAGCGGTTAATGATTCAGGTCATAAGTACACACTATCAGCGAATCAACAAGTAAAACACATACAAGAATTGCGATTGTGAATATAGAATAAACCATGATTAAGTGAATGAAGTAATAAGCGTACATGAGTCACCCCAAAAGTGTAAAACATGAAAAAGGGGAAAGATATACTCACCTTAAGGCTTGCATAGATTCTAGAGTTCTTGATTTAAGTATGGGTGCTTAATGTTGTGACCCTTAAGACGGTCGGTCCGGAATTGGCAAAGTGTTATAATGTCTTTCTCAAAATTAGGACAACCTATATATAGATATTATTCGAGATTAGGATTGCGAAAATGAGTTGAGATGATTTGTGTTTATGGTATATTTTGTTTTAAGCACAAATACTAACTTCATATGATATAGTATAAACGTAAATTCTAAAAAGAATTATTTATAATAGTAATTCAAATTTATTAGTTATGTAAACAAATAACAATATTAGCTAAAATTAAGTGACTTGCTCATAAAGTTCCGAATAGGTGATTACAACAAACAAATATTTATTTATACATTAGTATGTAAAATAACATTAGTATAGTTTTGTGTCAATATAAAACTTAATATTTTATTTATACCAAAATAATAATAATAATAATAATAATAATAATAATAATATTTTTAACTTCTCAAACTTTGTATAAATAGATCTAGGATTACAATACTTGAGATATGATACAATTAATTTGCACAAACTATCATTTTAAACAATTTGTTAATATATGAATCTGTGGTTCGTTTAACAAAAGTGCAAATACTTTTACTAAAAAAAAACTAGCAAAACTGTAAATATTTTAGGTGGCTCTTTCGAAGTCACCGTCTTTGTGTATTGGTTTAGTAAAAAAAAACGACTTAAAACGGAACCACAATTATTTTGGAATAATAAGAGAACATATTATCTTACTAACGACAAGTAACAATTATGCAATAAAGAAAATCTTAAGCTTGTACAAAGTTTCATGAATACCTTCAATCCAAGCAAGAAAAAGTGACCAAGATTCAAAGCGATTGTTGGACTTTCTAATATGATGATTCAAAGTCGAATAAATTGAAGCTTGGTAATGTACAAAGGATTTATATTTTTTTTTGTATGACTACACAAAACATAGGAGTCATTTATAGGGTATATATTTACATAAAAGATGTTTCAAGTATCCTCAATTTATTTCATTTCTTTAACTCTTTTTTTATTAATATCATTCATGTTTTCATTAAATATATTAACATTCAAAGTTACTAATGTAACTTATAAGTAATTTAAATATTTTGAATTAATCCATTTTTTTTAAAAAAAAAATATGAACATCATTCATAGCCCTTTTGTAATATATATACATACTAACAAAAAGATTAGTATAGTTTTATTGTTATATTTTTTTTTTGTCATATTAGGTCTTAAAGTTGTAATTAAAATAAAAATCACGAATGTTACAGAATACAAGACTGTAAATGTAGATGTAAGAAATAAGGGGACTAAAGTTGTAAAATGATAAAAGTGAAAGGGGCGGATGTCACAGGTCTGCTGACCTGGAGAAGAATAGATGATTAGAAAGCCAAAACATGCTATCAGTTTGATCCTTGAATAAACAGTCTTTACAACTTACTTCTCCCAAAAGACTGCTGACCCTAACTACTGTTCTATCCAAACAACTGCTCAACAACTGCTCAACAACTGCTGATACAAAGAACTGCTGAGTAAACAACTGATGAAGAACAACTGCTGACCAAAGGTCTGATGAAGAACAACTGCTGATACAAGTACTGAAGACCAAAGCACTGCTGGAACCAACAGCACTTAGGCTCCAGCAGTGGATACAAGACCATCAGAGTTTATCTTCAACAGATGTTTAATATCAGTGCTTTCAATGTAACATTAGTTTGTAATAGGCAGATGTTTATGTTTGTTATTCTGTTAGAAGTCACTGTCTTAGGTGACGTCAGCCTAGGTCATCAGTGCTTTGAGTCTGTCTATAAATAGAACAGTGCTTGTACTGTTCTATTGCATCACACACACAAACATTCTCTCAGACAAACACTGTGTGATCAGGCTGAGGGGGAGTAATTGTACGATTGTAATCTTTTGGATTAATGAAAGCTTTCGATCTGAAAACATTTACTCTCTTGTTTTGATTAACAGTTTATTATTCCGCTGCACTTTCATTCTATTTTCAATTCATTATTACCATATTTAGTTAAACAATCAAAACAAACAAACTCAGATCCTAACAGGTTGCACGCTTAGAAGCTATTCGCATGTTTCTGGCGTTTGCCTCTTATAAGAAATTCAAGGTGTATCAAATGGACGTTAAAAGTGCATTTCTTTATGGTGTGGTCAAGGAGGAAGCTTACATAGGTCAACTACCAGGCTTTGAAGATCCTATTCACCAGGATAAGCTCTACGTTTTAAACAAAGCTCTCTATGGGTTGCACTAGGCTCCAAGGCAATGGTATGAGGAGTTGAGCACGTATCTTCTGTCCAAAGGATTTAAGTGAGGTTTGGTAGATTGCACACTGTTCACAAAACGAACAGGAGATGACTTGCTTCTAGTGCAGATTTATGTTGATGACATTATTTTTGGTTCTACTAATGAACTTCTGTGCAGAGAATTTGAACGTGTTATGCAGGAAAAGTTCGAAATGAGTGCGATGAGAGAGATGCAGTTTTTCCTAGGCTTGCAGGTGGAACAAAGACCAACGGGGATCTTTATTCACCAAATGAAATATGTTTCTAAAGTCATGAGCCGATTCCAGATGGATGATTCAAAGTCTATGGATACCCCGATACAACCTAATCACGGGATTGGTGTTGACGCTAAGGGTGAGCTAACTGATCCTTTTACATACAGAGCAATCGTCAGATCTCTGATGTACCTCACCGCCTCCAGACCAGATATAATGTTTGCCACATGTCTCTGTGCACATTATCAATCGAAGGCAAAACAGAGTTATCTTGCAGCTGTCAAACGTATCCTTAGATATCTGAAGGGTTGTCCGTCGAAAGGACTATGGTACCCTAATGATGATAATTTTGACCTAATCGCTTTTAGTGATGCAGATTGGGGTGGCTATGACAAAGACAGCAAATCCACAACGGCTGGATGCCAGTTTATGGGGAGCAGGCTCGTGACCTGGAAATGCAAAAAACAAACTGCAGTCGCCTTATCCACGTGTGAAGCAGAATACGTCTCAGCATCAAGCTGCTGCTCACAAGTTCTCTGGATATAACAACAGATGGTGGACTACGGTTTGCAATTTCTTAAAATCCCTATTTACTGTGATAATGAGGCCGCAATTGCATTAAAAAAAGATTTAGTTAATCACTCAAAAGCTAAACATATCCGGATCAAATATCATTTTAGCCGTGATTGTTACGTAAAAGAGTTGATCGATATGGTCAAAATCCACACTGATTATCAACGTGCAGATCTTTTTACCAAAGCTTTTGATAAATCAAGATTTGAATATCTTTTAAAAGCTAACGGTATAAAAGAAAAACAAGACTAATCACCACCTCAGTTTATCGCTTTTTAGTTTTAGTTTTTATTGTTTTTAGAAAATTAAAAAAATCCAAAAAAAAGATGTTTTACATTTTAGGTAGAGTTTATTTTCAGAAAAACCAAAAACATTAAAAAATTCAAAAATCCATAAAAAAATTAGATAAACCCAAAATGATTTCCAAGAGAAAATGGGGAAATGAAAGTACATCAGTGGGGATCTGACACATCTTAAGAAGTGTAATGCAATATAAGGCGTGTGTTTGAGTCTGTGTGATGTGTTGATAGGCTTCGTAGATCTATTACTGTGTGCCTGATACATACATATCAAACGAATTGTTGTGTGGATGAACTTCTCATGGGCATAGGGTCTTAGTACCGTAATTTCGTTTGATAGGGTATTTGTACAAATTCGGAGGTTTCGGGTCGTTATGTTATTAGTTATCTGGGGATAGCCTCTCTGATCTTTTGCTGTAAGTCATTACTGACCTAGATCAGACAGGGTGTCTTTATAAAAGAGCTGTAAAGCCAAATCCTAAAGTTACCCAATTGAGGAACTTTCAATGTATGACGATAATCAAAGATTATCTAATGCATCGTATCCAATCATTGATGCAAATTATGATTGATATCAGCCCTCAACCTGGTAGAGTGCACAAGTTACTTTGTAGCATTGAGTTGCTGACCTGTACACCTCTGTGCCTCATACCTGGTAAATTACGGATGACGAAAGGATAATCACGCGTTACAATGAGTCTTTGTGCATTTACTTCTTGATACGGGAGTATGTCGTGTGTGTGGGAACCACAGACAATTGAGTTTATACTATAAATAATAGTATCAGTCTAAAGCACTGCACAACAGTATGCATGTGAGTTTATGTGGATCACAATATCAGCAGTTGCCAGATCACACATTGTCTTTAATGATAATAAATTAAAAGATCAACGGTGTGATCAGATTTCTCAATAACTGATATGATCCCCTTACCGGAAATCACAAAACATTTACTGCTTTATCTTTACATTTATGCATTTTACATTTCTCGTCAAAAATACAAAACTCAAAAAGATTTTAGGTGTGTTTTAACAAAAAGTTTAGAAAATCCAAAAGATTTTACAGTTCTATCTTATTTTTTATAACTGATGGTGGTTGATGGTGATTTTCTAAAACTTGATGGACCATTTGAGTTTTGTCATCTTTAAATGGGAAATAATGAATGTCGGATGCTTAAAAGTTGAGAAAAATTTTGAACGGTACTCGATTTTGAGATTTGGTAAAAATTTCAAAAATTCCAATTTTCATTCGACCCTTCGTTGGGTCGAAGGTGGAATTTTTCCTGCTCATTCGAACCTTTCAAACGGTCGAATGTGATTTAAAAATCATATCATTGTGATCTACGTGTTTTACTGATCATTTCAATATATCATTTGCAGGTATCCATCCACAAACAAAGTCACAATCACTGATTCTTTGACCGAACCCTAACTGGAATCAAACTGTGATTTCTAACCAATAATTGTTAAACTTGATGTTAAGGATTTAGTGTTTAAGTGTTTTAGGGGGAGAATACATAAAAATCCAGGGTTTAAACAACTTGAATTGATCAATTGATGTTTAAAATACTTCGAACCCTAGATTTTAATTGAAAACACATAAACACTGATTAATTGATAAAATTGATGATTGGGAAATGTTTATCGGCCATATTAGTTGCTTTTCAAATCAAAATGGCATGTTAAAACAACTTGCATCAAAATTTGCAATTTGAGAAGATGAACAGTCTTCTTTCGCCCAATTTTAAACGGTCGAACGTGGCTTTTTGGTCGAATGAAGATTGTAACACCCCAACCAATGGCGGAAACATCGGGATGTCACGTATTGATGATTGTTCAATAGCTCATGGTGAAATAATAAATTTCAATAAATGATTTAAATAAATTACATACAATTGTTCTACAAGAATTCGTACATCAAAATGAATAATACTATGCACACATCTTCAAGCATTAATTCAAATCCTCAAGCAAGTAGAACCTGAAACATGTTAAGTTTGAAAATATTTTGGGTCAACAAAAGTTGGTGAGAATACATAGGTTTTTTAATATAATTGATAACAATTGTTTGTACAACAATCACAGTTGTATAATGATAGAGTATGAGTCCGACATGTAACAATGCGTCTTTGTACAATCAAACCTTGTGTCGACTGATGACTAACTCGCAAGTTAGTTAAATGTTGTTACTGTTATCGATCATCCCTGAATTTATGCGGGGGGATGGGTTTGTCAGACCTATAGCGCTATAATCTAAACAGGCGGCTTGATCAATGTTAATGATTGTACTGTGTCTTTTTGTTACAGTCAAATGATAGAATGAGTAAATGATAGTGTATAAAATTTTTATAATTGAATCACAAGTTTCAACAATGTAAGAATGAGTAAATGATAGTATATAAAATGTTTAAACATGTTTCACCCCAAAATGTATAACAGAAAAAGGGGCTATGTAAACTCACCTTAGCAAAATGTTATGTCTCGTGAAAATAGAGTATGTGTTGCCCAACGATGCCAAGTATTACCCTATAATTAAGGTAATAAATATGTCTAAGTCTTCCTAATCTACAAATATATTCTAGGGTTTCGAATCACAAACAAGGAATGGGTTATTTGACAAACAAAATAATTGGGCTATATGTTTTCATTATTATTATTATTATTATTATTATTATTATTATTATTATTATTATTATTATTTAGAAAATAGAGGTGGTTCAAGTATCTTGTTGAGAACAAATTTCGCGATGTTACAGTCTCCCCTACTTTTAGAAACTTCGTCCCGAAGTTTATTGAAAACACAAGGTCGGGAGTAATTGGATAGAAGGTGTGATCTGCAAATTTCGTGTTAAGAATAATATGTCTCTAATAGTGTGGATAAGAGGCGTGCTATGAGTTTTTTGACTAAATGATCTACCAGATAACTAGAGTTTTCATTTGGTTATCTCCTGAAACCTTGATAGAATTTCACACTACCTTAACGTACCTGTAAATTCATGATTACGTTCCGGACCGCAATCACCAATTTACCTTACATTAGGGTTTTGTGTCCTTCTATGACTTTACCGATTGTTGAGCAGGTTCGATAGCCTCCACCAGTCGTGGAGCAGGTTGTAGGGCCTCTCCCAACTGTTTGAAAAGGCATAATGACCTCTACCAATCGTTAAGTAGGTTCGATAGCCTCCACCAGTCGTGGAGTAGGTTGTAGGGCCTCTCCCGACTGTTGATAAGGCATGATGACCTCTATTAAGTGCAGCATTTATTACACACATAGATTGCAAATTGATAACATGTTTATGCAAGCAAGTTTATAAGTATAACAAGCACAGTATATGAGTTGTAGTTGTATAGGTTTAGATAATTAGTTCACATTCAAACAAGCATGCATTCAAGTGTTGTGATTATACCATGTAAACAACTCTTAGACAAAAATTTCAATACTAGAATTTATTATTTGAATCAAATAGCGTCAATACATAGAATAAAAAGGCAACCAATAGTCAAATGGTGGGACTTGCTGTTAGGTAGCTGGAGGGTCTTGATCTCGGTTTAGTTTAGGGCATCGGTTACGGAAGTGATTTGGGTCTCCACATTCATAGCACTGACCATAGTTGTATCGATTAGGATTAGTAGCCTGAGCAGGGTTGGTGGGTTGATTGGCATTAGGGTTTGGGGTCTCGCGACATGTATTGACTAGATGGCCATACTTACCACAATTGGTGCACAAGCGACACGCTGAAACAGTGGGATGATGTCGGTTGCATGTGTTACACAATGGATAGTTTCCTATATAGGGTTTCTTGTTGGAAGCTTGTGTAGTGAGGTTGACATCAGGATCCCTGGCCTTACGCTTCTGGTTCTCAGTAGTTACCGCGGCTACAATACTTTCTTTCCTGCCTTTCCGAACTAAGGTCCCGTTCTTTACGTGATTGTCAGTTAAGGTAGCTGCTAAACGCTTGGCCTCTTCAAGGGTAGTAGGGTTCCTTCCCCATACCGTGTCCTGAATCTGCATGGGCAAACCACCGATATACTTCTCGATGGCTACAGGTAGCGGGGTGACCTTATGGGGCAATAACAGACTGAGCTCATGGAAGCGGGTATTATAAGCAAGGTTTTCCCCACTATCCTGAGAAAGGGTGTGGAACTCGTCCTCTAATTTCTTGACCTCGTTACGTGGGCAAAATTCATCTTTCATTATCTCCTTGACTTGATCCTAGGTCATAGTAAGTGCAACTTCAGCTCCTCGGGTGCGCTTTTCCTCATTCCACCAAGTGAGTGCTCGTTTGTGAAGAACACTCATAGCATATCGGACCTTAAAGTTATCGGGACACTCACTGTTAATGAAGGTATTCTCAATACCCTCGAACCATTGTAGAAGTCCCGTAGCTCCTTCATCTCCACTGAACTTAGGGGGATTACAGGTATTAAAGTGTTTAAGAGTGCAAGCTGGGAGACCATTCCCGTTTCCATTCCCGTTCCCATTGTGGTTTCCATTGCCGTTTCCGTTTCCGTTTCCGTTTCCATTACCGTTCATCTGGATGACTTGAGCCAGTAGGTTAGGAACAAGAGTTGCTATTTGTTGCGCCATTTGTTGGGAAATGATCGCAGCCAGTTGGGCGTCAATGCCATTGTTGTTGTTGTTGTTGTTGTTGTTGTTGTTGTTGTTGTTATGGTTGTCGTGGTTGTTATTGTTGCTATTTCCTTCCTCATGATTACCACCATTGTTATTGCGAGTGCTGCGACGTGGAGGCATGATCTGTAAGAGACACAATGAAATGGATGAGGTAATATAAGGAATGTAATCATTTATTCATTTAATTAAAACAAATAAACCAAAACGTTGACTTATCAAAGGTTCTTGATTCTAATAACATAGTGAAGACATGCTTTAGCCTATAAGTGAACACTCATCCCGAGAATTCCCAGGTAGGCATCCGGGTCCCTTGTCTGATTGGGATATATGCGCAATCCCAGCCTAGATAGAAGACTCAGAATACAGGCGTTCACCCTTCCAGATTGCACGTGTTCGTTATTAAAATCTAGAACTTTAACGAGATCTCAAGGTGGTTCAGGCTAAGCCTGAGGAATTTGTCCTATTAGTCTAAGAGTAGATCCAGTGATGGAGAGCAACCTTCTTGTAAGGATGAAAGTAGGGGTAAGAAGTAGGAGGGAGATAGAGAATAGCAAGTAAAAGGAGCAAATACTGGTTATAATCCTATGGTTATAGACTAGATTATTTTTCTAATAACCTAATTCCTTATAACCATGGCTCTGATACCAATCTGTAACACCCCAACCGATGGCGGAAACATCGGGATGTCACGTATTGATGATTGTTCAATAGCTCATGGTGAAATAATAAATTTCAATAAATGATTTAAATAAATTACATACAATTGTTCTACAAGAATTCGTACATCAAAATGAATAATACTATGCACATATCTTTAAGCATTAATTCAAATCCTCAAGCAAGTAGAACCTGAAACATGTTAAGTTTGAAAATATTTTAGGTCAACAAAAGTTGGTGAGAATACATAGGTTTTTGAATATAATTGATAACAATAGTTTGTACAACAATCACAGTTGTATAATGATAGAGTATGAGTCCGACATGTAACAATGCGTCTTTGTACAATCAAACCTTGTGTCGATTGATGACTAACTCGCAAGTTAGTTAAATGTTGTTACTGTTATCGATCATCCCTGAATTTATGCGGGGGGGGATGGGTTTGTCAGACCTATAGCGCTATAATCTAAACAGGCGGCTTGATCAATGTTAATGATTGTACTGTGTCTTTTTGTTACAGTCAAATGATAGAATGAGTAAATGATAGTGTATAAAATGTTTATAATTGAATCACAAGTTTCAACAATGTAAGAATGAGTAAATGATAGTATATAAAATGTTTAAACATGTTTCACCCCAAAATGTAAAACAGAAAAAGGGGCTATGTAAACTCACCTTAGCAAAATGTTATGTCTCGTGAAAATAGAGTATGTGTTGCCCAACGATGCCAAGTATTACCCTATAATTAAGGTAATAAATATGTCTAAGTCTTCCTAATCTACAAATATATTCTAGGGTTTCGAATCACAAACAAGGAATGGGTTATTTGACAAACAAAATAATCGGGCTATATGTTTTCATTATTATTGTTATTATTATTATTATTATTATTATTATTATTATTATTATTATTATTATTATTATTATTATTATTATTATTATTTAGAAAATAGAGGTGGTTCAAGTATCTTGTTGAGAACAAATTTCGCGATGTTACAAAGATGTTCAAACGGTCGAAAGTGGAACTGTTTGGTCGAATGTACATTTTTAATCACTGATTTTCACATTCGAACCTTTAATTCCACATTCGAACCCCAATTTTTACATTCGTACCTTCGAATGGTCGAATGTAGAACTTCAAAAACAAAGTACGGATGTTCCCGCAGGATCTTCAGAAAAGGCAGCTGAAAAGGAACAGATTGAAGAATTACCCTTTGAAGCATCACACAATTGCTGTGCGTATATGGGAGATCTGAAGAAACATACCGAATTCGCCGGTATTGTTGATTTCTTAAAGAGAAGTTGTGTGATTGTTGCCCTTGCTACTCCTGCCATCATATACAAAGATCATCAACAAGAATTCTGGAAGAATGCCAGAACGGATTATTTGAACAATGAATCTGCTGTCGTAAGTACGATTCAGGGGGAGTTTGTGATTAATTCTGAAGATGACATCAGAGAGGCACTGAAGCTGCAGGATAAGAAGACAGATCCAAGAGTTCTTTCTTGGATTGAGCAGAGAAAGTGTTTCCTTAGAATGAAATACAATGGACCGATTACTGATGGTTTATTACACAAAGGAAAGCTATGTCCGCAGTTTAAGTATCTTGCACACGTTACGTTACATGTGTTTGGATCAGTATGTGGAGGATATGATGTTATGAGAAAGAGTATTAGCTCTTTGATGGTTGCCCTAATCTTGAACAAGCCTTTCAATGTATCTGGTATGATACTTGAACATATGCTGGAACCACTCACAGGTTTGAAGAACAAGAAGTTTCTGTTGTAACACCCCAACCGATGGCGGAAACATCGGGATGTCACGTATTGATGATTGTTTCAGTAGCACATGGTATATATTGAAATTTTAAATAATTTATTCATAAAATAAATATCCAAAATGAAGTGATGTCTAGAAATCCCAAATACATGATATCAAATAAAGCAAATAACTTCAAATAACTTCAAAAAAAAAAACTTCATAGTATTTCCTCATGCATAC
Organism: Ambrosia trifida; assembly: GCA_028751855.1. Classification (NCBI taxonomy): domain Eukaryota; kingdom Viridiplantae; phylum Streptophyta; class Magnoliopsida; order Asterales; family Asteraceae; genus Ambrosia; species Ambrosia trifida. The sequence continues at coordinate 96,146,373 of CM054124.1, read as the reverse complement.
TCTAAGCCTCAACTTCATTGTTACCTGAAACATGTTAATTTTGAAAATATTTTTGGGTCAACAAAAGTTGGTGAGAATTACATATGTTTTGATAATCGAATAAAGCTTGTACAATTCAAGTGTCATGGCAAGTCTAGTCCATATGTGAAAACATACTAGCAGTAAATCGAGTGCATAATCAACCCTTGTGACTAGAATATTGTGGTCCATCCCATACGCTCATGGTTCACTCGATTATGTTATGCGATAACAATCACCCACGCTACCTATGTAGGCGGCACGTATCCGGGTGGGATTGTCAGTCCAATAGATCTATCATTGTATACCGTCGGCTGATCAATGTTAATGATTATGCTAGAATATTGTGCTTACCCTAGTCATGTTTAAGACATAATGCAACATAGAAAAACACATAGACACTTTATGATTGAATTGTATATAGAATGTTGTAACATGTTTCACCCCAAAAATAGTGAAATAGAAAAGGGGCTATGTAAAACTCACCTTAGCAAAATGTTATGTCTCGTGAAAATAGAATATGTGTTGCCCAACGATGCCAAGTATTACCCTATAATTAAGGTAATAAATATGTCTAAGTCTTTCTAGTCTACAAATATTTTCTAGGGTTTCGAATTGGGGATAAGTATTTCGTTTGACTAATAAATAAAATGTTTAATAAATAAGAGAAATTTGATAAATAAATAAACAAAAGTCTTTTTGTAAATTTTAAATTAAAGATGGTCACAATATAAAGTTTTATGTATGAAGATAATTTTTATAAAATTATTTTCTTAAAAATAGAATATTAAATCTATTTATTTCAAATTGTCAAAATATAACTTTAATATTTAAAAATATTAAAATTAAAGAATTATTTAACTAAAAATTGTATTTCTGTTCCAAATAAATAGAAATAATTTACATAAATTTTTGGTGCAAAAATATTGAAAAATAAATTTATTATGATTTATTTATGATTAAAACTAACAAAAATTGATTAAAAATATTAAATAAATGATTTTTCAGAAATAAAAATCATTTCAGAAAATTTTAATGTTATATAAACTCAGAATAATTTTTGTGGAAATTTATATAATTGTTTTGATATTTTTATAGATATTTATAAATAAAATAAAATAAACTTGAATTATTTATTATATATATTAAATATATATTTTTGGAAAACTAAAAATTGTATGTTAAACTTTTCTACTAGAATAACATAAAATAATTTTTGTAGAATTTATAAAGTAGTTTTAGTATTTTAAAACTAATTTTAAAAATATAAGAGAATATATATATAAGCTTAACTGAAAAAAAAATGTTTTTGTTGATGCCAAGAATCGAACCCGGGTCTGGGACCGGTTCGGGTTTTAATCACAAGTTCAGACCAGTTGGTCTAAACCCTGAGAACGATTAAACTAGCTTGAAATTAATTATATAGTATATGTTGAAAATGTTTTATAAATCTTTTAAAAGAAAAAGATTAAACCGTTTGATGTGGGACTCGAACTCGCGTGCTCTGATTAACAAGCATCAGACACAACCACTTGATCTAGATCAGTGGTTGTGTTGAGTTCGTGTCTGTTTAAAATATATAACCAAGTTCTGCAATGTGTTCTTCCCCAATTTAAACACATACGTGCCCTAGTTTAACAATAATTTGTTTTACACAACAATAACCCAATTGAACATAGGGTTATTGTTGTGTATAAGCCGATGAACAAAACCCATCAAAAATAAACAACTTACAAAGCTTAATTCGTACTTATGGAGTGGTCAACAGAAAAGTCAACACCTGTTTCAAGAAGCTTTGAAAGACTATTTAATTCAGAAATTGGAGGTGTAGAAAGAATAATCGGCGAGTTTAGAATGAATTGAGAGGTTCAATTTATAGTGTGAGGCTCGGGTTAGTGAAATGGAAAGTTTGACCCTATTCAAGGCTATGACGTGATAATTGAGTGAGATTTTGGAATGTTATAACGTTGATTGACATGTAATGGACGCGTATAATCTATCAAGAAGCAAATTACAAGTGTTCTTACCATGTATGATTCATTCAAAAGTCAAAAAAAAATAGTCTTCTTGACTGGTTCGGCCCTCGTGCAGCGAACAGGAGGAACAGATAAGGGATTTTAAGTGTGTGTATATATATATATATATATATATATATATATATATATATATTGTGTCTTGGGGTTAAATCAGGAAATGGTTATGGCTAAACTGGTTGCTTGGTTGTGTGTTAAGGGAGGTTGGACCGTGTTGGAGCTGGGTTCGAGTCCCGGCTCCTACGTAAATTTTATAAGTAAAGGAAGAGAGAGGGAAGTGTGGGCCGGGCCTTGGGAAGGGTTTGGACTGGGTTTCAGGTTTGGGCCGACTTCGAAATGGGCTCAGAGGGGGGCATTGGGGTTGGTTTGGCTTGGGTTATGGTTGGGTTTGGTTGGGCTCAAGTAAGTGTGTCCAAATAATACATAATTATACATTTTTTTACCATTAAATAAAATATGAAATATTATTATTATTATTTTTATTATTATAATTATTATTTATATATACATTTATATATATATAAATTGTGTGTTAGGCATATTTGTATAAAATTAGGGACAAAGATGTATAAAATGAGGGCTTTATGTATAAAAATTTGGGGGAAAATTTTGCGATGTTACATCTGTTATATCCGAGATTCCTGCAGATGATATTTGATGAGAAGTACAGGAACTTGAGAAGAGATCCTACTCAGATAGTCGTACACGATCACATGAATCTGAACACACTAGTAAGAATGAAGGGTTATAAAGGCGTGCCGATGAATGAGAGACCACCACTGAAGAATCTGTTTGGTCATTTGATTAATCCAGGATATGAAGATCCAGGTCAGGATAAAGCTAGGCATGCTAACAGTGATTCTGATGAAGATAATCCTTTATGCCCTTTTGATCCTGATGCGAAGAGAAAACAGCAAGTAGTGAATGTCGGCGCAAAGAAAGGGAAAGAGAAACAGGATGATGTAGAACCACCACCAAAGAAAGTTTCTAGGAGGAAAAAGAGTGTTGCAAAGAAAGGCACACATTTGGTGGATGAAGAATCAATGGATTCAGAGGAAACTCGGGTTGAAGAAAGATGGGATTTAGATAATGAGACTGTTAAGAGCACCACGCCCAAGGCCACTGTGGCTGGTGAGTCTGAAAGTCTAAACAAGTCTTTAGAAGAGCAGAGGACAAAAAGTCCGATTGCATTGGACGAGATTGATGAAGGATTGGGATCTGAAGATTTTGGAGGATCGCCAAAGACGGGAGAGAAACAGAAGAAGCCTTTATATAAGAAGAAAGAAAAAGTTGTTAAGCCAATGGAGAAAAGAGCTAAAGACATTGAAAATCTGATTGCTGGGAAGAAAGTTCCTACAGAATGTAGCTCTAAATCACCCATTACATCCCCACCAGTAAAGAAACAAAAGACATCATCTGCTGCTGAGCATACTGAACTGCCAACTGCTGCATTCAATGATGCTTTAGATAGAGTTTTGAAAAAGCTGAAGAAAGGAAAGATTCCAGTTGCTGAAGCTTCAACACCAAAGGTTACTGTAGATAGTGATGTAATGACTGTAGTAAACCAGAAGCTTGCAGATATGATGAAGATCATTAATCAGCAACAAGCAGAGATCGAATAGTTGAGAAATAATGACAGAAAGATGTTGGATGTTGTCGAATCTTCACATGAAAATCAAGAAGCTCTGGAAGCAAAGATTAAACGACTTCAAAAAGAGAACAAGAAGTTGTTATTACATGAGCAGAGAAACACCAGAAGGTACATCACTATGAAAGAGGAGAACAAGAAGTTGAGAGCAAACAACAAAAGCATGAAGAATATCATTGATGAGTTATACTCGAAAGCTCCTCAGTTAAAAGAAGGAGAAGAGGATAAAGAAAAAGATGAAGAACTTGTTGCTTTTGAACCATCAGATGAAGAAGAAGATGATGATGAGTTGAATAAGGATGTCGGTGATGCTCGTAAAAAGAAGAAGAAAGATGATGGTAATGATGATAGTTCAAGAGATGAGTCAGGTGATGGTAATAGCTCTGCTAGTTCTGATAGTGATGATGATGATGATGATGATGATACTGACAAGTATAAGTGTGAGAAAAGAGGATCAGGAAAAGACACAGGAGATTCTAGCTCGAAAGCTCCTGGTGGCACTACTGACGATGATAATATGTTCTGGAACGAGAAACTAAGAGCCTTATCTGAAGAAGATAAGAAATTATATCGCCAGATGTTGACTAATAGAGTCTGGACGATAGAGATGACTGGTAGGTTTCCAGAAATATTTGAGTCAAGCGATATGCGTTTTGAGTTGGAGTATAATGATCCTGATCTAGAAAACGGAGAAGTTTCTGCAGCCGTATCTAAAGAGATATTAGAAGGACTGGCGAAACAGGTTGGTTAATCTCTGGAGGAGTTTATGAGTGAGAATCAGATTCCTAATATACCTGAAAAAGAGGCAGGAAATCACTCTGATGATAGAGATGTCCCGGTGTTTGAAGAAGTAGAGATTGAAGATATTACTAGCGAGGAATATCCAGACTACTTTAAGAATGACAAAGATTCTGGATTTCCTGAATTCTCTGATGAAATGCTGAGCCAGGCTAAGAAACTTGCTCGTGAAAAGAGTAAGAAGTTTGTTGAAGAAGTGTTTTCAGATTGTCAAAAGCCAAATACTGAACAATCTGATGCTTTGAAAGAATTACTGAGAAAGCTTAAAGAAAAAGAAGCTAACCATCCAAAGACTGAAGTTCAAGGTAGCTTTTACAAATTCCATAACAAGTTATTCAAAGGCAAAGCTCTTGGCTGGAAGTATCTAAGACAGCTTAAGTGTGTCGCTGTGAGATGGAAAAAAGGGATTCTGTACTTCAACAGATTCCATGACATTAAGACACTACCGTACTGGGCTATTCGGGATATCTACAGACATGAAATGTCAGGTGCTTCAGTAAACAACCGTCTTGTTGGTTACTTTGCAGATCGCATGGCGAGGGAGAGCAGGACGAAATGGGACGTGTTTACCCCACAGTATCCTAAGAGAATTGTTCACAAGAAGGAGAAGGATGATATAACGGGGTTGCCTAAGGTGACTTTGAAGTATAAACCACCAAAAGTGTTGAAGCATATTCCTTTGATGCAAATTCCACAACACTTTTCAAAGGATTTCATGTGGTGGTACTATGACTGGAAGACAGCAGAGGCTATTATCGTTCTGAAGGATGGTTTGAAGGACTTTAAGAAGATTAACATTTTTGACCCGATGTGGCTAATCAATTGCTCGCACGAAGATATCATCATGCCTTACTATAATCCAATTTATTGTGAAGTGAAGGACAGTGAACAGGCATCCAAATACCAACGTGTGGTATTTATGTTTTGCGTGGGATGTTAATGCGGGTTGTGATTTCGACAAGAAACTGGGGAAGTTTGTTAAGATTCAGAATGTTGAAAAGAAGAAACCGAAACAAACTCATGAACCAGTGATGATGAAGGAATAAAAGACGTTATTGCGTATCAAACTGATGAACAAGACTATGGACGAAGAGCGAAGGCTGAAGCAATTCAAGCAATAGTCGAGGGGGAGTTTGTAGAAACACGAAAGTGCGACTAGTGCAATTGAATTGCGAATACTAATATGTTTTGTTTTGGTTGACTGGTCGAAGGTGGAAAGTAGATGGTCGAAGGTAGAAACAGACGATCGAAGGAGGCACTGGGTGGTCGAATGAAGATTTGTTTATATGTATGTCCAGATTCGTCCACTGTATATGGTCGAACCTGCACATTCGACCAAGTTATTTGGGCGAATGTGCAGGTCTATGTAAGGCAATTTCATTTTTGAATGTTTAACTTTTGGTCATTTGTTTTCCCTCCCAGTGTGTGTTTCTCCTAGGGTTTTTATTGAGTCTGTAATCAAGTTATATCATTATAAACAACCTTTTGAAGTGTAATTGATTATCTTATTGAATGAAATGAAAGTGTTTATGATGATTTCTGTGTTTTGCTAGTTTTATTATCATTTTGTGATCAATTCAGGGATTCCGCACCTGAATTGAACTTGTTTGATCATAATCTTTGTTGATTAGCCGATCCTATACGCATACAAAGTGGTATCAGAGCCATGGTAATTTGAACGATCTAACAGTCGTTTAAATCAATCACAGCTCAATTTCATGATTTCAGACGTTAAAAATCAGTTTTTGATTGAAAGGTTGAAACCCTAGATTCTTGATTGAACCCAAAATCATGTGAGTTTTCCATGTTTCTATTAATTCGAGGGTTAGGTTTTCATTTCCGCACCTTTCTGTTCAAGTTTCATCATCAAATTCGAACAATCAGAGTGTTTATGGGCTGATTTGTAGAAAATATTGTAGAAGAACACGTTTTTCAGCAAAAGGTCGAATGTGTAGTAGATTAGACCTTACGAGAGGTCAAACATGGATTCTAAACGGTCGAACGTAGGATTTATAGGTCGAATCTGCTAATTTGTGTTGATAACAGAGGTCGAACCTGGTTGTGTTCTACATTCGACCTCACGACAGGTCGAACGTGGAATCTCAGAGGTCGAATGTGGAATTTCAGTTTTGTCATGATTAAATGAACTTCATTCGACCCAATCATGGTACATTCGACCATACACAGGGGTCGAATGTAGCTTTATTTCCACTTTCGCCCCCCCCCCCCCCCCCCCCCGACATAGAGAATGAAAAATTGGTATTTTAAGGGGTAAAAAATTTCAAATGGCAATTTTTGAAGATTTTTGGGAGAAGGGTGATGATGTCTACATAAATTGTTGAAGAAATGATGATGATGAAACGCTTTATTGTGGGGTAGTCATGCGAATCAACAGTATGATAATCAGATTCAAATGACTATTATGGGCCAGAAAAATCAGATATATTTTTATTCCGCAAGTTGAGAACAGTCAACCCAGTTCCACTGTGATTGAAGGAACTTGTTCAAACAAAGTTGTTATTTACAAGCGAACCAAGACTGAGATCTCTATGTTCCAAAAGTAATGAGGGATCTCAGTAGGAGTCATGTGGCACGTAGATTCAGCGAAAGTTTCAAGATTACAGTCCTGAAGAATTTCAAAAGCTATTGGTGGTTATTGTTAGGCCCCGTCGAAAACTTTAGTCTCTGAAGCATTTCAAGTCCTCAATGGTACCGTTAGTTCCCACTGAAAACTTCTGATTTCTTGATCCACTCGTCTACGGCTTGTATTCTGTCGAACAAATGAAGTTACTTAAGAACATTTAGATTTATCATTATCTTACGGGATCTCAGAGAAACCTTAATGAAGCTGCATCAGTCAAGGGGGAGATTTTTGATGAAATACTGATACTTCAACAATACTGACTGAAGATGCAAGAGATTTGTGGATTCGCCAGCAACGTCCAGGGGGAGATTGTTGATGCATTTTATGTGGACAGCACTGTCGAATAGACTAGGGTTGAGTCTTGTATTGTTTTACATGAGATTGTGGTGATCCATAAGGGCATTTTATGGATCTGATGCATTTGTTAATAATAGACCAAAACATAAATCATTGGTTCGAACCTTATGAAGGTCGAACCTGCTGGTTCGACCATATTAAAGGGGCGAACGTGGTTTGTGGTTTGGACTATAAATAGCAATCTCATGTGTTGTTTTTCATTTGAAGATTTTGAGTTTGTGCTTTGAATGCTCTCAAGGGGGTGTCATGCCCGACCTCCCCCGGCCCCGAGATAGATGTTTATCCTACTGTTGACAGTGTCTGTAATCGTTTCTGATGCAATACGAATCTTTGATGACTTTGTTATCGTATATTTCTGTCTCGTCTCGAATCTTCCGTCTAAAACCGAGTTGTTTTTGCTTAATCGATCCGTGGACTCGGTTATTAACCGGATTCTCAGTGTAAGAACTAACCATTTTTACAAGAAAACTGGGAGAAGGTTTCCAGGGTTAACTGGCAGGACAAAAGTGGGGTTGGATAAATCAAAGATTAAGTGTTATAAATGTCATAGACTTGGTCATTTTGCTAGGGAATGTAGGAGTAACATGGTACACCTATGATTACCTATCCAAATCAAAGGCCACAGACCAACACTTATCAAGTTTCCCAATAATACCCCTGGACCAAATGTGCAAAACACTACTCATTTTGTACAGTCCTCAAACGCTGTTCCTGTCCAGTTTGTCCAAACCACTATTCCTCAGATCCACTATGTGCAAACACATGTTGCTCAGGCACAAATGCCAATGACTGTTGTTCCACCCTCTGCCCCTGCAGAGACCAGTCAACATAGTTTCTTCACACAAGGCTTTGTTGATTGGAGCAGTCTACCTGAAGAGCTATCAGATGAGAATTTTGCTCTTGTAGCCAAAGCTGAAAATGAACCAGAAAATTTTGTTTCATGGCTATGGTTGAAGAAGTTGAGTCTGAGGATGTGGTAACTGAATCTGATGTTGTGACTGATGATGTTGTTGATGAAGTAATTGCAGATACAAAATCTGAAGAAGAGGTTGTGAATCTCTCAGATCCCTGGGGTGCATCTGATGATTGTGAGTTCAAGTGTGATTGTGCATTGATGGCTACTTCTAAGGTATCTCCTTAAATTCTAAAAGATTTGTGTTCGGACAAATGTGTAATAGCATTTGCTAACATTAAATAGGTGAATGAAAACCTTAGGAAGAAAGTTTTAGATGATGAAGTTCAATTTGAAAAACTTTCTAAAGAGTTAAAATCAAAATTGACTGAAAAAGAATCTGAAATAAGCAGCTTAAAACATGAAGCAACTATAACCAAAGACCAGCTCCAAACTATGATAACTAAATATCATAGTTGTAAAAAGGATCTTGAGGCCACCCAAGTTGAATATGAAAAATGGGTGGAATCATGCAAAGGTTTTGAGATGCTCCTCAACAAACAAACCAAAAGTCATGTGAAGTTTGGTTTTGGTTTGGAAACCACTGCTCCAGCTTTTGAAAACACTGACAAAAGGGATCAAAAGTTAGTTGAGGTAGTACCAACTAATTTGAAGGGCCAAGTGATTAAAATCACTGAACCTAATGGCAAGAAAATTGTTCTTGAAAAAACAGAAGGTTCCGCATCATTCACTGAACTTGAATAATATAAATTTAAATCTACTTGGTATGATGAGTGTGGTACTCTTGAAAACTTCAAACCAGTTGACTTCAAAATCCTTGATGGTAAGAAAACACCATAGGCAAAGGTCATTCCCTTGATAGACCTTCTAGCAGATGATCAAACATCTGTTGAAAAGAAGGCTGAAAAAGGGAAAAAGAAATAAAAGTCTGTTCACTTGTTTTGTGATTTCTGTGAAAAGAAGAATCATGTTACTAAAAACTGTTTTCTTCTAAAAGCATATGATATCAACAAAGGAACAAGTGTGTGTGATTCTAAGACAACATACTCAATATGTGGTAAGAAGAATCATAAAACCAAAGAGTGCCTGTATCTCAAAAATTTTGATGTCAAAATACAAGAGTACAAGGTTAAAACTCTTGCAAATAAAGTGGTGAGTACTTCAAAAGGAAAACCCAAATAGACTTTTGCTCCAGTTCAAACATCTGTTACCAAAAATTTGGAAACATCTGCTTCCAGGGATGTGCAAGTAACAGATGCTCCACCCACCAACAAGTACCCAAGGAGATATCGACAACCACCTTGTCATAATCTGTCACATGTTTATGAAGAACCCAAGAGGCCTTCTAAACCAAAAGTGAACAGAAATCCCTATGGTAACTATCATCTATTAGGAAGTGATCAAACATCTGTTGCACCAAGTGTTGACATCCAAGCACTGGCAAATGGTCAGCAACAGTTGTTGAACTTGATTCAAAAACTAGTTCAAACCACTGATCACCTTCCTAAACTTGAGGCTGAAAAGTCTGTGGACCCATCCAAAGCCAACTTGTCTTTGGACACTCACCAAAACTGATCCATTACTGATGTGCAGGGAGCTTCTGCTTGCTTAGATAGCCTTTGGTATGTAGATAGTGGAGGCTCCAGGCACATGACAGGATGTAGAGCTCTTCTTCTGGACTTCTTAGCTCATGGAGGGGTGATATAACCTTTGGTAATGATTCAAAAGGTAAGGTGTTGGGTTCAGGGACTGTTCAGGCTGGGAAACTCAAGTTTGAAAATGTCAATCTTATTGATAATCTTAAATTTAATCTTCTTAGTGTATCACAAAAGAGTGACAAAGGTTATGGCTCATTCTTCACTAAGAAAACTAGTAAGATTATTGGGCAAGAAGTGGTGAAAAAGATTGATACCATCATTGCTGAGAGCAGAGCACAACTTGTTGCTCATAGGAGTGGCAATGTGTATGTGGTTGATATGTTGAAGGACAATCCTATGGCAAATGTTTGTCTGTTTTCCGCTGCCTCCACAAAAGAGACAGAATTGTGGCATAGGAGACTGGGTCACACCAACCTTCAAACTATCAACTCACTCTCCAAACAAAGCCTTGTCAGAGGCCTTCCATCAAAAGAATTCAAATGTGATGAGCATTGTGTTTCCTGCTTAAAAGGGAAACAACATAAAAGCTCTTACAAATCCATTGATGAGTCCAAAACAAGCCAATGTCTACAACTGTTGCACATGGACTTGTTTGGCCCAGTTAAAATCATGTGTCTAAGAAGAAAGAGATTTTGTCTTGTCATAGTTGATGATTTTTCTAGGTTTACATGGACTTACTTTTTACACTCTAAGGATGAGACTGCAGGTATCTTGAAGTACTTTGTCACCAAAGTTGAAAAACAATATGACTTGCCAGTATAAGTCTTTAGGAGTGACAATGGGACAGAGTTTAAAAATAAGGAGTTGGATGATTTCTGTGTGTCAAAAGGGATTGTGAGGCAGTACAGCATCCCAAGAACACCAGAGCAAAATGGGGTGGTTGAGAGGAAAAATAGAACTCCCATTGAAGCTGCAAGAACCATGCTAGCAGATTCTGGTTTGACACTGTCCTTCTGGGCAAAAGCTGTAAACACTGCTTGCTATGTTCAAAACAGAGTTTTAATCAACCCAAGACATCAAAAGACTGCTTATGAAATTTTGTTCAAAATCAAACCACTAGTCTCATTTTTCAAAATCTTTGGCTGCCCATGTTTCATTTTAAATCTTAAAGATTCCATCTCAAAATTTTCAGCCAACGTAGATTGTGGATATTTTCTGGGATATTCTTCTACTGCCAAGGCCTACAAAGTGTTTAACACAAGGACCAAGACAATAGAAGAAACTCTGAATGTAAAGTTCAATGAACTTTCATCCCTAAAAATCCCAGCAAATCCTGCTGAGTTGTTTGATTTAGATAAATTCAAATTTGAAGATATTACTGTCAAAACTAACAGTGCAGGTATTTCACAATCTCCACAACAAGACTACAGAACAGATGTTGTGATTCCAAGTCACTATAAAGTCTATTCTGCATCAGGGGAAGCAGCTGCTCAAAACACCTGTCAAAACTCTGCCACAGCTGAGTCAGCCACTGTTGGCCAGTCTTACCCTCAAACCACTGCTTCACCAATTACATCCACTGTTCAATCATCTGTTGACAAAAGTCAAACCTCTGTTGACAAAAGTCAGTCCAGTTTCACACCACTTGGACCCATTCCCCCACCTCCATTTCAAACATCTGTTGGCACTACAGAAGTGCAAACAGATGTTACATCAACAAAGTCACCAAACCTCTGTCCTTCACCTCAAAATGCCATCATACCATATCAGGGAGATCTAATCTACCTAAGAGCTCATCCACCAGATCAAATCATTGGCAACATCAGAGAGGGTGTGCTCACAAGAAGCCAATCCTCAAACATCTGTCTTTTTGCAGGCTTTCTATCTCTCACACAACCTGTTAAGTACCAAGAGGCACTAAAAGACAACAGTTGGGTAGAATCCATGCAGGAAGAGCTCTTTCAGTTTAAAATACAACAAGTATGGGAACTTGTACCACTGCCAAAGGATGTTTGTCCAATTGGCACAAAGTGGGTCTTCAAAAATAAAACTGATGAAAGGGGTATAGTTGTTAAGAATAAAGCCAGGCTTGTGGTTCAATGCTTCAGACAAGGAGAGGGGATAGACTATGATGAAACCTTTGCTCCTGTAGCCAGGCTACAAGCTATCAGACTCTTCCTAGCCTTTGCTGTCAACCACAACATCAAGGTGTATCAGATGGACATCAAATGTGCATTCCTATATGGCAAAATTCAGGAGGAAGTCTATGTATGTCAACCACCTGGTTTTGAAGACACATTCCATCCTGATTATGTATACAAGCTCAACAAAGCTTTATATGGATTAAAACAAGCACCTAGGGCCTGGTATGAAACTCTTTCCACCTTTCTCTTATCCATTGGTTTCACAAGAGGTAAAATTTGTAACAGTACTGATTTCTGAGAAGATTAACATGGAGCTTTGTATGACACCCTAGGCAAATCCCACATCGGCCGTGGCCAGGAGAGATCCTCGGTTCATAAGTAATCCAAAGCCTCTTAAATCACCAACGCGTTTTGGGCTTAATGTTAGTGGATGAGAGGAGAGCTGCACAGTTAAACGTGCTCAGGTGGAAGTAGTATCAGGATGGGTGACCTCCTGGGAAGTCTCCATCGGGGCGACCAAAAACAAATCCGTGAGCTCTGGATGGGCAACCCATCGGGGCAAAGCGGACAATATTGGTGGTGAGAGGGGTCGGATGTTACAAATGGTATCAGAGCCATGGTTATAGGGAATTAGGTTATTAGAAAAAAAAATAATCTAGTCTATAACCATAGGATTTTAATCAGTACTTGCTCCTTTTACTTGCAACCTTACTTGTTTATATTCTCTATCCTACTTCTTATCCTTACTTTAACCCCTACAAGATGATTAATCTCCATCACTGGATCTACTCTTAGACTAATAGGTCAAATCCTCAGGTTTAGCCTGAACTACCTTGAAGATCTCGTCGAAGTTCTAGATTTTAATAACGAACACGTGCAATCTGGAAGGGTGAACGCCTGTATTCTGAGTTTTCTGTCTAGGACTGGCATTGCGCATAAATCCCAATCAGACGAGGGACCCGAATGCCTACCTGGGAATTCTCGGGATGAGTGTTCACTTATAGGCTAAAGCATGTCTTTACTATGTTATTAGAATCTAGAAGTTTTGATAAGTCAACGTTTTCGTTTATTCGTTTTAATTAATGAATAAATGATTACACTCACTTTCCTTAAACTAAGCTCTAAAATCTCAAAATTTTACAGCTTAAATCAATCTCATTTCATAACCATCTATGGATTTCACAATCACACTTCACCTTACCATTTTAGCCACTTTTTAAATATTCAACACCCTGCCCAAATCATATTATTTCATTTCTCCACATGTTACTTATTTTTAAAAACTATAACCTCATACCTAAGCACAAACTAATTATTTCTAAATCCTGTTGTATTTTCATTACCTAGTAACTTTACAAAATACATATTTTTGTCAAAAGATGTCCTCGAACTTAAATTCAATTGTTTATTTATTGACATAACAAACAATTTTCTATATAATGCTTTAAACTATTTTAAATCACTTAATAGAACCTTGATCTTCAAAACCTAATGTCATGTTTGAAATCTCCAACTAACAGGAATATTTTAATCAAAGCCCATTTAGCTTGTACTATTTAACAACTTTTGCTTTTTGTATAAAACCAATTTTGAAAATAAAATTTTTTTTTTATCCATAGGAATAATATCTAGTCTCTAAATTCTCCATCTACACTCACTCATTTTCAACTTGTTCAAATTTTTACAATATTTGGCATATACCACAATCATGTTTTCATATACACTTGATTATAACCTTTGATCCAAACCCCAAAATTTACACTGCTACATAATCTCCTTACTATAAAATAAACTCTTTATCAACTATCTTCACATTCACTATCTCTCACAACCTTGATTCTGCTTCAAGATTTTTCATCATCCTCTCAAGAACTAAATTCATATCCTTCACCTTCTCACACATGAGCTAGTTACCCATGATAACCAAACTATTGAAACTTGATTGTGTGTTAAATTAAACATAATCCTTAGTTATACATGAGGATTCGACTATCTACCATATTTGAACATTTGAAACTAGAATTCATGGAATATAAACTATTTGCTATAGACACACCTAGAGTCATTAACCTTGTCTAGGGAAACTCTATTACAACTCGTATGCTATACTTGATACTTGATTGCTTACATGTACATATTATCAATTTGCACTTCATGTGTGTAATAATTGGTACACTTAATCAAACAACTGATAGAGGATGAAGTACTTGCTCAACAATTAGTAGAGTACCAAATAACCTACTCAACGATTGGTAGAGGTCATCATGCCTGCTCAACAGTCGGTAGAGGCCCTACAACCTGCTCAACGACTAGTAGAGGCTATCGCACCTGCTCAACAATCAGTAGAGGTTCTTACTCACTGACTGGTAGAGGTCTTTTTCCTGCTCAACAGTTGGACTTATTTTTGGATACATTGTATACGATTCAATCACAATGCTATTTTGCATTACTTACATGTGTGTTTAGAGTCATAGAAGGACACAAAACCCTAATGTAAGGTAAATTGGTGATTGCAGTCCGGAACGTAATCATGAATTTACAGGTACATTAAGGTAGTGTGAAATTCTATTAAGGTTTTGGGAGATACCCAGTATGTTTTCGAAGTATCAGAGATGTGATGGGTTAGCTGCAGTACACCATATATATAAAAACTAATGATACGTGGAAAGGGATACTGTAGGGTCAGACCAATAACAAACCCTAGTTATTTGGTAGTCCATCTAGCATTTATGGTTATCTTATACATTCCTTAAACTCTTACCCTACTCTGAACCATAGTCACCCTAACTATCCTCAACACTATTTCAAATATATATATATATATATAGAACTCCATCGTTTATTCATCTGATTTATGTTTACAGTATCTTTACCATCCATTTTGTTAATTTTTTTTTTGTTTAAATAATGATGTATAATCAATATTAAATTGGATTGTATTAAAAATTCTGATTTAAAAACGTTAAAAAAAATGTTTGCCTGTGCCAGGATTCGAACCAGAGTCCCTGGCGGGCTAAACCTTAACCACACCACACAAACCACTACACCATTTGGTGTTTTGTGATGTTAATTAAAACCAATTAAACTTAAACCCTTTCAAGGTCCCTTAGTCAAACTTGAAAAGTCAAACGTAGTCTCCTAGTCAAGTCAAGTCAAAGTGTTAGTAAATATGGTCTCCTAGTCAAGTCAAAGTGTTAGTAAATATGGTCTTCTAGTCAAGTCAAAGTTGTTCCTAAATTCTAGCCTAGTCAAAGTAGTCCCTAATTACAACTCCAAATTATACACTATAAATACTATAGCCTACCATTCAACTCTTTATACCATTCAATAAAAAAAAATATATTATTATCCCATCTCCCATATACTAAAGTTTTCATCCGTCATTATCTCCTCTAGCTAGTTTTGAGTTTTCCAAGGCATTATTACTAAGTGTTTGCACGCTTAATAAAACGCACGGACTCATTATGCACCTAAGGTGAGTTTACATCCCTTTTCCATTCACTATTATTTTTTTGGGGTGAAACATGTTACAACATTCAATTTACAATTCAATCATAAGTGTCTATGTGTTATTCTATGTTGCATTATGTCTTAAACATGACTAGGGTAAGCACAATATTCTAGCATAATCATTAACATTGATCAGCCGACGGTATACAATGATAGATCTATTGGACTGACAATCCCACCCGGATACGTGTACCTCCTACATAGGTAGCGTGGGTGATTGTTATCGCATAACATAATCGAGTGAACCATGAGCGTATGGGATGGACCACAATATTCTAGTCACAACGGTTGATTATGCACTCGATTTACCCGATGGTTTTGTTTTCACATATGGACTAGACTTGCCATGACACTCGAATTGTACAAGTTTTTATTCAATTATCAAAACCTAGGTAATCCTCACCAACTTTTGTTGACCCAAAATATTTTCAAACTTAACATGTTTCAGGTTATAGCTTGCTCGAAGATTAGAGTTAATGCTTGTAGATGCGTAACTAGTATTTTTTTTTATCTTGATGTACAAATTCTTAGAACAATTGTATGTAATTTATTTAAATCATATATTGAAACTTATTATTTACCATGAGCTACTGAACAATCATCAATACGTGACATCCCGATGTTTCCGCCATCGGTTGGGGTGTTACAGATTGGTATCAGAGCCACTCCTGTGCCGTTCGGGATGGTGGGGCAAACCTCATCGAGGATGATGAGTCCCTAAGGGAGGGTGATTGTAACAGTACTGATTTCTGAGAAGATTAACATGGAGCTTTGTATGACACCCTAGGCAAATCCCACATCGGTTGTGGCCAGGAGAGATCCTCGGTTCATAAATAATCCAAAGCCTCTTAAATCACCAACGCGTTTTGGGCTTAATGTTAGTGGATGAGAGGAGAGCTCCACAGTTAAGCGTGCTCAGGTGGAAGTAGTATCAGGATGGGTGACCTCCTGGGAAGTCTCCATCGGGGAGACCAAAAACAAATAGCTCTGGATGGGCAACACATCGGGGCAAAGCGGACAATATTGGTGGTGAGAGGGGTCGGATGTTACAAAATTGATAAAACCTTATTTTTAAAATGGAGGGGGAAAGACTTAATGATTGTTCAAATATATGTGGATGACATCATTTTTGGATCCACATGTAACAACATGTGTGAAGAGTTTAGGGAACTCATGACAGCTGAGTTTGAAATGAGTGCTATGGGTGAACTTCAGTGCTTTCTTGGTCTCCAACTGAAGCAGCTGCAAAATGGCACATTCATTCATCAAAACAAATATGTGAAAAAATTGTTAACTAGATTTGATATGAATGACTGTAAGCCATGTAGTATACCCATGAGCACAGTCAAGCTACTCACTATTGATGACAAGGATGAACTGGTTGACCAGACACATTACAGATGCATGATTGGGTCTTTATTGTACTTAACTGCATCTAGGCCAGACATTATGTTTGCCACTTGTGTTTGTGCAAGATCCCATGCTTCACCTAGAAAGTCAAACCTTATTGCTGTGAAAAGGATATTCAAATACCTAAAAGGTGCTCCCACACTTGGTATCTGGTATCCTGCTAATGGAAACATTGAGCTTTCAGGTTATTCAGATAGTGATTTTGCTGGCTGCCACACCACAAGGAAGTCTACATCAGGAGGGTGCCAGTTTCTAGGGAATGCCTTAGTCTCTTGGAAAAGCAAAAACCAAGCAGCTGTTTGGACTTCAACAGCTGAGGCTGAATACATTGCTGCTGCAAGCTGTACAGCCCAACTCATGTGGCTTCAAAATCAACTGCTGGATTTTGGGATAACTGCACTAAGGACTCCACTCATGTTGGACAGTCAAGTTGCTGAAAATATCATCAAAAATCCAGTATCTCATTCAACCACAAAGCACATAGACATCAGACATCACTTTATCAGAGATAGCTATGAAAAAGGTTTGATTTCTCTGCACCATGTTCCAACAGAGGATCAGTTGGCAGATGTGTTGACAAAAGCTTTAGATACATCTACCTTCACAAATCTGATTTCTAGAATTGGTATGCTAAACATGGACTAAACAACAAAAATGTTTTAAATAAAAACATTAAAATGTTTCAGAAAATCAAAATTCATCCTTAAAAATAGCAATTTGGTTGAAAAATATGTTAAGGATAAAACAACCACTGTTCATCCATTCTATCCACTGTTAGTTGAAAAATCTGTTTCAAACATCTGATCAGATAAAACAACTGTTTCATTATATATATATATATATATATATATATATATATATAATAATAATAATAATAAAAACCAAGTGCTGTTAGCATCAGCACTTTGGTAAGACATCAGCTGTTTGCATCAGACCTTTGGCAACAGCTGTATGCCACCAGATGTTTACCACGTCTGCTCTCAAAAGCAGAGTTTTGGCCACATCAGCGGTTTCACCAAAGCCTATGAAAACCCTGTTTTACCACAACAGTTGTTACACTGTCCCATTGTATTCAAAATACTGAAAACGCCTTCTTCAACCTCAAACCCTTACTCAAATTCCTCTCATCCTCACACTCGAAATCCATTACAATGGATCTTCAAGCCAAAGCCACCCACAATTATCTCCCATAGCTGGTCAAAATAGATGAAAACGTTCCATTCCATACCACCATTGACATCATCCTCAATTCCAAATACCTGACAATCCTAACCGCTGATGCTCCTATCTATCTCGATACCCTCCAAGAATTTTTGGTTAAATGCTGAGTTTCTCCTACAAGACAAAAAGCCTATAACCATAATATCAAAAATTGGAGAGACAAATGTCGCCATATCCCCCGAACTGATATCTACAACCTTCTCACTAAATGACCTGTCAGGTAACGACTCTTTCCCTAAGGCTGAACTTCACACTGAGTTTCAGGAAAGAGGTTATGATGCACAAATGACTGGGTCAACTCTGTTCAAAAAGTTTTTCCCACCAGTCATGAAATTTTTCTTTCATACCCTCCTTCTTTGTGTCTCTGCTAAGTCCACGTCCTTCAATGAAATCCCATTGAGGATACAGTACTTGGGATATGCTATGTTGTCAGACTCTGACTTCAATTTATCCCAAGGCATGTTTCTTGACATAGTATCAAATGTGAAGGCCATAAAGTCTGGGTCTAATAATGCTTTTCTGATTTACCCAAGAATTTTGAGTGTAATCCTTCAAAAGGTTTTACCAGAAAAAGATTTTAAAAAGGGTGAGTCTTTTAACATGAAAAGTCTAACTGATGAAACTTTCACAAGAATGCTAGGTTCAACCACCCAAGATAAAGTATCAAAAGTGTCAAAAGTTTCTAAAACACAAACAAAGAGGACTAAGACAACAACTGTTGTCCAAACCTCTGTTGTTGAGCCCACTGCTCCAGGTGATCATGGCACTACATCCAGTGCTGTGAAACCCACACCAGCCACCTCCAAAATAAAACGTCCATCCACAAAAACCACCACTAAACCCAAAAAAGGGCCTCTGGAAGATGAGATACCAGAGGAAAACCCTGTTACAACACAAAGGCAACAAGAAACCATTGTTGTTACTTCCTCACAACAGATGGATATATCTCAACCTGAGCAAACTCCTCATGAATCCTCACAAAAGGATCATGTTGTAAGTCAAAGGGAATCCCATCAAGATACATATAAGATACTTGACCATATGATTATCAGCCCTTCTCCCAGGGCTACTTCTCTTTTCACTCCTCAACCCTCACCATCACATGTCCTTCCAACAATGCAACCACTGTTTGAGGCTATTGATAAAACTCAGGACAATCCCAGTTCCTCTCCTTCACTCATCAATGAGAGTCTACTTCAACAAGTGACTGGGACTGAGGAAAATCAATCAGCTATCCCACAAGCAGGGGAGGTTACACCCCTAGAGTTGAATAAAACTCTAGGTGAGTTTTCAAGTGAAGCAGCCACTACTGATGTAGAGACCATTGTCTCACAACAGGATAGTGGTTACATAGCTAAGACTTTCTTGAAGGCAACAACTGATGAGGCCACTATAGTGTCCCCAAAATCAGTTGGAAGTCCCCATAACCAAGACAAAGGGGCATCTGGTTCTCATCCTTTGGACTCACCTCCTAGGACTGCACCAGATACAACTACCACTGGTAGGAACCCAGATGATCCTATTAACTTAGGTGATGGGTTAAAATACCAAGAATTGACGGCTTGAGTATAATCCATAGAAACCTCTGTTGCTGATATCAAATCAGATATCAAGACAATTTGGGGATCATTGGCTACTCTTACCAAAAGTCAACCATCCACAGAAGATATTGCTAGTGAGCTATGGAAATCTGTTTCCCCATCATCATAGCTCATAGAAAACTGGCAGATCAGACACATGAAACATACATGGCTCAAGTCAGAACTATGGTGGATGCTAGGTACACAGATACCCAAGCTGACATTAAAGCCATTAAAGAACACCTTCTGAAGACCACTGGCTCTGCCCCTACCACAATTCTCAGAGATGGAGATGAAGATGATGATGAATTCACTGCTGATGATGCCAAAAAGGGGGAGAGTGGCAGAGATAGATTGCCAAAGTTAGATCCCTTTGGTTGCCCACCCTCACAAAAGGGAAAATCAAAAGATGCCAACAAACCACGGTCTACCCATACAGCACCACAACAACAACAACCCAATGTTCAAACCTCTGCTGATACTGAAACTGTCAAAACCAGCAAAGCAAAGGAAGTTGATACTTCTGCAAATGTTAATGCTGAAAAGACTGCTGAAGAGAAGCAAAAGAGGGCTGATACTTTGGAATGCAAATCAGAAGCTCTTGTACAACAAAAGAAAGAGCAACAGCAAGAAGTTGAGAATGTGTGCACCTCTAAAAGGAAGAAAATGCCTGCCAAACATGTCAGACAACCACCATCCAAGCTTGCTGCTAAAACCACTGCTGCCAAAACCACTGCCACCAAAACCACTGACACCACCAAAACCACTGATACCACCAAACCAACTTAACCTACCACCAAACCAACAACCAAATCCACCACCACAACCACCAACACACCACCCAAATCCCAAACATCTGCTGGTCCTACAAAAGTGCCAACAGATGTTAACACAACCACTTCTACAACACCACCATCACCAAAAATCTTGTATAAAAGGAAGAGAAAATCTACCTTTGTGGTACAAGATGAAAACATACAAACATCACCACCTCCTACTTCAACCACCTAACCTACACCCATATCAGCCATTCCACTTTCATCATTCTCACCACACACTTCACAATTCACATCTAATAGACCACCACCATCCATCACACCATTAGTTGTTTAGTATCCTCTTGAGCTTGATCTACTCAAGGGGGAAATGCAATCCTTCTACAATACTGAACAGCCATCTGAAAGATCTTTCCCATCTCTTCCAAGTTTTCCTGTTCCCTTAAACCTAGATGAATATCTTAAATACAAAACTGAACAGGCAGATTCAATCATCAAAGAGAGATGTAAAGGGAAAGATGACAGGACTGCTCAGGGCATCCATTTAGCAGAACTTAGCAAATTGAGAAGGATTGAAGATTTTGCTAAGACCCTGAGCAACTCCATGTCAACCATGCCTCTCAGCAGTGACATGGAAAGGATGGTTAGGGAATATCTTCTCAAACAAATCTTGTCAACCATGCCTTACAAAGCAAATAAGAAACAATTTGCAGGTTGGACCACTCATGCACTTAGAGAAGAACTGGTAAGAATAGAAGACATGGCCAAGAATCCCCCAGCAAAGGTCTCTGCTCCTGACTTTAGGAAAGGCAGAGATCCAATCAGAACCTTGAAGTTCAAGAGAATGAGACAAGAGATTGTGGCTGCAAAGTATGGGGAGATGAGGTCTGTTGCTAAATGGTCAAAGCTAAGACTGGTTGAGACTTACAAGAAGTTGGAAGAAAACAGGAAGAAAGACACTACACTGCCCAAGAAACCGGATTACTCTGATGCACCAATGATGAAGAGACCTCAACAGGCTTTTACACTAGACATCTTACTTGACACTTCTGATCTGTCTATTGCTGCCAGAAGATAGTTCAAGAAACAAAAAGAAATGTCTGAAGAAGATTAGAAGAAGTTTGCTAAAACTTATGTAAAGGAGGGCCTCTTCAATCAAGTACACTACTTCTCTGATCCCACTACTGAAGAGCTCAGAAAACTCATTGGGAGACCTCCATCACCAAAACTCATCTTCAATAAACTTGCAACCCAGCAGATCCTCTGATTCAAAAATTCTAAAATGGAAAGTTAATAAAGACAACCATGAATTGACTCTGCTCAGATCAGATGGAGAAGCTCAAAAGTTAAGTATGGATGATGCACATGGCCTGTGTACAGATGATCTCCAAACCTTGCTGAACTTAGAGCTTGAAAGGGATGCAGAAGACTTTTTCTCTCTAAATTTTGAACTACAGTTTAAAGGGCAGATAAGAGAAAGTTTGATGAGAAATAAAGATCAAAAATAAAGCTTAGTTTTGGCATCATCTGATCTAGGGGAGATTGTTGAGTCTGCTGACCTGGAGAAGAACAGATGATTGGAAAGCCAAAACATGCTACTCAATTGATCCTTAGCAATAAACAGCATTTACAAGTTACTTCTCCCAAAAGACTGTTGACCCTAACATCTGTTGTACCCAAACAACTGCTGTGACAACTGCTGCTACAAAAGACTGTTGGATAACAACTGCTAGAGAACAACTGCTGACAAAGGTCTGACAAAGAACAACTGCTGATCAAAGTGCTGAAGACTAAAGGTCTGTTGAGCCAACAGCACTTAGGCTCCAACAGATGATACAAGACCATCAGAGTTTTCCCAACAGCAGTTTACCTTTCAGAGTTTTACAATGTAACAGTAGTTTGTATACAACAGATGTTTTATGTTTGTTATTCTGTTAAAGGTCACTGTCTTAGGTGACGTCAGCTTAGATCATCAGTGGTTTAGATTTGTCTATAAATAGAACAGTGCTTGTACTGTTCTATTCATCACTCGAAACATTCTCTCAGACAAACAATCACAGAGTGATCAGGCTGAGGGGGAGTACTTGTACAATTGATTGTAATCATTTGATAAATGAAAGCTTTCGATTGAAAAACATTTACTCTCTTGTTTTGATTAATAGTTTATTATTCCGCTGCACTTTCCAATTGTAATTCACTACGTTTATTACTTCTTACTTAAACAATCAAAACAATCAAACTCAGATCCTAACATATTTGAAGCCTTTACGACTCATATTGATCTATATGAGTCGTAGAAGAGACCCACTATAGGACTCATATATGTCAATATGACTGCTTGTGAGTCGTATTGATTTAACAGCTGAAAAGGTTTTTATTAAGAAAAAATCAATATGCATTGTATATTGTATAGCCCTATATGACTTGTAGATGCTTTAACATGTGTCGTAGAGACCTATATGATTTGTAGATACTTTAATATGTGTCGTAGAGACTTGTATGATTCATATTGATCAAAAGGTTTGCTTTTCAGACTGAACACCCTGCAGTTCACTGTAATCATTGATTACCTTGTACTACTCGTATAGCCCTATACGAGTCATATAAGGGAATGTCTAGCCAAATCTTGGGATGTCCAAATATATCACCCTTTATAATAGGTATTAGGGTTAGTTTAATAAAGATTAAAAAATAGTATATAATGAAATTATAAAAGTATCATTCTAAACTTAATATAGTTTAAACACTGTTAACTAAGTGGATGCAAAATGTTAAAGATTTGAACCATAAGGACTTATTCAACAATATTAAAATATAGAGTTTTGGATTGATTTCTGGTTAAACCACATGAGTACAAATCTCACTTTACTCAACTTAGAAAAATGAATAAAACATACTGACCCACATAATTTCACCCTTAAAATGCACGTTCCTAATAACAATATGAAACAAATTTATATTTATACCCTTGTTACAATAGTATATATTTAGCGCGGTTTGCGTACTCAATCACAAACTACACAAAATGATCATAATAATACCGCTACTATACACCTTCATCACTACCTTAGTATTCTATGTGATACTTAACCTCCGCACAAGTCATCCTAAACGTCTACCACCCGGCCCTACCCCATGGCCAATTGTCGGAAACCTACCGCACCTTGGTACGAGTCCGCATCACTCGTTGGCGGCCTTCGCGACAAAGTACGGCCCGTTAATGCACCTCCGATTCGGCTTCGTTGACGTGGTGGTGGTTACATCTGCATCCATCGCTGCACAAATTATAAAGGTTCATGACGTGAATTTCGCAAGCAGGCCGCCATCCTCGGGTGCGAAGCATATGGCGTATAATTACCATGATTTGGTGTTTGCGCCATATGGTCGGAGGTGGCGAATGCTTCGTAAGATTTGCGCCCTGAACCTTTTTTCTACCAAAGCACTCGCTAACTTCCGTCCCGTTAGACAGGTTTTGTAATTTCACATTAACAATTTCTAATGATTTGATTCATGACCCGCTAAACCATTTTGGGCCAGCGAAGTAAAAGCCCCGGTCCTTTTTCGCATATTGATTGTGAACTAATTTGCAATCTTGTCTCAATAGTACATGTATGGACGTGGAATTAATAGACATGTATAGTGGTCGCGTCAAGTGTCACGATTATGTGGGTCAGTATGTTTATTCATTTTTCTTATTTCAACGATTCGTATTCTATTTTTTTATTTAAAAATAAAAGCTAACCAAAAAAAACCAATAGTATTAATAAAACATATCATATTAAATTATTTATTTTGTTCACCCGTGTATTACACATATTAATTTCTAACCTAATTAATAAGCTTAATAAGTACTAGCATACATTGAAATATATTGAAAGATCGAAAAATATGTTGGAAATGCTAAAAAATACCTAACATGGCAGTAAACTAACATCCAGTGTTAGAATGATTTTAGCAATAGCAAAAGATTAATTTGCATTAGCAAAAGTATTAATCACACAAAGAATAGAATATAAAAATTACTCAATATTTGTTGTCATAATATAGAGTAATTAAAAAGCTAATTATTCACTTTCTTAGCACAAAATAACATTCTAGGGCAGGTACAACAATCAACATTCACATTCATATGACAACTTTGCTACATAACTATCCCAAACATGCAAATTTAGATGCGAAACATGAAGTTATGTTTTTCAAACGCGGGTTTTAAAAAATATTTACCAAAATAGTGTTTTTAAAACATGTGACTTATTTTTTTTTTAATTGTAATTACTTTTTATTAGCACATAATTGCGAAAAATTACATGTGACTTATTTTCCCCAGGAGGAGGTAGCGAAACTCGCGCGTGTTTTGGTCAGTGCGGGGCAATCAACAGTGAGACTAGGTCAAGTAATAAACGTGTGCACCACAAACGCATTAGCACGAGTATTATTAGGCCGAAGAGTATTCGGAGATGGTGACCCAAAGGCTAACGAGTTCAAAGAAATGGTGATTGAGCTGATGGTGTTGGGCGGAGAATTCAACATTGGTGACTTCATCCCCTCGCTTGACTGGCTTGACCTACAAGGCATTACGAAAAAGATGAAGAAACTACACACTCGATTCGATTCGTTCTTTAATGAGATTTTCAAAGAACATAAGTCCGGAAACAAGGGCGAGCCGGATCACATTAACTTGTTGACCATATTGAAGGATGATGCCGATGGAGAGGGAAAGAAGCTTTCAGATATTGAAATCAAAGCTTTGTTTCTGGTATGTTCCTAACGTGTGAGTGATCTACATGCAGTTAAAATTTATAAAGAAAAATATAATTTTTATTTTTTGATATAATTTTTGATTTTTTTTTATTTAAAAAAGTGAATAACTAATTGGTGTGTTATAAAATATACAATATACAAAATATTTTATATTTCTTTTCGGCTTATCTTATTTCACCTATTTGTATTTTACTTTTTTACATACATTTATATCAATATATCATTTATAATTTATAAATCTTATTCACTAACTACTAATATTTTCTTTATTCAGACCATAACATGAGACGTATGCTAATCGTTATTAACAAATAATATTCGCATCAATGGTTTTGCTACTTGTTCATCAACTAAATATTAATATTAATATGAGTCTAACTAGAAATTGTGAATGTTCCAGAACTTATTCACAGCAGGAACTGACCCAACAAATGGGACAGTAGAATGGGCAATAGCCGAACTCATTCGCCATCCACGACTACTAAAACAAGCACAAGAAGAAATGGACATTGTAGTTGGTCAAAACCAGCTTGTAACCGAATTGGACCTAAGTGAACTAACATTTATCCAAGCCATTACAAAGGAGACCTTTAGGCTCCACCCTCCATCCGCAATAGCGCTACCAAGAATTGCATCCGAGAGTTGTGAAGTGGATGGGTATTACATTCCAAAGGGATCCACACTCCTTTTTAATTTATGGGCAATTGCCCGTGACCAAAAAATATGGACCGATCCACTTGAATTCCGACCCACACGATTTTTGCCTGGAGGTGAAAAGTCCAATGTTGATATTCGAGGGCATGACTTTGAGGTCATACCATTTGGAGCGGGACGAAGGATGTGTGTGGGTATGAGCCTAGGGTTGAGAATGGTCCAATTGCTTATTGCGACATTGGTTCAAAGCTTTGATTGGGAATTGGCTAACGGGTTGAAGCCAGAGAATCTCAACATGGACGAATCTTATGGTCTAACCCTTCAAAAGGCCGAGCCATTGATGGTGCACCCAAAGCCGAGGCTAGCTCCCCATGTGTATGACAGTGTCTAAGGATTAATTTGTTGAAATGTCATAAATTAGTGTGTTATGCTTTTTTTAAGCAATAAATAACAATAAAACTCATGTTTGTGGCGCATGTATTAACTATTGAGAAAGTTGGATTAAAATGGTGATTTCGTAACCAAAAGTGTGAATATTCCTAAATTTTAATAAACTAGGCATTAATGGGCACTTGAAGTAATGTAAAAATTAACTAAAGATAAGCAAGATAAACTTTCAAGGTTTTCATTTTCAAATTGAAGGTCCAATTTCATTTCAAATATATGTAGATACTTTGGAATGGATCGATTACAAGATTCATCAGTTTACTAGAGTGCGGAATTCTCTAGAAAACTGTTTAGATGCACGAATTATATATCGAATATATAAACAACACAACGATTACTTTTAAACACGTCTTCTAATGATTATAAACTGATTACAATCAACTCAAGACAACACACACACGAACTTGGTGGTTACAAACTCTCTAGGAATAACTAACTTCAAACCCTAACCCCATGTATTCTATTTATACATAAGCATATTAGAATATTCTCTGGGCTTAGGCCTTGGAGTATTAGAGAAGATATCTATCTTCACTAATTAGAATATTCTCTGGACTATCTTCACTAATTATCCATATTCCTCTATGACTAGTTTCACCTACCACCAAGTTCGTTAATTACAATAAAGATGATTACTCGTTATATAAAACGACTATCTACTAAGCTATTCTATCTAGCAAGTTGTTGTCACACAGAAATGCACCAAAAAACACCCCCCCCCCCCTTGATAATAGCTTCTAGATGTCTTCATCTTTATGCAACTTGATGACTCTAAGTCTTTAGATTGCTTCAGCTTCAATGTACTAATAGCCTCCCCCTATGCTGATAAATCCAATTTATCAATCTCTCAGATACTTTGAGTCATCCGATCATCATGATCTTTATCAACTTCACCTGGTGAACAAATCTTTCATCTTTTCAACTCCGGTTTGTATGAGTAACCATTTATGTAGATCGAGATGGAGGATCTCAACATGAAATCTTGACTTCTGCACTTCACTTTAACATCAGCGTAAACCTATGCATCTTGATTTTTGTACTTCACTTTAACATCAGCATCAATCTATGCACTATCACAAACAACACCTCGAAAGACACATTAGTCTACTTCACATTAAAGATAAATCAATATTTTATCCCGATATGCATATGCAAAAACACAATTTATTAGTTCAAAGTGGAAGACCATAGAAAGAAAATATTTTTGGTATTTTGATTTTAGAATATAATAAAATAAACTAAAAATATTTACAATGCATCTTTTTGTGAGAATCATGTGCAAGAAGATCATATGTCACACCCCAACCGATGGCGGAATACATCGAGGCACGACTTGTGATAGATTGTTCAAAGACTTCATAACACTAAATTGTGACAATAGATTAAAATAGATTTTATTCGTATCTAAGATCAACAAGTATGCAATTTGTTCATGAGAAAATACATCAACACAAACATGAAGTAAATAAAGATTGTTTCGTTTGTTTCTAAGGCAGAATCCTAAGTGATATTTCTTGTATCATCTCATCAAGCTTTTTTCCTGCAACATGTATAAAATATCCGTCAACACATAAAGTATTGGTGAGCATACTAGTTTTGGTTTACATACATAGTATTAAGATGTTTACTCAAATCATCATGCTATAGTTTTGCACATACAGAATCATACAAAAGGCATAATCAACACTCGTGTGCACTGCTTGACCTAACACCGAAGTGGTAGGCCGGTAAAACTTATCATGACCCAGTAAGGGGGCGGGTTGCTACTCCTATAGCGTTATACATGTAAGGTGGGTTGTATGCTTAAGGCTTTTGTAAGAAGTCTAAATTCAAGTATGGCATAGTATATAAGCATGTTTAGTAGATTGAGCGTGTGAGTATGAAAGTCTTTAGTGTATGTTTGCATAGGATACATGTCGAGCCCCAAAAGTGTTAAAGAGTAAAAAGGGGACAAGTATGAACTCAACTTCGCTTATCGAGTAAAATGCTAGCGTTGCGGGTGTATACGAAGCGAATCCCAAAGACTCAACCTAAAGTTTCAAGTATCCGAAATAAGTGTTTGAGCTTAAAAGAGTCTAAGTTTTCTTGGATTAGGCATTAGGGTTTCTAGACTAAATTGGGAACCTTGGGTTTTCGAAATGAGTTTGATTTGAAACCGATTAATAAATAGATTTTTGAGTATTCCATAAATTGTATGAATATAAACTATTGTATAATGGTAGTTTGTATTTCATATGTCTAATAATTAAATTCCATCAATTGTTATTTGGAATAACAAATTTCTTTTGAAATTAATTAGATATAATGTATCTTATTTATAAATAAAATGTAAGATAAGATAATACGAACTAATAATACATAAAATTAAGGTTTTTGGAAGCAAAATATTTTGGAGTATTTTTAAATGGATATAAATGTCATAAATGAAATAATTTCGATTTAATTATTATAAAAATTATAAAAAATATTTTTTATAGAAATTAATTGCTACTGATCTATTATGTTGGGAAATAACTTTATAAAATATTTTCTCAAACGAGCTCAAAGCTCGACTCGAGATCGCAAAAGCTCGGCTCGTGAGTGTTATTAAATGGGCCTATGAAATAAAGACTTGGTCTTTGGAGATGTGGGCTATAAATTATAAGAGATATATAAATAACTTATTATTACGTTTGGGCTCGTTTAGGCTCACGAGCCCAATCGAGCTTTGTATATAGGGCTCGAGCTCGAGCGCGATAACTAAACGAGCCATATTTCAGGCTCGAGCTCGGGCTCGTTAATGCTCGGCTTATTCGAGCTTTTTACCGAGCCGATCCTGGGTAGCTCTCTAGCCGCTACGTGTCATTTACACCCCTAGCATAAATGTACGAACTCCCCAGGACCCCACTATGTAGTTATCTCATCAGCAACTGGATATTTGCCATCCTTCTTGGGTTATGACAATCAGATGACGAGGCCATCGCACGCAGGATTTGAAGAATGAAGAACTTTTATAAATTTAAAGTAACAAAAAGTTTGAATGAACAAGAAATCTTCCCCCATTGTTTTTTTATAGGTTGAGTAATTAATGCACCTTAAAACCCGGACACGTTGGCTGCACGACAACCCGATCAAAAGGCGACATGTGGAGGAGAGAGAGAAGCGACGACTGAACTCTGAAAAAGCAACTGACATAAGCCTTTCTGTGTGCCCAAAACGTCGCTTCATCTTGACCAGAGGAAACGAGGGGCCATAACATTTATTACTATCAGCCGCACAAGCCGCTGCCCGCATAAAGCACCCGCAAGAAACAACCAAACTACATAAAGTCCATCACCCTTTGCGCAAGCTCAAAGGATAATAGCCGGGGGGACTTAAAGAGATATGTACCGGTACGCGCATGCGCAGACCCCGCATAAGGCCTTGTCCATACAACAGTTATAAAGAAACAACCAGTGGAACCTTCTGTGGGGCTCGTGTGATACCTCGTACGTGACAGCTGCATGGAGAGATTGAAAATGACATCTGGACAATCAGAGACGTTCATTCCCTGCTCCATGATCTTCTGCCATCAGCAAGGACAAAAAGGACGAGTAGGAAGGACAGCCAGGAAATCAGAAAAGGACAACACCAATTCCTTCAACGGCCTCACTTGTGGGGCCCACACGAATGAGCTGTCAATCATTACCAACACTAGAGACCGACCTACGAATACTATAAATGCCCCTTCATTCCACAAAGAAAGGGGTCAACATCTCTCACACAAAATACATATACATTGTAATGCTCTAAGTTTTGTAGAAAGATTGGTTGAAACAGTCATCCTGTGATACTCGTCATTAGTCCTTGTAATCGTGCTCATACATTAATAGAATCTCTTCATATTTCCTTTTATTGTCGAGTGTTATTTGGTTGGTGTTTCTTCATTGGGTGAAACCACATCGTTGTAAGAAGAGGTGACTCAAGGCCTTAAGCAAAAATTAAAGGGAAAATTCTATAAAGTTGTAGTAAGACCTGCTATGTTATATGGGACAGATTGTTGGGCCATAAAAAGACACAAGCTCGCAAGATGGGGGTAGCTGAAATGAGGATGCTAAGGTGGATGTGCGGCTACACTAGGGTAGACTAGATAAGGTTAGGGGTAGCTAGTATATCAGACAAGATAAAGGAGGGCAAATTAAGATGGTATGGGCATGTGAAGAGGAGGCAAATAACGGCCCCAGTTAGAGTAGTGGAAACCATCACTGTAGATGGAAAAAGGTGTAGAGGAAGACCCAAATTGACTTGGGATGAGCAGATTAGGCATGATTTAGTCGAGATGCACCCTCTCTAAGGACATGGTCGAGGATAGGGCTTCATGGAGGCACAAAAGTAAGGTTAAGGATTATAATGGAGGGTTTGGTTGTATCGTAGCGTGGTTCTAGGAGCTTAAAATTTTTCTTACACTGGTAGGAGGTCTATAAGGGTGACTTGTATTTGGTTATTTTATGAGTTATGTTGTTTTGATGACATGTATACCTTTGTTTTACTACGTGGCGCTTTAAATGTTTCTCTACATTCAGCAGCTCTATAGTAGTTTTTTTTAGTATTGTTTGCTTGTCGTTTGTGTGTTGTCGAGATGGGGGTCTCTTTGGAAACAGCCTCTCTATCCACAAGGATAGGGGTAAGGTTTGCCTACATCTAACCCTCCCCAAACCCTATTCTTAGATTTCGCTAATTGTGGGATTTACTGGGTAAGGTGGTTGTTGTTGTTTATATATAAAAAATAGAATCAATGATCCTCTTTGTTTAGAGTTAGGGATGAGCATGGTACCAGTCCGGTAGCGAACCGGTACCGGTACAGAAATTATTCAAAAATGGGTACCGGTACCAGTATCGAAAACAACCGTTACGGTGCCGGTATTTGAATGTAAAAATAGGTAAATACCGGTACCGTACCGAACCGGTAGTACCGGTACCATTTGCGCATCCCTATTTAGATTTGTTACAAACAATAATAAGCTAAAGTTATCAACATAATAACGTAAACTACAAAAAAAAAAAATAAGGGAAATTGGATTTTAACACCCTGAACTATTGATTATTGGTCGTTGACACACTGAACTACAAAATTGTTCACCACCACACTGTACTTTCAACTTCTTGGCATGTGTCACCCTCGGACTAACCATGGTTAGTTTTTTTGCTAAACATCAGCAAAAATGGCCACGTCACCATGCCACATCATCAAAAATAGCTACGTCACCATGCCACATCAGCAAAAATGGCCACGTCAGCAAAAAAAAAAAAAAAAAACTAACCATGGCTGGTCCGAGGGGGACACATGCCAAAAAGTTGAAAGTACAGTGTGTTGGTGAACAATTTTGTAGTTAAGTGTGTCAGCGGCCAATAATCAATAGTTTAGGGTGTTAAAATCCAATTTCCCAAAAAATAAAAATAAAATGTCATTAACATCATTCGCATCAGCTCTGCTATATTCCGTAAGTAAGCTTTTCATATTTTAAAAAGTAGTTTGAGGGGTTGTGAGTGGAGGAGATTATCTCTATATTTAGGAGGCAGTGTTCCCCTCGTTTATTTTTAATATTTTTTAAAGTAGTTGTTAGTGGAATAGAGAAAATGTAATCATAAAAAGTATAAAAAACATTATTTTATTGAAAATAAAGAGAAAAATTAATGGTTTTAGCATAATTTGATAAATAAGATTGGTGAACATGAACCACTAGCTTATAGCTTAGTGGTTGGGGAATATGATGGAAGACTTCTGACCACTTGGTCAGGAGTTCGATTCCTGATCCAACCGGTTTTACCGGCTCTTTACCGTCGTGCTCTCGGGCGGGTGAAGGGTCGGGTTTTCTCGGAATAGGTGGCTTGGTGTGTGTTAGCTACCCGGCGCATTCTAGGGCGGGCACCTAAAACGTGTCTTCACCTAGGAGCGTATGGGTGCTTTCACGATTGTTGGGTGCCCGCGTAGTTGGCACGTCAGTTTGTTGGCCGTTCAAAAAAAAAAGATTGGTGAACATGATGTGAATGCTGTAAGGATTGATGAAAATAATGTAAATAAAAAGACATGATACAATTATACAAGCATTCAGGGAAGCAAACTTAGAAAAAAAGGGGTTTCAACTAGGGGTGTTCAGAATTCGATTCGAATTCGAAAAATTCGAAATTCGATTTAGTTCGATTCGATTACCAAGAATTTGATTCGATTATTAAGAATTCGAATTCGATTCGATTCGAATTCGAGTCCATTAAATCGAATACGAATCGAATACGAATTTATGATTTTAAATTCGATTCGAAATTCGAATAAAAATTGTACATGTATATTTTTTTAAATATATACACACATATACACATTATTATATACACAAGTATACACATTAAAAAAAACTTCTAAATTTTGGTCAAACTCTAAGAACCCATAGTGTCTATAACTTTTAGCATAACCATGTTTTATATATTTACCTTATATATCACAAAACTCTATAAAACTATACTCTCTACTATTTTTACTATTCTCGTATTTGACATATTGTTGTTTATCAATTTGTAGATTTGTATTTTATATGTTAAAAATAATGAGTTTGTATTAGTTTTAAAACTAAAAGTAAAACAATTTGTTATTTAAGGTGAATTTGAACTAAATCGAATTTATTCGAATTCGATTCGAATTCGAGTTTCTTATTCGAATCGAATACGAATCGAATAAATTGATTTTTAAACGAATACGAATCGAATACGAATTCAGGTAAAAATATTAAAAATTCGAATAATTCGATTCGAATAATTCGAAAATTCGTTATTCGATTCGTTGAACACCCCTAGTTTCAACTCAAACTTTTTGACTTTTAACTTTTAAAGTTAAAGGACATTTAAAATAAATAAAATAAATAAATATAACGGTTTAACTCACGGTTTAAACTAAATACACAAACCATAATTACGGTATCACAAATAGGTTAAAAAGGCTTGAAACCACTAGCTCCTGCCATTACCATTCTTGCTGGGTAATTTGTCACTTTGAATCAGTGGTAGTTGAGAATTAGGAATTTGAGTTGCATAAACTAAATTATAGAAAAATATTAATAAGTGTTGGTTTTACTTAATTATCTCCTAATTATATGTCATTCTTTTGATTTTTCAACATAAATAAATATATTCATGTGAATCTCCCTACATAAAGCTGGTTTTGGTTAACCACAAGTAAGAAATATGGCTGGTGGTGGAGACCTTAGTGCTATAACAGCAAAAACAGGCGAAAATGCGGTTAGGAGGCCACGAGGCAGGCCTGCCGGATCCAAAAACAAGCCGAAACCGCCCATCATCATCACTCGAGACAGTCCCAACACGTTGCGTGCTCATGCCATGGAGGTTAGTCCCGGGTGTGACATTGGTGAGAACTTAGCCACTTTTGCTAGGAAGAAGCAACAAGGGATTTGGGTGCTAAGTGCTGCTGGGTACGTGACCAACGTCATGTTGCGACAACCGTCACCATCACCAGTCGGTCAAGGTTCTGGGCCTATCGTCACCCTTCATGGCCGGTTCGAGATTTTATCACTGGTGGGCTCGGTATTGCCACCACCAGCTCCGCCAGGCGTCACTGGCTTAGCCATATATCTAGTGGGCCCACAAGGCCAGGTTGTGGGTGGTGCCATTGCTGGCCCACTCATGGCTTCTGGACCTGTGGTGATCATGGCGGCCACTTTCATGAATGCCACTTTCGATAGGTTGCCCATTGACAAGGATGAAGCGATTGCCGCCACTGCTGCGCATGATCAACCTCACCACCATGTTATCGGTGTGTCAGATATCTATGGGCCCCCACAAAACATGCTTTCTAACACTACTCTCCCTCCCGAGATTTATACTTGGTCAACTGCTCGGCCATTGTCCAAGACATGAGTAGAACTTTGGCAAGCGATTCGCTACGCAGCAATGTTGAGGCAAAGACTATATATGTTTAATTTGTATTTTATAAATTTCAAAACTTAAGCAAGCAGAAATAGCATTACTATAGGATCAACAAGCGATTATGACATTAATTACATGTTTAAACGTATGATATGTAAACTCTTATTAGTGAAAATGATCAAGACGATTGCATAACGAGTAAATGGTGTAATAGTAATTTCGCATACACATACACATAATTTATGTGTGAAAAAAGCCATCTATTTTCTGATAGAGATTTCGAATTTTCTAATCATTTTAGCAATATTTTGCAATAATTTGGTTGCATCAACCTTACCGGGAGATGGAGAGGTCCACTCCTGGTAACGGTGGAGGCTACCGGTGAAATCGGTAAAAAGGCCATCAACTCCAATTGTGTTTATCCAGTAATCATATTCCAAGTAAGGGTCTTCAGAGAAGTTGAAATGCAAATACTGGTTTTCATTGCGGTATGTGTATGGGTGCACCTGCAAGTCAAAGTGATGATGTTAGTTTTAACTTTGGTTTTATACAATGCTTATGAAATATCAAGAAAAATCTTGAATGTTACATATGACAGATGGGAAAGATTTTTTATAAAGAATTAAGGAGTATTCGAATTAAATGATCTCAACTATTAGCAATTGGCCGCCACCAGTCCTAACTAAGGATATATGTATCGGCCGTCCCAACTTTTAATATGTTGGCTACCAACAGACAATGACTAACAAAATACTATCTGATTTATTTTTAGTCATAGTCCGTTGGTGGCCACTATGTTAAAAGGTGGGACCGCCAGCACGTATTTTGGTAGTTGGGACCGGTTGCGGCCAATAGCTGATAGTTGAGATTATTTAAATCCAATACTCCAAGAATTAAAAAAAAAAAAAAAAAAAAAAAAAAAAAAAAAAAAAACTTTATAACAATGAAACATGCAAGATGTATTACACAAAGGGGGAAAGAATTAATACTCCAAGAATTAATAAAAAAAAAATACACATATATATCAGTATGAATTTTTAAAAGTGATGGTTTGACCTCAAAAGTCAAACTGTGACAAATGTACCTGTAGATTATGAGCGTGTGCTCTGGTCACGAGATCAGTAGGCGTTTGAATGTAGTTGTCTTTTACAGAAACAAGGGTATCCTTCCATGGACCAATCCCAACAACATATTCTTTGATGTAGTTAAAATAATGATCTGAAGTGATTTCCGCATACGTCTACAAAAGAAGAGGAAATCAGATCTTGAAAGCCGTTGAAAAGCATCACGTGATCATGTTAAAATGGTGTTTTAATGTGCGTTTTAAAAGTGACAATGTGACTGAATAATCGGCCTCAGATAATCAGCATGTAGGGCTGTTAAATGGTTCATGCTCATGGGTTGGTGGATGAAATCCGACACGAATCTTAAAAATCTACCTGACCCTGATTAAGTCGGGAAAAAAAATACTTTTGCAACTATACTTCTGAATTTTTGCATAAAAATATCCAAATATATTAATACAGCTTTAAAGAAAACAAATACATGGGTTAGGTGGGTCAAACCACGAACACGACCCGTTTAGCTAAATGTGTCCGCCGGTTCAAGGAAACTAACCCGAACCCACTTAGACTAAGCCCAAACCCGCGAATTTCATGTGATGTTGGTGTCGTGTTAGTAACTCACACCCCTAAATAAAAGTATTGAATTGTATATTCAAATGCTAGAAGTATTGATGTTTTCGTTTACCTGATTGGTGTCTTGGGTTCTAACATCCACATCATCTATTAGAAATATCTTTGGTAAATCTGTTTGGTTGTGGATATGAACAAGTGATGACGGGGCGAACGACTGAATAAAACACGGTTGTTTTAGCCATTCCTTTGATAAATATGAACCCTTATACCCGTATTTCTTTAGTACTTCCACGAAAACGTCTTCAAACTTTTTCCCTTTCGGCCATTTCACCTGAAATGTATGTTAAACTTCAGGAATCTGATGTACTGTTTTAACATGTGAAGGCAGAAGGTTAAAGTTGATGATATAACTCACATGCTGGTTCATCAATATAGGATTTTTAATTTCTGGATATACTCCAACGACCCGTGGTGCGTTTATAGCAATTTGAAGGTACTCTTCAAATGTAATGATAGGAAACTTTCCTGTTCATGGATATAACATAGATTTATATGTTAGATACACACATATATGTGGTCAGGACAGGTAAACTAGTTGAAAGTGATTATGTTATATAAGGAAACTAACCGTTATATTGGGGATCACGGAATTCAAACCTCTGCTTTGCCCTCAAAGTCTTTAGTTCTTTTAATGTAAAATCAACTGCAAATAGTCAAACAATTAGCAAATCATTTACATGATGACAGATATTATTTCAAAAAAATTGAGGAAGCCCAAGAATACATATGAAAAGTCCAGTTGTATTTTTTCCTTCAACTTCATATGTCTTCACGCGGTCTGCAAATTCCTTGTGTTCTGCGATATCAGTTGTATCATCAAGTGTAACATCATGATGGCAGATAAGAACACCATCTTTGCTAACTAAAATATCTGTTTCTATGAAGTCTGTGCCTTCTTCGATTGCTCTCTGCAGGAATAACAAATACCCAAATCTTTAAAAACATGTTACCATTGTGAAAAAAATTAGACATTTAACCGACATCTTTCGCGTTAACTACAGGTGGCAAGATTTTGGTGGGACTTGGGAGTTAGATAACAGGTCAAAACAGGCAATTTTCAGTGCGCTCAAAATAAAAAAAAAAATAATAAAAAAAACAATTGATCCAATTCTATCGAATTTAATAAATAATGAATGTGTTAAATATGATTTTAAAAACAATATTACTACAGAAATTATCTTACCAACATAGTAATTTAGGAGGTTTTATGCACTTGAATACACTTTAAACAAATTTCAACTTGTTTGACTAATTTGATCTAGTTCCCGTTTAAGTTATATCTTTTAGCTTGATCCAAAAGACAACATAGAGATAAAACACGACCAATATCAAAACGTTATAAATAAATGGGTTGAGATTGACACCTCTTGTTCTACTAGGGGTTATAGCAACAACTATAGTTGGGGTATTATTGTCAACTAAAAATGTTTACATCAGCTATACTTCAATTAGATATGGCAAGTAGCATATATGACTATGCTGACTTTTCAGTGTCAATGAGACTGCTTTAACTTCGTAAATTATCTTTACTGTTGACAATTTTAGTCATGCCGGAAAACTAATGACTAACATTACACTGTATAAAAATTCGTACGATAGAAACAACTAAAGCATCTAGTTCAAGCTTTCATGTTAAACATGCTATGTTTGACTTTAAAAAAAGTCGAACTTATTTCCATAAATGGTTTAAGAAAATGTACCAGGTAAGCAGGACCAGTTTCCTCCGGGAGTTCTCCATTTGAACCGCGGTGTGCAACATTAAACGGACGAAAAGTCTGCAGGGGCTTTTTTGTACTTTCATTATCACTTGGTAGGGGATAGTGTCTCCTCGCAGCAGAACACCCGATAAACAGTAGCAGAAACGTAACAATCGCACAACCTGAAAAACAGCTTATCAATCCAACACATTACACAAATTTTCAACACAGAATTAACCTGAAACTCTGATATGAGGACAACAGATATATTCTCTAAGGCTATTTGTAATGTGCTCACCCATTTTCACTACCGCATCATAAAAGTAAGTACCACATCACCGCCACGCTCGCATAAGCTCTCTCTCTCTCTCTCTCAAGTTTTTTTTCATCTTTACCGCGTTATGGTTTCACAGCTTTTCACTACCCACTAGTAATTTTTTAATTTAAATAAAAAAAAACTAGTAATTTAAAAAAAAAATTTAAAAAGAAAGAAACAAAACATGTGACTGACGATTTCCATGGGTCCCACCATTCATGACGCCCCTCGGGCCGGTGTTTAGTGCCAAGGTAATGGCCACGTCAGTGGGGCGTTACCCCATTGCACTTAGCCTAAACTTCATATTAATAAAAATATTTATACAATTTCTTAAAAACAAAAAAAAAAATTAATCACTTCAGATAAGTTAAGAACACTTTTGCAGAACATATTAAAATAAATATTAAATTCTAACACAGTAGAGTTGACTTAAAATGTCAAAACTGTAATTTGAACAAATGAAATTTCCTAAAAATCAAATAATAAAATTGAATTCAAAATAACAACAATAACATCAACATGAAATCAGAGTCTAACAAATTAATAATCAACTGATGATTTAAACAGATTCGTAACTATAACTAAGTTTAGCATTTTGAAAGAAATTTAGAAGCTTACTGAATGAATAATTCATGTTGGGTGTTTTCTTCATGAGGCTGTTGTTGATCCTAATCCCTCAAAGTTCTGATCTTGTTGGGGAAGTTGACTGTTAGCTGTTTCGATTAGCAAGAAAACTGAAGATAATATTATTATTATTATTATTAATATTTATAAAAGTGTTTGATGGGTTAAGGGTAAGACTCTGAATCAACCCTTTTTCCACGCAGAGTTTACCGGTAATTTGAATTTGTTTGTTTTGATTCGGATATTCTCTTTAAACATTTTATCCTTTTTTTAAAAAAAATAAAAAAAAAAATGTTATTCTTTTATTGGGTTGTGTGTTGTAAAGACAAGGGAGAGTCAACCAATTTTAATGGGATGGTTGTGATAATAAGAATGAGTGTACACCATCCATCTCATACTTACAAGATAGTTTAACTATATTATATTACTAGCTGATTACCTCGGGAAGGTTCCGGGGTTGAAAAATTTAATATGATTTAATAAAATATGATAAAAGAAGAAAACCCAAATCACGAAAAGAGCAAATAACTTAAACATAATCAATCTTAGTTAAAAAACATTTATTTAAAAAGTTAAAAAAAAATAAAAAGCATAAACCATATTAAACATAATACAGTATTAAAAGGATAACCTTCAACATATAATCATATTCACGTAATTTAAAATATGTTACAATTTGACTTTGACTTTGACTTATATAGATGTAGAATTCATGATAAGTGTTGAAAAATATAACCATTCTAATAATACTAATACTAATAGTAATAATTATTACTCTTGTAATTAAATAAATAAATAAAATAACTTTGCTATAAGGTGACACCATGTGTTGCAGTGTTGCGCGATTCTTTCTCCTAGTTTCTCTTGATGAAGTATACCTATCCATCTTTAGAAGAGTAAAATTCCAATGATAGCATGGCGATTGGCTGAATTTCAACATCGTAGATAAAAACTTGGTTTAAAAGAAAAAACATGTTTAATGAATACCCTGAACACTTTGTGTTTTTTTTCTGTATGAACATAACCCCACAAAAAATAGTCGTTTTTTTCTCCGTCTTTTTATATAGCACTATGGTACTCGTTGGAAAGATAATAAAACGCTCGTTAATTTGGTGTAATTTTTTTATTTAAAAAATCTCGAATATAAAAGATATTAACGTTTAAAAATTATGGGAGGAACATAAGAGAGAAAAATTTAAATTTGTTTTTAAATTTTTTTTTTATAAAATAACTCATTTTAATTTTAGTAATTGAGAATTGAAAGATAGAGGGATAAATCTAGAGTTTTATTTTATCTTCTTTTTAATTAAAAAAAGAAATAATTCTAACATCTTTTTAAACAAAACCTTATCATTAATAATGAGTTTTTATGCAAAAATACATGTGTTAATGATGTTTAATGAGGTGTTATGTATTATTTGAAGTTTGAATGATGTGTAGATGATATAACAATGATCTAGGACTGTTATAGATTATGGTTTGTGATTATTATAGGCTACAATTAATGATTGATGATGTTTTGCCCATTTTGGGGATTTTATGTTAGATCTAGGGTTTGTTCATGATAGTATTGTTGATGAAATGATTAGGGGTTTTTATATACATGATAATCTGAGCATATTGATCTAATTGTTAGATGATTTTGATAAGTTTCCATTTTGGGTAAAGTTTATATGCATTGATGTGACATATCCAGAATTTGCCATTTTGGGTAAAGTTTACAAATGCAACAAGCTTTTATCTCTGAATACGTATTCCTCTAACCCTCACCCCGGTCATAACTTTATGGATAACATGACCAATTAATAATAATAAGAAGAAGAAGAAGAATCATCATTACCATACCTATCATCTTCAAAACAACACCCTCACCAAACACAGATCCATCGTCTCCCACCGTCTTCAACTTCGAACCATCGTCTCCCACCGTCTTCAGCTTCGAACCCTCATCGTCTTCAGCTTCGAACCATTGTCTCCTACCAAACAGATCCATCCCAAAAGACCACTATCGAACCACCACAGCCCCCTCCCCTCTAACCCTCACCCCGGTCACCAAATCCTTCACGGATCTTATGTTTTAGAGAGAGAGGGGGGGGAGAGGGATAGTGGGGGAGAGACAGTTAGAGAGAGAGACCAGAGTATGTGTGTGTGAGAGAGAGTGAGAGGTGATATTATGATTATTATTATTATTTAAAAGGTAACTTGGGGTGGGGTGGGGTGTTATTATTACTAAAATACCCATAAGTAATTGTGTAAAAAGACGTTGTTACCCCTAATTAAAAAAAATACAAAAACTATAAACATGATGGTGTGTCACTTGGTGATTGATCTAGAGGAGTTCTCTAATTTTCACAACTCAATGGAGTTCTCATTTGAACCCAATCATATATATATATATATATATATATGGTAGGGTTCAAATAGGAACCAACCCTTAAGTAGGAACTATAGGAACCAATCT
Source organism: Ambrosia trifida (assembly GCA_028751855.1). Taxonomy (NCBI): domain Eukaryota; kingdom Viridiplantae; phylum Streptophyta; class Magnoliopsida; order Asterales; family Asteraceae; genus Ambrosia; species Ambrosia trifida. Next base: position 96,105,176 of record CM054124.1, on the reverse strand, counting down.
GAGTCATCCATCTTCAATGGCATAATTGTAAATAAGTAAACCATTAATTAAATATTTAATTAAATCAAGGGGTAATATTGTCTTTTGGTATGTGATTATTAATAGGTTATTTAATATGCATTGTAACTGACAACACCACAATAATATCATATTTTTCGTTCTTGTATACATCAAAGCATGCGAACACATATCAGAAATCGAATGAAGTGCAAGGATTCGTGTACATGTACGTATGAAGATTCAAACTTACATTCTTATTCTTAATCAATCGTCATTTATATTGAACAATTTTTTTTTAACGACAACGTTTTAGGGTTTCAAGATCTTACATTTTGTTCGATGATTTCATAAATATGATCCAAATATGTTATTGATTGTTTCGTGATTGTTATTTTTCTGGAAAAATTCTTGTGTTTTCAATTGATATAATGGATAGTCTAAATAGTATACATTGGTGTTGATTTATAAAAAAAGGTATTTGAAACCCTAATAACATATTGTCAGGTTGTAATTGAAGAGACTCGATGCTAATATAATTTGAATATACACAGGTGTACCATATGTATTAACTTTACATTGGTGTATACAAGAGACTTTATGAGTAACAACATGTTTAATTTGAGTATACACTAGTGTCAGTCTAAATAGTATACATTGGTGTTGATTTATAAAAAAAAGGTATTTGAAACCCTAATAAAATATTGTCAGGTTGTAATTGAGTAGACTCGATGATAATATAATTTGAATATACACTAGTGTATACAAAATATACACAGGTGTACCATATGTATTAACTATACATTGGTGTATACAAGAGACTTTATGAGTAACAGCATGTTTAATTTGAGTATACACTAGTGTAAACTATACGTTGGTGTATACTAGACTAATGTCGGAAGTTTTTTCTAATTAATGAATTTCAATCGAACGTGATTTTTGATTTGGGATTATAGATGATAATAGGTTGAGAGATTTAAGGAAAGTAAAAAAGAAAACAGGCATGTTAATCGCATGAAGTTTTAACTAACTGCCATATATAAAACTTTTGATTAAATTAAAATATAATATTTAATTGTCTAATTACATAACTACCTCCTAGATCAAGATCAAAGATGAATGGCTCAGATTGGTTCCTAAGTTCCTAACTTAGGCTCTTGGTTCCTATTTGTTCTTTTTCCTATATATATATATATATATATATATATATATATATATATATATATATATATATGAATTGGTTCAAATAAGAACCTTTGGTCAAATTGAAAACTGAGAGAACCATTTTGGATCACACATTTATATATTTTTTAAATTTAATGTATTTTTTAAAAAATATAAAATATATATTAAATAGTTAAATAAAATAATAAAAAAGAAATGAGGAAGTAAGAGAAACCATTTTCTTGAGAGAGAAAAGAAGGAAAATGATGTAACGTTGTTAGTTAATGTAGCATTTGGGAGAGCTAGGGAAAAATGACACCCCATATAACCTAAAGATATCCATGGATAGTGAGAGCACCTTGAAGTTTGGTGACAAACGTTACGAATGAAATAATGACACGTGGATAACTCCAATCCAAGAACTCTATAGTTTCTTTCTGTATCACTCAAAAGGGTACCATCAAAAGAAAATAGAAAAAAAACTCAGAAGAGGAGAAAGATGGCAATTTTGACTCCATCAATGGCCACTCAGAAGCCTCTTACATTTGCTACAAAGACATCTGGATATACCAAGGTTAGTCTTTGGTTACTTGTACGGTACAAGTTTTCATTGCATGTTATGAAAATTTTTGATTAAGAATTGGATAAGTGGCAAAAGTGTAATTAAGGGTAACAAATGTGTTGAGTTGTGAATGTGTTAATAGGTTGTAAAAAATGGTTTAAATGAGCTATAAACGGGTTAGCGGGTCGATATCAATGATTAAAAAGGTTGGTGGGTCGTCATGTTTAAGTAAACGGGTTAAAGAGATCAACCCAAGTTACCCAACCACGACCGATTTAACCCGTTTATCTAAACGTGTCAAACAGGAAGTTATCTAGTTATAAACGTGTTGATGGGTTGAATATATAGTTAAATGGATCACAAACGTGTTAGTGGGTCGATCACTTTAATTAAACAGGTTGAACTGGTTAAGTTGGTAAAACACTGGACATGGCTTGTTTAACTCGTTTATCTGAATGTGTAGTAATTAAGTTGTGAACGTGTTAATTTGGTTGATAGGTTGAAAAAATGGTTAAACAAGTTAGCTGATATGTTTGGTTAGACAGTTTAAATATGTTGATAGGCTGACATGTTTGGTTAGACGGTAAACATGACCCATTTAATAAAACACATCAACCCGCTAAGCTAAGCTTTAAAATGCAAAAAATGATGAATCTTGGAACGATTAGGAGCCGAGTATGCAATCGTTATTTGTACCGAACAATGCATCATAATGTTACACGTTCGAACCGCCTCCTTTTCTCATATGACATAACTCACAGGCTGCAACAATGAAGGGTTCAACAACCAAATCAAACATCAAACTGCTAACAAATGTTGAGAAACTAAGACTGCTAACAAAAGCCGAAAAGGCCGGTTTACTTTCTGCTGCAGAGAAGGCTGGTTTTTCATTATCTTCAATAGAAAAACTTGGGTTGCTTTCCAAAGCTGAAGAGCTTGGCGTCCTCTCGGCTGCCACAGACCCGTCAACACCATCGGCCTTGTTGACATTAAGTTTGGCTCTACTCGGGTTGGGCCCGCTTTTGGTGTTTTTGGTACCTGAAGAGTATCCTTGGGAGATTGGACTACAAGTGGTGGTTGCTCTTGTTTGTGTTGTTGGTGGTTCTGCTGCTTTTGCAGCGTCAAATTTTGTGTCTAATTTGCAGAAGTCAGGTTGAAGTTGTATTTATTATATATGTGTGTGGTTTGTAGGTAATCTTGTTGTATACTGTTTGGATACTTGAAATTTGTAGATTTTTAGAGTTATAACTTTGATGAACAATATAGTGTTTAATAGATGAAAGCAGAATTCAATGTGAAATATAGTAGTTAAATGTGTTCATGCTATTTGACAAGTATGTTATTTTCTTTTAAAAAAACCAGTGTCGCAAAACTTGGTTTGGGTTTGTACTTGGCGACCTACCCTGAAGCGAGTATTTGGGGCTCAAATTGGCCTATACGAGCAGTACTCGGCCAACTCGGCTATACTTGGCGACCTACCCTAGAGCGAGTACTCAGGGAATAATCGGTCAACTCGACCTTGTTTTGCGAAACTGATAAAAACCAAACTTTTAGGCTTGCATAATAGCTGACATTTTGCTAAACTAAGAACATATTAACTTTTTATGGTATTTAACCCTCCCAAAAAAAAAAAAAAAAAAAGAAAGAAAGAAAGAAAACAAGAAAAGAAAGAAAAGCCTAACTTTTAGGCTTTTTAGCAAAAGGGTGCTATAAAGATCAAAAATCAAACACCAATAGTCTAAATTTCTCCAATATATATAATAATTCACGGAAAATAAAGAAAACAATAAATCTAAATTCATGGTCAAAATTTTGATTGGAGGCCTAATTGCTTGTGATTACTGTGTGGAATTGGTGTCTTTATTTGGTTGATGAGTGTATCGGCCGCCATTGTTCTGGTCAACTCGCTGATAGACCTCTGAGTTTCGCCCCGTTGGACCCTTTGAACGGTTTGGAAACTCGCCTTGGTATTTAAACTCATTTCTGCCAAAGCTTCGGCCTCCAAAGTGACCAACGCGACCCCTAAAACCACCACCTCTTCCGGAAGAGTAGCGCCCTCTTCCTCCACCACTGCTGCCAACTGAGAAACCAATGTAGCATGGACTCGTTAGACTGTGACGATGAAAAGATTTTGGAAAAATAACGTAAAAGGACTTGTGGTTACCTCGTGTTGTAGTTCTCTTTTCTTCAACCACCACCTGGCGGTTTCCGATTGTGATAGAAGGTGCCTGGAAGCAATGTAGTTTCAAAGCTTAAGCACAGATAGACCAATAGACTATAGTTTCAAAGCTTGAGTGCGCCTCTGGCTACACACAACTCAGGTGCACGCGAGGCGCCATTTTAATTTTTAACAAAATTAAAAATATTTATTATCTATCCCCATCATATAATTTTTTTAACAATTTTGCTATTATTGCGCTCTTTTGTCATGGGTAGACCTGACAATTTCAACCCATCTAGTTGAGTTTAGGTTGTTTTGGGTTTTAAAATTTGACCTTGTGGGTTAAAATGGGTTTAGTATCATTTTCAAGGAGGTTAGGATGGGTATTGTAGGAAATAAGTAAATGGGTTAGGATGGGTATGTCAAAAAAAACAAATGGGTCAGGATGGGTATTTTTATATAACCATATACAAATCTGAATTAAAACTCACCCAACACCAAAAACGTTGATGCCTCATAGAAATCAATGTCATTAAAAACAAAAATATATATCTTTTGCATTTTTTTTTGCATTTGTTGATCACCCCAGTCGGTTCGAAACCGTTCGGGTGATTAACGGACGGCAATGCCGAAACCACACGGGTCGTTAACGAGACCGATCTCATCGAAACGGTTCGAGTCGTTAGTAGGCTTGATCTAGTCCAAACGGTCTAGGTTGTTGACCGGCCCGTTCGGGTCGAAATGGTCTGGTCGTTGACGGGCCCGGACGGGTCAACACGGTCCGTGTTGCTAACGGGACCGGTCAGGCTGAAACGGTTCGGGTCGTTACCGGGCCCAGTCGGGTCTAAACGGTCCGGGTTGCTAGCGGGCCCGGCCGGGTCAAAACAGTCCGGGTCGCTACGGGAAGGGTCAGGTTGAAATGGTCTGGGTCGTTACAGGGCCCGGTCGGGTCGAAACGGTCCAGGTCGCTACGGGACGGGTCAGGTTGAAACGGTCTGGGTCGTTACCGCGCCCGGTTCAGTCGAAACGGTCTGGGTCGTTACCGGGTCGAAACGGTTCGGGTCGCTACCAGACCCGGCCGGGTAGAAACAGTCTGGGTCGATACCGGGCCCGGTCGGGTTGTAACGGTCCGGGTCGCTACCGGGTCCGGCCGGGTAGAAATGGTTTCGGTCGCTACCGGGCCCGGCCGAGTAGAACGGTTCCGGTCGCTAACGGGCCCGGCCGGGTAGAACTGTTCCGGTCGCTAACGGGCCCGGCCAGGTCGAAACGGTCAGGGTCGCTACCGGGCTCGGCCGGGTAGAAACGGTTCCGGTCGCTAACGGTCTCAATCGGGTCGAAACGGTCTTGGTTGCTACCGGGTAGAAACGGTTCCGGTCGCTAACGGGCTCGGTCGGGTCGAAACGGTCCGGGTCGCTACCGGGCCCGGCCGGGTAGAAACGGTTTTGGTCGCTAACGGTCCCGATCGGGTCAAAACGGTACTGGTCGCTACCGGGCCCGACCGGCTCGAAATGGTCCTGGTCACTATTTTAGTTTTTTAACTTTTTTATTTTTTATTGTTATTTTAATTTTAATCTATTTTGATGTGAACCTATCCTAATCCAACCCATCTAGACCCAAACCCATCCTGACCTAATCCATCCTAACCCATTTTTTTAATTTACCCATCTTGACCCATACCCATCCTAACCCAAACCCATCCTGACCCAACAACCAACCCAACCCAACCTACCCATTTTGCTACCCATAGTCATGGGTGTGTGCTTTTTAAGCCGCGACAGGCGAGCTGTTTGCGCCTTGTTGTTTTAATTCCCATGAAATCAACTATTTATCAACACGCCTTTCATCCGTAACTTGTAAAAGCAGGACAAGAATAAAGGGTCATACCTTAATAGCGCTATGCATGGAATCCAATGACTCGAATTCCACAAATCCAAAACAAAATCCCTGTTGCTGAAAATAAGAAAACGGATTTTACTTATGGACTACAAAATTTCAACGCGATCAAACACCTGACAGTATCAGAAGCGAACCTTATTACTTCTGACTTGGATACCATTGCTTTTTATGTGCCCAAACTTTTTAAATTCCTCTTCCAGTTGTGCGACGGTAGCATTCATAGGTAAATTCCGTACATATATGGAGTGACCTTCTGCTAAATCCAGCCAATTAACATTAGTACCTTAATCAGAAAATCAAATTTACCTATATTGCAACGAAATAAGATGGATGTGACCAAATTTGGTTACCGTTTTAATGCAAATAGGCCTTTATGAGAGAGTAAAATTTATATTTGTATACTTCTAGCTATCACAACCAAACCAAAGGTCCGTAATCGGACGATTAACAAAAAGTAGACGATTAGAAACATAAGTTTTTTACCATCATCATTAACGTCGTTGCTGTCAGGACCATTAGAAACCACAGAAACTAGTGTTTCTGGTTCAGGAGAAGGCTTTGCAGTCCTAGATTTGTGTTGATCAGTTTTAGCAGGGGTCCATCTTAAACTGCCTGTTTGACCATGACCAGAGCCAGATGATCCCGAAATCTTATTTACCCTCACCTGTGAACTCAGTTAAATCAATAAACTGAAGGAAACAACTTCAAAAAAAAAAAAAAAAAAAAAAAAAAAAAAAAAAAAAAAAAAAAAAAAAAAAAATCTATAATTAGCATAAACGCACAATTGAAGCATATGATTTCTTCTCCTCTAGGGTTGCAGATGAATCTGGTTTCTGAATAGGGCCCGCTTCGTTTGAATTCGTCTGAACCGGAGCAGATTCATCCACAACTTCTTCCTCAAGACCTGACCCTGGCCCTTCTTTATCCTCAGGGTCACAAATTTCTGGCCCGATATTGAGATCTTCGGCTGCCAAGTTAGTTGCAGTCTCATTTTTGGAATTATCATCCGAAACACGAGTCACCTCTGAAAACATAAATGTATAAGTAAGTAGGGGGCGGTTATTGTGAAAAGTGACAAAAACGTGTGAAGTGTCACTTTCTACATGATAATTAAGTAATGATAATTACGTAATGTTTTGTATGTTCATGAAAGCATTACGTAATTATCATGTAGAAAGTGACACTTCGCACGTTTTCATTACTTTGTATTTGAACCGGCCCCTAAGTAAGTATGCCTTGGATGTAATTGTTTTTCCATTTAAGGGTAACAGGTCTTGTTCTTAGATGCTATGTTCAAGTTATCTAATTTATTCATGGGAGGGGTATTATTAGCAAGTAGAGATGGAAATTTGACCTATTTATGAGCGGGTCAAGTCGGGTTCTATTTTATCCCAAAGTTAGACCATTAAAATAAAATATATTTTAGCTCGGGAGGAAACGTAGTTTTTATAATGCATAAAGCTCAGTTTTTATTGAAATAATATCATTTTTATATTTGACATAACAGCCTAAAATTTCTGGATCAACAGAAATCACCCTTAGGTATTAGTAAAATCACCCTGGAACATACCTGAACTTTGTACGGCTAGATCTCTTGGAGCGCTGTCTACAATATTCTCAACAGGTGTATAAGTTTTCTCCACCGATGCACTTTCCTCCACAAACCTAAATACGTCATTTTGAACAAAGTAGCCATTTACTTGTGGAGCAAGAAAGAACGTTTGGGCAAATTTCCTTTTGACGTTGTCTTTCCCAGTTAAGCATCCGGTCACTAGAACAATAACCCCCGACTGATGTGAATCTTGCGCGTCTGCGGTTTTAATCTCTGCCTTACAGTTCTTGTAATCAAGGGACTGGATCTTCTCATCAATTGCCTAATTTAACCAATTAGAAAGAGCAAAGCTTTCAAATATTTACACAAGAATAATATCACATAAGTGACTGATTCATTACAGAAATATTTGAAGTTGTGAACTTGTGATGAAGCAGCTTCCTTATCAACCCAATGGCACTAACAAGATTTCGACTGGCCATTTAACGAATGGACATCAATAAAGCTTGGTGTGATGATCCAAGCTGTATTTCGCTAGTTCTCAATCAACTTGCTAAATTTAGTCATGATTCAGAAAAATAAAACCTATTAGAGCTCGTGAAGTAGCTCTCGTTTGGGTTGTCTTATGTCTAATAAGGTACAATCCCAATGAAGATTCAAGGATTGCAAAGATGTCTAATTATTAGCAGGCCAAAATTCTGAAATTAAAAAAAAAAAAAAAAAAGGCAAAGCTAAAGTGAAAAACTTCAGAAATCAGCCAAACACGAAAATAAGACAGCTTTGAGGCTATTGGGAACCACAAAGGTTGAGAGAAGAGAGTCGCTGACTCGGCGAATCGTTTTTCAGTTATTTTTAATACAAATTGAGCCATGTCATATCACATAAAAACATCATATAACAAGTTGGGATCATGCACGTCACAATATATAAATACAAGTCACTAGCTACAATTAATGGAGACAACAAAAACATGAATCCTCTCATCCAAAACTAGTTCAAGTAACGCAACAAAGATGAAAATACATAACAAAGAAAAAAGAGTCGTATTGAAGAATACATATCCTGGCTGATAGCTAAGTGCCAGAGAAGGGTCATAACTTAAACAAAAAAAAAAAAAAGAAAAAGAATTAGCTATAGAAGTCAGGCTTAGCATATAAACAAATCTACTGAAACATAACTTGATAGTTGAACATCTCCATAAAATAATGAGTTAAGAAGAACAACAAAGGAATCTCACCTGCATAGTCGTTACGGAAGTCATCAGGCCGTTTGCATCTGGCCTGCTTAAGATGCTTGAATCCTGATAAAACTTGTGAACTAATTCAGGAGACTTATGAAGAATATGATAGTACTGGTCCACAAACGCATTGCCAACAACTTGAGCACTCGGAAGAACACCAGCAGGATTCTCTGCTTGTGTTGCCATCTATAAAACATATTTAGCATTATAATCCAACCAATAGTTTGCAATAATATAAAAAAGTAACACTTAAAACAAAACTATATACATATATACCAAACAATCAGATTAATGCCACAAACATACTCAGTCCTTCAAACTTTCATGGATTACTAACATCGGTGTTAATAAAAAAAAGGTTTTTAGAGCCGGAGGTCTCTCTATTCCCTGGGATATAGTTAAGGTACATTGTTTGTTTAACATCCATATTAATCCATAGTACTCAAAAAGGCAAAAGGCGCACGCCTAGGCTCCCAGGCACAGCCCAGCGCAACAAAATTGTCTTGCATCTAACAAAAGCCCACATACGCACATTCCGGCAAAATTCTGCAAAGAACCGGTCTGAACAGGTCTAAAGCATCCAACAAATGGCCTGGAACCAGCCTAAGAGCACTCACAATGAAGTCACTCATACATTAGAGCCCCCATCCCATACCACAAATTACGTGGGAAAATAAATCAAACCCCCATATTTGCGGTTTCACTATTCATCCCCAAAGTTTAAAAGAACAGTAACGAGCCTCGAGGCGATTTCCCTTCGCCTCACGAGACGGAATCAAAAAATAAATATAAAATCTATACATCTTATAGAAAATAAAATAATTTACACAAAAAAGTTTAAAACATCAAAAACAGACATCAAAAATGAAATTATCGACCCAAAAAGCCAAAAACATATAAAAAACACAACAAATCCCTTGAGGCGCACATTTGTCTTAAAGCCTCCGCCCTAAAGAGGAACCTCATATGCCTTTTCTTAGCGCCTCACCTTGAGGTGCGCCTCAAGGCGCACATCTAAATGTTTTTTTAAACCATGTTCATCCCCTTTCCTATATTCTTTAGTGGAAAAAATGTATTATCTAAGTGATTATAAATATATATGAGGAATCAAATGTGCTTTTTTATTAAAAAAATGAAAAAAAAAAAATTAGGGCTAAATTTGTTTTTTCGTTAACTTAAATATGGATGATAGATTCCTTTGCGAATGCTCTAAATCATGTCTCAAACTCTAAATATCACTTTTTTACCGCACGCACCTAGGCCCAAGGCTCACCGTTGGAGCCTTTGACTTCCGAGTGTCAAAGCCCTCACCAAACGTGTTTTTCCAAAGAACTTATCAACTATCAAGCAACACAACTACAACAATATACCAATAATTATCAAACCCTAATTACCAAACCAAAACCCAGGTACCAAATCAAACAATATCCATCACTCAAAACTCACAATGCTTAATAAGGAAAATAATAAAAAAAAAAAAAAACAAGAACCCACATATTGATTAAAAAAAACAACAACAAAAACAATGATTTAAGAAAAGTAATAAAAGAACAAACTTTGCCGTTCTTAAAAAGATATTATATTAATAAGAGTATTACCTGATTTGGGTGTATTGGAGAGAAAGAGATTGATGGGTTTGTTTGTTAATGTACGAGGTTTAAAGGGCAGAAGACAGACAACGTAGGAGAAAACGAAAGTAGAGGAGCAAAGATTCGGAATTTATGAATGAATGTCCTTTGGATTGAAAAAGAGATCAAGTTTAGTTACTGAAAAGGAGGCTTTTGTTGTTGGAACTTGGAGAACAAGTAACTTGCACTTTGCCCCCCTATTAGGGGGACGGGGCGCCACCCGAATCGGTCACGGGTACCCACTATCAGCACGGTAACACCGCAGCCATCCAAGCTGGTAGTGGTCCCGTGGACTGTTTTGCTGGTTCTATCTAACGGGCTGATACTAGTTGTTATTTTAATTTTGAGTTTATATAAATTTCACATTTTTATGTTTTAACCGTGTGTCTTGTAGTTTTGTTAAGTTTACCGGTTATTTTTTAACGTTTTTGTATTAACCGTGTGTTTATTAAAATGTAAAAGTAAATAAAAATAAAAACCTTGCATTAAAACATAAATATTTTAAACATAATAATACAAAACAAAAAAATACATAAAAAACAAAGAAAAACACTTAAAGTTGGCGCAGCAATCGCCATGTCTCGACATGGTCGAAAGCGTTGTCGTATCGAACCCTATACTCATATTGAGTGAATTCGATAGCCAACTCCTCATCAAGCTCCGGATCGTCCCTCACTTGTTGCTCGTATAGGGTGGTCCACCTCTCACATTTGATGTTGAGGTCGCCCCACTTGAACTGGAGGTCGCGGACGATCTTGGTTGTGTTGGTGCCAACGTGTTCAACGAAGTTGCTAAAAACTCGAGCCCAAAACCCCTCGGGGGGAAGGCCGACCCGTCGTCCCGGAGGGGGGGAGAAGTTGAATTTCAGGGTCATTCGACGCATCCTTGTGGCAAACCACAAGGGCCATTTCTTCCTCTTCGGTCCACGAGTTCATTTTTTGGTGTGTTTGGTTTTTTTAACCGTGTAAGTGTGGCTTTTAACCCCACGGTTTGATCAATTTATATACAATCGACGGTGCACTGTTAAAATAAAGTGACTGGCCGTTTTGGTGAGACGAATTCAATTCAATCGACGGTTTCCAAGATTTACAATTTAATTTTGTTGACCGTTTGGTGGAACGGTTGCAATAGTAAGAAATAAATGTTAAAACCGTACAAAAATGTAAAAAAAAAAAAGTTTGGGTTTTAAATGTAAATAAATAAAAGAATCAGTGGAGTGTTGCCTCCAAAAAAGTGTTTCAGTGAAGTAAATCAGTGAAGTGATGTGGCAAAACAGAATTAGTTAAAATCAGTTAAGTGGAAAATTTTTACAAGTACCCGCTTGTTCCCTTATAGTTTGGATGGATATTTGTGGTCACATTCATAAACCAATGCTTCCTGCTTAAAACATCCTAGCATCTAGTGGCAGATGTTTTTGATATGGTGTGAATGTGCCCACCTTCTAGCGGACCCAAGTGCTTGTATGGTGTTACGTATGATATCTACGTCGATCCACAAAACTACACTATGGTAATTCTTTTTTTGAACAATAGAACTTGAGCCTGTAGCCATGTACCCTTTGCTTTGTAAGCCTTTTCACATTCCATATCGTGAAGGGGGAAGTCAGCGGTGGGTTTCTTCTCAGAGGCATACTGATAAGTGATAACCCTCCGCAAATCTTGTTGATTATATTAATGAGAACATAAGGTATAAACATAAGATTTGATCATGTGTACCTGATATGCTTAACCGTTCAGGAACCTCAGTAATGGAAGACACCATCATCTTGATTGGGTTCCCTTTAGGGTATGCAGTTCAGATGATTTATGTGTTCTTGAGTTATGAACACATTGAGAGAGAGATATAGAGGATGGCTAATGGTGTTATGAATGTGTCAACCCTAATCTCATAATATCTCTCCCTATTTATTATACCTAGGGGACACCCTAATAAGGTCCATTTAATGATAGTCCGCCCATCAAAGACATATCTGTTAGTGGGCTTAGGATAATATTAATAATTGATCATCATTATATAAATGATTATAATGGCTATCGATAAATATACAAACGTTACGTATATTTATTCCAACATTCTCCCACTTAGCCGAGTAATCATTTATTATGAGTATTAAGTAAGTCTTCAGAGATTAATACTCATTTTAGTTCTAAACCCAAAATGTAGCAGAAAAATACAGTCGTTAAGTCTTTATTCGACTTAGGACCCCCCATTAATCATACTATACCCAAATTTAAAACTTAACATTAGGATCAATTAACGTTATGCCCTTAATTGATTTGTTATATTATTGTCTTTATGCCATTATGCTAGCTTAGCATACTAATAGACAAACAAATCATAATGAGGAAAATTAATCATTAGTCATAAGTCATTCATAGTACGATATGCACTTGTACATGGTCATTAGTAATACCATTTTTCTCTTAGTTGGCCCGTTAGTGAGACTTATGGGTGATAGACCTTTAGTTATTGGATCCATAAGCATATCATGAATGCATTCGATACAAAATTCTGATATCCTCTATTTGTTCTTAATCATAAGCAAACAATAATTTCGTATCGAACTCTAACGCAGCTCCTCTCAAACTGTTACTATTCGAGAAATTATGGCAGCTGACTTTGTCACAGTAAGTCTTCAACTTAGTATTTATATGGAGTTAATAAGTTATGAGTCAACTGATAAATTTACCAACAACATTTAATGACCATTATGTTGTGATCAGCAACACATTATGTCATGATAACTTAGGTTGTTGTTAACAGTTCCTTATGACTCCTCCATGAGATAGTTATGTCTGGTGACGTTATGATATACCCCAAAATTGACACTTGATTTCCTTTGAATATAACAAAGTTAGAATAAGAATAGTCAATCACTTTAGGTTCTCACTTCTTCTTTAGATCATAGTCTCTTGTTTCTTAAAGATATTGTAATGTTCCATTAGATGATTTTCATCAATCTAGACAAGTCTAGTATCAAGCAATACAAACAATATCATAAATAAGTATAGACTTAAATTTACATGAGTCTTCTAATTAATGAAGCATAAGGTAATAATCTCATTTATCCTATTATGCTCTAGAAGAGAGCAATGTTGTATGTTACATACATAAGGACCCGCTTAGAGTAAAACTTATGGGATGAAACTAGTATTCCGTTGGGTCTATCTCGGTATATTTTGATTCCTATCATGTAAGAGAAATCCCCGATATTCATCACGTCAAAATTATGCATGAACAATGCTTTGACTTAGGTAACATATACTTGTCAAGAGAAACGTCATCTATCTAAGGACAAGTTTTCATTAGTTGCTCCCACTCATCTTGAGGTAGGTTCTTTAATCCACTTAGTTCTTGATGAAGAGAATTTCATTATGATTCCAACACATTTTATGCTTGCATCAACCCATACATGGATCTTATTGACTTACAGACTAAGTGTTCTTACCCTTCAATTTAGAACTTTCAGGTTGCTTAATGAACATGTAGGTCATCGTTATGGAAAGTTGTTTTAATGTCCATCTAATGTGGCTCTTAGGTATTATGAGCTACTAGGACGGTAATGATCCTCAAAAAAATCTTTTGTAATACAGATAAGAAGATTCTTTGATAATCTAATCCCTCCTTGAGTATGTAATCTTTTACAATCAATCTTATCTTACAACGTTCCCATTCGGATCTAGTTTAATTATGAATACCTTTAGGTTATTCAACCAAATCCCAAACGTTATTCTAAATTATGGAATGGGTTATGCTAATAATAGCTTTATTCCATTTAGAAGATTGATTGATACTAATGATTTAATTAGAAGAGGTAGGATCAGTAAACTTTCCAAAAATCCAGTTTTTGTGTTAGTCAGGAAGGTTACATAACCATCAAATTTAATGGGCTTTTAGACCCAGATGACCTCCTGAGTTGAACATTGGGTTTATTATGATACAAACTTAACTTTAGTTAGGTGTTTTTATTTTCAGGTATATAATGAGCAATATTAGTTTCTAAGTGTGTAATAGTTGGTGCAGTAAGGTGTACAAGAGGAATAATCGAAGTTAAATTCGGAGTTAAACTTAATAAGTCTCTAATTTTAATGAGTCTCTCCCCCGCATCTTGTACTTCCAAAAAGTCATAATAAGGACTTTTACTGCTCCCACTTACCTTAGAGATATTAATGAATTCAACATGCTTAAGGTCTAACATTTGGAAGATCCATAGATTTTAATAAAGAAAACAACCTAATGATGTTTATTGTTGTTTCTCTTGATGAGGGTTACTTTAGTAAGAAATCTAAGTTCGCCCATATTTAGGCATCCACAAAACTTTGTTAGGGGTACATTAAATGCTAAGGAGACAAGTTGTGATAGAGCGTTGTCCAGTGAAAGAGGTGTAATTTGAGGGTAGATCAAATTGCTGTTCCCCCCACCTCTGTAATTTTTGCAAGTCATAAGTAGGACATCTAATGCTCCCACCAATCTTTTAGGTCTCTTAGTATCTCCACATAATAAGTTTTAATGATGCGCGTGAACGAGAATAATTCATATATTTTATACTTTATTTCCCTTATCGTCCATATTTCATAAGAAATATTAAGGACATACTTAGAGGAAATCTTATTAAGTATATATGAATTGATTTCTTTAATACTTTGGTCTGTAGGAAATGGAATACATACAATTAGATATTTATCTAAGCTCCACTAATGTCAATTAGTTATGACTTATGATGGAAACCCATTTATTCCTTTCGCCATTTAATATTTAGGGCGTTTAACACATGCTTTAAAGTCACTGAGAATGAGATTTGATAGCTAAGCATCCTTTAGTGACCTGATCATGATTTCTCATGAAATTTTGGTCTTAGTGGATGAATTGCATGGATCTCATTTTCCTTTGTTAAATTCTCATTTTCTTGATAACAAAGTTGTGAAAAACGTTATCGGATCATCTAGTTTTATTTCATAAGGTTTCTATTCAGATAAAGACAACAAACAATATAAGAGTTTAACTTAATAGTGGCTTTGGTTTGGTCATTAAAACCTTGTAACTATCAAAAAATTGTAGCTTTTAGTATTGATACTAAATTCTGAGTAATCTCAAGAATATCGTAAGGTATCATAAAGCTTCAACACTAAGATCAGTTATTAATGGTTAATAGACCCTTAATTTTGCCACTAACTCTCATCTTAAGTATTTGTTGAATTTTGGTAAGGAAACGTATAAAACTAGACTCAACCATCATGTGTTAATTGGAATTCATTAGCATTTGTGGAGTTAAATATCCTTAATTAGGCACTACATATCTTAGCCAGCTGTTCTATCTACTTATGGGTAATCTCATTGCTTATGCCTATTCTTAATGGCACAGTTTTGATTAGTAAGACTTTCCCTTTAGAGAAACTTATGGTTGAAAGTAGTACTTGTATTTTATTTTCAGACCTTATAATTATCCTATCTATAGTAATTATTCTTCCTCTTTTAGGTTTAATGGTAGTAAGGTGAATAACATCAACTTTTCTAGTTTAATGTGTTCCTTTTCCTGTACGTAATTTGCTATCAACACACTCATTTTACTTTGATATTTCTGAGTGTTATAGTTGATTCATTATGCATCTAATCATACTTATGGAAAAGTTATTATGCACTAGAAATTTATTGATTTCCATGTCTAACCCTTAGCTTTATGGGTCATGTTATTCAATATTAAGATGTATTCACAGATCTCATTTAACCATAGAGTTAGATTTATTTATTTCATGCTTCTTAGGAATTCGTTATATTCTTTCATTTCCATAGATAATACATTAGTCTTAGGAATTTCAGAATCTTTTAATAGCTCACCTGATAGGAATTAGTAAAAGCGTTCTTGATTACCATAAGAGACATTTTGTGTATCCCACTTTCTTATGCTCAATGTTATTCTGTAATACTTTATCAGATAGAGCGTAGGAATGTTATGTCTTAAGAGGTAACTTTATAAGAACAAAGTTTAAGATAACTCTTCTTAGTTTTGATAATTAGAGTGGATCACTTAGTTGAGATAGTAATTTATAGAAGAACGTATGATTAGTTTCGAGTTACGGGCATTGATGTAAGGCAGACTTAGATTATGATCATTATATTAATGAAGGATCATTAATTGTGAGGATTAATTTTGATATGAAGATGTGATAATACAATAACACCAATATAAGCTACTTAAATAACATGCTCTATCTTTGGCTATACGCTATTTATTTAAGTATTGAGTTGCTAACAGTGAATGTAACACATCCCCTTTAGGCAGAAGTGAGACACTCAAAGTTCTAATGCAATACGCTCACTTCACCAACATAATCTGTTACACATCACCTTTGGGCAGAAGTGGAACCTGATGGCACTTATGTGAACGAGCTACAATGCTTAACGAGATCTTTATAACGAAATAATGTGACACATCAATTTTGGGCAGAAGTGACACCTCAAAATGTTGTTGAAAGTTAAGCAAGGTTTTATAATGTTTTGAATAAACTTGATACATTAGGTTTTATCAAAACTATAAATTTTATTAGAGATCTCGAAAAAATAATGGGTTCTCAGTAATCTTATGAGTTCCCGAAAAAAGAAGCGTTCTCGAATTAGCTTATGAGTTCTCGAAATAATGGGTTCTCAAAGAGTTGAGTTCTCAAAAAAAGAAATTATATGAGTTCTCGAATAGCATAAGGGGTTTTCGGAAAAATAATGAGTTTCCGAAAAACTTATGAGATCTCGAAAAACATAAGGGGTTCTCGAAATTATGAGTTCTCAAAGACTTAATGAGTTCTCGAAAGTGATGAGTTCCTGGAAGACTTATGATATCTCGAATAAATCATGAGTACTCGAAGACTTAATGAGTTCTCAGATATCATAATTGATCGGTGTCGAAGGACCGGTCAAAAATAAGAATTTTATAAAAGACCAACTACCTTATTAGTTAGGGTAAGTCGGGTGTCGAACCACGAGGAGTATTATGGAAAGTGTTATTTTTTAACAACTAAATTAAACTAGACGGAAATATAAAATTGATTGGTTGATTGATTTGCAAATAATAAAAACGACTTAAAAGAAAAATGATTTGTAAACAATATAAAAAATGGTGACCTCTCCAGGATCCTGGTTAATCACTTTAGACAAGGCTTATTTAGTTTGCCAATTGATATCACATAGACATGATATGTGGATTAATATGATTGATAAAGAAGGTTGATTAATGACTTTGCTGACAGCCGATAACTAGACCGCGACTGTTGACTCGGTTGATTATCACCTAACAATATCTTAATGACTCGCAGTATTGAAAGACACAACTTGTAAATATTCAATGACCCTCGATAAGAAACCGTGTTGGTTGATGAAATCTAAAACAAGCATATCATTCAAATAACGTTCAACATCAATATTAAAATAAACCACAATCAAAACCGAAAGTTTAAACATTCAAAGTTTCAATTCAATTGTTTGACAAACATAAAACCTTGCAAAGATAACTAACCATTCACCCGGAGAGGATCACGGGTGATTAGCCGCTCATGGTGGTGTAGAATGCGTTCATGGATTGATTATTGATGGAAAGCATGTTGATTCTTGAAATCCACACATGATTGTCGTATGTGTGTATCATCTTGAATGGATAATTCTCCAAACAAAATGTTCACTCCTTGAATTTGTAACCAATCATAAAGCAACCAATCATAAACTTCACAAATCCACCTCTTCTAATATCAGTACGATGTGAGATATACGTTAGTAGAACATTATCAACCAAGAAGCTTCCTCCTCTCCTTTTTCGATCATCTCCTCCAAAAAATAATAAATTGCCGTCAAAAAAATAATATCCAGCCCTAATTTTCTTTGTCTACGATATGGACCTAAGGCCATTTATGTCATACACTCTTTTTTTCTTTTAATTATTCTTTTCATTAGTATTACATTTATATTATTATTATTATTATTATTATTATTATTATTATTATTATTATTATTATTATTATTATTATTATTAGCCTTCGACTCGGGTGTTCTTGACTTATCAAAAGTTCCTCTTAACGCTCCAGCGTCCATGAACACCTATCACTTTCCATGCTCGTTTTCAAGTGTACGCGACTTGATCATTTTCCTTCGGCTCACACACGCTACACAATTCCATCTTAAATCCATCCATTTTAGCCGTTTCATCTGCAATCATACAATGTAGCGTAGTTATCTTATTCATGGCATATAAACATTTAAATTAAACTAAAAGCACACAATTAAGCATCTTAAACACCATGATTGACCCCGTCCATCACATTCCCACACTTACCTTTGATTGTCCCCAATCAAACCATCTCAAAACATGACTCACCTTATTAACAAATCACCTCCAATTCCTTCACCTATCGATTTTCCAAGGTCCCCAATCATACCCGTCCCATAGACTTACACAATCGAGATTGACAATCTGGCGAGCAAGTGTTGCGCGATTTCAAAACATGACTTGCATATCCAAAACTAACATGCTTATTATCATCTACATATGCTACACACCCCTCACAATGTTCACTCCTCTCGGTTTAATACCTGGACTAGCGTGTAATGTGCTAGTATATAACACTCAGAAAACCAAGAATGCAACTTCGTTATCATAGGTTTGTATAACAATCACACATAAGCTACAAACTGTGCACATATCAAAAGGACTTACGGGTTTTGGGCTTCGGGTAAAGGTAGGATAATTTGGTTCACAAATGGCTCGAAAACAAACGGTTTAACACAAATGATTGAACATCCTTATTCACATATCACAAGAACATACTAACACATCAACTTGGGCATAATCAACCCATAACAATCACTTCAATTTTTTTTTTTATATTTTTTTTTCTGATTTTTTTTCTTCTCTCTTCTTTTTTTTTCAACATTGAACAACTCAAACAATAAACAAGGCGAACACATTGGATGTCAACGTTTTTATTCAACAAGGTAAACGAGTCGATTTGGGTAATGATGTAGGTTTAACAAATGAAAGGTTTAGGCTCAACATGGTTAACTAATGGTGAATTTTAACGAACGGGTCAACACAAACAACACAAAGGTATCAACAAACAAGTGGGTTCCTAAATTGCCTTCCTCATCTATGCGCACATATTGCCTTAAGCTTTAGCATGTATCGATTTACACAAATTCTGCAACAAAGAAACATTTGGCCTACTCTCATGAAACGAAACATTTATATCAATAAACATCTAATAGGCTCAAGATCTCACAATGTAGGGAAATAGGTTGCCGACATGTAGCATATGCAAATCCTATAAGCATGTTACCCCTAGTTAGGCATCTCTTTTCATTTTCTCTAAAAACGCTCACCAGAAACACTCTCATGAAACTTAAAGGGACAACCATGATTAAGGATCTTGTATTTTCATATTTGGCAAAAGACTCTTTGGTGATTGAAAATTTAGCTTTTATGTCTGATCAAGTAGAAAAGGGACTACTTTGCAAGATTTTTTTTTTCATTAAAATTGTTCAAAAATTTTCAAAATTCCCAATTTTTCTTGCAACGGTAAGTAATTCCGCCTTACTTCCTTGGGGTCCCCCATCCCCACACTTGGGATACATTGTCCCCAATGTATGGTGCTTTTAATGCTTACCCAAGTCTTTCCCAACCACCAATCGCAACATACGCGACTATTAACTACCACCCGCAGTGATTAGTTACTTAGCAAACAACCACAAAAATAAAAACACACAAGCAATTAAAGAAACAAACAAAAACAAGAAAATAAATAAAATTCCGGGCTGCCTCCCGGTAGCGCTAAGTTTACAGTCTTCAGCCTGACTTTACCTGGTGTTCTAATCATGGTGGGCGAGTGGGATGCTTGCATCCCTCAGCTACTAAACATGCATCCTCTCTATCTTGCGATAATTCATGAGCCATCCCATAGTTAGGATCTGGAGCTTTTACTCTCATGCCCTCCTGGTTGACCTTGACTCGTTTCTTGACTTTCTTCTTCTTCTTCTTACCTTTCTTGACTCCAGCTTCTTCAGTCCTGTCAACCATGAAACACCCTTCCTCGGCATTTGGGCCAGTTAAACTTAAAAACACATTTAAACTCAGTGTTCTTTCCCCAAACCTCATATTAACCGTCCCATTGGCACAATCGATCACTGCGTGTGCAGTTGCCAAGAACGGTCTACCCAATATAACCATGGGTTGTGTCTCTTTTTTATTAGAAACACAATCCATTACCAAGAAATCCACTGGGTAAAAACAATCCTCCACCTTGACTATCACATCCGTTAACATTCCCCTAGGACGTATCGCTTTTTGATTTGCCAACACCATGGTGATGTCGACCTCTTTCAAAGGACCAAAATCATATTGGTCGTAGATACATCCTGGAAGAATGCTAACACATGCTCCAAGATCCAATAATGCCTTGTCAATTTTAAGTTCTCCAATCTGTATTGGAATTAAAGGCGTTCCTGGGTCTTGGAGTTTCGGTGGACATGTACCCAATAACGCGGCACGAACATTTACTGGTAAATCAAACTGTTTTGGCAGCTTGTTGTGTCGGTTTTGGTTACTCAATTCTTTCAAACTCTTAGCATGAACAGGATCTTCTTTTAAAACATCAAGTAATGGTCGATTGATTTTCACTTTTATAAACTCTTCCCACTTTTCATCCTTTAGTGGGGTTTCTCTCAAAACTGATGTTTTATTTTGTTCCCCTGCAGCTAGAGGGAATGGGGAAGGTTTAACTTCCCCACACTTATCCTCAGCCATAGTGGAATTTTCACTGAAAAACTTTTCACAAAATAATTTTTTTAACTTTTTATGAGTCGTTTGTGAAATTAGATCTTGTTCACCTTCACAGTCTCTAGAACTAGACAGAAGACTTACCGCATTGATCCGCACATTCCGCGTGTTTGATGATGATTGATGTGCCGGATTGACCTGAGTATCGCTCGGTAGCTTCCCGTTCGCCTTCTTCAGCTCTGCCACATCTCCAGCTAATTGCCCAACCTGCGTAGTTAAAGCCTGAACAGTTTTATCACGTACCTCACCCTTTTGCTTGATGCCCTGAATATCCTGCTGAATAGCCTTCAACATGTTCATCACCTCATTCAACTCGCCACCTGCTGTCTCAGAAGACTGACTACCCTTTTGGTAACCCCCACTACCACTACCCGCTTGGTAATTGCTTTGATTGTTTTGATATCTAGGGGCATAAGGTTGTTGGTTGGTTCGCCCATTACCTTGAAAACCTGGGTTACTTTGGTTGTTAGGGTTCCCATAACTAAAGTTTGGGTGGTTCCTAAGACCTGGGTGGTAGGTGTTAGAGTTCATGTTAGACCAATTCCTATTCCCCCCTTGCACCTGGTTTACCTCTTCCGTCTCACCTAATATGCTAGGACAACTATCTGCTATGTGTCCTACATCCCCACAATGCCCACACATGGGCTGCCCACCAATACCTAAATTAGCTAGTTGAGACTCTATCCTAACTATTCTCTCAACATCCACTACACCACCACTACTTGCAGCCTTCACAGTTGCTTGTCTTGAATGTCTTGAAGACTGTGCCTTCCTCTTCGTGGTTTATGCTCTCCTCTCAAGGTACTCCCAATCAACCTGTTCATCATTAGTACCAAAAGTACCATTTGAAATAGAATCTAACGCACCTTGGTCCTCGTATTGGAGTCCTTCATAAAAGGAATTGATCAACTCCCACAATTGGATGTCATGATGTGGGCAATTATTGATCATCATCTTGAAACGAGTAAGTGCTTCATGAAAGAGCTCACCCGACTGTTGAGAGAAATTCCTGATGTTCTTCCTAGCATCATTGGTTCGTTGACTTGTGTAAAACTCATCTAGGAACTGTTGTTGCATTTCTAGCCACGTACGAATAGATGCTGAGGGTAAGGACTGGAACCATTGTTGTGCTTTGTCTTCAAGTGTGAACTGGAAAAGGACCAACTTCACTTCATCTTGTGTAAACCCTTGTCCCCCGATGGTGTTGCATCTTGCATCATAGGCCCCAAGATGCATGTACGGCTCTTCAGTCACTAACCCATGATATTTAGGCAAACTCTGAATTGCCTGTGACCTCACTTCAAATGACCTACCATGCAGTTGTGGAATGACCACTGCTGATGGGTTATGAACAATAGCAGGTCTGAAGTGACTTTCAATACCTCTCACCGGGCCTCTCTCAAACCTCATGGGAATGCCTGCTTGATTATTAGCTGGAGGTATTGCATTCCTTGGGTTAGGTCTCAAAGGTCGATTCACCGCTGGTTGCTGACTAGGTGCAGGGTGAACTGGAGCTTCTGGAAATGCTCGATACCCTTGATGATTGAAATTCTGTGGCCTTACCAACTGATATGTCCCATGATCTCCTTCATCCCCATCCAAATCCCCATCATCATACTCATAATTGCCTTGATAAGGTTTTTGATTGAAACTGAATGATGGATATTGAATTGTAGAAGTATGTGGGAATTGTGTACCAGTTGGGTTTATGGTGTTATCATCGGGAATCATTCTCACATAAGGAGAAAAGTGACTGGTCACAGGTTTTTGAGTGAAGGGTGGGTCTTGTGCCGAAGATTGGCCTTGTTGTGGATTGAATCTCTCAAAATTTGGGAGAGAGGTTATTGGAGAAGTGTGAGTTGTGGTTGGTTGTGGTAAAGATGATGTTTGTGAATGTGATGGTGGAAGGTTATCAAATTTCGGGAATGGTGGAATTTGTGATGATTGGGTATTGGATTGTGGTGGCGGTTCAGAAGTGGCGAAGGTATTGGGTGATGGATGGTTCTGAGAGGGTGAAAATTGAGGTTGTGACATCGGTTCAGTGGTTAGGTTTAGGTTCTCCATAGATCTGAACTGTGAGCCTGGAGAATGCAAGACCTTTTTCTCTCTGTGAAATACTCGGTTCTGCCGAGCTGTTTTCTCAATCTCTGGATCGAACACTAGTGGAGATGACTTCCCTGAATGTCTTGTATGATGCATGCAACTGAAGAGTTACCTGCACAAAACAAACAAGAAAACCGAGCGTAATACTGAACAATAAACAAAACAAACAGAAACTAAATATTTTTGAATTTTTGAGGGTTTTTATATATATATATATGATGATTAACTAAGAAAAAAAAACACTTTGCGCACGACTCCCCGGCAACGGCGCCAAAATTTGATCGGTGTCGAAGGACCGGTCAAAAATAAGAATTTTAGAAAAGACCAACTACCTTATTAGTTAGGGTAAGTCGGGTGTCGAACCACGAGGAGTATTGTGGAAAGTGTTATTTTTTAACAACTAAATTAAACTAGACGGAAATATAAAATTGATTGGTTGATTGATTTGCAAATAATAAAAACGACTTAAAAGAAAAATGATTTGTAAACAATATAAAAAATGGTGACCTCTCCAGGATCCTGGTTAATCACTTTAGACAAGGCTTATTTAGTTTGCCAATTGATATCACATAGACATGATATGTGGATTAATATGATTGATAAAGAAGGTTGATTAATGACTTTGCTGACAGCCGATAACTAGACCGCGACTGTTGACTCGGTTGATTATCACCTAACAATATCTTAATGACTCGCAGTATTGAAAGACACAACTTGTAAATATTCAATGACCCTCGATAAGAAACCGTGTTGGTTGATGAAATCTAAAACAAGCATATCATTCAAATAACGTTCAACATCAATATTAAAATAAACCACAATCAAAATCGAAAGTTTAAACATTCAAAGTTTCAATTCAATTGTTTGACAAACATAAAACCTTGCAAAGATAACTAACCATTCACCCGGAGAGGATCACGGGTGATTAGCCGCTCATGGTGGTGTAGAACGCGTTCATGGATTGATTATTGATGGAAAGCATGTTGATTCTTGAAATCCACACATGATTGTCGTATGTGTGTATCATCTTGAATGGATAATTCTCCAAACAAAATGTTCACTCCTTGAATTTGTAACCAATCATAAAGCAACCAATCATAAACTTCACAAATCCACCTCTTCTAATATCAGTACGATGTGAGATATACGTTAGTAGAACATTATCAACCAAGAAGCTTCCTCCTCTCCTTTTTTGATCATCTCCTCCAAAAAATAATAAATTGCCGTCAAAAAAATAATATCCAGCCCTAATTTTCTTTGTCTACGATATGGGCCTAAGGCCATTTATGTCATACACTCTTTTTTTCTTTTAATTATTCTTTTCATTAGTATTACATTTATATTATTATTATTATTATTATTATTATTATTATTATTATTATTATTATTATTATTATTATTATTATTAGCCTTCGACTCGGGTGTTCTTGACTTATCAAAAGTTCCTCTTAACGCTCCAGCGTCCATGAACACCTATCACTTTCCATGCTCGTTTTCAAGTGTACGCGACTTGATCATTTTCCTTCGGCTCACAGACGCTACACAATTCCATCTTAAATCCATCCATTTTAGCCGTTTCATCTGCAATCATACAATGTAGCGTAGTTATCTTATTCATGGCATATAAACATTTAAATTAAACTAAAAGCACACAATTAAGCATCTTAAACACCATGATTGACCCCGTCCATCAATAATGAGTTCTCGAATGTCATGATGAGTTCTCGAATATCATAATTAGTTCTCGATATACTGATGAGTTCTCAGATATATTATGAGTACTCGAATAACTTATGTTTTCGGATAACTTTAACAGTTCTCGGATTCTTTAATAGTTCTCGAAAAATATTGGTTCTCGAATACATGATAATTCTCGATAAATAAGATGGGTTCTTGGAAACATTATGGGTTCTCGAAAAACATTATGGTTTTCGAAGATGAAGACCTTGACCGAGAACTCCTGTCCGTGAACCTGATCGAAAGCTTTAAAACCAAGAACTTATACACCGAGGACCATTATCCGAAACTTAACTAATAATCCGAGAACTAAATTCGTTAACCTTAAAAACGAAAACTTATTATTCAAGAACTAATACTAAATAAACGTGGTTCGAAATTTTAGGGATTTTACATAATATCAGTTTCCTATTTAAAGGGATTTTAATTATCTCCAAAATTTTCTAAGATTTCGAAACTAGTTTATCGATTTAGTTGATTTTGAAAATAATAGGAGATCAAATTAAGATCCTAACTTTTAGGAAACATGATCTAATCCGTTTTCAAACCAAAATATACTAAAAATTTCGGTTTTCTAATGCGTTTGTGAAGAGCATCAACCGAAAAACATAAACATAATTATTTTCATCTCATGAATTCGTAATTATGTCCGATTGAATTTATGGAGTGAATTCTATTAAAATTTAAAAAAATCTATCAATCGATTTATAGTTATAATGGGGACAAGACTAATGTAATTATTGCCGCAGACATAATTAGTTATGATGATGTCAGATTCCTTTATCACAATCACAACATACATTTATATTTGAAGAAAATAATTCTTTTGCAAACAATATATATATAAAAACTTCCGGAAACAAATTTAGTTGTTATGAATCACGACCCCTTTTTTTTAAATCGGACTTATAAATTGAATATAAGAATAGGCTATCAAAGTGGGATTTAATGATTGAATTAATATAATCAACATAGTTTTGATACCACATGTTGATTATATTAATAAGAACATAAGGTATAAACATAAGATTTGATCATGTGTACCTGATATGCTTAACCGTTCAGAAACCTCGAGAATGGAAGACACCATCATCTTGATTGGGTTCCTTTTAGGGTATGCAGTTCTGATGGTTTATGTGTTCTTGAGTTATGAACACATTGAGAGAGAGAGATAGGGGATGGCTAATGGTGTTATGAATGTGTCAACCCTAATCTCATAATATCTCTCCCTATTTATACATACCTATGGGACATCCTAATAAGGCCCATTTAATGATATTCCGTCCATCAAAGACATATCTGTTATTGGGCTTAGGATAATATTAATAATTGATCATCATTATATAAATGATAATAAGTTGGGTTATTCAACAAAGGCTACAAAAGATGAGAAGGGTGAGAAGAATACAAAAAACACAATAGATCATCAAATATGACACAATGAGCCACAAAATATAACACAGTGCCAAAAAAATATAACACAATGCTGAAGAAAAAAGACACAATGAATTGAAAAAATGACACAACGATGAAAATAAGAAAAAAAACACAATGGTACATAAAAGACACAAAATGATATAACACGTATTCTAAAAACTACAAGCTAAAACCCCAAAAAAACGAAGACCTAAAAACTAACGACGTAGGGTTCGATAAGACGATTCCAATGCCGCTTGAATGAGTTCAATCGGAGTCCGTTTGATACCCTTCCTACGACTTCCTATTTTTCTTTCACTGTGTATATGATCCTAACCCTGATAATAATGGCTATCGATAAATATACAAACGTTACGTATATTTATTCCAACAAATCTCTCATGGCACCAACAAGCTTGGCAACCACAATCAACTCACTAATAAGAAGTGGCGAAGCTTGGATTGTAAGATGGTGAGGACCGAAAGTCACGAGACCCGAATTTACATAATTTCATCAAATCGGTGGGTGTCGGACTTAATTTATACAATTTTTTTTGACAAAAACGGGAAAATTTACACTACTTAGCCAAAAAACGGGGGCACCCCGGGCCCTTCTTAAGCTTCCCCTGTGCCAATAAGATCCATCGTGCACTGACCACTCTTTACATGATGGGCTACTTGCAAAAGAGGAAATGATAGATATGTAAAGGTAAAAAATATAAATAAGGAGAAGATAAAGTTAAAATTAGGTACAATAGTGGAAACAACCCTTTGGGATACAACATTGAAGATTTGAAGTAACCAGGACCGATCTTCCTTCAGCGAAATTGTTTAAACGGTCAAGTCCACAATCAATTTGCTCCTAAGGCCGTTACGCTCATCAGCTAGCATGTTGGAGGTTGACTCCACAACTTTCTGTTGGATCTTGAGAGAGAGTTGTGTGTGTTATTTGTGTTTGAAAGTTGAGTTATGTTTTAAATAATTTGTCTAACCGGTATTAGTGTCATCAACACACATAAGAAATAAGTAAAAACAGAGCCGGTACGATATGAAGTCATCACGGATATATTCATGAGTAACTAAGTACAACATCATCTAGACTCCATCTCACCAAATGCTCCCACTCTCTCGCGGCCGTACCTTGAGTTTTTCCTCTTGGATTCAAATGATCTCAATCAGGTACCCTGATCAGTACAGAGTGTAATGTTCTATTCATAGAGAGTTGAAAACAGTTGATGACGTCAGCATGAACGTTATATCTAACAACATAAGAGAATTGTAATTGTCAGTTGTTTATAGATTCAGCTTGACAGTTAGTTACAAACACCTGGACTCAAATGACACATAACTGCTAGTTTTGACTAACAGCTAGTCCAAACTAACAACTTGTCCATGACATAGTTGTTGACTCATATTGACCACCATCTCTTCATTCTAGTAGTTTTAGGTCTTCAACATTTAGTTGTTGACTTAGTCAATGGTTAACCAGTCAAACCAGCTTTTCAGTCTTCCGGTCTTTAATCGGGTATCCAAGAGTTTGCAGTGTTGTTGATGAAACCTTCAAAGAAGAAGTTGGTAGTTTAATTGACTCCAAACCCGTATTTGGGTGTGGATTCAAGTCTTTAGTTTGGTTAAATTCTTTCTATCATTCAGGAATCGTTTGCTTGATTTTTGTACCTGTTTTTGTGATGTTTTTTTATTGTTACGAGTAGCTATACTTGTCATGGCTGCTTAGATAGATGAACTATTGGAGATAATTTCTCCTCCTTATTCCATTGACCAAGACCAACATCATTGATCAAGACTTGTGCCTCCTAGATTTGTTCCCTAAAGACTTGCATCTTGACTTGTGCCCTAAAAACTAGCTACTTTCTCATTTTATGTATTTCCTTCATGTATTTATAGGAGATTGTTTTCTCCTTTAGAATGTACCAAACCAATCATCAATAAGAAAACATACATCTTTCATATTCTCTCTAAACTTCTTGTATCAAAACCACCTAGCCGCTTTGAGAGTCGGTGACTACAACCGAGCAGCCATCCGGCTGCAGGGCTCAAACAAATAAATAAAACCAAATAGAAAATCGATTCCAGTATATTTCTATATGGTATTAGAGCAGGTTACTATCCTGCTCGAAAGAACAAAAAAGAAAAATAAATTAATAAAAAAAGGGAAAGCAAAAGCATGGTAGGAGAAAGTAAAAAAAAAAAAAGAAGGGGCACAAGATGGAGAAGAACGAAGAACAAAAAAAACTTGAGTTCTTTGAACTCGCAAGAAAAGAAAAGTCGGGTTCTTTGAGCCCATAAGAAAAGAAAAGTCGAGTTCTTTGAACTCGCAAGAAAAAGAAAAGTCGGGTTTATATCTTTGAACCCGCGAGAAAACAAAATTTGAGTTCTTTGAACCCGTAAGAAAAGAAAAGTCGGGTTATTTGAACCCGCGAGAAGAAAAGTCGGGTTATTTGAACCCGCGAGAAGAAAAGTCGGGTTCTTTGAACCCACAAGAAAAAAGTCGGGTTCTTTGAACCCGCAAGAAGAAAAAGTCGGGTTCCTTTGAGCCCACGAGAAGAAAAGTCGAGTTCTTTGAACTCGCAAGAAAAAGAAAAGTCGGGTTTGTTGAACCTGCGAGAAAGAAAAGTCGGGTTGTTTTGACCCGCAAGATAAAAGAAAGTCGGGTCCTTTGAACCAGCAAAAAAAAAAAAAAGTCGAGTTTTCTTAACTCGCGAGAAAAGTCGAGTCGTTGGACTCGCAAGAAAGAAAAGTCGGGTTTGTTGAACCCGTGAGAAAAGAAAGTTGGGTTTTTTTAAACCCGCAAGAAAAAGAAAAGTCGGGTTTTTAAACTTTCGAGAAGAAAAGTCGGGTTCTTTTAAACTCGCAAAGAAGAAAAGTCAGGTTCAAAGATTTGAACTCGCAAGAAAAAAAGTCGGGTCATTTGCACTCACAAGAAGAAAAGTCGGGCCCTTTTGAGCTCGCAAGAAAAAAAAGTCGGGTTATTTGAGCCCGCAAAAAAGAAAAGTCGGGTTTATTGAGCCCGCAAAAAAAGAAAAAATCGGGTTATTTGAACCCGCAAGAAAAGCAAACACTCCAACTTGAGGGGGACTATTGGAGATTATGACTTTAACTAGTCAAAGTCTTATAGTCATAGTCATCCTTATTCTATGCCCAAAGACTAGCTCCTTATTGTGTGCCCAAAAAACTAGCTACTTTCTCATTTTATGCATTTCCTTCATGTATTTATAGAGAAGGTTATCTCCTCATTTGAATGTACCAATCAAACATATCAATCTATCAAACATCTTTTATTTCTATTTCTATTTCTATTTCTTATATAAATCTACAAGCCGGTTTGAGAGTCCGTTACTTGAAACCGAGCCGCCCTTGGTGGCGGGGCTGAAACCAAACCAAACCAAACCCAACCCAACCCAAACACAAAAACGCTTCCGCTCGATTTCTATATGGTATCATAGCAGGTTACCATCCTGCTCAGAAGAAGAACATGCCAAAAAAAAAAAAGAAGCTAGTCTTTAGGGCACAAGTCAAGATGCTAGTCTTTGGGGCACAAATCTAGGAGGCACAAGTCTTGGTCAATGATGTTGGTCTTGGTCAATGGAATAAGTTGGTTTCTTTGAACTCGCAAGAAGAAAAGTTGGGTTTTTGGACTCGCGAAAAAAAAAGTCGAGTTCTTTGAACTCGCAAGAAAAAGAAAAGTATCTCGAGTTTTTAAAAAAAAGAAATGAAAAGAAAAGTCGTTTTTTTTTAAATCCGCAAGAAAAAGAAAGTCGGGTCATTTGAACCCGCAAACAAAAAGGAAAAAAGTCGGGTCCTTTGAACACG
This sequence comes from Ambrosia trifida, assembly GCA_028751855.1. NCBI lineage: Eukaryota > Viridiplantae > Streptophyta > Magnoliopsida > Asterales > Asteraceae > Ambrosia > Ambrosia trifida. The sequence continues at coordinate 96,075,079 of CM054124.1, read as the reverse complement.
CAAAAAAAAAAGTCGGGTGTTTGAACCCTCAAGAAAGAAAAAGAAAGCCGGGTCATTTGAACTCGCAAAAAATCGGGTTCAAAATCTTTGAATCCATCAAGAAAAGAAAACACTCCAACTTGAAGGGGAGTGTTCGAAAAGGAAGAAACATTATTTAGCAAGTTGGATGTTCGTGATCTTGACGCTCCAACTTGAGGGGGAGTATTGAAGATAATTTATCCTCCTTATTCCATTGACCAAGACCAACATCATTGACCAAGACTTGTGCCTCCTAGATTTGTGCCTCAAAGACTAGCATCTTGACTTGTGCCCTAAAGACTAGTTACTTTCTCATTTTATGTATTTCCTTCATGTATTTATAGGAGATTGTTTTCTCATTTAGAATGTACCAAACCAATCATTAATAAGAAAACATATATCTTTCATATTCTCTCTACACTTCTCGTATCAAAACCACCTAGCCGCTTTGAGAGTCGGTGACTACAACCGAGCAGCCCTCCGGCTGCAGAGCTCAAACAAATAAATAAAACCAAATAGAAAATCGCTTCTGCTACATTTCTATATGAACTAGACATATTGCTTTGTTTGAATGACTCTGGTTTTCAATGAATTTTGATGATTTACACGTTTAAGATTTGATTTCAGATTCCGATTGTTGTGTGTTGTTGTTGATTGTTTTGATTGTCTATTTGTTGATTCCAATGGTCAAAGAACTTAGAAATATACCCTAGATTTGAAAGTCATTCTAGATTCCTTAATTGGTAGGTTTTCAGTCTAGATCTTAACATTAGAAATAATACAAGTTTAGTAACTTTTATAATCAATCAATTAAAGTGTGCAACCAGTCCTCGTGATGAAAAATCTAATTCAGGATTACTAGTAATAGTTAGGCGCTATTTAGCAATTTGGGTGACCGATAACTCGGGTTCATCTTAGTAGTGCTTTACTATGTCCCAGTGTCGAGTTCGGTTTATCATCCATATATTGGTGGAGGTTTATCGGGTTAGATAGGACCTTCATTTAATTCCAGAGTCAGGATTTCATTGCACGAGTATAGAGATTTCTGCCTAGATAGCTACTTCTCACCATTACTTGAGTTCTAGTCTATTTCCTAGTTTGTTAGTCATTGTTTTCTTAGTTGAGTTTTTATTTATTTAGAGAGAATTACACAAAATGTCCTTTAATTATTCATGAAATTGCATGCTATGTCCTTTATGGAAATTTTTCACTCATTATGTCCTTGGGTTTGTTCATTTGTTACACCCTCTGTCATTTAGACCAAACCCAGTTAAATAACTCGGTTAAGTTTGTCACGTGCCCCTCACGTGAGGGGCAAACCTGTCTTTTCACCTTAAAACATAATACGTAGTAAAACTTAATAAAAACCTTCAACATCATCATCGTCTTCAACAACCCAAACCCTAAACCACCATTAATCCATCACCAACATACCTATCTCCACCACCGCCGACGTAACCACCACCACCTCCTACTACATACCTATCTCCACCACCGCCTCCACTTCCACGTGTACTGCCCTGCACAAGAGCCTCACCAGGCCCAGTGACGTCCACGTATCGCCACAAGCCACCACTACCAACCCACAAACCCACCCTTTCTCTCTCACCTGAAACACCTGTCGCCTTCACCTGCCATGTGACATCCGTCACCCTCGTCTTTCATCTAATTGACAAAAATAGCCCTTCAAATATTTCCATTATAGTCCTTGTAAGTTCGTCATTTCAAATTTAATTTTAGAGCGAACTAAATTTCATCATTTATATTTATTAAGGATCGAGTATAAGTTTTAATAAAAAAAAAACGTATCTTGAAACGTCTACGAAATGGATATTATAAAAAATTCCAAGTTTATAAAGTTTTATGAAACTTTTTGGTTAAATTAGTATAACTTGGTTAAGTTTTGTAAAGGGAAAACTAACTAGATTATAATAAAACTAACAAGTTAACTTATGAGGGACCATTCCTGCCATATAGTGAAACTTCAAAACTTAAAATCCCTCTTTTCTTCTTTCCTCGTTTCCGGCCAGTAACAGTTCGCCGGCGGTGAACTTCCGGCGTGAACCAAAACCGGTTTTTATGCTTTGATAATGAGTTTTAATGTTGGGTTAATGTTTCTCTATCAAGTTATAACTGATTCCAAGTCTTTATGGGTATTAAACGCAATTTAATCGTGGGTTTTAACTCGGTTTATATGTGAAACCGTCGGATCTATATAACTGAAACCAAACGACTAAGATTACTGTATCTTAGTTTAGGTTACTAGTCGTAATTGTTGTATTTCTTTCAATGTAATAAATTATTAAATTCAATGTATTCAATTTTACATTTCTAGTCCATGAGCTATTGAACAATCGTCACTACGTGACACCTCGATGTTTCCGCCATCGGTTGGGGTGTTACAGATTGGTATCAGAGCCATGGTTATAGGGAAATAGGTTATTAGAATGTCTTTTAGCCTAGTCTATAACTAAGGTTACATTCACGAGTCCTCTCGTGTATATTTCTCTTATTTATTTATATAAATACAATTATATCTTGAAATATTCATAATAAATTCATTTTTGCTCCAAAAATTATAAAAATTTAGGTATAATATCTTGACACCATAAAGAAAACTTGCACACTTTTATTTTCTGGAAAATGTCTTATTTTTATATTTTTATTGAATTTAATTGTTTTAATCGTATTTAATTGATTAAAAATTCATTTTTAGTGATTTTAATCTCAAAATTTTTGGTAAATTATTTCTAATCATGATGAACTGAAATAAAAATATTTGGTTCATAAAACATTTATTTTTATTAATTTTCCTATTTTTAATCATTTAAACATGATTTAATCTCATTAAATCAGTTTTAAATATAAATAAGTTTATACAAATTGTGAGAAAATTATTTTCATTTATTTATATAAGAAAGCATCCAATTTCTATAAAAATAGTATTTTTAGGTCATGTCTTGTATTATTAGTATTATTTATGTTTAATTAGACATAATTAAACATTTATTTATTTACACTATTTAAACATCTATTTTATAAATATTTTTCTTATAAAATAGAAATGTCTTATGATTAAAAGTCTTTATTATCATTGATGGATCTTTGAGTAACTCATAACTATTTATTGCAATATTTAAGGTGATTGTGTTTATTTACAATAATTAGTTAAAGTAATTAACTAAATTATTTTGCATTAATTATTTAAACATATGTTGACCTGAATACTCAATTGGTAATAATTATATTACCTATATTCTAATTACAAACTTTAGTATATTATTTTTAATATACAACTTTTATAATAATTCGACTTATCATAAAAACTCTAATTCCCCAAATCGACTTAGCAAACCCTAATGCCTTAGACCCTAGATACCTTAGACTTTGTAGACTTTTCCTTACTAGTATTCATATACGTTATAGGTTGAATTCCTCGGAATTCCCATTACTTAGCTCATGACCGCTTAAGTGGATTTTGATCGCTTTCGCAAACTGTGAGTATATCTTTTCCCCTTTTTACTGTTTTACTATTTTGGGGTGACTCATGTACTTACTATCAAGTTTTTATTTCTTTTACTAAATGCAATTCTCATGTGTGTTTGCGTTATGTTAATTTGTGTGTCTATGACTTGTCAAAATCATTAACATTTGAGGGCCTGGCATTTCAATGAATAGTACTATGGTATATACCCTTGTGACTCTGTTGAGAGTCCTTGTCATTGCTATGTATTACATTACTACTAGTGCATACTATATATATCTGCTTTTCTTTACATAGGGTTGATTTTGAACGGATATTACTTATTACATAATTGCAAATGGTACCGCACATGAATTGCTAAACACTTTTTCTACTATATTTATTCAAACAGGGTATGCTCACCAATACATTTTGTATTGACCAAATCATTTTTGTACATGTTTCAGGTTCTTATGAGATTACTTCCAAGCGTTTGAAACTTAGACTTAGATTGAGATTACTGTATCTTAGTTTAGGTTACTAGTCGTAATTGTTGTATTTCTTTCAATGTAATAAATTATTAAATTCAATGTATTCAATTTTACATTTCTAGTCCATGAGCTATTGAACAATCGTCACTACATGACACCTCGATGTTTCCGCCATCGGTTGGGGTGTTACAGATTGGTATCAGAGCCATGGTTATAGGGAATTAGGTTATTAGAATGTCTTTTAGCCTAGTCTATAACTAAGGTTACATTCACAAGTCCTGTCGTGTATATTTCTCTTATTTCTTATATTTTCTTTCAAGATATTTTCGCTATGATTTTTCTCGTTATTCTTTCGATATTTTGCTTGGAGAAGAAGACACTCTTATTTCACAAACGAAACGATATCACCAAGTTAGGAGTGACATCCATACCCTGGTGATTAGTTTCACTCTTCTATATATTTTACATCTTTGGGATAAATATCTTTGAGATAGGAGTGATACCCACACCTCAAAGAATTATTCCTTCAAAAAGAAACTTAACCACTAAGCTGGGAGTGATATCCTTAACTTAGTGATTGGTTTCATTCCACAATTGTTTTCAATTTTGAAATACATCTTTGAGTTATGAGTGAAATCCACATCTCAAGGATCTGTTTCTACATCTCGTTTTAAAGTCCCGCTAAAGGTTTTTGAAATTTACCAGTGACGGGGTATGTGCGATCGGGAAAGATGACCATTCACTCATAGGTTCAAGTACGCTCCCCACAAGTCACTAATAATATTTCAATTTCTTTGGCTAGTCACTAGTTTCATTAGAAATATTTTCAGTATCACATTTTTGATATATTTTTCATTTGTTGTTTGAAACTCTTATCATAATTTTCTATAATGAAGTTATTATGTCTTTTGAGTTTTCTCTATTAATAGCTATCTCTATTTGTGCATTTTTTCGTTTTCCATTATTGACTCTTAAGTTTTGTTTAACATTTGGATTTTAAGTTCCATCTCTTGATGTTTTATATACTCATTGATCTTTCGCTTTTGGATTTTTTCATCATCATTATTAAAACTTTTATCTGCTATATTGTCGCATTAAAACTTACACTATTTTCATTTATGCTTTGTGACTTTTACACTATTGTCGCATTGACTTTTATCATTCACGTCATTTCTAAATCTTGGTCTTTTGAAAACACATTTGATTTATATGGTTTTCGAGAAAAGAAACTTACGACTGATAATATGCATTATGACAATTTTCAACTCGACTTCTTGTAAACACATGAAAGTATGTACTTACGAAGTCTTTTCATGTGAAGCTGTTTTGAATCTAAAAATTTATTCTCATGCATCACTACTATACTTTCAACTATATCACAAAGTTCGAGTAAAACTACATTTTGTTTTATAAATAATTTATCTTTTACACTTACACTCTTCCAGTCGCAAAACTTTTGGTTTAATTATTGGACATATCCTTATTGAAATGTTGCTAAATGTCTTTTAACATATAGTGCATATATTTTAAACCCGCATGGCCAGTAGACTATACGTATGTTCTGTCCACTCTCAATTGCAGTAAATATCATTATCTTATTCTTACATCATTTTATTTTATTATATTCTTATATTATCTTATCTTATTTATGATTATTCTCGTAATATTATTTTATTGGTGGCTATCCCCACGCGTTATTTACAATTATTCTCGCACTAATTATTAGTAGTCATTCTTACAACACTGGTTTGAGCATTAATTTAACTCGTTTACTTTCATTTTGTGAAAATTGTGCGATTTACTTGATTTATATTATACCATTCTTTCAATCGGAGTTTTATGCTATACTTATGTACTTGACGCATATTTGGTATGCATATTTTTCCTGTTTTTGAGCAAAACCCTGTTATACTTTACATCATTTTTGTTCATCATCATGGCCAATGAACATACTAGTTGATAATTTTGTATGAGATCTAAGCCAGTGCCCACGTACGACTCGGATTAGAGTACTTCTTTAATCCGAGGGGAACGGTGTAAATCTCAGAGTCTATCAATATGAGTGTTTAGAGCCAACGATGTGAACAGAAGTTACCGGTTAAGGGTGAACCCGAAAGGGAAGAACCTCTAATCATGTCTTATACTTACATGTTATTCTCATTACGGTTAAAGGGAAAACCCGGAAGGGAAGGACCTCTAACCATGTCATGATTGAACATTATTCATTACAGTGGCTATTACATATTGGTTGCACGCATTTATTTCTTGTTAAGGTTATGGAAAAGCATAACACCTTAGTGTAAGGTAAATCGATGATTACGGTCCGGAACGCAATCATGGGTTTACAGGTACATGAGGGTGGTGTGTAATTCTATTTAGGCTATTGGTAGACAATCAGTACGAGTCCAAAGTATCGGGAGTGTGGTGGGTCAGCTGCGGTACACCCTATATATAAGCATAAACGATACTGCGGGAACGGACTAGGAGTCTGACCAAGAACCTACCCATTACTATCTCTTCATTAGATTGTTGACTAATAACTAGTACCGTCGATAAAAACGTTCTTACACGGGCTTTAATTCGTCTCCTAAAGCCTTCTCTTGATCACCCACATAACAAACATAAACCTTGTATACTCTTACATTCTCGATTAATTGGATTCTTGTTGCATACTGTAATAATGTCCAGTCAGAAATCTTTCTAAAGTAGGGGAGACTGCTTCATCAGTGCCTGTGCCTTCACCCGTTACACATTCCCAAAACTTTTCTCATTTAAACTCTCAACTTTCTAACTTTGGGTTAACTATCAAAGATTTTGAAACTTTTACTTTGGGTATTAGACAACTATTTTTAAATTGTGTTGAATCATAAATGATAAAATTCTCTTTTAAAAACCTAGTTAACTTTTACAACGCGTTTTGTTTCATAGAAACCTCTTCTTGAAAGAAATTTCGAGACGAAATTTTCTAAAGTAGGGGAGACTGTGACATCCGTCACCCTCGTCTTTCATCTAATTGACAAAAATAGCCCTTCAAATATTTCCATTATAGTCCTTGTAAGTTCGTCATTTCAAATTTAATTTTAGAGCGAACTAAATTTCATCATTTATATTTATTAAGGATCGAGTATAAGTTTTAATAAAAAAAACGTATCTTGAAACGTCTACGGAATGGATATTATAAAAAAATTCCAAGTTTATAAAGTTTTATGAAACTTTTTGGTTAAATTAGTATAACTTGGTTAAGTTTTGTAAAGGGAAAACTAACTAGATTATAATAAAACTAACAAGTTAACTTATGAGGGACCATTCCTGCCATATAGTAAAACTTCAAAACTTAAAATCCCTCTTTTCTTCTTTCCTCATTTCCGGCCAGTAACAGTTCGCCGGCGGCGAACTTCCGGCGTGAACCAAAACCGGTTTTTATGCTTTGATAATGCGTTTTAATGTTGGGTTAATGTTTCTCTATCAAGTTATAACTGATTCCAAGTCTTTATGGGTATTAAACGCAATTTAATGATGGGTTTTAACTCGGTTTATATGTGAAACCGTCGGATCTATATAACTGAAACCAAACGACTAAATTTCTCAAGAAACACTATTTATAGACATGCCAATTCAATCCCCAACTGTTAGACAATCATAAACCACATAAACATCTAGTTTTAATTGTCCAAGAAACACTGAAATCGAGCCTTAAGTCACGACTGAAATCTGAGTATTTCGGATCCTAAATCGAACTTGTAAGTTATTGTTTGATATGCCGTTTTGATCCTTATATGTTGATCTATAAAAGCCCCATAATTCAGATCATTTATCTTGTTGAATCTGAGTTATTAAAATCAAGGTTAGGGTTAGGGTTTATGTTAGGATTTGGGGAAGAAGAAGATGAACTTGAGTTATAATTTATATAGATTTCAGTTTCAATTAATTCAACAAAATGTGTTGTTAGTGTAGTGGTTGTATGCATAAGAGGGTGGCTCTATGGTCTGGGTTCGAACCTTCACAGCAGCATGTCTGCATACATTTTTTTTCCAGATTATACATATGCATTTTTGTCTTTTCTTTCTTTCTTATTTATTTATATAAATACAATTATATCTTGAAATATTCATAATAAATTCATTTTTGCTCCAAAAATTATAAAAATTTAGGTATAACATCTTGACACCATAAAGAAAACTTGCACACTTTTATTTTCTGGAAAATGTCTTATTTTTATATTTTTATTGAATTTAATTGTTTTAATCGTATTTAATTGATTAAAAATTCATTTTTAGTGATTTTAATCTCAAAATTTTTGGTAAATTATTTCTAATCATGATAAACTGAAATAAAAATATTTGGTTCATAAAACATTTATTTTTATTAATTTTCCTATTTTTAATCATTTAAACATGATTTAATCTCATTAAATCAGTTTTAAATATAAATAAGTTTATACAAATTGTGAGAAAATTATTTTCATCTATTTATATAAGAAAGCATCCAATTTCTATAAAAATAGTATTTTTGGGTCATGTCTTGTATTATTAGTATTATTTATGTTTAATTAGACATAATTAAACATTTATTTATTTACACTATTTAGACATCTATTTTATAAATATTTTTCTTATAAAATAGAAATGTCTTATGATTAAAAGTCTTTATTATCATTGATGGATCTTTGAGTAGCTCATAACTATTTATTGCAATATTTAAGGGGATTGTGTTTATTTACAATAATTAATTAAAGTAATTAACTAAATTATTTTGCATTAATTATTTAAACATATGTTGACCTAAATACTCAATTGGTAATAATTATATTACCTATATTCTAATTACAAACTTTAGTATATTATTTTTAATATACAACTTTTATAATAATTCGACTTATCATAAAAACTATAATTCCCCAAATCGACTTAGCAAACCCTAGATACCTTAGACTTTGTAGACTTTTCCTTACTAGTATTCATATACGTTATAGGTTGAATTCCTCGGAATTCCCATTACTTAGCTCATGACCGCTTAAGTGGATTTTGATCGCTTTCGCAAACTGTGAGTATATCTTTTCCCCTTTTTACTGTTTTACTATTTTGGGGTGACTCATGTACTTACTATCAAGTTTTTATTTCTTTTACTAAATGCAATTCTCATGTGTGTTTGCGTTATGTTAATTTGTGTGTCTATGACTTGTCAAAATCATTAACCTTTGAGGGCCTGGCATTTCAATGAATAGTACTATGGTATATACCCTTGTGACTCTGTTGAGAGTCCTTGTCATTGCTATGTATTACATTACTACTAGTGCATACTATATATATCTGCTTTTCTTTACATAGGGTTGATTTTGAACGGATATTACTTATTACATAATTGCAAATGGTACCGCACATGAATTGCTAAAGACTTTTCCTACTATATTTATTCAAGCAGGGTATGCTCACCAATACATTTTTTATTGACCAAATCATTTTTGTACATGTTTCAGGTTCTTATGAGATTACTTCCAAGCGTTTGAAACTTAGACTTAGATTGAGATTACTGTATCTTAGTTTAGGTTACTAGTCGTAATTGTTGTATTTCTTTCAATGTAATAAATTATTAAATTCAATGTATTCAATTTTACATTTTTAGTCCATGAGCTATTGAACAATCGTCACTACGTGACACCTCGATGTTTCTGCCATCAGTTGGGGTGTTACATGCCACCACCAATAACCACTTTGTATCTTCAACCACAACCCCAAACCCTAGATCTAAAAATCAAGCAAATTTGTAGGAGATGGTTTTAGGGCTAATCTAGTTAATCTTTTCTTCTTCACTGAAAACCCTAGATTTAGCCCGTCCATTTCTGTTTAATGTTGTGAATTTGCTATTCGAACAATTTATTGAGGGCTTAGGTGGTGGGTGGTAGCAGGCGGTGGGTGGTCGCAGGTGGTAGTGGTTAGGCGATTCTATCTTACAACTTATAACAGGATCGTCTTTGGAGGATGGCATGTTTAGATTCATATTTATCTTTGTTCCTCTATTTTATGGCCCACTTTTGTTTTCTCAATTAGCTATTGTTTTAGAGGTATTGTAATACACCCTTCAAGAATTTAAACTTTTATTATTATTATTATTATTATTATTATTATTATTATTATTATTATTATTATTATTATTATTATTATTATTATTATTACTACTACTACACAGATTGTCCTTTAATGAGGGTGAATTGATAAATTTGCCCCTCACGTGAGGGGCATGTGGCCAACTTAACCGAGTTATTTAACTAGGTTTGGTCTAAAGGATAGAAGGTGTAACAAATGAATAAACCCAAGGACATAATGAGTGAAAAATTTTCATAAAGGACATAACATGCAATTTCATGAATAATTAAAGGACATTTTGTGTAATTCTCTCATTTATTTATTTATTTATTTTAGTTTTAAATTAATTCACCATTTTCCAAAAAATCAATTTATTAGCCTATGAGTCGATATAGGTTTTGTACCGAGAGTCACTAGCTCTGTGTCCACGGTTCGATATTTCGAACTTACTTACTTAGTTACACTGCTACTACTGGTAACAGGTGGACTTGCCATTAGTGTGTGGTTTTGTAGGTTTTTCCCATTTTAAAACTTGACCCATTTTATTCACTACTATTTTCAAGCATCACAACTATACAATTATGTTTGGATCTGAGTTTTATTTCTACTTCTTGAAATACTTTAAAACATAGTAGGTTCCACCGATCTCTACCACCCATGAAGCATCGATAAGATACACTACGTTGGTTTTGCATTTTGCGAAGCCATTCGTTGTAATCCCAAAGCACATTGTTTTATTGAACAACAAGAGTTGGTTTAACATTAGAAATGAGTCAAAATAATAAGTCATGACCCTTACTGCAGGCCTGATTTCAGAAACAATAAAAATATGACATCAAACAAACTATGCCTTCATGTACATACATGTTAAGTACTGCCTTCATATTAATACAAGGGTGTCTGTCTGTCATATGGCTTCACTTGAGTAACATAGATTCTAACACTTTTACATACAATAACCGAATTACAGCAACAAAGCATACAACGAAAACACTACTTCGAAAACAACTGTCTGCAGCGTCTTCCAGGCTTTATTCGCCTCCCATCAGCAGCCTCACCCAAAACAACCTCATTAACCAAATCTTTAAAGATTAACCTTTCAACCTCCAATGTAATAACCGGTATTTCACCATCATAATCGGTCCAACTTGCAGCATGGTTTAATACTTCCTCCCACATAACAGTTTTCAACCCGTCGTCTTCCTCGTCTAAACTGATCTCTTCTTTCTTTTTCACAACTTGTAAATGTTCTACCTCCAAACATAAATCCCTTAAAAGCTTTTGCGCATTAAACGTCCTTTTCACAAGCTTAGAAGACGTTTGAAAAGGCACGGACAAAGCTAACTTCCCTGCAAGAATCTCATTAACAGCGTCGAAAATAAGCTTCCTATGATTTTTTTCCTTTTTGATGGTCTTTTTAGGTGCATTGGGTTCTTGTTTTGTGAATTTGGTTTGTTCCAATACTAAAAACAATTCGGGGTTAATCGGGTGACCTGAAGAGTGGAACTGGAAAGCGGTTAGGTTTGAACCGAGGTCTCTTAGTAGGAGCCCAGAAGCTAATAGAATCTCTGAAATGTACATGTCATCAGGCTTTGTGTGTTCACAAAGAGATGCAATGTAATCTGTTTGTGCTTCATCATGACCCGAACCGAGCCTTGTGAGTTTTTGAACCAAATGCTCAATGTCTTGTAGCTTTTTGCGGTTAATTTCAGTGGTCATACCCGAAGATAATGTGTCAGGAATGACATTTCTTGCTTGCCATTGATGTTTGATGTAGTGATCAGCGTCATCTGTGAGTTTTATCAAATCATAAGCACTGAAGCACATGACACACTCACAAAAATTGCAGGTGTTGTTACAAGTGTTCGTTATTCAAATCGAACAGAGGTGGCACTTTGACCCATTTACATAAATGGGTCGTTTCACGATAAAGAGTCTAGAGGGTAATTTAAACGATTAGATTAAAAAGAAACGGGTCAATAAGTCTAACGAGTAATAGAAATATATTTACCTTTAAAAAAAGAGGTCAATGGATGTAACGGGTCGAAAAAAGGATAAATGTTTACCTTTCAGTGTCTTCAGCCTATGTTTTACAGGTGAAGGGGAATCCTCCATAAAAACTCCGTCATCAAGAACAGAAACTGGACTTGGATATTCCGGGCCAAGTAACGTTGATTTCTAGAAATAAAAAATGATATAAAAAGTAATTAGACATTTGAAATTTGATACATGTACTTGAAATGTGCTAATTCTGACCCATTTACAGAAGAATGGCTCGATTTGGGTCGTTTTTATCTTGAGTAAACAAAAGTAATAATCTACTAAGTCTATTTTTGATGCATACGAGATCCTAACATGACTGATTAAGTGCTGAATGGTTTAGCTATGCACCAAGTCTGCAGCTCTTATCTATTCCATTCAGAGCCTTTTTTAAGTTGAAACAAATAGTCTGAACGCTGAACAATTCAGAGCTAAATGGTTGAGAGCCTCATTGGCCCTAAAAGATTATTATTGTCATAATATTGCCTTTATGACGATAAATAAGGCAGTAATTTAAAACCAAAAATGGAAAAAAAGTCTTTGCGGGTCATTTTGACCGTTACTAAAAATGACCGAATTTGACCCGTTACCAGCCCGCTCAACAAGTCCAACTGAAACTACCTCTTGTATTGAGATAGGAGACTGCAAGTTATCAGTTTCTTCAGAAAATCCAGGAATGTTGACCACTTCATGGGACACTCGAGTTTTTCTGTCGCTCAACTTCTTTAATCCGCCCTTTACATCACAGTGCTGCCCATCGTTTTGCTGAATGTTGAAATATTTTGACCTCCTTCCACCAGGTGAACTCGAACCTGAAACCTGTTTGACCGACTGTTTTCTCAATTTACTTGAATCCACTTGCGGCGTGGGTGGCATAGACCGCCTATCTAACTCGGCCCGCTTCTGTGGTACTCTTGGGCTGATAGATCCTGAGCTCTTTCCTGGTTTGGTCAAACCAGGTGTAGTCTTTGTATGTTTTCCCACACTTTTGACTTCAGTAGCATGGGCTGCATTTTTTCTAAGTGTACTTTTAGGATTATTATTTCTTAAACTCCTTCTATCATCAATAGGCATACTCAATCTTTCAACAAGCTTTGCAGGCCTAATGATGACAATAGGTTGTTGTTTCACCATACTTTGTGTTCTTTCTTTTCGGCATTCCGTTGACCGCATTGCCTCTAATATCTGTTTAAGAGCTCTAAGATCCTTTTCAGATTCTGTGAACTCAAGATCCTTCAGTCTTTCATCAACTTCACAGTAAACTGACGAGAACGGGCTATGCATTGTACTTGGGGTTCTCATAGCACGAGAAACGGGCCTATGAGGACTACTAGCACCGTCCCATTGCTTCCACGCTGCAGGCTCAGTTGAATAACATGAAACTGACTTCATGTCAGAATTCCTCCAGAGCGGAGATGTCGGTTCCCTTGGTGAAATTCTTGGAGAAGTATGCATTTTTATTGGCCCGAATGTGTTCAGGTCTTCAACTCCAGAAGTCCTGACCGGGCCCAACTCAGATTGCTTCAGGTTGGTTGATGAAGAATCAGGGAAAACTTCCAAGCCCATCAACTTGGCGACAACGCTAGGTGAGCGTGACTGAATTGGGCCTCGGTTAGTAGAGATGACATCATTGCTTTTCGGGTTCCTTAAACTATGATTTGAACTCTCTCTGCTGTCTTGATATCGTCTCGGTAATGCTTCCAGCTGCTTTGAAGTCACTGTTTTTGAATTACCTCGCGGCTGAAAGCATAAACGGTTTGTTTCCTGTCCATCATAAGAAAACCTCGGACAGTCTTTAGGTAATGATAACAACGACCCGTCTCTAAGTTGGTAAGATTTAGATCTAGAAAGTTCTCTAGATTCATTATAATGCCAACTGGCCTCTCTATAGTCCACCATGCGGTCGGTTGCATCATCTTTGACAGTAGGATTACGTCTGTACATTGAATCTTTGACCACGTCTCGAAGATCAACGCTCTGGTGAGATTGGCGTGTTAAAGAATCCCTTGAAGGGGTTACTGGAAACACAATGTGATCGGGTTCTTGATGACTTGGTTTATTAATACTACAATCCACAGATGAAAATGAAGATGAACGCGACATTGATGAGAAAGAGTCTCGAGATGATTCTGTCGACGCCCTGTTCTTGTCTTGTACAGTCTTGTTCGAGTATTTTTCCTGAAATAGTAATGCGCGTTAACATTGGGATCAGATTATAGTAACATGTGAGCCAAAAATGTTTGTGGGTCAACACAACCTGACCTGACCCGTTTTGACCCATACTATATATAAATCATTTTACCACAAGTCCTTTTTGACCAGTTATCCAACCCGCCCGCTTTGCTACCTCAAGAACGGACACTCATTTGTTGCGAATACTTTTAAAGTAAAAACTACAATAAGATAACAATGAGTGTTCAAACTTCTCATGATAGGAAATAGTTTTGGCATACTTACTGTAATGTATGGTTTCTGGTATGAATTACTTGACTCGCGTTCAGGCGTTCCATAGCCGAAGTGTGGACTGCCTACATAAGATGAAGTAACATCAGAGTTTGAGGTTATATGATTCAGTATGATGGAGAAACAACCATTCAAGAACCTGTATGGATAACTGGACATTCCAACCCAATAATTATTATTAAGATACAATATAAACGAATCACTTGTGGTTGGGACAATCTGCACAAAGTATCATACATCGTTCCGTGGACTGTCCACGCGAGCTCATGTTATTGCGGTTATATAGTAACCAAAAGAGCCATGAGCTCATGTAGGTAAAGCGGACAATACTAGCTGATACGAGACCAGGTCCCACTAGTCATGTATAGTCTCTACCTAACTAACCAAAAGAGTCATATGCTCATCGTGGATTCGGAGTGTTTAAAGGCTCAAGTTCGCGGGTTGGTGGGTCCAACCTAACCCGAACCCAGTGGCGGACCTACATACATCTTAAAGTGGGCGGGCGCCCCCCTTAAAAGAAAAAAGTTAGTGTAATTTGCAGGCTAAAATCCCGAACGCATCCCTTAAAAGTTCGGTTAAACCTCTCTATCGCAGCCCTTGAAAAAAAATTCTAGGTCCGCCACTGCCCGAACCCACAAAATTTACACAAGCGAGAAGACAACTTTAACGCAAAAATTGTGTCAGACACATGAACTCGAGCACGACCCGAAATTTTGTGGGTTAACCAAAATACAACCCGTTTGACCCAAATGTTTTTTTTTTCCGCATATAATATTATTTTATAATTAAAATTGTACAATAAAAATACAAATGTATAAAAAAATTATTGTTGTATTGTAAAATTTTGGCTCATTAGCACCCGAGGAGATCAGGTTCCTGAGGATGGTCCACATCACATCAACTTCTCGACTCCCCAGGGGAGAGGATTTGTTTTCACTAAATTAGGGTTCTTTATCCAGAAAGGGGTGGTGGCGCAACTTGTTGCCCCGCCTACCTGCCATAATTTGCCCCTTTTATTTTTATTAAAATGAAATTTCACTTATAACCAAAAACTAAAAATAAAAAAACTTTATGTCAATTTCTTTTTAAATTATAATATTGAATAAATTACCAAACAATATATTACAATAAATAGTTCAAACGGGTCAACATGCCAACCCGTTGAGTTGACCCAACCAGTTTAGCTAGACCGGTTGATGGGTTAAACCTGAAATTCACCCGAGCCTGTTTAGGCTAAACCAAGAACTACAAGTTTTGTGTTAACTTTCGTGTCGTATTTTTAGGTCGTGTAATTCAAACCCCATAAAAACTGTTCATGTGGTTGGTTGATCACATTTTATGAAAAAGCAACCAAATATAACACCATAAAAACATGAAATGTTACCAGTAGGAAGCCTTTTCGGACTGTAGTGGAATAACCGCCTTCCTGCAACAATCTGGTTGCGATCAAAGAGCTGAAAAACACCAGTCATACAACTTATCTGCTTCTGCATATCAACATTATCATCACTCAATGAATGCAATATCTTTGCCGCCATTAATTTTATCCTTCACAACACAACCAAACAAACTTAAACACAAAAGTATATTATACTTTTGTTTATTTCAGCAGCATTGCTGATTTGCTTCCAAAGAAGAAGGAAAGATCAGAAGCTTTTACAGAAGATGATAACAAAAAAGTGTGACGTTGGTATTGCTGAATTGGATAGAGATATGTGGAAATGTAATTGTATGGTGGGTCTCCATCGTTGGAAGTATTTATTTTATTGAATAATGAATATTTAATAAATAAATAAAGGGTGATATGCTATCCGTCCAACGTGTTTAGGATATGTGTGTGTTTACACTTGCATGTGATGTAGGGATGATTGTTTTGATGTGGGTCTTGGTTTCTCTGCTTTAACATGTGAAGTGTCAGATATGGGAGAGAGACAGAAGTCAAAGGAGTCAATGGAGTTTGTAATAGGGAAAATCACCAATATGGCATTTTACTTGGTTAATTTACTAAAATAGCCATCCTAACTGTCTTGGGAGAAACGATTCCCCCATCTTAAGGCATCTGAGCCGACTCCGAAGACGGGTGAGACGGTGACCAATCAAAACAAGCCACATGTCCCAAGTCTCTCTCTCTCTCTCTCTTCTAATAAAAAAATCTCCAAGCGACTCTGTGACGTCTCCCGACACCTAAAACGTCTCTGTGACGTCTCCACTGTGCCGGAAGCGTCTCGGTGACGTCTCCCAACTCCTAAAACGTCTTTTGCAACCGTGTCGGAAGCGTCTCTGTGACGTCTCCCAACGCCTAAAGCCTCATGGAGACGTCTCGGGACCTGTGAAGATTTTTTTATTATATATTTGACACGTGGCAATCGGCTATTGGTTCACTACAAAAGCCTCATTGAGACATCTCGAGACCTGTGAACCGTCTCTCTCAAGACGGTTGGAGTGGCTATTTTGATAAATTGACCCGATCAAAGGCTATATTGATGATTTTCCCATTGTAATATTGCATTACAGAATATTAATAATAATGATATTATTGAATCATTAGGCACCACGAGCACCCCTCGGCTACTTAACGGGGCTTCAACTTTAGGCTAGTAAATGGGGCTTGGGGAAGCCGAAGAGAGAAGGGAACAAGCCAAGGAGAGAGGAAGAAAAAGTGGGGTTTTTGGGTGGGGTACATCTTAATGGGTGTGTGTGATTGACTGATTGGTGGGTATAGTAAAATAGTGGGGTCCTTGGTTCAAGACTACTTTGGGCTTGGCATTTCCAGTGTTTAGGCCACTTTAGGTTAATTAAAGGTAAAAATGACGTGACACTGTATGATTGGTTAGGATGGAGCTACATGTGGCTTGTGCCCCTTCCCCCTTAAGGGCAAAATGGAATTTATTAAAACTTTTTTCGGTTTGTAAATAATAATAATCTCTAACGGAAAGTATTTCCTCCACCACACCCACTTTTCACATTAAGGCTATGGGTGGTGGGTGTTTCCTCTCCCTTCTTTCCCCCCAGTCTACATTAGCGTCACGTTATTTTTGTTTTTATCTTCTTTAAATGAGGGAAATAGCTCCCCCTTCTTTCCCTTTTTATTTTTTATTATTTTTAAAAGGAAAAAGGACGAAAAGGATGAAAAAAGAAGCTCGGGGAGGGAGGGGAAATATCCCCGTCTTTACCGAAAACAAGGGGGGGTGTTCCCCCTCGGTGCTCACCTCCACCTCAGCTCCCCAATGAAGTCACCGAGATAGGGGTGTTCAACGAATCGAATAACGAATTTTCGAATTATTCGAATCGAATTTCTCGAATTTTTAATATTTTTACCTGAATTCGTATTCGATTCGTATTCGTTTAAAATTCAATTTATTCGATTCGTATTCGATTCGAATAAGAAACTCGAATTCGAATCGAATTCGAATAAATTCGATTTAGTTCAAGTTCACCATAAAAAATAAACCGTTTTATTTTTAGTTTTAAAACTAATACAAACTCATTATTTTTAACATATAAAATACAAATCTACAAAACTAATAAACAACAATATGTCAAATACGGGGATAGTAAAAATAGTAGAGAGTATATTTTGTTAGAGTTTTGTGATATATAAGGTAAACTCGTAAAATATAGTTATGGTAAAAGTTCTAAACACTATGGGTTCTTAGAGTTTGACCAAAATTTAGAAGTTATTTTTTTTCAATGTGTAAATTTGTGTATATAATAATGTGTATGTGTGTATATATATTTAAAAAATATACATGTATAGTTTTTATTCGAATTTCGAATCGAATCGAATTTAAAATCATAAATTCGTATTCGATTCGTATTCGATTTACTGGACTCGAATTCGAATTGAATCGAATTCGAATTCTTAATAATCGAATCAAATTCTTGGTAATCGAATCGAACTAAGTTGAATTTCGAATTTTTCGAATCCGAATCGAATTCTGAACACCCCTACACCGAGACCACACGGTCCACACCCTATGGTCTAATTTCCCTCATTAAACCCCCGTTGAATAATACTAGCAACGTTAGTTTTCCATTAACGTGGCAAATGACTAGGTATATGATGTAGCACTTTTAAATTGACATGGGACACCATAAACATTTTATATATTTATAACCATTTAAAGATACTATCTTTTACCATTTAATATTTAACCCTCGTTTACCCATTTAAAGACAACTTATTGCTGATTTGTGTTAAATGGTAAAAGAATGTATCTTTAGATGGTTATAAAGATACCAAGTGTTTACAATGTGTCACGTCACTTTAAAATTGGCACACCATATATCCAGTCATATGCCACGTCTATGGAATACTAGTGTGGTTAGTATTATTTAATGGGGGGCTAATGAGGGAAATTAGTGTGAAAGGTCGGTGTGATGAAGGGAATATTTTTAATTGGAATTATTATTGACTAAAAAAAAAAAAGGAGAAGAAGGAGGAGGAATTGAGCATGAAGAAAAAATCTTGAAACTTCAATGGTTCTAGTATCTTGAAGATTTAGAAGTAAACATTTAGGAGAGAGAAAGTAATAATTTTGAAAGGAACTAACAATTTTATTATACATAATATAGAAATTTAACAAAACCCTAATACGCTCCGACTATGTCGGGCGATCAGCGGCGGCAAGACGAAGAATCTGAAGAGTGGGAGCAGGTTCAGCGAAGGAAAGGGAGAAGGAATGGGCATCAGGAAGCGGGGAACAACAAGGTTATCACGAAGTTATTCGTGTCGAATCTTCCTCCGAAGTGTTCATCGCAGGATCTTAAGGACGTCTTGGGAGGTTTCGGTAGGTTCGAAGGGTCGTATGTTGCTAGAAAACTGGACAAGTGGGGGAAACGGTTTGCGTTCGTTTCTTTCTCGGAGGTCAGTGATGTTCAGCGTTTGGTGGAGGAGATGACGGATGTGTGGATCGGTACGTACAAGTTATTTATTACGATCGCGAGGTTTGTGGATGGGGAGAAAATACAATTGCCGGTTAAAGATCAGGTTAGAAAGAAGGCGGCGGCGGCTCCAACGGTTCATCCGAACCCTAATTCCGGGGAAGGAGAAGGAGGGGGACAGTCCGATAACTAAAGGGTGCTATGATAGTGATACAGGTAATGGACGCTCGTTTGTGGATTCGGTGTTGAATAGGAACGTGGTGGACGTAATCAAGGTTGATGACTCTGTGGAGAGGTTTTCGAATTGGAATAGGCTTGCCTTGGTGGGAAGGGTGCGTGATTACAATATTTTGTGTTCCTTGAATGTGCTTTTGCGAAGGCAGTGTGTTGTTTGCGACATAAAATATTTAGGGGGATTCACGGTAGCTTTGGTTTTCCATGATTGCACTATGGTTGAGTCACTGTTTAATGATAAGGAACGTTGGTCATCTTGGTTCGAGTACTTGGTGAAGTGGGATGGCAGTGGGGTTGTGGAGGATGATCGTATTGCATGGCTCCAAGTGCATGGCGTTCCGGTGCAGTTGGCGCTTGATCAGGTGTACGACGTGATTGGTAGTAGATATGGGAAGGTGATAAAGTCTGCATGCTTGTCCGGGGATGATAATGATTTTTCGACGGCGTTCATCGGGATACTTTGTAAGGTACGTAAACGGATAGTGGATCGTGTGGATATTAGTTGGAGGGATAGATTGTTTAATGTGTGGATAGAAGAGGACGTTGGAGAATGGGTACCGGATTGCGTCGTTGAGATGGATGAGGTAGATGACGTAGTGTTGCCGGAGGTTGATAAAGGATATGACAGTATACATGCAGAGGTGAATGTGGCGCCTCATAATGAGGAAGGTGAGTTGATGGATAATGTGATGTCTAATGGGGATGGTAATTTTGGTGGGATGGCCGATGGGAATGGTCCCGTGACTTCAGTTTCTACGCGGAAGAAGTATCGTCGGAAATCTTTGTTTAAAAATCGGACTGAGGGTAGCGGTTCTCTAGAGCGTCCTAAAAAAAGACAAAGGGAGAACAATGACATTTTCGGGCTTGACAAGATCATTGGTATTATGTCCGACGCGGTGGGTTCGAGTAGTTGTAACGATGACACCGGTGATGATGGGTTCCTTACACCGGATCTTAACAAGGGAGTGAGTGGGCAGATGGGAAGCAGGACGCCTGATATGCCTGTGAATGATGGGATTGTTCGCGAGGATGCTTTTCCTAGTGCGGGTATTTTGCGGACTCCTATTGAAGAAGAAGTAGATGCCACTGTGTTGTTAAGTAATGCTTTGGGGGTGGTTAATATGGGCAATTTTGCATCTAGTATTACAGCAGAGTTACACAAAGAAGGGTTTCAAGGTGGTGATCAATGAATTTTATTTCATTGAATATTCGTGGTTTGGGGTCGCTCGATAAAGCTGATTGGGTTCGTAGTATCCGGGTTCATAATGAGGTTAGTTTTCTCATGTTACAGGAGACGCAGTATAGTTCTTTGGATTCGGTAAATCTGGGGAGGTATTGGGGTTTCGGGGAATTCGCTTTTGATTGGGTTCCTGCTACGGGGAGGTCGGGTGGTCTTATATCGGTTTGGGATCCTTAGGTTTTTGTTATGGATAGGGTTATCAAGAACTCTAGTTGGTTGCTTGTGTCTGGTTCGCTCAAGGGGAGTGGCCGTGGTTTTCATGTGCTTAATGTTTATGCTCCTCAGAGTATTGTGTCTAAACGTATTTTATGGGCGGAGATTAGTGGTTTAGTCGGAGATGGGGATGGCAAGTGGGTGGTGGCGGGGGATTTTAATTCGGTGAGGAGCGTGGAGGACAGAAGGAATTCTAATTTTAATGTGACCGAGACTACCGAATTTAATGATTTTATTGATGACACGAATTTACATGAATACTCCTTAAAAGGGAGGCGTTTCACTTTTGTGGCAGGTGACAAGTTAAGCCGTATTGACAGGATTTTTGTTAACTGGGAATGTTTTATGGAGTGGTCTAGTGTTGAGTATATCGCTCTAGAGAGGAATCTGTCCGATCATAGTCCGTTGTTATTAAAGACTAGTTCGAGAAATTTTGGCCCTAAACCGTTCAAGTTTTACAATTCGTGGATCAGTCGGGAGGATCTGGGGGAAGTGGTGAGGAAAACGCTTCATGATGGTGTTTATATTGGGCGCCCGGATGCAAAACTATTATTGAAATTCAAGGCGTTGAGAAACAACATTTCTAGTTGGGCAGCAGGGATTAAAGCGTCAGAGAGGAGTGAGAGACATCTGTTGGAAGCGGAACGTAGTGAATTGGATTCCAATATGGAGTCTAGGGATTTATCAGAGGAGGAGGTTTGGTCTTTGGCTGAGATTAAAAGGCGGCTTGGTGAACTTGATGAGCTTAACTTGCGTGACTTGAAGCAGAAGGCTCGGTGTAATTGGGCTTCCCATGGGGACGATAATTCTAGGTATTTTCATGGTTTCATAAACAAGCGTAAGGCTTCTAATTACATTCCTGGTTTAGAGGTTGACGGGAGGTGGGTTACGAATCTGGTTATTATTAAACGGGAAGTGATGGGTTTTTTTCGTAATAAATTTAAGGAGAACATGCGTACGCGGCCGTCCTTGGTGTGTTATGGGTTTTCGGCGTTGAGTAGTGGTGTGGCAGAGGGTTTGATCAGTGAGTTTTCTTCTCAGGAAATTAAAAGGGCGGTTTGGGATTGTGGTGTGGACAAAGCCCCGGGGCCTGATGGATTCAATTTTAGATTCATTAGACATTATTGGGAGTTGTTCGAGAACGACTTTGTGGAGATTATGGGTAGCTACCGTGAGACCGGGCGATTCAGTCCCGGGGTCGGGTCTTCGTTTATTACGTTAATTCCTAAGGTGAATGAGCCTTCCAAGTTGGGGGATTTTAAGCCTATTAGTCTCATTGGGTGTGTTATTAAAATGGTGTCCAAGGTGCTGGCTAATCGTTTGAAAGGGGTTCTGGGAGGTCTTGTGTCGGAGAACCAGTCAGCGTTTTTATCGGGGAGGTATATTCTTGATGGGCCTTTGATGACCAATGAGGTGATTGCTTGGGCTAAGAAGAGAGACAGAAAAATGTTCCTGTTTAAAATTGACTTTGATAAGGCGTATGATAATGTCAATTGGGATTTTTTACTGTCAGTTATGTCTCAATTGGGCTTTTGCTCAATTTGGTGTGACTGGATTCGTGGCATTTTGGTGTCCTCTAGAGCCGCGGTTTTAGTGAACGGCTCCCCCACGTTCGAGTTTGGATGCGAAAAAGGTATTCGTCAGGGAGACCCTCTTTCCCCGTTTTTGTTTATTATTTTGATGGAGGCGCTCTCGGGTATGATGAATCAAGCTTGTGATATAGGCGCGTTTCATGGTGTCAAGCTTCCAAATGATGGTCCGGTGATGTCTCATTTGCTTTATGCGGACGATGCAATGCTCATGGGGGAGTGGTCGTCTTTCAATTTTATTAATATGAGACGGATATTGCGCATTTTTTATTTATGCTCTGGGTTGAAGATTAATCTTAATAAATCGGTGCTCTTTGGAGTGGGGGTGGAAGACGAGGCTATAGCGAATGTGGCTGAGTCTTTGGGTTGTAAAGCAGGTACTTTTCCTTTCATGTATTTAGGTATAAAGGTTGGGGCTAATATGAATAGAGTGTCGAATTGGGACCTGGTGGTTTCTACTTTTAAACGGAGACTATCTAAGTGGAAGGCTAACACTCTTTCGATTGTCGGGCGTCTCACGTTAATCAAGTCGGTGTTGGATAGCTTGCCCACGTATTATTTTTCGTTATTTAAAGCTCCAAAGAAGGTGGTGGATGTTTTAGAGGGTCTGATGCGCAGATTTTTATGGGGTGGGTCGGAGGATGTGCGAAAAATGAGTTGGGTTTCGTGGGAGGTTGTCACTAAAGGTATTAAAGACGGAGGGTTGGGGATAGCGTCTCTAGAGGTCAATAATAATGCTTTGCTTGTTAAATGGTTGTGGCGTTTTTTAAATGAACAAAACGCGTTATGGAGAAGAGTTATTGTCTCCATTCATGGGTCGTCAAGAAGTTGGGGTGTTGCACCGCTTAACAACGCCATCACGGGTGTATGGAAGAATTGTGTTTCTTTTTGGAACAAACTTAAGGTTGATGGGGTTGGTCTAAATGGTGTCATTCGGGGTTCTCTTGGTAACGGCGGTCAGATCAGGTTTTGGTTGGACACTTGGTTGGGTGATCAACCTCTTAAACAATTGTTTCCTTCTTTATTTGCGCTCGACAAGCACAAACGGGTGCTGATTGCAGGTCGGGTGCAGTGCATAGGGGACGCTTGTATTGTGCGATGGGACTGGTCACGCGCGCCTTCTTCTGCAGCTGAGTTGCTGGATAAACAGAGGTTAGAGGCTCAGTTGCTCGCGGTTAACATGTTGGACAGGGCTGATAGTTGGCAGTGGCACTATGGGTCCAGTTTGGAGTTCAACGTTGCTACTGTTAAAAAGTGGCTACGTGGTCCGGTTGATGGTGGTGTCGAGTTCGGTTTTAAATGGAGTTCTTGGGTCCCAAATAAGTGCAATATCTTCATGTGGCGCGCTTTCTTGGATCGTCTTCCTACCAAGACGGGTTTAGCGCGTAGGAACATTAATGTTGATAACTTGTTTTGTGTGTGGTGTGACTCCTATGACGAAACCATAGAGCACGTTTTGACCGGTTGTGGCATTGCTATGGGGGTTTGGAACTCGATTGCTGCTTGGTGTAAAATTCCTAGACCGTTCGTTTTCCATGTTAATGATTTGATTAACTTACACGAGAATAGTGGCGTGGTGGGCAACAAAAAATTGGTTTTACATGGGATAATCATCATAGCTGCTTGGAGACTGTGGAGAGCCAAGAATGACAAAGTGTTTCATAGCAAGACTCCTAACGTGACGGATTTGGTGGCGGATATTAAAACCGTGGGGTTTCTTTGGTATAAGCATAGATTTAAAAACGGGGTAGTGGATTGGGCTAGATGGTGTTCTTTTGATGTAATGTGATTTTTGTATTGGTTGTTTTGGTTTTCGGCTTCTTTCTCCGCCTTGGGGATAGTTGTCGGTTTTCGTTGGTTTAATGAATGTCTCTTTTCAAAAAAAAAAAAAAAAAGACTAACTGAAAATATGTGAAATTAATAAATTCTATTTTGTCATGATTAAGTTATAATATACAAAGAACATTAGAAATCTAATTGAGTTTTTGAGCTTATGCTAATAAATCCTCTGATAATAAAATCTAATAAAAGGGAATGCTCATAATTGTATAAATTAAAGGAATCACTAGCTTGAAATTAATAAATTCCATTTTGTCATGATTAAGTTATAATTAATATACAAAAACATTAGAAATCTAATTGAGTTTATGAGCTTATGCTAATAAATCCTAGTCTATATCTATCTATCTATACATATAATAAAAGAAAGCAATGTGGGACATATGACACTCCCACATTGCACCTCCATTTCTTCTACACCCACATTGTGCCACATGACAATATGTGAGGATTTATAAAACTTTCCTATTTTTTTAAAAAGCAAAAATCATTTATTTCTTTTGTTCAAAATTGGTCAAGAGTTTTATTGACTTTCCTAAATCACATTGATCATCATTACCACAATTCCAAAAACACAATCAAATCCTTTAAATGAGTTAGGTTACAGCTTCATCTCTGCCTCCTCTATACGATCTCTATCATCTAAAGCAAACCATCGAAATCTGTGATTTTGTTCTACCAAATTCGATTTCTGTTTATGAACCGACCCTAATATGTTTGTTATTTTTTGAAGTTTTCAGTTTTGAAGAAACCCTAATTGCATATTTGTTCATCTCAGATCTCAAATATTCAACAAAGATTTAACATCTTCAAGGTACATTGTCGTCTCTTTATCAATTTATTGTTTGTATTTTCTTTTTGTTATGAAACGTGATACATGCTCATCGATTATAGATCTGAATTATATTTTCTTTTTTTCATTCTAATCTGCTCTTTTTTTCGTTAATTTGTTCTCTACTTGGCTGTTCGTTAGATATCTTTTGATGATTGTATGTTTATTCAGAGAAGAGCACACAACGGAGCACCACCGTGTAAGTCATGAAATCTACTTATTCAATTATTCATTATTATTTAATCTAAACAATTTCCCTTCTGTTTTTAATTTTTTTTTTGTTTGTTGTTTTTGCTTTTGTTCGATGAACAAATCAATTCAACGTTTCAGTTAACAAATAAGACCGATGACCATGTGGGGTTCAAGGTAAAATTTTAAACCTTTATAGTTTTTTTTTTTTTTTTTGCTAGGTGATTATGTTATGATCTTATTTTTGATTGGTGTGTGGTGATTTATGGATTATTGATTTGGGTTTTTTTGGTTTTTGGATCTTGGGTGTCACGTAGAATGGTAGATGATGATTTGATTTTTTTTTTTATTTTGATTGTTTTTTATGTTAATAAGACAGATGGTGAAGAGAAGTTGCTGCAGTAAGTGATGTTTTTTGTTTTATGTTCATTGCATTGGCTGTTTGTGATTGCACTATGAAGTCCATGAAACTCTTCGATGAACGATGTCAAGGTATTATGGGTAATTTTTTAGAATTTCTTTTTCCTAGATGCTTAAGATGTTATTTATTTTAAAATACTTCTATTGATTATTGTATTGTAGTTCATTTAATTTGAAGGAGGATTATTGTATGATTGTGTTAGGTGTTGAAGGAGGATTATTGTATGATGATGCATTAATTGTTTTGTAGGATTTTGGAGGTTTTTATGTGTATGTTGGTGTTCATCATGTTCATACAGATTATGATATTGTTTTTTGAATGCCCGTTTGAATTTTATGTTTGATCTTGCTTTTGTTGGTCAACAATGGATTGCATGTTTGTAGGAATATTTTAATTGGTTTCCAAGATTGTGGCATTAATTCTGATTGATTTGGTTTGACCATTTTTTTTTATAGAAAATCTAAATTTAAAATTGATTTATTTGTTTGAAAGTTTAAAATTTTGTTTTGACTTTATATATTTTTTTACAAAAACTTAATCAATATTAAGAAGTTTCCTTATCAAATCCGTAAACGTTTTTCAAGATTGTAGATGTAAATTTGAATTTTCAAATCTAAATGTTTAATTGAATTTTAAATTCAAATTCAAATTGTCACATTAATTTTGGTAATTTAAAAACTTAATACATACCTTTTAATTATTAATTTTTCTATTTCTAAAAGTTCGCATAGTTAAATATGAAATTGATTTGTAATTTATTATAATAATATAAATTAAACTGGTTTCATAAGCTTTCATTACTTACCAAAAACCATAGAATATTTATTTGTTAAAGTTTTATTCTCATTTTAATCACAAATATCATTTGGTAACTAATATTTTTTTTTTTGCTTTTGGTTATTGTTTTTAATTGGATTATCATCTTCGAATACGATATCTTTAGTTATCTGTGAATCCTATTATTGTGACACCCCGCATTTTCAGGTTTCTACTTTAACTGAACTCTAGTTAACTTGCATGTGCATACGTGCCTAAACACTTGACCAGGGTTAGTTAGGAAGGTCTTCCTATATGTTATAGGGTAATAACATATGTTATGTGATAATAACATATGTTACATTATAATAAGTAAAGTTATCATCACAATGCACACACGAGTCCTGTATCCCGAACGTTGGTGAATTATCTGGCATACATGATAATGTGCACAATGGAATTATGATGAACGTGAAGTAACATGTTTATGTGGATTACATGCTTATGTGAATTACCGCTTGACTGAAAGTTAATATGTAAACCATGCAAATTACGTGCACCTTAGGATTAATATGTTATGAGATGATAAAAACAATAGTTTTTATGCAATTTAGGGTGATTAATATCATCGGGCCCGGTGTTGGACTAGAACATGACTAACGGGCCCGGTTAATGGACTAAAAGGGGCCCTAATACCCAATTTCTTGGGCAACAAGCCAAGCCCTCTTATAATTAGGAGACAAAAAAAATCATAAAACCCTAACCCTTCTTCCTTGTTGCGCCGTGAACCCACCCCCATCCCCTTTCCTTTGATTTTCAACAAACATCAATCCTATTCATTCCTTCAAGCTAGTTTGGGTGCAATCTCTAGGCTTTAAGGGCTCTTGCATTGAAAGGTATAATCTTTACATATTTTATGATGGTTATTAATGATTAAAAAGTTTAAAAATCGTAAGGCATGCATACATATAAATCGCATAACACATGTTAGTGGGAGTTCTTGAATGTTCATTGTGATTTGATGATGATAATTGTTGCTAGTAATCATAATTAAGGTTTTTGTATGATAATATAGGTGTTTAATCAGAATAATATGAGTTATGCATGTATTAGAGATTTTTATGCATGATTAGGGTTTGTGAATAACTTGGGGAGCAAGTTTCAGTTTCTGGCAGATTCATTAGGGTGTTTTGTAGGGGCTGTATCTTGATGTTAAATTGGTTGTTTTGATCGATTCTTTGCATGAATGGATTGTACATGGTCTTAGCTTTTTATAATGAGCAAAATCATCTGATTTGGATGTCGTTTGATATGTTTTTGGAATTTTATTTGATTAATGGTCATATCAGAATTTCGGAGTTATAAATTGGGTCAACTTTAAACCGGTATAACTCAAGTTTTAAAAATAATTAAGTTATGAAATTTGGACAGGAGGTCAATATTGGAAAAACTTGGCTTTTCCAAGTGGATTCACCTCGTTTGGGTGAATACACAATTTTTGGGAATTTTTCTACTAAACTGACCTGTTGTGTAAATTTTCTGGACATAGCTGTGTTGTACGAATTTTAATAATTTTTGTGTTTGGTCTTGAGACAAAAAAAAAATATGAGTTATTAAATAAATCCCAAAGAATATTCAGTAAAACTTTGAGAGTTTAATTCATTGTTTAAGTATTTTAAATAAATTAGTTTTTGTGGCGCACAATCTGTCCTAAAAACGCAGATTGTGTATTATGTGTTTATGTGACTATTTGGAGTCTTATATGATATGTATTTGACATGAACTTATATGAGTACTTATAGGAGATGTGTATAAGGTATAAAAATGATAATAATCATTATGATCACCAACGGGATACGTAGGACTTACTTGTGCATGTAGAGTCACTAGGCGTCACTACACGATTGGAACTTTAGTAGTTTTGGACAATCAAGTTGCATGATGTGTTGGTATGCACGTATACTCACCTAGTGACACTTGTAATAGGGAGTTGGTAGCTCGTTACTGTTTGAGGGATCTGGATCATTCACGTGCAACCTAAGGTGAGTTTCACTACTCTTTTCTCAAAAGCATGTGTCTCGGGTTTGAGACAACGTACTTAACTTTTTCTAGTCCGGTTTGGGACTACTTACACATCCCGGGTTGGGATGCTATGGCTCCTTGTGCGGGTCGGGTTTTGATTCCTTGTGTGGATCGGGTTTTTGATCAGTTTAAAACTTATTGGTCCTTTGTGAACTAAACACTCTATCATTTGGATAGTCCTTGCATATTATTGGGTTAATCGCTGGAGGCGAACGGAGTATTAGCTAATAGCGCTATTAGGTTGTGCAGCAACCTTATGCCTGAGGTGCTTAAGGCACGGGCATGAACTTCTGACCACATTTGAGAACTGGTGTTGATAGACACCAGTTATTGAGGCAAATTATTATGCTACTGAAGGTGTCCCAATAATACTGTTTAGTTGCAATGAGTGGGTTAGCTACCCCTGACACGCTTAAACTGATAACACTTGAACATTTTGGTCTGGAGGACCTACTCTTTTACTTGGTTACGTGGTTTTGAAAACCAGCGCATTTACTTACTCATTTCTTTACTTAGTGAACTCACCAACATTGTTTGTTGACCCACGATATACATGCTTTTGCAGGTAGTTAGCTTCCGGTGCCACGATTAGAAAGCACTGCACACTTCATTGCATTTGGGGTCTTGGGCATACACTTAAATTATATATCATGCTTTTATGTTTTCTTTCATATGGTTTTATCTTGGACACGTTGTTTTGCGCATAGTTTTAAAAAGGTTTAAACTTGGCTTACGCTTCCGCAGCTTAACTAAACTTGATTTTTGAAAACGAACTAAATGGTTTGGGCATTTAGAGTTTGTTCATATGACTTATGGCTATGGGATCCTGGTATGTCATGCGCCTCGTGGTATAAACCCCCGCAGTGGAAATTTGAGGGTGTTACAATTATCATCTTCGTCTTCAAGGTATGATTTCGTCTATTAATACAATGTCTTTATTAATTTTTTTAAATCGAAAATCTAGCCATTAAAGGCAATGGTCAACAACGGTCAAATATTAAACACTTTACATGTAATTTATAAAAAATTAGTTTTTTAAAAATAAAAAATCATTAATTAAATTAAATTAGGTAGTTCATTGATTAAATTAAATTAGGTAAATCATTATGATTATTTTAATTTGAATTTTCGGTTAAAGCAAACATTTATCAATTGTGTATTAACATGCCACTTAATTTTTTCGTATATGATTAATGAAAATATTGACTGTTTGGTCAAAGAAAATAATTTAATTAATTATAGCCGATAAAAAAATAAAATCAATATAAAAATAAAATATACATTGTCAACGCTTTTTTTTTTTTTTGAAAATGTACTCTGAGGTATTATTTAAAGAAACTATTCTATCAAATATCATTATTCCAAAACCAATAACCTCTTCATCTTCCCCCAATTCTTATAAACCCTAATACATCAATATCTTTAAAAGCCAATATAGTTCTGCATCTTGTATACATCCACGACTCGGGTTCCATAATCCATAACCATTCAATTTCTCTAAGGTAATATCGATCCCTATTGTTCTATTGATTCATAATTTTATATTTTAATAGATTTTGATTATTAATCATATGTTTTTTTTATAGATTTCTATCATATTTAAAAGATAACAATTAATAATTTCGGTTACAAATTTCTCAACTTAGTTATAAGTCAAAATTAAAATTTAAGTACTACAATTTGAAATTATACATTTCTGTTAAACTCTAAAAATATTCGAATACTAAATGTTCTATTTAAGTATTTAACTTCAAATTTTAATATTCATAAATTTAATTTATAAATAGTTAATATTATAAAAATTTAAAATTTTGAATTTAGAATAATTATGGTAACATTTAGAATTAACTTTTTTTTTTTGAACGGCAAATTTTTATTACACCTTTATTCCACCTTACCTTGCATTTGCAAGGATTTGAACCCACAACCTTACATTTGTAAGGGGGGACACCATACCACTAGACCAAGAGGTCATGGGTATTTAGAATTAACTACTACATTAGTTTCATAATTGTGAATGATTTAAATATTTAAAAAAAAATCCAAATTTGTTAATTTAAGATAATAATTGTAACAATTACACCTACTTATTACCTTTAAATTACAGATTTTCTAATATATTTAATTTTAACAAATAGTAATATTGGTTATAAATTTCTTAAATTAGTTACAAGTTTAAATTCAAATTTTGAATACTATAATTTTAAAAAATAGTTTTTAGTTAAACTTTGAAAATATTTGAATATTAAATGTTTTATTTAAGTATATAATTTCAAACTTTAATATTTATAACTAATTTTTAAATTTTGGTTAATATTGTAAAATTTCTAAATTTTGAATTTAAGATAATAATGTTAGCATTTAAACTTAATTAATGCATTCAATTTGAAATTTTGAATGAATGGAATATTTTAAAAATTTTCAAACTTGTGAATTTAAGTTAATAACTATAACAATTAAACCTACTTGTTACATTTAAATTAGAGATATCCTAAAATATTTATATATTTTCTAATTATGGATGATGTATTTATATATTTTCGGACTAAGATGCAAACACAGAAACGAATCCAGGATTCACACATGCTATCTTTATGTGGTATTGTCAAGAGTTAAGAGAATGGCAGAGGTTAAGTTATTTGATCCTGATTTGAAAGTCATAAATAAAACAAAAAATGTTGTGTATAAAGAAATATTTAATGATATTTGAATTGTATGTGTATTTCTACTATATTTTCTTTATAAGTTTATGCTCCAAATAATTATTAATTGTTAAACCGCGTGTACACGCGGGCAATAACCTAGTCTGATAATAAAATTCAATAAAAGAGAAAGTAAACACTTAAAGGAATCACTAGCTTACAATTAACAAATTGATGGATATTGTTATTTACCAAACTTTTTTGTGTAGATCTTTACATACAAACACATATGATTCCTTATGTATCCGCATAGTAGACACTAAACAATATGAACATGTAAAGTGTAAATCTTTGTCGATCATCTTAAGTTGTTTATTAATTTGAATGTTCAAAACTGTGAGTCAGTATAACATCTATTAACCCTTAACAATAGTTCAAACTATGAATCACTAGAACTCACCAAGTTAGAAGATTTAGGTATAAACGGTTCGAAGTTCAAAAGTTGTGAGTCAACATAATATCAACTGACCAGGTAATGTTTTTATTAACTTTATAAAGACTTAAGGTTTCCATCAAGATCCAAAATAAATACCGAGAACTTTAATGTAACTAGTGGACACATGCATAGTGTGTGACTTGATAGGACACACGTCTCCAAAAGATAGTTAGTACACCAAGTATAACAATATAATATTCATTCGATAAGGTACATTCTCTCTTTTTTTACTAAGAATGCGAGGAATGAAGTGTGTGTGGGTGGGTGGGGGGGTTTCGACGTAGGTTGCCAACCCAAGCTCCACAAACCACCCCCTATGGTGTGGCATGGAGCGGAGGAGGGGTGAGGTGGCTTCCTTGATTGGTTTTTGTTTAAATAACTATTGAAATATTTAAAACCCAAGCCCCTTCACTCCCCACTTATTTTAGGACTTGAGTTTTTGACTCACTCTTTGTCACATGGTAACTCACGCCCCCAACCTAATCCTCCCACTGCCTTGAGTTTTTAATCAAGTTGATGGAATAGGGATGAGTAAAGAGCCTCGGGTAACGGTATCAAATCATTTTCAGTGCTATTATCGTTATCCACTTTTTCGTTACGAAAAATCCCTAAAATAGGTATTGGTACCGAAAATCTC
Source organism: Ambrosia trifida (assembly GCA_028751855.1). NCBI lineage: Eukaryota > Viridiplantae > Streptophyta > Magnoliopsida > Asterales > Asteraceae > Ambrosia > Ambrosia trifida. Next base: position 96,042,467 of record CM054124.1, on the reverse strand, counting down.
TAAATTGGGTACCGGTACCAAAACAACTGATACAGTACCGGTTCAGCATGGTACCGATATTTACCGATTTTTACATGCAAGTACTCGTCCCGTACCCGTTGTTTTTAGTACTGGTACTCATTTTTAGAGACTTTTAGTACATTAATGGTACCATTTTCCTCCCTAATCTAGTCTGTTCATGTAGAGGTTTGTGCTCAATATTCTAAGTATTTTGGTACACATCTTTTATGTAGCTACCCTTACATACAAATCTTACAATTAAAACTGTTACATTTGTTTTGTTAATATAAATCCAAGTCACAAATTGAAAAATAAATTTTATTATTGCTTTTATAATTGCAGAACAATAATGGTGGACAAAAAGTGGATGAGAGTGGTCCACAACTAAATTGTGTATTGAATGATTGTCATAGGGATTGGAGGAGCATTAAATTGGTAGAAAATTCCATACGAAGAGGGAGAACTAAATGACCTGCGGCAATGCTTTAATTCAATAATAAGATGGTAAAGTTTTGTGGTCCTGCCTAGGAGATACCGGGGTTCATTCTCAACTTGCGATCCATTGAAGGTGAACTTCTTTTTGGTTGGAGTCACCTAGACAAGAATCCACGCAAAGATGCACTAGTTAAAAAGGTATGGCTGTTAACAAAGAATGTCTAAATTGTGGTGCACCATTAGGGGTGGCGGACTGACGGGGCGTAATGGATAGAATGGTATGAGGGTACATATCAAGGTTACACTGTCGTCATCGCCCCTGCCCCTTTCCACTCATTGAAATGGCATGGTTAGAGGATAGCGTTCCACCCATTCACTGAGAGAAAAGATATGTCATTTATCGTGGGCCCAACCTTCAACTATCGAATCATTTATTTTAATTATTTTTTCAAAGAAAAAGAAATATGGTTAGAGGGTACTACGGGTGGATTGCTGCCAGTGATATAGTGGTTTCAGGGTAATTGAGGGTATAAATGACATGATAACGCAAGTTTGATGTTTTGTAGAGTACACAGGCGGAGCACCCATTATACCCTTGATGACGTGGGTAGCCTAAAGCAAAAATAAATAAACAACATTACTGAACAATGCTTAAAGGGTTGAAGCCTACAAGGGTTCAAACAACCAGGAGCATCCTAAGTCAAAAAGATGACTTGTTCCGTCATCTTTTTCATCGAGCAAAACAAATAAGCTGATGGAGTAACATCAGCCAACAGACCGCAGGTCCATTGCAGCCACTTACCATTTGTGGGATGTCCTTTAGTTGCAACAAGGCTCAAGGCAAGATGCTTTCTCCTTATGGAGTTCTCATTTCTCTATAAATCAGAAGCTGATTCCTCAGCTCTGATTACACCATCACAATCACTTACACTTCACTCTTCTTATTCTTTTGGTCTTGCACGTGGAAGAACAATTCTCTCCACTCGGATCTCAAGAACTTCTTTTTCTGGTTTCGAGTACATCTCAAACCAGAATCCTAAAGCATCTAAAACAATAAAAATAACCTTGAACCTCCTTCTACGTTTGCAACGTAGAAGGACACCACGACCTGCGTTAGGCAAAGTGGAACCCTTGAACCCCTGAACCTCCCTTATGACTCAGAACCATCGTTAGTCAGTTATTTGTTGTAGCAACAAGTTGGCGCCCACCGTGGGGCTACGCCATTGTCTTTACAAAAATCAGTTGTGTAGCTCCGACTCTCTCCATGTCTGACCCTGAGTCCCAAGAGGAGGTCAACCAGATCTCTCCAAGCACAGATCAGACTTCTCCAGCTAGATCTGTGTCTTTCTCCACTCCGGGAGGCACTCCAGCTAGAACTCAGTCCCCACCTGCACATCATGGGACGACAAGCTTACAGACTCCACCTCCCACTCGTTTAGGGGTGTTTTCCCCTCTCCCTGATCTTGCACAAACTCCCCAACGTATAGATCTTACCCCTGAAGGAGTGGAAAGAAACTTTCTGCAGCTTAGATCCCTTTTAAACCAGTATGTCATGAGGGAAAGGGATAAAGGAGTCCGTCTCCGTCTAGATTATGGCGAAGAAGAGGAAGTGTCACTCTCACCGGGACCTCCTCCTCCTCTAAATGCCACCTATAGTCATAGACCACGACTCGGAAGCAGTAATGCTGGTCCCAGCAACACATTCCCCACCTCTCAGCATGAAGCAAGGTCCAGTCCTACTGCCTTCCCACTGTTTACCACCCAAGCTGCCACCACTGGTGCACCACTTGGGCACGAAGTCACCTTGGATCAACTTCTACAGTCACCAATATCCAGTATCCCACCACCGGCAGCCACTTCATGGGAGCAAGCCATGGCTTCACTCCCCATGGCAAGGAACGCTTCCATGAGCATCCCCATGGTGACCGGCAATGTAGCCACAACCGAAAACCTTCAAGGTTTCAACCTTATACCCTACATGATATCACAAATGATAGCTAACTTCCCTTGGCAGCAGCTCATCAGTCAGGCCATCGCTGCTCAACAGGGAACTCCGGTTGGAATGACCAACAACAGGACGGAACACCCTGTCAACCAACCCTACAAGCCAAATAGCTTATCTTGCTTCTCACCAGAAATAGCAGATTATGACTTTCCTAACAAGCTAAAGATGCCAGCTCATATAAGAACATATGATGGTACTGATGATCCAGAAGATCACCTTCAGATCTTCTCAGGGGCCGCTCGGATCGAGAAATGGGGTGATCCTGAGTGTTTCTTGATGTTCATGCAAACCCTTGTTGGATCTGCACGAATCTGGTTCAATGGCTTGAAGGCTGGAAGCATCCGAACCTTTGACGAACTTGGTAAAGGATTCCTGGCCAACTTTTCACAACAGAGACGATGTGTCAAGGATACCGTCATCTTCCAGATAAAGCAAAAGGATGATGAAAGCCTGAAGAGCTTCATTGAAAGATACAAAAAAGAAGGTCTTACTTACGTTGGTGCAGATGAAAAGATGAAGGTTGCAGGGTTCATGAATGCCATCAACTCAAAGTACCTCACCAGGGAGTTTAACAAAAGTCTCCCCAAAACCCTTGAAGAGGCTTTGGAGAGAGCCGAAGCCCATATCCGAGGAGAAGAGGCTGTAGACATAAAGGAACAAAGAAAAAGGGCTTCCAACTGGAGAAGCAACAACCCTACTCGAAAAAGAGGAAACTACGGTACCTATGACAACAGATCTAGGAGATCTGAGTCTCGGAGGTCCGAAAGCAGGAACCCTCCAAGCAAGGATAGAAACGTAAACTTTACAGCCCTCTCCAAAACTCCTCAAGAAATTCTAGCAACGGAAGAAGTCAAACACACCTTTAGACCACCTCGTCCCTTACCTAAAAGCAAAAGAAACGAAAACTCCAACCAGTATTGTGAGTTTCACGAAGAGAAGGGACACCACACCAACGACTGCTTCCAGCTTAAGAAGAGGATTGAAGAAGCAGTTAGGTCTGGGGAACTAGCCCACTTGGTCAAAGGTGTCAAAGAAAACATAGCTGATGGTAAGAAGAAAGACGTTGCCATGGTGTTTGTTGAAAGTGAAACACCAAGCAAACGGCAGAGGTTGGAGGATTGGGTACGTCAAGGCATCTACTTCCCTTGTACCAACAAAGAAAAACATTGTGATCCACTAGTCCTTGAAGCCTTCGTGGGTTCATGTCAAACACAAAAAGCCTACATAGACACCGGAGCTGCTACTGAAATCATGTTTGCAAAATACTTCAACATTCTAAGCCTCGAAGAACGCTCCATGCTCAGGCCAGCCGAAGCTGCCATCAAAGGCATAGCTGACATTCCCATCAAACCCTTGGGCGAAATAGTGCTCGATGTGACTTTCTCTGATGGGCAAATGCGAAGAACCGAACCATTAACTTTCATTGTCTTGGACCTACCGTCCAGTTACGAAGTCATCATTGGTAGACCTGGTGTAGTAGCCTTCGATATGACCGTTTCCATCAGCCGGAAAAGTGCCAAGTTCCCCACCAAAGAAGGAGTAGGAACCCTCCAACCATCAGCCTCTGTGTTAACGGTTGTTGAAGAACAGAGCAAACTCGGTCTTAGCATCAATCACAAATACCCTGATCAAAGGATACGGGTAAACACAGCCCTTCCTAGGGAAATTCTTTCAAAGCTTGAAGCATTGCTGAAAAACAATGTCGATGTTTTCGCTTGGTGTCCAAGTGACATGACAGGGATCCCTCGTGAGATTGCTGAACATGAACTTAAAGTTCCCCAAAACATCAAACCAATAGTGCAAAAGAAAAGAAGCCTTGCTCCAGAACGAAGCAAAGCAGCTTGCCAGGAGGTTGACAAACTGGTTGAAGCAGGAATCCTCCGAGAAGTCAAATACCAATCCTGGGTTGCAAACCCAGTAATGGTTAAGAAACCTGATGATTCATGGAGGATGTGCATAGACTTCAAAGACCTCAATAAAGCTTGTCCAAAGGATTGCTATCCTTTACCAGAGGTGGATTTGAAAGTTGACTCGTTGACAGGTTACCTTTGAACCTAAGAACAACTTTTAAGTTATTCAACACCTCCAAAATTGTTTTCTTTCACATAATGCATGCTTACAAGCTAACCCTTCAACAGGTTTCCCCTTCAAGTGCTTTTTGGATGCCTATAAAGGTTATCACCAAATACAAATGAAGGAGGAAGATGAAGAAAAAACTGCCTTCCATACTGACAAGGGTATCTTTTGTTATAAAAAGATGCCCTTTGGTTTAAAAAATGCAGGTGCCACCTATCAAAAGTTGGTCGACAAAGCCTTTGCCAAGCAAATTGGCAGAAACATGGAAGCATATGTGGACGATTTAGTCATCAAAAGCAAGACTGAGAACGAAATGCTTGCAGACATACAAGAAACCTTCAACAATCTCAAGAAGATCAACATGAAACTGAATCCCATCAAGTGTTCCTTCGGTTTCGAAGAAGGAAAATTCTTGGGTCACGTCGTAGGGAAACAAAGCATAAAAGCTAACCCGAACAAGGTTCAAGCCATCCTCAAAATGAAGTCACCACAAACCAAGAAGGAGGTGGAAAGCTTGAACGGCAAACTTGCCGCCTTGAAACGTTTCGTGTCGAAACTAGCTGAAAAATCCCTACCTTTCTTCAAAACCCTCAAAGGTTGCGCTGACAAGAAAAACTTCAGGTGGACAGAAGAAGCAGAAGAAGCCTTCAACACTATGAAACATTACTTGGATTCCCTTCCCACCATTGCAGCACCTGAAGCAGGGGAAACGATCTCTGTCTATCTTTCAGTCACTGAAGAAGCCTTCAACGCTGTTCTCACTATCGAAAGAGAAAAAGCTCAGGTACCCGTTTATTTCTTCAGTAAAACCTTAAAGTTAGCAGAGGTCAAGTACCCTCCTTTGGAAAAATTAGCCTTAGCCCTGGTACAAACAGCCAGAAGGCTTCGGAGGTACTTTCAAGCACATCCTATACAAGTAATCACTGACCAACCAATCAAGAATGTGCTTGAATGGCCTGAAACCTCGGGACGACTAGCTAAGTGGGCTGTTGAGCTAGGTGAACACAAAATCACATACGTCCCGAGAAAAGCAATAAAAGCACAAATACTTGCTGACTTCATTGCTGAAATTCCAAGGGTAGAAACTCCTGAGGTTAATGATGTGCTCAAAGTGGTTTAGTAAAAACTAACTAAATTAACCTAAACTAGACACTCTAAGTTTTAAATTTATAACCTAAGACTCTCTAAACCTAAACCACACAACCGGCAAGTGTACCGGTCAGTACAGTACAGCTAAAGTAAGTCCGAGTATCGAACCCACGAGACTCTAATGGAAAACGTAAACTAGACTCGATTACTTATCTACAAACTGACTTAATAATATTATGTTGCTTAATGGGGGGTTTCTAACAAACTAATGCAAATAAATAAAATAAAACTTAAATAAACTATAGACACAAACTAGAAATTGCAACTGGGATCAGATGATGGGAAGACACTACCTAGGCTAGAATCCTACACATGAATGATAAACTTCTAATGGCTATGGAACTGGTGTGGAACCGGGATCTTAAAATACTAAACTTACAGGATAAACAAGAGGACCCTCGACCCTTCTCAAGGAGAAACCTAAAGGTTACCTATAAGCCGTTAAACCACCGGTTGAGAGGTTACCCTTACAGGCTTACCTACTCGAATCTTGAAGTACCCGCTAGACAGTCTACCTTACAGCGCGAAAGTCACAATACACCCGAAAGTGCAAGGGGTAACTACAATATTTTTGATAAGACTTGGCCTACAAGGAATGCTAGGGAAACTAGGAAGATCTTCTCACAAAGCCTCTAGATCTAGCAATTTAACACCCTAGACAGACCAACAATCTCGCACCTTACAGCTATTGAGAATTGGTAGAACACTTAGAATTACCTAACTAACAATTATAACTCCTATGGATAACCTGCAGGATTAACCATAAACTAGTTGCTAACACCCGGTCCGCAACCTAACCCGCATTCATACATGAAAGACATTCACAAAAACGCAAGTGGAGTTTATAAAAATTAATTAAACAAAACTAAATACGCATACACATCAAACCAGAAAATAAAGAGTTCTTTACTTAAAAATTCATCCACAACCAAAAATTCCAAAACCAAATAGAAAATAAATCAGTCAAGTGCAATCATCTTTAACCTAGGTAGTGATATATCTAGCCAATAATTGTCATGATAAAATCAAAACAATAAAAATTAAACATATTCATGGTGTTCAGTACGGGTATGAATAGATAAATAATAAATAATTATATTAGAACCGGCCCGTGCTCGCACCTATGCTTCAACCCTTGATCCGCACCTCCTTCTCTAATATTAATCTTCTTGAGGCTGTTATCGATGCACCTCCTTCGATGAAAAATAATAGCCCCCAAGAATAATCCCTTACGACACCCTCTATCCTCCAAAATTATGCCCTCATTATATTTTCTTTTGTTGGGCTGTTGGCCCGTGAACCATTGTGACAAAAGTCACGTTTTGGTTTTTTTTATTTTATTTATTTATTATTATTATTATTATTATTAGGTTATTATTATTATTATACTATTATTATATATAGTATTATAACTCCGTGCTTTAAACTCGGGTGTTCTTGATTTGACCAAAATTGCTCGTTTACGCTCCAACGTCTATTCAAACACCTACCAAAATATAAAATAAATAAAAAAGCACTATAACTGACTCAAAACTAATAAAAAATTACAAAACGCTAATTAAATAAAATAGACGACTACAAGCCTAAAACTAATGAGAACACTATCTAAACGACTCGAAAACTATACAAACTTTACATTGGAAATATATGTATTTTACAATACATCAGTTAACATGACCATAGACGAACCTCTTGATCCTGAAGCCTGGAAGCTTTACACAGATGGAGCTTCCAGCGTTGAAGGCTCGGGAGCTGGTCTTATATTAATCAACCCTGAAGGGTTAGAATTCACATATGCCCTTCGTTTGGAATTTCAGACAACAAACAATGAAGCCGAATATGAAGCCCTGATTGCAGGACTCAAGCTTGCAAAAAAGATGATGGTTCACAAGCTTCAAGTGTTCACCGATTCACTACTGGTCTCTAGCCAAGTGAATGATAGCTACATTGCCAAAGAACCCAACATGAAAAAAATACAAAGAGAAAGCCAAGGAAATCATGAACACTTTCCAACAATGCAAGATCAAGCAAGTTCCGAGGTCTCACAACAAAAAGGCTGACGCCCTAAGCAAGCTTGCCTCGTTAACTTTTGCCCACCTCACTAAGAAAGTATTGGTTGAGGTGATCAAGCATCCTGCCATATCAGAGTTGGAAGTCCAAGACGTCATTACTGAAAATGAACCAAACTGGATGACTCCGTTTGTAAGGTTCCTACAAAAAGGAGAACTGCCACAGGACCCTGTTGAAGCTGAAAGGATCCGAAACAAGTCAAAGCAGTATACAATACAAGATGAAATGCTTTACAAAAAAGGGTACTTAGCCCCACTGCTCTGATGTGTAGGACCTGAACAAAGCAGGTGCCTGATTAAGGAAGTTCATGAAGGAATCTGCGGAGCCCACTGCGGTCCAAGGTCAGTTGTGGCGAAGCTTATGAACCTGGGATATTTTTGGCCCTCCATGCATCGTGATGCATCAGAACAGCTAAAAAGATGTGAAGCCTGCCAAATTCACGCCCCAGTCCCCAAAAGTCCCAAGCATGATTTGGTGCCTGTTAATTCAGCTTGGCCGTTCTACAAATGGGGAATGGATATCGTTGGACCCTTCCCACCAGCAAAAGGAGGGGTCAAATTCTTATTGGTGGCAGTTGATTACTTCACAAAATGGCCAGAAGTGAAGCCCTTAGGGAAAATATCAGGAAAAAAGATAATTGACTTCGTTTGGGAAAATATCATTTGCCGGTATGGCCAACCTGGGGTGCTCGTGACGGATAACGGCAAGCAATTTGCAGAGAAGCCATTCAGTGCTTGGTGCAAGGAGTACCGGATAACCCAAGTCTTTAGCTCTGTGGCATACCCCTAGTCGAACGGCCAAGTTGAAAGAATGAATAGGAGTGTGGTTGAAGGGATCAAGGCTAGACTAGGCCGACAAGGAAGAAACTAGTTGGAAGAATTGCCAAGCGTTCTTTGGGCAATTCGAACCACTGAGAAGACAAGCAATAAGAAAACGCCTTACAGCCTTACCTTTGGATCTGAAGCAGTAATACCTGCCGAAATCGGAATCACCACACCAAGAACCTTTCATGTCGACGTCCAGGCAAATGAACAAGAATCATTGCTTAACCTTGATCTCCTAGAAGAAGCAAGGGACTCAGCAGCCATCCGTGAAGCTCAATACAAACAAAAGATGGAGTCCTACTACAACGCCAGGGTTAAGCATGAACAATTCAAGCCCGGTGACCTGGTCTTAAGAAACAACGAAGTAAGCAAGAAGGAAAGTCAAGGGAAGCTAGGACCTAAGTGGGAAGGCCCATACACAATCCTAGAATCCCACAAAGGGGGGTCCTATAAACTGGCAAGCATGGAAGGCAAAAAACTCCCCCGTCACTGGAACGGCAAGAACCTCAAAAGGTTCTTTGTTTAAGTTGTAAGAAAATGTTGTTCTTTTCCAAACGATGTAATGTTATTCCATCTAATGAATGAAAGGATCATTTGATCCTCTTTTAGAAACTTTGTCTTTCTATCCTAAGTTCAGGTTGAGAACCTTGCAAGAAACTCCATGGTAGGAACCATGTAAGGGGATGAGCTCCCAGGCCATTTCGCTCAATAGGTTCAAAGGATAAACAGACCTATATAAGGGGTGAGTTCCTAAATCAATCCTACTCCATGAGACAAGCAAAAAACACTTTTATGAATCTCATAGATAGGCTTGAACAACCTACACCAATCGTTCCTTAAGTTTAGAAAACAAACTTACGAAAATACATTGAACACTTGAATAAGTGTATATAGGATAGATGGTGACATGTTTGCCTAGACTACCTTAAGGATGAATGACTACAGCATTCAACCTTTGAGGGTGCTACCGGATAAACATTCCCAAACAACAACAAAGACAAACACACATAAACAACAACAGATGAACAACGATAAAACTTAAACACTAGCCTTAAAGACTTAACATTTAAGGGCTTTTAACAAAGCCAACGAGTAGCATAATTGTTCAAAAGGCTACAGCCCACAACCATCAAGGAACCACTAAAAGGTTCCAACAAAAGATAAAAGTGTTTTAAGACACAAACACAAAGTTAATTGTTTTAACAAACCAAGATGCTAAGAAAGCTACGAATGGGAAGTTCAAGCATCGTCACCAGACCCTGAAGGCTTAGAGGCTTCATCCTCATTCCCAGCCTTGACCACCTTTGCCTTCTTTACTTTCTTCCCTTTCTTTGGTACCTTCTCCACAAGACCAGCTTCAGAGGCTTCAACGCTAGCATCCTTGGAAAATGTTTCAGCCACATCCAACGTCTCTTCACTATCACCAAAATGTGCCCTCTTCCTGGAAACAGATTGAAGCACCTTAGCAGATACAACTTCGTTTAGACCAGCAGGCTTCAATTCTTTCAGCTCCTTCAAGGATTTCCCATAAAAGGAAGAGACTTGTGCAACATAAGGATAGCTGGAGTGTTCCATCTTGAGGACAGTTTCCTTAAACACATCCAAGGAGTTAGGCTGATAGAAGGGAGATTCTTCCAAAACTTGGCCGGACTCATGAGCTTTAAACCCTGCAACAAAACCAGCATGCTTACCATGGGTCAAAAGCTTGGTATATACCTCCCCAAGGGCAGAGTTGAATTCGGCAGAGTGAAGAAGGTAGGTAACGACTTGCTGAAAGCCTTCTTCAATTAACCATTTGTTATCACCATGGGCAGCAGCAAGAGAAACCTCCAACCCTTTCTTTTCACTTTCAAAGGCCTTTTTCTCTGATTCCAAAGCCAACTGATCTGCCTCCACCTTAAGCCTAGCAGCTTCATGTCTTGCCATCTCAGCCTCATGCCCTTTTTTCAGTTCATCAATCAGGGCAATCAAAGTAACCTCCTTCTGAGCATACTCCTCAGCATCCTTCTTCATGTCAGCAATGGACTGTTTCATCTCCCTCTTCTTCTTGGCAAAGTCACTATACTTACCCATAACCTTCCTAAACCTGCTAATCCCCTCTGGTAGCATAGCAGCAAGGTTACAGGTACCCACCATCATCTTTGCCAGCAGAGCATCATCATCCAAACCTTCAAGACAAGCCTTGGCACCAGGAGTAGCAAAGTGTGCAAGAACCTCCTCACAAACAGCCGAAGACTTAAAGTTATCACTAGACTTCACGTTCCACCCAGGAACATACATACCTTCCTCATCAAAGCTAGCTGACACATCCGTTTCTTTCACCACTCCAACCTTCACCTTCTTGCCCTTACCTTTCTTAACAACAACATCCACTAGAGCATCATCCATAGTCTGATCTTTCTCATCTTCAGACTCCTCAATATCATCACTAACTGTCACTGCTTCAAAAGGATCAGCAGGCTTAGCAGCTTTCAAAAGCCGTCTGCTTGACCTCCTTGTTGAAGCCTTGGAAGAACTGGCTTTAGCAAAACCCTTCACATTAGGGACAACAACATAATTGGTCCCATCATACCTTCCTTTCTGATATTTGGTCAGTGCATCTTCCCCATCTGCTGCTTCAGCATCAGCAAAAATAACGCCCGAAGCATCATCACCTTTGATGAAGTCAAGAGCCGACATAACTGCAAAAATAAAACACATAAGGAAGAAACAAAGAAAGCGAACGAAATCAACAATAAACAAAATTCATACCCTGACCATCCTTCATCACAACAGGATCTCTACCCGGATTGTCTCAGCGAGTGCTAACACCGGATAATACTAAGAAGGGTTCAGCAAATGGACGAAGCCTCGAAGGACAGGCTCTAAGAGTCGTTAGAAAGGTATCATCTAGTTCAGACTCTGAAGGTTCCCCTTCATTAAGAACGGCCTCAGGATGCCTCCACACAGGCTTAAAAGGGAAAATAGAATCAGACACCCAAAAGAACCTATTCTTCCACTGCCCAACCGTTGTAACATGGGAAGAAAGAAGGTTAGTCTCCACTGATGACCCCTCGAAGGTGAACCAGTCACCATTCTTGGCAAGGCGAAAGAATCGCCTGAACATCAATAGAGTGGGATCATACCCTAGGGCTCTACAAAGACATTCAAAGTGTAAAACACGGCCAACACCGTGTGGATGGATCTGACCAAGGGAAACCCTATAATACTCAAGAACATTCAACAAAAACACAGAAAAAGGATGACGAAGGTTTGCAAATTCAAAATGACGACAGTACAAAGCAATAGAACCAGATGGACATTCAGAAACAGAAAGTTTTTTACCAGGAGCAACGGGATTGAATGACAAATCAATATCCCATTCGGCACAAAACGATTCCACCTCTTTCTGAGAAAGAGTTGAAAAGGTAACGGCCATGTCCTTTTTAGCGCCCATTGTGCTTAAAAGGATGATCAGTAAACAAAGCAAGAAAAAAAGACTAACCTGCTGTGGTGAAAAATCACGAAACTCTAAGATGGATCAAACGTTTGAGAGGATGAAGATGAAGAAAAAAGAGTAAAGTGAAAAAATGAAGTAAAGAAGGATTAAAAAGAAAAAAACAAACGGTTATTTTAATTTAAAAAACCGTAATTATGACACGCAGTAATTACTCTGAGCGAACTGCCAGATGTCACATCAACAGTCCAATCAACATTAAAACTGCTGAGTAATAACCGCCCAAATCACAGCGAACCCTCGAACCTTTCAAGCAAAGGATAAACTAAGAAAACAGTCAGAAGCTTTCAAGCTATCTCATCAAACCTTCTGACTTGGGGGGCTGATGACGTGGGTAGCCTAAAGCAAAAATAAATAAACAACATTACTGAACAATGCTTAAAGGGTTGAAGCCTACAAGGGTTCAAACAACCAGGAGCATCCTAAGTAAAAAAGATGACTTGTCCCGTCATCTTTTTCATCAAGCAAAACAAATAAGCTGATGGAGTAACATCAGCCAACAGACCGCAGGTCCATAGCAGCCACTTACCATTTGTGGGATGTCCTTTAGTTGCAACAAGGCTCAAGGCAAGATGCTTTCTCCTTATGGAGTTCTCCTTTCTCTATAAATCAGAAGCTGATTCCTCAGCTCTGATTACACCATCACAATCACTTACACTTCACTCTTCTTATTCTTTTGGTCTTGCACGTGGAAGAACAATTCTCTCCACTCGGATCTCAAGAACTTCTTTTTCTAGTTTCGAGTACATCTCAAACCAGAATCCTAAAGCATCTAAAACAATAAAAATAACCTTGAACCTCCTTCCACGTTTGCAACATAGAAGGACACCACGACCTGCGTTAGGCAAAGTGGAACCCTTGAACCCCTGAACCTCCCTTATGACTCAGAACTATCGTTAGGCAGTTATTTGTTGTAGCAACAACCCTTAAAATCATAAATCACCTCCTAGATACATGTGCAATGGCAGACAAAGTTTGGTAATTGGTTGTGTCTTTAATAGTACATACAATTGATGTCTATTTCCTTGCATCTAGGAGTGTTTTTGTTACAAATCTCATAAGAACTGGTAGTCATGTTTATCTTAAAGTGAGGTTTTGATAACCTAAAAGAAGAACTGAAAAACAATGAATTGGAAAAAGGAAGAAAGTCAAACTAACATTAGAGCTCCCACAATGGTGTGGGTGGTTTGGAATTCGAAATCACCACGTCATTTCAAACCACAACCCTTCGAAACCCATTTTTTCCTACAACGAAAAATCATTCCAAATCTCCGGCCACCTCATTATCAATCTAATCACATACTTTTCTTTTTTATTTAACCTTTATCTAAATTTATATACTCTATTTTATATTTATTTACTTATAAGAATATTATTTTCATGTTAATTAAAGCATTAAAAATTTACGTATAATATTTATATATTAATTAAAACATATAAATAATAAGAAAAAATAAAGCTAAAGAAGATGAAAAAAAATTAAAGACAACATAATTCATTAAATAACGCAGTCACACACATAAGCCTAAAATTACAACAATAAAATAAAACACACTTGAAAAAGACATGCTTAAAGCCTAAATTTACAACAATTTAGATAAAAAAAAAAGACGCTTAATGATGGCACACCCCGCTTAGGTCGGGGCACTTACGGTGACCAAGTGGCGCAACTTTGCGGAAACGTAATCTCATTACATAACTCAAGTATTTATTACAAGCCAGGGCGATCAAAGTACAACCAAGCTAAACAAACCTTAATTATAATAGGATGGAATATCTACAGTCCCAATCGCACCGGTCCCCCAATTAATTATATTTTCTTGACAGAAAATGGTGAACCAGAAAACTACTTTGTAGCAGTCAAGACGAAGGACTCGTTCCAATGGGAGCGAGCAATGAAAGAAGAAATAGGTTTGTTAAACAAGAACAAGACTTGGGTTCATGTAAAGCTTATGCCAGACAATAAAGCTATTCAGAATAAATGGGTTTTCAGGGTCAAAGATGAGCATGATGTTCTAAACAGTATAAAGCCTGTTTAGTGGTTAAGGGATTTCAGCAGAAGAAGGGAGTTGATGCAGCAGAAAACTTGCATCTAGAATAGTTAGATGTGAAGACACCATTCCTACATGGTGACCTTGATGAAGATATTTACATGGCACGGCCTAGGGGATTCCAGGTTATTGGAAAAGAGAATTGAGTGTGCAAGTTGAAGAAGAGTCTGTATGGTCTGAAACAAGCGCCAAGGAAGTGGCACTTGAAGTTTGATGATTTCATGGTGAGAACATGTTACAAGAGATGTGAAGCCGATAACTGATGTTATCTGAAAAAGTTCAAGGGTTCGTATATCATTCTACTTATGTATGTAGATGATATGTTGATTGTAGGATCAAATATGAATGAGATCAGCAAGTTGAAGAAGCAAATGACCAAAGAATTCGAGATGAAGGATTTGAGTGTAGATAAACATATACTCGGGATGAGTATCACCAGGAGCAAGAAAGATGGATCTCTGAAATTATCCCATGAGAAGTACACCGGGAAAGTATTGGAGAAATTCATTATTAACAGTGAGAAGACTTAGCCGAGAAACACGCTCTTAGGGAGTCACCTCAAGCTTACGAAAGATCAATGTCCCATAACTGAAGAAGAAAAAACTGATATGGCTAGAGTTCTGTATGCATCTGCAGTAGGTAGTCTGATGTACGCTACGGTGTGCTTTGTTATTTGAAGGGAACATCAAAGATAGGGTTATATTTTAAAGGGAAAGACTCAGTTCGCAGAGGTTATACAGATGCTGACCTGGGTGGCTGCAAACAAACATTTAAAAGCACCAAAAGTTTTGTTTTCACTGTGGGAGGAACTGCATTTAGTTGGATGTCCTGACTCTAGAAAAGCGTGGCTTTGTCCACAACAGAAGCAGAATACATGACTATAGCTGAAGTCAGTAAGGAACTAGTATGGTTGAAAGCTTTTCTGGAAGAGTTAGGGAAAAAGCGGACTGAGTACTTGATGCATTGTGATAATGAAAGTGCAGTGAAACTTGCCAAGAATCATGCGTATCACAAGAAGGCGAAGCACATCAGGATAAATTATCACTTCATGAGAGGATTGGTTGCTGATGGCACAATATGTGTAACTTTGGATAACCTGAAGCTGTATGGAGTTTCAGCTAGTTTCCAAGAATAGTGTTGAGGAGATCGGGATAACTAGAGGTGCATTGAAGATCAGAGAGGAGATCTTATTTACAGAAGTATAGAAGAGAATGTGTAGTTTGTGGTCCAAAGACACCAAATGGGAGATTGTTGGAGATGTATTCGTCAGCCCACGTATAGGCCCGACCCAGTATATTTAACTTGGTGATTAAGTTTAGCATAGGATTTAACCCTAATTAGCGCCTATATAATAACCTCTTGTACTTGTAATATGTATCACTCAATAATACGAAAACCCCAGTTACTCCCGTGGACGTAGGTCAGCTTAGACCGAACCACGTAAAATCCTGTGTTCGTGTGCGTGTGTGTTTTCTCCGATCCTAACAAGCCTCGCACCAAAGGTTTAAAGGTCACGAGTTTAAGTCCCACAAGTAACATAATTAAAGGAATTCATCGTTTAAGAAAACAAAAATTAAAACAATGGACAATGAGAACTGAGTAGTAACACTGAATAATATAATATATATTTTTATTTTAAGTTTCACCCTTAATACTTTAAACAATATTTATCTGTCTTTTAACATATTTACTTTTCATTTAATTTGTTGTTTATCTTGTAAAATCTAACTTAAAAGTATATCACTAAGCACTACACCATGGGTTGTTTGTAAAACTGAAGTATACCCTTGAATCCTTGTCTAACATGTGATCAGTTATTAAAACTTGTTTTTACTTAGGTCAAGGAATCTTTACTTTAACAATCGACAATGGTGGGGTTAGCTTAGATAATGTGCAGTTTGTAGGAGTTGGTTCCCAAGTCGATGGCAACAAAGGGGTTGTTTTTTTTTTTTGAAATAATCCGTAACAAAGGATGAAATGAGGGGCTCGTGCGTCTTTATCTCATATTTGCCAAATTGCATTAAGGAGTGTTAAACATGTCGTGTTTGCGGACAATGTTGGGGTTAGCTTAGATAATGTTTATAGGAGATAGTTTCCAAGTTGATGGCAGCTAAGAGGTGGTTGTTTTTTAAAGAATTCGCAGGAAAGGATGAGGGGATCGTGCGTCTTTATCTCATATTTGCAGAATTGCATTAAGGAGTGTTAAACTTTTCGTGTTTGTGGGTTAATGGGTTCAACCCGACCCAAATTCAAAAATCTTATCAGACACATGAACCTGAACACGAGGCGAATTGACCTCAACACGGCCCGTTTGACCTAAATTTTTATATCTTTTAGTTTTGTTTTTGCAATATAAATATTTAAAATTTAGATTTTTACAAAAAAAGAATGCAAATTATATTAAACAATTTAATTTTAATTATAAAGTCTTATGTCGACTTTTGTTTTAAATTATAATCATGGAATAAAATACACAACCGATTTATCTTATGACATAAAAGGACAATTCAAAAAACTAAAAAATAATATAAATGGGTTATATGGGTCAACCCGTCGGATCAAACTAAAACTGACCCTGATCTCGTTTAGACTAAACAAAAAACCACAAATTTTGTGTTACGTTTATGTTGGATTATGTTCTGTGTCATAAATTCCCACCCTGATTTGCACTATATCTTGATAGTGGAATCCACTTTCCTTAAATCAATAATGCTCACATATTTGTGAGTTTCAAGTTGGCACTTTGTTTACATATGTGTTGGGTTCTGTTTTGATTTCAAAAAATCGCAAAACCCAATTCTTATGAAAATGTCATCAACTTGGACCGTCGACCAGGAGTACGATTTGGGCCTATTTTGTGTAGACATTAGGTACCAGAACAGCAGGACTTACAAGAGAAAGGTACAATGTATCATTGCGGTCCTGTTTTTTTTGGATCGCTTTAAGAGATGTTTAACAGGGAAATGGGGTTTGAAACCGACCTACAAGCGATGAACTGAAAGCAGAGATTATAAGTATATCCAAGCCGATTAAAAGATTTCAAATTATCGACCATAGACGGATGTCGAGTTGGAAGACCCAAATAACGATAAGAATGTTATTCTGGAATCTATGGCTGAAAATGAAAGCGTTAATGACATTCGTTTACAAGTTAGAAATTTAAAAGCTTATAATGGACATCATTTTGTAATTTGCATTAGTATTGTAATATTTATTTAGGTTTAATATTAAATATATTTAATATAAATGTTATTTTATTGATTTTTTTTCAAAAAAAGTGAAACTTAAACAATTCAACAGTTAAAATTAACCTTAAACATTTTAAAACTTAAACAATTTAGAGGGTGTTTGGGATTGCCTTTTGAAAACTGATTATACGTTTTGCTGTAGCAGAGGTTGAGCTGCTTTTAGATTATTGCGTTTTGGTAGCCTAAAAATCCATTTCAAAACTCAACCCTAAACACTAAAAACTGATTATTTGCGTTTTCAAAACGCAATAATCTAAAAATCCATTTCAAAACTCAACCCCAAACACCCTCTTAACACTAGATTTGGTTAGGGGTTTTGTGGATCCGGACGATTAGCCTTTTGCTTTAGCTTTTTTTTTTTTTTTTTTTTTTTTTTTGGGCTAGACAATGGTTTTTGAGAGTAGAGTTTGCTATGGCTTTTAGGAACTTCCCACAATACTTGCAACAAGTCATCTCAGTGTTGTCGGACATAAGATATAAGTCGGGTGAGACCAAATCTCGAGGTTTGTTTAGTATTCGAGTACGAAAAAAAATCTTCAATGTTTGCCATCGTTAAAAACCAGTTTCATCGGCTAGAATGCATTATTCTAAAAATACCCGAACCGACCCTAACCGGTTGTACCAGATATCCATCTATACCTCTAAAATGCAAGTCCTATTCCTCTCCGATTCCTTCAAAAACCAAGTTCCGGATATTCCCGATTAGACCTTACCCGGTTCGTATTCAATATGTTATGAAACACGATTCATGGACTCCGTGTAAGGTCGGTATCTTAGTGTGAAGAGCGTCACTTGATAGGTTACCGACAAAGACTGCACTAGCTAGGAGGAATATTAATGTGTGCTTAGAAATGTGTCCTTTTTGTGGATAAGGTGAAGAAGACGTTCCATGCGGTGTGTCTCACTACTATTTGGTGCTTTTGAAAGTGCCGAAATGAGACGATATTCAACCAAAAGCAATGCTTCCTTCA
Source organism: Ambrosia trifida (assembly GCA_028751855.1). Lineage (NCBI taxonomy): Eukaryota > Viridiplantae > Streptophyta > Magnoliopsida > Asterales > Asteraceae > Ambrosia > Ambrosia trifida. The sequence goes on along the minus strand of CM054124.1, from coordinate 96,024,142 downwards.
TAAGATTCTGGGTGATACCAAGGCTTTGAGTTTGTTGTGGATCACATCGAGAGCAAAACTTTCGGCTCTTGATTGGGGTAGATGGTGTAGATTTAATCTGTGTAATTATATAGATGGTTGCTCGTTTTTATTTTTCTATGTATTGGACGTTTTTCCTAATTCCCCGCTAGCTTTGATGATGAATAAAATTTTGTTGGCCGTTAAAAAAAGGGTCTGTCTATTGGCACCCCCTCAGTTTCTATTTTAACTCCCCTCCGAAGCGCCTCGCTTAGGCCAAAGCGAGGCGCTTCAGTCACATTAATTACTAATCAGTACGAGGTTGCATGGGAGTTTGAAAAAAAGGGGCCAAGCGCCTCGCTTTGGTCAAAGCGAGGTGCTTGGCAACAGGGGGGATGAATCTGGACATTTTGATGTTGGGAAGGTTTTGGTTTGGATTTTTTTTATTTTTTTTGTTTGTTTTGAAGTGTTTTTTTTTTTTTTTTTTTTGAAGTGTTTTTTTTTTTTTTTTAACTTTTTTATCTATTTAGGGTCTTTATCTATTGTAATTTTTTTAAATTTAAAATTTTAAAAACACCGAAATAACCTGTGTTTTTTTTAAATCTTTTTTATTGATTTAGGGTCTTTATCTATTGTAATTTTTTAAAATTTAAAAAACAACGTAATAACCCTAATCAAACTATAATTAATCAAGTAATCCCAACTTTAACCTATTAATAAAGTGTTCGATTGTCACTGTGACTGGATAAATTATTCACGGAGAAGACCTCGTCGAAGAAAGATTGAACGAATTCGCGAATTTTGATACGAATATGGTGGTTGATGGTCAACGTGGCGTCGTTTTGGTTCATAACATTTAATTTTTATTTGGTTTGGGATTGAAAGGGTTGAGTGATCTTTTAACGTTTATAATCGAATGTTTACTGTTTGGATCTCATTGGTTTTACTGGCTTGCAATTTATAATTTGGTTTTAGTTCGTTTATTATTTATGGGTTTAGTATTTATTAGACAATTAAACATTCAAAACACACAACATATATATAAACAAACGATCAAAATGCATAATAATAATAAGGGTAATAAGTTTGTCCATACACATCATAAAAAAAATACAAGTAAAAAGAGTCTACTGCGGCGGTGGTGGTGGGGCCCCCTATGCTGGTCCACGGTGTGGTGGTGGGCGTAACTCTACCTGCCAATGCCTCGCCATCGCCTGCATCGCGTCGACCGTCCACTCCTGAACCTCCCGGAGCTCACCGATGCGGCGATCGATGTCCTCTGCCACGAAACGCGCAGCAGGAGTGAGGTCATCATAAATATGACAGGGGTACTACTGCTGTGGTGGCGGCGGAGGAGGTGGGGGGCGTCATCGTCGTCAGCCTCGTCGTCCTGACCCGCCATCTCTACCAGGAGAGGCTGTCCCGGACGCACCTCAACGTAGGGCGGTATATCATCGAAAGTAGGGAGGGGGCCGGCGCAAAAGCCCTCCTGGTTCCGATAGCTCGAAACCGATGCACACCCTTCGAGACCTCGAAGAGGATCCCCATGCTCCGGGCATTGGCGTCACCGAGCTCTACTGATGGGATCGAGGGCAGCAACTGATGGTCGGTATCTGGCGAGATCCCCAGATGACGCGCGATATAAGTGATGAACGCCCCGCCATGGAGATGTGCGCGAGCCTGGCGCATGTGGCAGCACTTAAAGTAGTCGACCAGGGACGCGGCTAGGTTGCATGGCTACCGCATAATCAAACAGTACAAAAATAAAAGGTCACTCTGGTTGACCTTCTCCCGACTGTTCCCCCGTGCTGCGATAGAGGT